>JAJTUV010000764.1:0-674330 GCA_021653895.1 Mastomys natalensis | reverse complement strand
CAACTGTACTGCACTGCTGTCCACAAACTACTGTATCCTGTTCTGTACTCCCCTCCTGTACTGTCTGTCTCTCCCTGAAGTAGCTTCCCTCTCCTCTCTTTTCTTGTGAGAGTTGGGCATATCCTATTCTGTCAGTTCTGTTAAATCCTCTTCTGATTCGTCACTTTGTCTGCTACTCAGTTAGACATCACTCTCACATGTGTGCTTCCTTCTACAAACTAATTTTACCGTCATTGCTTGGGATTCAAGGTGAGTACTCAGGGCCTGTCTGTGTTCCAGCCAGAGGGATTAAAGGTCTGTGCTAAGGCTGAGCCGCACCACAACTGGACAGTGTCGCAGTTCACAGTGTGATCGAATATCCTGCAACATGCCTGGCGGGTTGGTCACCTGAGCCTCAGTTTCCACATCTGTAAAATGATATATCAGCCAAGAGCGAACCCCAGGGTTGTTAACACAACACCTCCCTAACTAACACAGCCCACCAGTACAGGGAATGAAGTCAGCTGCCTGGAACCATGATGGCAACCGTTACGCTTGCTCCTTTCAGAGAGTTCTAGAAGAGGAGCTAGGCAAGGACTGGCAAGACAAGGTGGCCTCCCTCGAGGAAGTGCCCTTTGCTGCCGCCTCCATTGGGCAGGTTCACCAAGGCATGCTAAAGGATGGGACTGAGGTGGCTGTGAAGATCCAGGTGAGCTGGGGAGCAGGCAGGGCTGGGGGTGGGCACTGTGCTGTCCCCAAGGCATGGGTGAATCCTGACCTCCTGACCCCCCCCTCCTCCCTCCTAACAGTACCCAGGTGTTGCCCAGAGCATCCAGAGTGACGTGCGGAACCTGCTGGCCCTGCTCAACATGAGTGTGGGCCTGCCAGAGGGTGAGCTGCCCCCTTTGTCCCCACCGCAGGGGGAATGCTTAAAGAGAAGAAGTGGGGCTAGACTGAGGAGAGACGCATCATAGGTGTGCATGCATCACACGGGTGACAGGAGGATACCAAGCAGGGGAAGGCCAGAGAGAATGAGTGTATGTGACATAACTACAAAGAAACAAGCCCAGATCAAATGCACAGACAGACAGACAGACAGACCGGTGTACAGTATGCAGGGGAACCACAGAAGCAGAAGAGACGACTTGGTAGGCAGCATGTCTGTGTTGGGTCACGTGAAGATGGCCTGTAGAAGACAGAGCAAGGTGTGTTTGTGAAAGAAAGGAAGTAGAGAGACGCGGGCCGGCATGGAGGTCAGGCGAGAGGCAGAGGGCCGTGGGAGGGCGGCCAGAAACAAGAGGGGAAGATGGCTGTGGATGTAGAGTACTTGTCTGGTAGGCCCAGGGTTGCGCTCTGGTACCAAATAGCATGTGGTAGTACACAGAGGACCCCCATGCTCAGGAGGGGAAGGTAGGAAGATGAGAAATTCAAGGTCATTGTTTGCTGAATGACCAGTGAAAAGAGCTGCTTCCGACTGGGGGCTGGGACAGTTCCTGTGACAGAGCTAAGCCCAGGAGACAGACTTCCACAGAGACCACAGTTCTGGAAAAGACAGAGAGAAGGTGAATCTCAAATGAGGTGTGTAAACTGGGTCTGGTGGCTCACACAACTTTAGCACTGGGGAATCTGAGACAGGAGGGTTGTCCAGGTGGGGTCAACTCTGGACTACACAGAGAGACTCAATCTCAAATGTAAAGCCAAGCACTGTAGCACGTGAGCCAGGATTTGGCAGGCAGAAGCAGGGGATCAGGAGGTCAAGGTCAGCCTTGGCTACTTACTGAGTTGGGGGTCAGCCTGGACTATGTAAGAGCCTGTCTTAAAAAAAAAAAAAAAGGGAGGAGGAGGAATGAAAAAAGGGGAGAGGGTTAGAAGTCTGAACAGAGGTGTGTGGGACAGTGAGAGACTTAGAAAGAAATGTATGAGTGACCAGTGAAGACACAGGTAGAGAGCCTGAGGGTTCAGGCAGGGAACAGGCAGCCATCCTCAGCCACCATGGCTTGCTCCCCCCCTCCCAGGCCTGTTTGCTGAGCAGAGCTTGCAGACCTTGCAGCAAGAGCTGGCTTGGGAGTGTGACTACCGCAGAGAAGCCGCGTGTGCCCAGACCTTCAGGTGAGCTGATACCCCTGCGGGCTCCTGGGCCGGGGCGGATGTGGTCCTCTCTAGCCTCTGACAGTCGGGATCTTCGCATGGATCTCATGGGTTCTGTCAAATGCATATCTGCTGTGGTCTCACGAAGGCGCTCAGCTGCACTGTAACTTTCGGATAGACCTGCTAAGTGAGGACTCTGCAGCAGTCTACAGCAGTAGGGAGGAGAACACTAGCTCCAGACTGCTCCTTGTACACAACAGGCAGAGAAATGGTGTTGCCGGCTGGGAATCTAGGGTCTCACTCTGTAGCTCCGGCTGCCATGGACCTTGAACTCATAGAGATCCACCTGCCTCTGTCTCCCAAGTGCTGAGATTAAAGGCGTATGTCACCATGCCCGTGCAACCTTAATTTATTTTTGAATTTTCATTTTAATTTAATACACCTCTAATCTCATCACTTGGCAAGTAGAGGCAAGTGGATTTCTGTGAGTTCAAGCCCAGCCTCACCTACATTAGGGAGTTCCAGACCAGCTAGGGCTACATAGTAAACTCCTGTTCCAAAATAACAATAACAAACCCCTCCAAAAGTTCTAAAACAAGAAAAGAATTTTCTTGATTTATTTTATGTATGTGAGTTAACTGTTGCTTTCTTCAGACACACACCAGAAGAGAGCATCAGATCCCCTTACAGATGGTTGTGAGTCACCATGTGGTTGCTGGGATTGAACTCAGGACCTCTGGAAGAGCAGTCAGAACTCTTAACCACTGAGCCATCTCTCTAGGACTCCCCTCCCATTTTTTTTAGTTTGTTTTCTGTGTTTTTTGCCTGCATCCATGTCTGAGCACCATATGCATGCAGTACCCACAGAGACCAGCAGAGGGTGTTGAATTTATAGATGGCTACGAGCCACCATGGGTGCTGGAATCAAACCTGTGTCCTCTGGAAGAGCAGCTAGGGCGTTTAACCAGACTTGTCTCTCATGCCCCTCAACCTTATTGTTTGAGATATCATCTCTTGCTGAACCTCTAGAACTCTAGACTAACTAGCCAGCAAACCCCAAGGATCCTCCTGTATCCACCTCCTTGGTGCTAGGATTACAGTACTTGCTGCCATTCCTGGCTGTTACACATGGTTCTGGGGATCAGACCCTTACACTGTGTGGCAGGTCCTAAGCCCCTGAAAGAACCTCTATGTTCTCATACCCAGCGACCCCACCACTGGCCTCCTTGATAAATTCTGTACGGACATTTATATTGTTGCATGCCATCAGAATTTTCTAGAATGCTCAGAGCAACAATGTGTGCAAGTCCCAACCTAGAAACCCAAATCTATAAAACCTGTTCAGCAAGGTGGATAAATAAGTTGCAGTGGGGTTTTTTTTTTATTGCTGTTTTTGAGATAGGGTCTCACTGTGTATCCCTGGCTGATCTCAAACTTGCATCAGTCATTCTGCCTCTGCCTCCCGTGTGCTGGGATTACAGGTGTGCACTGTACCTGGCTATTATGGTGTTTTCAATACTACTGGTTGAATCTCTCTCTTTTTTTTTTAATTTTTATTTATTTTAATTATTTTAAATATATGTGAGACTTTGGACTCCCCTGAAGCTGGAATTACAGGCAGTTGTGAGCCACCCAATCTGGGTGCTGGGAACAGAATTTGAGTCTCCTAGAAGAGGACCCAACTGCCAAGCCATCTCTCTAGCCAAATCCCTCCCCACTCTCCCCCCGCCACTTTTTGTTTTGTTTTGTTTTGAGCTAGGATCTCAATCTGTAGCCCCAGCTGATCTCGAACTCACTCTGTGGCTCTGCTGGCTTTGCACTGATTCTGCTGCTTCTACCTGTCCACTGCTAGGATAATATGCAGGTGCCACCTCATCTGCGTCTCCGTGCCGGAGTCCTTTATGACAGGGCAAATGAACGGACTATAGCTAATAGAGAACAGTGTGACTACATCTTAGGGTTATGGCCGTGTGCAACAATTATGGACAACTCAAGTCTGAGAGTATAGCTCGATTGATGTTTGCGTCGAGTACGTCAGTCACGCTCTGGGGCCGATCCTCAGCACCCCATAAGCCTGGTATGGTGACCCCTGCCTAGCACCCTAGCACTCGGAGGTAGAAACCAGAAGTTCAAGGTCATCCTCAGGAATGTAGTTGAGTTTGAGGCCAGCCTGGGCTACATGAGACACAATCTTAAAAAAGCAAAACAACAAAACAAAAAAGAGGCACCTAGCGAAGAACCTGCACAGCAAGGCTCACAAGCCGGCTAGGTCTCCCAGCATGCCCAGCTCAGGTGACGGAGTGGGGCCAGTCCAGACAAGAGTCACACAAGGCATGTGTCCTGGACCCTGATGATTATGGGCTTGAGTCTCAGGTCAACCCTTGCAAGGCTGTGTGGCCTGATTCCATTCAGTCGCCTCAGAGAGTGTTCTCCTAGGGGAGGTGTGCTGATTAGTGCTTAGTGCAGGCCTGGCTTTTGAGAAGTAGAGCCAGTATCAGAGACCTCGTAAACTAGGACTACATACCAGCCCCAAGTAGGACCCCGCAAGGCAGAATGACACTGGGGGACAGGCCAGAGCAACCCCATGCAGAATCTGAGGACACTGTCCCAGGATCACCCAAAGCCTTCCTATGCCTCTACTGCCTGCCCATCTGCCTGTTCCCAGCATCCTCACAGGTCCCCACTCAGCTTCTTCACCTGCTGTGCAAGGCATATGGAGGCCAGAGAACAGCCTTACATGGGTGTCCGTCTGTTCTTTGAGTCAGAACCTCTCTCTGGCCCAGAACTGGACACACAGACTGGGCCGGCTGGCCATCGAGCCCCAGGGATCCAGCTGTTACTGCTTCTCCATGGCTGGGATTACAGTTGTGTGCCCCTCCTAACTTTTGTAGGTTCTGGTGGTAAAATGTGAGTCCTCGTGTTTATGTGGTAAGGCCTTTTGTAATGGAGCTATCTCCTTGGCCCCTTGCTTTTGAGAATAGAATGCCATGTAGCCCAGACTGGCCTCAAACTCCCTGTGTAGCTCAGGAAACCCTTGACCTCTACCTCTCAGGTTCACATGTGTACCACCACACCTGATCTTAATGGCAGACTATGGCATGACAGGGGACACTGCCACCATAATAACCCAACAGTCAATCTACTGAAATAGAATGGAAGTGTAATACACCCTTTGTACCATGCATGTACTTCCTGCCTCTAGCTCCTAGTTACTGAGACTGCAGGTGTGTACCACCACATCTGGGTCAGAGGAGGAACCTCAAATGTATTTCCCACTGTTTAAAGTCCAGGACGCTCCTGTATGTACAGGGGACATATTCCTAGACGCCCCCAGTGGATGCCTGTAACCTAGTTAGTTCCCAATCCTGGTAGACTGTTTTCCCCTGTGAGTACCCATGGTGGGCTCAGTCTCACAGGCTACGCACGGTTTCCCTGCTGCGGCGAGCCGAGCGTATGCCACTAGAAGACTTGTGCTTCAGGCTTCTGCCCACAAGATGACTACCTTTCCACCTTTGTTCAGACTGTCATCCTCCTGCCTCAGCCTTCTCGTGCAGGGACGGCAAGCCTGTTCCACTTCACAGGGTGCCTCAGTCACCTTACCCAAGCATTTGTCTTGCACGGTGGACGTAACGCTTGCAGTTTGTGGTAAAAGCGCACGAATTTCTTCCTTTGCCACTATTTCACAGTAGGCTTGTCCTCACTAAGAATCCTGATGGACTATGGCAGTTTTTATTCTCCTCATTGAACCTGAGCATCGTACCTTCTCACTTAAAGATAGCTCTCCGTGGCTGCTGAGGTGGCTCCTCGGGGAAAGAGCTTGCCGCCCTGGACGGAATCCTCCCGACTCAGGGAGTGGAGAGAAGGGGCTGATGCCCACATGGTTATCCCCTGTTATCCGTACATGCTCCATGACCTGTGACAGACAAACACGAGTACACACACACACACACAAACACACACACACACACACACACGGGTGCACACACTAAATAAATGTAAAAGAAAGAAAGAAAACATTCGCCTGTTACTCATCACCCTCCTGTAAGCAGCCCCGATGACGCTCATTTTAAAAAGACAAGAAAGTAGAAAGATGAACTGTGAAGTGGGGACCAGCGGGAGGGATGGGAGGGACGTGAGAGGGTGACAGAGAGCTGACTAACATACATCGTGTGTGTGTGTGTGTGTGTGTGTGTGTGTGTGTCTGTGTGTGTCTGTGTGTGTCTGTGTGTGTCCGTGAAATGCCAAAATGAAATGACTAATACATACTAACTGAAAAGGACAAAACATTTTCCCCTTTCCTTTCTCCCTCTTGCTCCAGCCCTGCTCGCTCCAGCCCAAAGTCCACTGTCGCTGTCTTCAGACACCCATCTGAGGGCATCAGATCCCACTACAGATAATTGTGAGCCACCATGTGGTTGCTAGGATTTGAACTCATGACCTCCTGAAGAGCAGTCTGTGCTCTTAAACGCTGAGCTATTTTACCAGGACAAAACATTTTTAAAAAAGAGGAAAAAGTGTTTTATGCTCTTCATTGGCATATCTGATATGCCAGCATTCCTGCTCTTGCTTTGGGACCATTACTAAGTAAAATAAAGATGACTTGGACACTGCCAGTGTAATATCACAACAGTCATCCCGCTGAGACAGCTGAGCACTCTTAGAAGGGAAGTGTATTATACTGTGTGTACCATGCTTATACTGGACAAGTAGTGGTTAGTGTTCCCAACAGGATGAAGTTGCATTTATCATACTGCTCGGAATGGTACTCATTTTTAAATTTGTAAATTACTTAACTTCTGGAATTTTTTTTTTTTTTTTTTTTTTTTTTTGGAGACAGGGTTTCTCTGTGTAGCCGGGGCTGTCCTGGAACTCACTCTGTAGACCAGGCTGGCCTTGAACTCAGAAATCCGCCTGCCTCTGCCTCCCAAGTGCTGGGATTAAAGGCGTGCGCCACCACCACCCGGCTCTGGAATTTTTTAAAATTGAGATTTCTTTTTAGTACATGGATGTTTTGCCTGTGTGTGTGTGTGTGTGTGTGTGTGTGTGTGTATACACCATGTACATGCAGTGTTCTCAGAGGCCAGAAGAGGGCATCAGATCCCCTGGAACTGGAGTTAACAGATTGTAAGCCACCATTGTGGGTGTTGGGAACCCAGGTCCTCTGCAAGAGCAGCCAGTGTTCCTAACCACTGAGCCATCCCTCAAGCCCACCTGCCCCATTCCCCACACCCCTCTTTTTCCTTGATTGTTTTTTGAAACAGAATCCTAGTACCCTGGCTGGTCTGGAACATACTGTGTCACAGGTGTTGGCCCTTAGGCCCCTACCTCCTTCCTCCACTCTCCAATGCTAGGTTTATAGACACACACTACCATGTCCAGCTTACAATTCTCCATTTAATATTTTTAGACCAAGGTTTACCACAAGTAACTGAAATGTTGGAATAGGATTCTCTAGTGACCCAAGGAGTGACCAGTGATTATCACTGTAGAGCCATATAGTAAAAGCTCTTCACTAAAGAATTTATAATATTTATTACTTAGTATGTGTGTACATGCCAGTGTACAAATGCTATAGCATACATGTGGGAATCAGAGGACAACTTTTAAGAATATGTGGGCCCTGGGATCAAACTCAGGTCATCTGCTTTGGGACAAGTGCCTTTATCCTCTAAGCCATCTCACTGGCCATAAAATAGTTTTTTTTTTTTTTTTTTAAGTGATGTGTGAACTAAATACTCTGAGCTTATTGTCAAGTGACAAGAAGAAGGTCAGAGAAGGGTTAGGAGGAGGGAAGTGGTAACTGGGTCTCTAGCTACGCCCAGTTAAAAAAACTACACAGTACTACAATGTCTCTTAAATGCCAGTCCAGCCAGGTATTGGCTGTCACCCAAGGTAGCCAAGCCAGAGAAGGAGTTGTTGGGGTGGGGGAAGGAAAACCTAGAGCAAGGTGGCCTGAGGGGCTTCTCAGTAAAACAGCCAGTTCAAACCAAGCCTCTGGGCTCTAAAGCATGAAGTCTCATTCCTCGCCCTTCTCCTGTCCAGGGAGCTCTTGGCTGACGACCCCTTCTTCCGAGTTCCAGCTGTGGTACAGGAGCTATGCACTACACGAGTGCTGGGCATGGAGCTGGCTGCGGGGATCCCGCTGGACCAGTGCCAGGGCCTGAGCCAGGACATCCGGAATCAGGTCCATCTTGTGGAACGGGATGGGAAGAGCCAAGGGATTCACTTCCTCTCCTGGCCAGGAGGGGGCAGGACGCCTCACTGGCATGTCTTCTTGTTCCTCCAGATTTGCTTTCAGCTCCTGAGGTTGTGTCTGCGGGAGCTGTTTGAGTTCCGATTCATGCAGACCGATCCCAACTGGGCCAACTTCCTGTATGATGCCTCCAGCCACCAGGTTGGTTCTTTATGATATGGATCAGGGTCCATTGGCTAACTGCTATAAAGAGCATTTTCCCAAGGGCCAGAGAGATGGCTCCGTGGGTAAAGATGCTTGCTACCAAGCCTCAGTTCCCAGGAAGGTGGGGGAAGGAATAGCATCTGACCTCCGCACATGTGCCACACATAATACATAATAACACAATACATAATAAATGCAAGAAATGGGGGTGGAGGGATGGCTCAGTGGTTATCTTATAGAAGGACATGAGTTACTTCCCAGCATCCACATAGTGGCTCACACCCATCTGTAACTCCAGTTCCAGGGAATCCCAATACCTTCTACATCTGTGGCACCAGGCATGGAAGAGGTGCACAGAAATGCATGCAGGCAGAACAATCCATCCACATTTAATGAACCTTTCTAAAATACAAATAGACCAAAGAGATGAACCAGAACTAATATCATGATAGGGAAACCTATAAGCCATGTGGATCCAAAGTACAAATTACAGAACAGTTACAGTAAACACTGTCAGAAGTTTTCTGAGAGCAGGGTCTTGCTATGTAGCCCAGGCTGGTGCTAAATTCCTAATCCTCTGCTTCACCTGGAATTGCAGACAGTTATCTCCAGGCTTGGTGTCTCTGTAGACACAAAACTTTAAATTATGCGACTATTACTGGATATGTTCTGTGCCTACATATAGATGTAGAAGATATGCATGAGAATTTTAGGAAAATTAATTTTTTAAATTATTATTTTAGTATTTTATGTGTATGGGTACTTTGCATATGTGTCTGTGCACCACGTGTGTGCAGTGACTGAAGAGACCAGAAGAGGGCATTGGATCCCCTGGAACTATAATTACAGACAGCTGTCAGCCACTATGTGGGTGCTGGGAATCGAACCAGAGTCCTCTGAAAGACCAGCTAGCACTCTTAACCACTGAGCTATCTCTGCAGTCCTGAGGAAATTATTTAATGATAGTAGTTCCTGGTAGGTACCTTGGAGAGGGTCCTGGCAGTGTACTGGTGAGGGAGGAATAAACCTATGTAGGTTGGTATTCATAGTTTAAGCTGATTAGTAGGATTGTGGGTATTCATTTAATTTCTTGGATGTCTCATTCTCTGGGGTATCTCATGGGCCCAAGATTTGTATTAAAGGCAAATAGGCTAGGCATGGAGGCAGAGGCAGCCTGGACGACGTCAGGAAACCTAGTTTAAAAAAAAAAAAAAACCAACAACAACAACTAAAAGAAAGCGAGCACTAAAGTTGAGTCTTAAAGTGCCTGTCTAGAATGAGGCCAGGGATGTGGTGACCCACAGAGGCCTGGCCTTGGCCTTGCCTGGGCACACAGGCTGGGGAGGGAGGAGGTGTGACTCGCTGATACAGCACTTGCCTCTGATCACCAATGAGGATCTAGAGGTGTGGCTCAACAGCAAGGGTGGGGCTGCAGGAGAGAGGAGAGGGGTCCTGGCTGCTCCAGTCTGCAGTGGGCGGGGTAACAGCTCCCTCCCCACGTTCGCCTCATCCATTGTTCCCAGGTGACTCTACTGGACTTTGGTGCAAGCCGGGCCTTTGGAACAGAGTTCACGGACCATTACATTGAGGTGAGCACAAACCCTGTGGCTTCTGAAGGGTCAGCGCTCAAGCCAGGTAGGGAGAACAGGGCAAGGAGGAAAAGCAAACCAGAGCTAAGAAATACAGGGCTTTAAGATGGTTCACACTAAAGCACCTGCTGCCATGCTCTCAAGAGGCAGAGGCAGGAGAATCTCTGTGACCTCCAGGCCAGTCAGGGCTACATAGTGAGACTATTACAGCAGTAGTAATAACAGCATAACAGTTAGTGTCTTAGTAATAACAGTAATAACAGCCATCCCATCACTTAGTAATATGACAAGTACTAACTGATTGAAAGTGGCCAGGGCCACTCAGAGCCCCGTTACAGTGATCTAACTGCACTTGGAGACAGATTGCCCCAAATCCCTGCAGGCCTGTGAGTGGCAGGTAGCCTGGGTCCAGAGTCCACATCCCAGCCCTTGCTCAGCCCCTTTCTGAGAGAAGGGCCAGAGATGGCCACCTTGTCTAGGGCCTCGGCATCCAGCCTGCACCGCACAGGAAGCTGGAGCTCTCCAGGGAATGCTTCCTTACGGCTGTTCTTCTCTTTCTCCCTCCCAAGTCAGCCAGTGGCAGCAGCTGCACAGACCTTCCCACTTGTGTCTACACAGCTTGGCCTTTCCATTCACCGAGTTGTCAGTTCCGACATCCTCTGACAGTGCCTTGGTGCCCAGCTGTATTCTGGATGATACTGGCGACAGTTGTCTCCCCATCACAGAGCTCAGTCTGTGTTCCACAGCAGTGGGACAATGTCTTAGTTAGGGTTTCCATGGCCAAGGCAACTCTGACACAGATCAGCACTTAGTTAGGCCAGGCTTAAAGGTTCAGAGGTCCAGTCCATTATCATCATGGCAGGTGGGCTGGCAGTGTGCAGCCATGGTGCTGGAAAAAGAGCCGAGAGTACTACATTTTTTTTTCAAAAGATCTATTTATTTTATGTATATGAGGACACTAGCTTATTTTCAGACTGTTGCTGTCTTCAGACAACACCAGAAGAGGGCATCGGATCCTATTACAGATGGTTGTAAGCCACCATGTGGTCTCTGAGACTTGAACTCAGGACCTCTGGAAGGTCAGTGCTCTTAATCACTGAGCCATCTCTCCAGCCCCAAGTACAACATCTTGATCCAAGGCAGCCAGAAAAGACTGGCTTCCAGGCAGATAGGAGGAGGGTCTCATTACCTACCCTCACAGTGACACACTTACTCCAAAGCCACACCTCCCAATAGTTCCACTCCCTAGGCCATGTGTATTCAAACCACCACAGGAAGTAAGGACACAGAGGACTTAGGGCTAGGCTGAGGAAATAGAGGGCATTGTGAAAATCTCAAGGAACCTGTCCCAGCTTGAGGATTCAAGGAAGGCTTCCTGGAGGAGGAGACATTGAATTGAGAGCTGAGAGATGCAAAGGACCGATCAGGTAGAGGCTAAACAGTTATTCGGATAAACTTTCAAAGGTCACCGTGACCAAGGCAACTCTTAGAAAGGAAAGCCTTTAATTGGGGGCTCGGCTGCTGTGTCAGGGGCTTAGTCTATTATCATGGCAGGAAGCATGGTGACAAGCAGGTATACTTGAGCTATATCCTGATCCACAGGCAGAGACAGACAGACAGAGACAGACAGGACCTGGCATGGACACGAAAACCCATACCCCACCCAGCCCTGTGACATACTTCCACACTTCCAACAAGGCCACACCTATTCTGACAATACCTTTTAATCTTTCTGATCCTTTCAAAATGTTCCACTCTCTGGTGACTAAGCATCAACCATATGAGCCTATGGGGGCATGGTAGGGCTTCTGAGGAGAAATGCCATTTAAGGGCTGGAGCGATGGCTCGGTGCTTAAGAGCGCTTGTTGGTTGTACAGAGGACCAGAGTCTCAGTCACGGTCCTGTTGCTGTGAAGAGACACCATGACTGAAGCACTGAAGTAACTTGTAAAAGGAAGCATTTGCTCAGGGCCTTGCAGTTCTAGAGGGTGAGCCCATGACCATGAAGGCAGGAGCATGGCAGTACCCGGGTGTGGCACTGTAGCAGTAGCCAAGAGCTTCTATTTGATCTACAGGCAGGAGGCAGAGAGAGCTAATCCGGCCTGGTGTGGGCTTTTGAAACCTCAAGTCATGCCCCAGTAACACACCTCCTCCAAGGCCACACCTCCTAGTCCTTCTCAAAACAGTTCCATCAACTGGGGACCAAGAGTTCAGTATTCAAACATGAGCCTATATGGAGCCATGCTTTTCCAAACCGCCACACCCAGCCTCAGCACCCACACCAGTAAGGGCTCATATCCATCAGCCTGAGGAGAGAAGTTACAGAGGAGCCTGCTGGGGCGGAGACCCCCATAGATAGGGCCAGGGTAAATGGCCTTGAAGACAGAGGAGACAAATGTCTGAGACAAGGCTGAAGGCTCTGGTCTGAGACTTTTAAGACCACCCCTAGCTGTTGACAAGGACACAGGCCATTTGAGGCACAAAGCCAAGGCATCCACAGGGACTTGAACCACCCCATTTCTTGTCAACACTGCCTTCCAAAAACTTAGGCTACCTTAACCTTTTCCAATGAAAACAAAACAAGCAAACCTGTTGGATGCATGTGGTGGCCTCTAATCAGAGAACTTGGGATGCCCAAACAGGACAGGGGAATCATGAGTTCAAGGCCAGCCTGGGTTTCATATGGAGACCTTATTTATATGTTTACTTGCTTGTCTTTGTGTGTGTGCGCGCATGCACGTGAGCCCATACATGTACATGTGTACACACATGCCCTCGTGCACCATGGGGACACATGGGGAAGTCAGGGAAATCTACCAGAATCAGTTCTCTTTTACTCCATGTAGGACCTGTGGAGCCTGAGAACCAAATTCAGGTCATCTGACTGGTCAGCACCTTTATCAGCTGAGCTACCTTTAAAAAAGAAAAGAAAATCAGCCCGATATATGGAACCCTAACAGATGGCTAGACAAGTCATAGGCAGGGGGATCTATAACAGAATTACTAGGCTCATCCCAGGCCACCCTCCCAAAGAAAGGCTGGTGCAGTGGTTCCTCTGCCTGCTCTCAGCCTGCCTCTTCTGCCTAGGGACCCTGGCACCCAGTGACAGCAAGAGTAATCCCCAGTGCGACAGATACTTCCTCTGCAGTCACAGAGCTGAGCCCCACACAGTGACCCCCATGTAGAACCAAAGTTCCTTACTCCCACAGAATCCATTTCACAGATGGAAGGCAGAGGGCCAGCTACGGTTCCTCTAGAGTCCTCTAAAGCCAAGGGAGCTGGTGTAGGTGCTTCAGTGCCTCCCTCTACAGGGCTGAACAGGAACTACAAGCCACCTGTGTGCCTTGTCTCATCGACTGATGTGATACTCTGGGCCACTCATGTGCCAGCCTCCAGACAGTTCTGCATTCCCAGTGGACAGCAGAGCTCTGACCATTTCCTCCTGCTGGGTCTCTTGAGGGAGACAGAGCAGGACAAAGTAGGGAGGGGGAAGCTTCTAGATGAATGAGTATACCCAGGTAGAGGAAATGGAGGTGATCTAGGTTGGGCAAAATATCCCCTCCCCACTTCTCTCCCTCCCTTCCTCCTCTCCTTTTAGCAGTGGTCCTTGGTAGTCCCGGCTGGCTTTAGTACTAGGATTGTAGATGTGTACTGCTCTACCCTTCTGGCTAGTATTTCCTATTATCTAGAACCTCCTGTAGCCTGGTGTGATGGTGCAGACCCTTCCCTAGTCCTTCAACTCCCAGCAGGTGGGGCAGGAAGAGCCGGAGTTCCTAGTTATCCTCAACTGCACAGCGAGTCAAGATAGTGTAAGCTAGATCAGACTCTGCCCCAAACAAAAACAACAGCCCCAAGGCCTCTTGACCCACACTGGTCTTTGTCCTCTGACATTCCAGGTGGTGAAGGCTGCAGCAGATGGAGACAGAGATCGGGTTCTACAGAAATCCCAGGACCTCAAATTCCTTACAGGCTTTGAAACCAAGGTTGGTTGCCACTGGGCAGAAGGGGTCTGGTGTGTTTGTGGCTGTTTTCTTTAGGGGCTAGTGTCTCTTGGAAGCAGAAGAGCCACATAGCCCTACTGAGGAACTGGAGAAAGGATGGGGATTAGGGGAGGTAGACTTCTAACCAGGGCAGTGAGATTACTGAATGTATACAGTGGCTATACTGAGGAACCCCAGGGTGAAATGGAGAGTGCAGCTACTGAGGGGGGGGGCACTATTTATCTATTCTGGGGATCCTGGGCTTGAGGAATAGAGGGGTTACTTGCCTGTAGAAAACTGGGGCTCTTGGAGATGGGGTGTAGGGTGCTGTGAATAGGGGGTGACTTACTTAACTCCTCTTAGGGAATCTTAGGCCAGCAGTGCAAACGTTCCACCACTGAGCCACGCCCCACCCCCAGCCCCTCACTGGTGGATTCTAGGCAAACTCTACCAGTGAGTCACGCCCCCAGCTCTTGCAGCTTGCCTCTTCAGAAGTAATCAGAGGACATTATGTCCGTCTGGATGCATCTGCCATCCCCACCCTAGGCATTCTCTGACGCCCACGTCGAGGCAGTGATGATCCTGGGGGAACCCTTTGCTGCCTCAGGCCCCTACGACTTCGGGGCTGGAGAGACTGCTCGCCGAATACAGGCCTCATCCCAGTGATGCTTCGGCACCGGCTGCGCCCACCGCCTGAGGAGACCTATGCTCTACACCGCAAGCTAGCTGGGGCTTTCTTAGCTTGTGCCCGGCTCCACGCCCACATCGCCTGCCGGGACCTATTCCAAGATACCTACTACCGCTACTGGGCCAGTCGCCAGACACTGCCACTGCCAGCAGCCTCCTGACTAGGGACCTCCCTGCCGACCCCACCAAGACAGATTCCATCCGGGGATACCAGCTCCACAGCGGGTGGTCCCCTCCTCCTCTGTCCTGGTCCCAGAGCCTAGTTTCTTGCCTTGGATCTTCAGGCCCCTGGAGTTAGCTCCCTGATCCAAAGTGAGCAGCATCCGTGAATCCTGAGGCTGGGAGTCAGCAGAATCTACCACCATCTAAGTGAGCCCATGGCCTCCTCAAGGGATCCAGTCACGTGGAGGAGGCGCCCCAGGTCTTCCAGGATCCACAGGCGAAAGGGGAGATGGTGGCTGTGGGAGGCGGTCCTCACCTTTGCCTCCCTTGCTCCTCTACCAGCTGCCTTCTTCCCGGGTTCCAGCCTGTTTATTGGAGGATGGGGGTGGGTACTGATCCTTCCCTCGGAATAAAGGCACCCTTTCCCTCCCCCCAGCTCTTCTTTCTCTGTGCTAAGGGGGAGGAGCTCAAAGACAGCTCCAGGTGCAGATGGCCAGACACCCCCCCACCCCCTTGTCTAGGGCCATCTGTTGCGGGGAACCTCCTCCGCCCCCCGCAACATGCTGACCACCTGCTCCAAGGGCTGTGGCAGCTGAGAAGTACCCTCCTATCACATACTGGCCCCCCACCCCCAGCTTCTGGCTCCCTCCTGTTCTGACAACCTCGCCTTTAACTAATGGGACCTAATGCCCCTACCAGCTGCTTTGCCAAACCTACAGGACAGGGGCAGGGGTGCAGCTGAGTCCAGAACTAGGACCCAGTGCCCTCTTTCCGCAAGCCAGAGTGATCTCCCTCCAGAACTCCAGGGTCTGTTTCTTTTCCTTCCCCTCCCTTACCCTCGCCTGCAAAAAGTGCCTCGTCACCGCTTCTGCCCGCCCCCGCCAGGCTGGAGAACCGTGGGGTTAAGCAAGATTTGAGGACGTCGAGGCACCTCCCAAAGCAATTCTTCAGAAGCAGAACCATAGGGGATCTGAGGTCAGGGGTTACGGAAGCAAATAGAACCTGCGCCTGAACCAGAGAGGCACTCCTCTAGGGATGCGTGCAGGTTCCCGCAAGGCCAGGCCAAGGGGCGGGGCGGGCCGGCCTTTGCATGGGAGGAGATGGGGTAGTGTTTGTGTGGGGGCGTGGTCTGCGGAAGGGCGGGGTTATTCTTTGCATATACAGCAGGCGGCGGGCCAATGGGCGGGGTCGGGGCGGGGCGCCGAGGGAGGGATGCTCCCCCGCCCCCGGAACGGAATCCTCCCGGGAGCCGAGCTGGCTCGCGCGCTTGCATCCCGCACCAGCCGCCGGCCCCGGGCCCGGCCCGCGTCAGACCGAGCCGCCGCCACCACAGCAGCAGCAGCACTCGGGAAGCCGGGCCCAACCGGGGCCGCGGGAGGCGGGGGCGCCCGGGCCCTGGATGTCCCGCAGCGCGGCGGCCAGCGTGAGAAGGGCGGGTTTGGGGGGCTCGGGCCGGGGGCGGCGCCGCTGCTGATGTGGCGAAGGGTGGGAGGCGGCAGCAGCGCCCGGATGGAGAGAAGATGCCAAGGCTGGAGAGGGTGGTCCTGGGTGGGGTCCGGGAACAGGTTCCTGGCAATCCCAAACCTACCAGACTGGGGTCTGGTCCAGCACAGGCCATCTCTGCGAAGGCCCTGAAAATAGGGATCCTGGAATACAGATTCCCCCCAAATCAAGGACAGGGCTACATAAATTCTAGGTACAACTCCCTGGGCAAGATTTGGCATTCAGGTCTGGGTCTGGGACACAGTTCCCTTTATCAAGCTAAGGCCTTAAATGAGCCGATTCCAGACAAAATCAGTACACTTCCCTGCCAGAGGGTTTCTTTGAGCACAACACCCCCCTGGGCGATGTCTTGAAGACGAGGTCCCTGGATAGAGCTGCCAAGGCTAAGGCTCTGGGGGATGGGGGGGCGGTTTCCAAGTACTGTCTACTCCCAGGGTCCCAGATCCAGCCTGTCCCCCCCAAGCCCTTGGGCGGTGTCCCAGGCAAATCCCCTTCTCAGAACAAGGTCCCTGTGTCTGAAACTCCACCCCAGCGTGAATAAAATAAGGAGAATTTCAGGCATTCCCCTACCCCCACCTCCACCCCATGCTTAGTCAGGGGTCTCAAGACATTGGTCTCCTAGGCCACCCCTTTTGTCCCTAGGGCTGCTCAGTGTCTAAGAGAGGCCCCACCCGGAGACAATGCTCAGCCTTCCCTTGCCCCCCAGACTCCAGGATTCAGCCTGGGCTGGGGGCGGCTCCCCAGAGACTGGTGGAAACCTGTCTGCAGCCTCTGTGGTGACCAGCGGCTTTGTGTGTGGTTGGGGTGTGTGTGTGTGTGTGTGTGTGTGTGTGTGTGTGTGTGTGTAAGGGTTGGGGATGTGGCTAGAAGTGTGACTTGGTGTTTGTGTGACTGTAGCTGTGTGTGTGCTTGCTTTACAGCTGGCAAGGATGAGGTATCCTGCGTTGTCCGTCTGCATGCTTGTGGTTGGATGTGGTGGTGTCTGTGGTGTGTGTGTGACCGTGGATGTGATGGCAGCCGTTCACTGTGCAGACTCTTGTACTTTTTAGACTGTGTTTAGGTAGATATGTATGTCTTTTGTGAGACCCTGTGTGTACGTATGTACCTTGGTATGTGTCAACATCTCTGTTGGGTTTGAGGTTGGACTTCTGTGTGGCTGACTGAAGATATTGGTGGAGCTGTGACTGTGTGTTAGTAGAATTGTGAGTGTGACTCTGGCCATGCGTGACACGGTGTTGTGCTTATGTCTGATTTTGTACTGCATCGGTGCGACTCTGTGTGTACCACTACCATTGTATTTGAAGTCACATTGTGCCTGTGGGACTGGGCCTGTGGGATGACAGTGTGTATGACAGTGGTTGGGTGTCCCTCGCCATGTCTGTGTATGTGACTGGGGTTGCATAAGTGACTGTCCACCTAGCCATGTGACACCACGTGTGCACTACAGCCTCCTGTGTGTGATTTGAGTTGTGAATCTGACTTCTTATCTGAAACTCTTGTCTATTACAAAAGGTTAATTGTGTAGGAGTCAAGCTATAGATGTTGCCTGTGTGTGTTAGGGGTGTGTATGGGACTGGCTTCTGTTTTCCTCTGTGTGTATGTGTGATCCTCTTGTCTGTTACCCTGGGTGGCTCCATGCAGGTGCCCAAGACTGTGAAAGTGTGTGTGCGTATGTATGTGTCTATGTGATTTGGTAATGTCATGACTGTGCACATGGCCGTGTCTGGGACCATGTTTTCCTCTATAAATGCTATAATGCTATAAATGCTACGTCTGGGCCATTCCATTTATGTGTTCACCCTACTGTGTACTTGCGGTGTGGGGAACTGAGCCGTGTGTCTTAAGTTTCTGTGTGAGATTCTGAGTTATTAGTGGGTCTGTGACTTTGTATATCTGTCCACGCCACGTGCGGTAGTGATTGATTATATGTGGCCATATTCTGTCTACGTGACGTGAATCCTCACGGAGACTGTTTATCTGTGATAGGGTGACGTGGTAGCGCTGTGTGTGGGACACCAACATGACAGATGGCTGGGCACCGTGGGCACTGATGCTGAGTGACTGCGTACACAACTGTTTCTGGAATGTATGTGGCTGTCTGAGAGCAGCCATCCTTCCTCCTCCCCCTCCCTCCTCCCCTCTTTGGCTGCTTGTATGCTATGTCTGTAACGCTCAGACCGTGGCCATCAGCCTCGATATTATGTAGCTGTGTATAAAGACTGGTACATACACAAGAGTGGTTGTCACAGAGGACTGTATAATGGATATAATGACCAAATGTGTGTCACCAGTATTGCGTGACTCTGAAATTGAGGCATCAGAAAAGGTGTGTTGGTGTGGCTGCTACTGTCTGAGGTCGAGTGGTTCCTGTGTAGCGACAGCTGTGTGTGCTGGGATGGGAGGTGGAGATACTTATTAAGACCAGTGTACCTCAGTCCAGGTAGGCATGGGGGCATATGCAGATGAGATTGTGTCACTGTGTGACCGAATGCTTATGGGTGATCAGATAGGCCACCATTCTGGATATGTTTCTACTAGGGTAGCTGCCTAAGGAGACACAGCTGTCGCAAAGTATAGCTGGACATGTGTCTGTGTGTCTGGTCCAAGTCATTGTACATAGCTAAGAAAAGGAGAGAACAATATCAGCTGTTGGTATGAGTAGGTGTGTACGGTGGGCTGGGACACGCTACAAGCATGTGCAGAAATGGCCATCACAGACCTATGTATGTTGGTGAACACGAACATAAGGTTTAGTGGTAGTTGTACCTTGTGACCTGAGGTACATGGTTGTTATAATGTGTGTGTGATAAAGTGTGCTGAACTGTGACCAGGGCCAAGAAAACCCTAGGATGTCAGGCGTGTATGGCCGTATGTTTGTGTATAATCCTGGACATGACACTAGAGGGCGAACTCGCTTCACATTATCCCCTTGGGTATTGAGGGCCCTGAGCAGTGTCCCCCAACACACCTACTCCTTCCTGGGCCCTTAGAACCAGGTGGCTGGTCTCCTTAGTAACAGTTGCTATGACTACCAGGGATCCTACTAGGGAGGCTGAGATGGAGGGGGTTGGCTAAGGTCCAAGGTGGGGGTTGCATAGGGGACCGAATCCCCCACCCCAACAAACCTCTCATCGTCTCACTCCCTTGAGCAGGGCGGACCCAGGCGACCTGGTCAGCATTTGTCCCCAGCCCCCTGTGGGGCCTCGGGGCCCCCTGAAACCTTCAGGACGGAGTCAGGTGAGTGACCAGCTTGACAAAGGACAGGGGCTGCATTGTGCATGGATCATGGTCATTCCTAGTGTGACTGGAGGAGCTGCCAACCACTGCCACACTGGCTTCCTCGGTGACCGTCAAAGCCCCCTCAGTCACTGACACACATTCTAAACTCTCACCTATAGACACTAATAGTCTCCCCAACACAGTGATTGTGTACAGGTCAAACTATTGCAGGTACACACATGTAGAACCTTGTACATCTATAGATTTGCAACTCAGCCTGCACACACAGATGCTCTCCACGCGCTTGTCAGAATGCATTGTCAAGCACACTTCCAGATACGCCACACTTTAACACAGAACACATGTTCACGTGTACATACCTAGAGACCCTCCCAGATTCACACAGGCAACCACCAGCACTCACTCTACACCCGTTGTTAGATACACACTCTAGAGATATATGTGGCCAGATATGATGGTGGGCCCTATAAACCCAGTGCTTGGGAGGCTGAGGCATGAGGATCGGGAGTTCAAGTCCAGCCTTAGCTACACAGCATGCTTGCATCTAACATGGACCACATGAGACCCATTCTAAAACTAGGAGATGTTGGTGCTTGTCAGTAATCCCAACAGCCAGGAGTCAGAGGTAGGTACAACTCTCTTGAGTTTGGTATCAGCCCGGTCTATATCGTGGCCATATTCTTGTAAGCCAGACAGAGATACATAGTAAGGCTGTTTTGAAGAAGAAGAGGAGGAAGAA
Organism: Mastomys natalensis; assembly: GCA_021653895.1. Classification (NCBI taxonomy): domain Eukaryota; kingdom Metazoa; phylum Chordata; class Mammalia; order Rodentia; family Muridae; genus Mastomys; species Mastomys natalensis. The sequence continues at coordinate 653,967 of JAJTUV010000764.1, read as the reverse complement.
GAGAAGAAAATAATGAGGAGGAAGAAATACCCACTGACAGTTGTCACCCAGTATGCATGGACTCACATTGTCAGACAGCAGTGCCTCCCTTATCCCAGGCTGGCTTCAAACTCTCTTCCCAAGGATGGCCTTGAACGATGCTCTTGTCTCCACCTCTCCCAAGTGCTCAAACTGCGGCATGCACCACCAGGCCTTGCTTACATAGTGCTGGAGATGGAGCTCAGAGCTTACTGCATGTTAGGTCAAGACTTTATCACCTGAGCTATGACTTCAGTCCAGACAGCTACTCTTCGGTTAAACAGACAGCCTCACCAGCAGCACTCGAGTACCTCAGAAGAGCTACACTTATGCATACAGTTTCATAAACAGTGCTTAGCGTTCTCACAGACAACAGCCACTCGGTCAGAAGTCACACGGATGACTGTGGTCTCAGTCCAACTACACACCCTTATGGACACAGCATTGCTTTGCAGACAAACTCCCAATTCAGAGAATGACGTGGGATAGCCCTGCTTCTTTTGGTTTTGAATTAGTGAGTTTGTTAAATATATAGTGAGGCCAGGCAGTGATGGCACATGCCTTTGATCCCAGTACTTGGGAGGCAAAGGCCAGCCTGGTCTACAGAGTGAGTTCTAGGACAGCCAGGGCTACACGGGGGAACCCTGTCTTGAAAAACCAAAAACAACAACAAAATAAAAACAAAAAAGTTGTGTGTGTGGTGTGTGTGTGTGTTTATGTTATATATACACAAACATACATACATATGTATATATACACATAGATAATAGATAAAAAACATTCGGTAAGCACAACTGGAGTGGCCCAATTGAGAAAGCAAAAGCCCCCCCCCACATACAAGCTCATCAACAGCTGCCCTATTGGATATTATAGGTACCATCTTATAGTTATGCCATAAACTCACATCCTCAGAGGCAATAGCCATAAAGGACAATAGTTCTACCTCTCATAGAAACACTGCTGTATGGAAAACAGTCATAGATACACCTCTGCAGCCTATCCAAGGCAACATACACAGAAGATATTCTGATAGAGGAAACAATACAGAGACACAGCCTGCACCAGTACACATGCCATTCAGACATGAGTGCCCTTCAGCAAAAACTTCCAGAGATTCGTATCACAGATAACAACTGCAGCACACAAAGACACATGAACAGTCATTCCCATAGGTTCTTTATACAGTACCCCCCACACACACACACACACCACGCCTGAGGCCTTGCTTTATTTGTACTCAGTAGTCAGTGGCCTATATATGTTACATTCTCTCTGTCCCTGCCCCTCCCTCCTTCCTATTCTTGGGAGTTGGACCTCTGGCCTTGCATGCTAGGCAGGCACTCTACCACCTAGCTATGTGTCCTTACCTCTGGTTACCTTCTTCCTGACCCTTAACACCTATGACCTTATGACCCTTGACCCCTGTGTCCTTAAACTCCTCATCTCGTCCTTTGGATCTTTGTCTTCTTCCCAGTCAAACCCTGGATGTCTAAAACCCTATATCCCATGGCTGACGATTCCTGCTAACCTGCCCCCATTTCTGTGCCCCTTGCCTACATGACTTTGAAGCTCTGAATGCAAAACTCTGGAACACTCTACATAACCAGTCTCCACGGCTGGAGCTACTCACCCCAATACCTGTTCATCTAGCAAGTCCTTAATGCTATAACCTCACCTCCATCCCCTCTAACCCTCTCTTTGATCCATACCCCTATCCTGTGTCACCAGACGGGGCGGGCACCATGAACAAGTTACGGCAGAGTCTGCGGCGGAGGAAGCCAGCCTATGTGCCGGAGGCATCTCGCCCACACCAGTGGCAGGCAGACGAGGATGCAGTGCGCAAGGGCACATGCAGTTTCCCTGTTAGGGTGAGTGCACGGGTGGGCGGGAAACTACATCACCTGTTTTGTGCCTACCTGTGTGCCTGCTGGTCCTGGGGTACTGAGGAATGTATAAACTGTACTATGGGGCTTGTGTCATGAGCTGTGATCTCCACATCTTCCATTGTTGGTACTAAAACACACCTCCATGGCGACATGGTATAGAACATGCCCTACTACTTTGGTGGAATTGGAATGTGAGGCCCTGCGTGCAGGCAAGCACACTAGCCATGAGCTATATCCTACCCACAGCCCCTTTTTAATTTGAGGCTCTGATCATTTAAGTGTCCAGGTGGCCTTGAACTACCAGGGTGGCGACTTGAACTCCTCTGCATGTGCAGCACCCCTATGTTCTGCTATATACCAGAAAACTATTCTTGGGAGATAATCTTGGGGTGGAGAGCTGTACCCAGTTTTTCAGGGTCACAGTAACCTGCACTAGAGGTCATAAAATTGGCGTATTTGCAAAGCTCTTTCCTGTTAGACCCCAGCTGGTGACACAACCTATCCCCAGGGGAGAAGTGAATCTGGGCTGAGTGTGGGATCGCACTTCTTATCTAGAGGACTAAGGCAGGGTCTTCAACTTGATTTTGTCTCCCTGGACAGTGAACCCCAATGTGAGGTGTCATGTGACAGGCACTGGTAGGTATGCTGGTGGAAGTGTGAAATGTCAGCTAATGAGAGGGCATCGTTAGGTGGGAAGGCTACCACTTGATATCAGCAGCTAGGGTTTGGCTTGCAGGACATAATGCCCAGAATCCCCCAATGAGGGGCTGGGGGCATGGCTCAGGTAGAGCCCCTGCCTAGAATCCCCCATGAGGGGCTGGGGGCGTGGCTCAGTGGTAGAGCCCCTGCCTAGAATCCCCCAGTGAGGGGCTGGGGGCATGGTTCAGTGGTAGAGCCCTGCCTAGAATCCCCCAGTGAGGGGCTGGGGGCGTGGCTCAGGGTAGAGCCCCTGCCTAGAATCTTGCACTGAAGGCTGAGAATGCGACTTGGTGGTAGAGTGCTTGCTTGTCTAACATGTTCCATCCCGTATGAGGAGGGGAGGGTTATGAGGAACCAACCACAACTTAAAATTCAACTCCGGGCGATGGATGGGGCTTCGTCTCACGGAAATTCTGGAGAGAGTCATTGCACCTGTACACTGATGTGTGTGTGTGTGTGTGTGTGTGTGTCTGTGTGTGCTTTCATGTGTGCACACTAGGGATTAAGCCAATGGCCTTGTGCATACTAGGTAAGCAGTCAGTCACCACTGAGCTACATTTTCAGTACTGGCCTGTGCTCCTTTGAACTGATGTCAGGGTAGGTTAGCCTGTCAGCCTTGTGGCTTACATCATGTCCGCAGGGACACAGAAATACTCAGATCTCTGTATATTTTTCTCAGCTGTGTGTCTGAGCTAGGAATGGGGTTCCTACCTTATGGATTGGAGGTGCGGAGAGAATGAGCGAATACATCTGACTGGCTGGGGTCTGAGGCCTGCTCAGTGATGCCGGCAATGACTGACTACTCTGTGTCTCCCATTTCCTCCCTTCCTCCACCCAAGTACCTGGGCCACGTGGAAGTGGAGGAGTCCCGGGGGATGCACGTTTGTGAAGATGCCGTGAAGAAGCTGAAGGCGGTGAGTGAGGGACTGCATCCAGAGAGTGGGCAAGAGCAGTATGAAAGAGCTAATGCTGATCAGGCCCCTCTGTTCCCTGCCCCATCCCAGATGGGCCGGAAGTCCGTGAAGTCTGTCCTGTGGGTGTCAGCTGATGGGCTCCGAGTGGTGGATGACAAGACCAAGGTAGGAGGCCTGTGTGGGGTGGAGGAAGGCTTCCCACCCGCCGCCCACCACGGGATGTTCCTCCCAAGGGGGCCTTCTCGACTACTGCCATGTGTGCCTGCATTGGCTTGGCTGGCTGCACAGTCCTAATTCAGGAATGAGGGCCATGGTTATTTGCAAGCTGCTTCAGAGAGTGGGTGGATTGAGTGCACGAACTGGAGCAGCCACCTCAGCGCCAATCCAGCCACCCCCTCACCAACTGGGAAACCTGGGGCACAAGATTTAACCCCTCTGGGCTTCCATAGCCTCATCTTTTTAAAAAAAAAAAAAAAAAAAAAAAAAAAAAAAAGGACTGTTAATAGACCCTATTATCAAATCAGAAAGTCTGTGTGTATAAACTGTGTAAAATAGACCTGCAAGGCTTGTGCAGTGGTTAAAGCAGGTATGAGGAAGTGAGCTCAGAGTCCCAGAATCCCATGTGAGTGCTAGTGTCCCACCCATTAAGTCCTGCCTCAGAAGACAGAGAAAAGCAGAGCCAACAGGCTAGCAAGACTAGCCACATCAGCGAGCTCTGGGTTCGATTGAGAGACCCTGTCTCAATGATTAAGATGGAAGAGTGCCTGAGGGCGATTCCCAGTTTCAGCCCTGGCCCTCCAGATGCATGCACACACACATGTGCCTGGACACACAGTGGAAAAGGGGAGAAGACGCAAACACCTCTGTCAGGAGCTGGCATGTGGTCGTACAGGTGTGTGATTGTAACTGTAGGGAAGTTGAGGCAAGAGGATTCCAAGTCGAACGCTGGTCTGGGCTTCATACTGACAAAATAAAGCGGGGGGGGGGGAATTGGCATATTCTTCTTGCCTAGTGAATGTGGGTTGTTAGATATTTGAGGGTTTTGGTTTTATTGAAACAGGGTCTGATATAGCCCTGGTTGGCCTCAAACTCATTATTTTGTCAAAGATGGTCTTGAACTTCTGGTCCTTTTGCTCATAACTCCCAAGTGCTGGGATTATGGGCATTCTCCCCATGTCTGGTTCATGCAGTGTTGAGAATACAGCCAAGCATCTCCTATATACTAGGCAAGTACTTCACCACTTGAACACATCTGTCTTAGTTAGGCTTTCATCGCCGTGAAGAGACACCATGACCCACACCAACTCTTATATAAAGGACAACATTTCACCGAGACTGGCTTACAGTTCAGAGATTTAGTCCGTTATCATCATGGTGGGAAGCATCGCCGTATCCAGGCAGGCATGGTGCTGGAGGAGGTGCTGAGCGTTCTACACCTTGATCTGAAAGCAGCAAGCAGAAAGACTGGGTGTAGCTTGAACATAGGAGACCTCAAATTCTGCTTCCACAGTGACATACTTCCTCCAACAAGGCCACACCTCCTAATAGTGCCACTCCCCATAGGCCAAGCAGTCAAACATACAAGTCTATGCAGACTATTCCTATTCAAACGACCACAATATTCTCTGCCCTATTTTGTGTTTAGACAAGATCTCTGGGATCCAGGGACTGGGTCTTTTTCTGATGCAGGGGAGTAAGGCCACTAGTAACCAGGCCTCGTGTGTGCTAGACAAACAGCTCTATCACTGATAGGCCCTAGGAATCTGTTTCCTTTTGCTTTCCCTGACTCTAGACACTAACAGACACACCTTCCAGGCGATGCCCAGTACATGCTGTGGGTGTTCAGTTACCTTTGCACAGGTCATCCTTTGCCTGAGTGCTGTTTCTTGACTTCTTGCCTAGTTAATTCTTCGTGCAGAAATCTGTGTTCAGCTTGAGTAAATGCCACTTCCTGGCTCCTGCAAGCCCTTGAGTCTTTCTCCTTATAGCCTGGCTGTGCTTCTAGGCTGTGTCATCCATCTCAGATGGCTCCAAGGGACTGAATCATGACCCTGGGGCAGGCTAGCCTATGGCTATCTCCATGACAACTGGGTCCACATTTGACTCAGGATGAGATCGTGTCTTGACTGCAGACAGGAGAGATTATTTTCACTGCCTGTCTCCTCAACCCTTCCTAGGATCTGCTGGTAGACCAGACCATCGAGAAAGTCTCCTTCTGTGCTCCTGACCGCAATCTGGACAAGGCTTTTTCCTACATATGCCGCGATGGCACCACACGTCGATGGATCTGCCACTGCTTTCTGGCCCTCAAGGACTCTGTGAGTACCCTAAGCCGCTGGGGCTCTCCCCTCATCAGCCCTGGGAGGCAAGTCCTGGGCCTCTCTGTGCCTGGTCTTCTCATCCTGTCTTAGTTTGGGTTTAATTGCTGTGAACAGACACCATGACCAAGGCAACTCTTATAAAGGACAACATTTAATTGGGGCTGGCTTACAGGTTCAGGGGTTCAGTTCGTTATCATCATGGTGGGAAGACAGACATGGTGCTGGATCCTGATCTGAAGGCAGCCAGGAAACTGTCTTCTGCAGAAAGTCAGGAGGGGCCTCCCATCTACACTGGGTGGGGCTTGAACACAGGACCTCAAAGCCCACCCTCACAGTGATGAACTTCCTCCAGGAAGGCCCTACCTCCTAATAGTGCCACTTCCATGGGCCAAGCTTATGCAAACCATGACACATCTCAAGAAGAGAGTGTCTACAGGTTATGGTAATACCTTTAATGCCAGCACTCTGGAGGCTGAGATAAGTGGATCTCTATGAGTTTGAAGCCAGCCTGGGGTCTACACAGTGGGTTTCAAGCTGTCCAAAACTACACAGTGAAATCCTAAAAGACAAAACAACAGCTGGGTGGTAGTAGCACACGTCTTTAATCCTAGCACTTGAGGAGCAGAGGCACAGCAGGGTCTCAGAGTTCAAGGCCAGCCTGATCTACAGAGTGAGTTCCAGGACAGCAAGGGCTACATAGAGAAACCCTGTTTTCAAATACACACACACACACACACACACACACACACACACGCACACGGGACAAAACAACAACAAAAACCAAAGAAGGAAATTCGAATAGTCTCTAGCTACATAGAGAAACCCTGTTTTCAAATACACAAACACACACACACACACACACACACACACACACACACACACACGACAAAACAACAACAAAAACCAAAGAAGGAAATTCGAATAGTCTCTAATGTGGAGGATTCTGGGATGTGAGTAGGCTACTACAGGCACATCAAACACCAAGAAAAACTATTGGTTATTATCGGCCTCTTATCAGTATTAATAGCATGTGTATTCGAGCATGTGTGCACTTGCAAGCCTGATTGTATGTATGTGTACCATGTGCATGCAGATACCTCTAGAGGCCAGAAGAGGGCATCAGATCCCTAGGACTGGAGTCACAGACAATTGAGAGCTGCCTCTTGTGGGTGCTGGGAACTGAACCTAAATCCTGAGCAAGAGCAGACAGTGCTCTTAACCACTGAGCCATCTCACTAGCCCTTAGCCTCAAACTTTTGGTCCTCTTGTGTGCATGCTGAAATTTAGGATTACAGAAGGCATTCGTCACCAAGCTCAGCAGCTCCACAAGTTTTTGCCTGTGCATCAGCCCTCTCTGTGGGTCTTTTTAGGAAGACCTAGCTGTATGTCAGGGTTCCAGGACCTCTCATTCCACTATGCCTCGTAGATATATTTATACATCGGGAGATTGGCTAGGTCAGTCTTATCCCCACCCAGGCTATCAGAGCACCTCTCCATAAATCTTTCAAGCATGGACGTCAGAGAAGACCTGAAGGCTCGTAAAGCAAGAAAATGAGAGTGGAGGGAAGGGACCGGACATGGTGTACTGTGTGGCCATTTGGATGTGGCCTTGACATCGGCATTTTTGGACTTGGTCTTGATATCACCTAGCCTGGCCCTCGGAAACTGTGTGTCCTGTGAGCCACAGAGGTCTTTCAGGTTAAGGGAGTGGACACAGCCTCCACTTCTGATGGGAGACTGAGAAGTTTTGGAAGAGCACATGGGGTGAGAAATTCACTGTGGCTATTTTTGGAAACTGTGCTGGCTGCCCGTGGTTGGTGGTGTGGATTCAGTGTCCAGCCACCTGGCTGTGTGGGATGTTGGGCACAGTGACATCTCTGCTCTGGGGATAGCTGCAGTGGCTTCTCCTGGGTTCATTGTGATCACACACAGCCAAGTTTTCAACATGGCGCCACAGTCCCGTCCTCCTAATGTGGCCATATGAAAACAAAACAAAAACAAAAACAAACAAACAAAAAAAATATATATATCTTTCTGCTTGCCCTTAATTTGCCTCTTTTAGTTGGCTTGAGGACAGGCAGCTGGCAGCTGGACCTCATCAGGGACACAGGTTATGACCTTCAATTTTGATAACATTCCTCTGTTCTCTTCCTCATTGCCTTAACACATGGTCTCTCACTGAACCAGATTTGTCTAGGCTGGCTAACCAAGCAAGTTTTCAGAACCCACTTGTCTCCACCCGTCAGTGTTGGGATTATAAGAGCCATGCCTGGCTTTTTACATGGGTACTAGGATTCAAACTCAGGTCCTCAGTGTCTGTAGAACATATCCTACTTGCTTTTGAGTTTTTCCTTTTTTTTTTTTTAATTTATTTTTATTATATGTGTATGGTTATTTTTGCCTGCATGCACATCTATGCCACATGTGCATGCAGTGCCTGCAGAATCCAGAAGAGGGCATCAGATCCCTGGAACTGAAGTTACAGTCTCTTGTGGGTGTCAGGAATGGAACCCAGGTCCTCTGGAAGAGCAGCGGCTCTTAACTACCGAGCCATCCCTCCAGCCCTGCTTTTGAGGGGTTTTTGTTTGTTTGTTTGTTTTTCGTTTTTGATGGAATTCCACCTGTTGGTGGGAAATACACTTATTTGTACAAGGGTCAATCACACTGTTGTAATTGTTACGGTGCCAGTGTATAAAGGGTCAGTTTTACTCTGGCTGTATGCTAAGTACTAAATCCTGGGTAGAGTTTATGTAGCTGATCCATTTATATTCCTACAAGTCTTCTACTGTCTGCTTGGCAATAAGCTTTGAGTCTACACATGAGGTTTACCACCATGTCAAAAAGAACCTTTATTCTCTGTATAGCCTCACACTTTCTTGCCAGCTGCCTTTGGAGCAGGTGCTTTCTGGGCTGCGGTCTTCTGACCTTTGTAATCTTCAGCAGCAGGCACTGCCTTCGGGCCTCCAACCTTCTGCACAGGAGCTTCCTGGGCTACCGCCTTCTTGCCTGGTCCTATTGCCTTCTTCGATGGGACTTTAGCTTTAGCAGCCACTGCTACTGCCACCACAATGGCAGCCTTAGCAACAGCTGCTTTTTGCAGGGAGAAGCTTTCAAAACAGAAGCTCTTTGAAGTTTCTTTACGTCGGTGTTCATTATTCTGCCTCTCATTTTCTTTGCCTTTGTAACTTTGAAACGATCAAAGTCTATCATCTTGGCTTTCCTTTCTCTGGCATCAGTTTTCTTGGCCCATCTTGTGGCTGCCTCTTTCGCACTGATATCCGCCTTCTCCGCCCACACTTTTTGTACGTTCGTGGGCACTGTGTGGGAACTTGAGGATGAAACCACTGAGCTGCGTGCATAGGAGAGGCATGACCTGTCTCCTCACCCGAGTGCAGGGTCCGTCCACTAATGCTCTGTTCTGATCAATAACATCTGCAATTGAGACCAGCTTTCCAGCATGGGGCCCAAAGGAGACGTAGGCCACTCGGCCAGCCTCCACGAAACGCCTGAGTATCACATTGGTGGGGTTCAGTGAAGAGCCTGCTTTTGAGTTTTAAAGAGAGTCTCGTGTAGCCCAGACTGGCCTCAGACACCTTACATAGCTGAAGAGAGCCGTGAACAAATGCTGGGCTTGAAGCACCAGATCCAGCAGGTTTTAAAAATATTAATAATGAAATTCTTAGAACTTCTTCAGCTTAACTTTGAGTTGTACAGTGAAGCTGGGTATGATTCAAGGCAGGAGACATGGGACTATAAGACCACCCTGAGCTATATATATAGTGACCTCCAGGCCATTCTGGGCTACCTATTAAGATCCTGTCATATAGCCGGGTGGTGGTGGCGCACACCTTTAATCCCAGCACTTGGGAGGCAGAGGCAGTGGATTTCTGAGTTCGAGGCCAGCCTGGTCTACAGAGTGAGTTCCAGGACAGCCAGGGCTATACAGAGAAGCCTGTCTCAGAAAAAAAAAAAAAAAATCCAGATCCTGTCATATATATACATAATATAATATATATATACATACATATATAGTATAGAGAGATACAGATATAAATATAGATATGTAGATATAGATAGATTTTATATGTGGATAGATTTTGGATTTTGTGTTTCCTTTGCTTGTTAGTTTAGACAGGGTCTCATTACATAGAACAAGCTGGCCTTAAATTCATAGAGATCCACCTGCCTGCCTCCCAAATGCTGGGGTTAAAGGCATTCACCATGCCTGCAGTTTATTTTCAAGATTGGCATGTCTACCTCCTTCAGAATTCCATGTGAATTTCCAAATCAGCCTTTGCATTGCTGCAAAGACACTGTTGGTTTTTGACAGAGATTTCATTAATTGTAGCTCACTCTGGGGAAGGTTATTGTCTTTCCCATATTAAATTTTCTGGTCTAGGAACGCAGGATATCTTTCTATAGGTAGTTTTTAGTTTCTTTTTGCAGTGTTTTGTATTTCCTACATAGGTATGTTGTATCTCTGGTTATATTTTGTGTGTGTGTGTGTGTGTGTGTGTGTGTATGTATACAAATGCTTGCAGAGGCTAACGGTCAGCATGGGAGATCTTATACTTTACACCTTAGTTTTGCTCCCTTCCTCCCTTTTCTCTCTCTCTCTCTCTTCTTCTCTCTCTCTCTCTCTCTCTCTCTCTCTTCTCTCTCTTTCTCTCTCTCTGTCTCCCTTCCTTCCTTCCTTCCTTCCTTCCTTCCTTCCTTCCTTTCCTTCCTTCCTTCCTTCCTTCCTTCCTTCCTTCCTTTCTTCCTTTCTTTCTTTCTTTCGGTTTCGCTGTTTCGTTTTGTTTGTCGAGACAGGGTCTCACTGTGTAGCCCAGGCTCTCCTGGAACTAGCTCTCCCAAGCTGGCCTCAAACTCACAAGCTGCCTCTTCCTCTCAGGGATTCATTCAGCTGGGGTCCCCTGGCTGTAGACATCCAACCTGCAGGGGGCGGACTTCTCTTCCCCGCCCATGTCTGCGCAACCTTTCTAACCAGGCCACCTCTCGTCCAGGGTGAGCGGCTGAGCCACGCTGTGGGCTGCGCGTTCGCTGCCTGCCTGGAGAGGAAGCAGCGACGGGAGAAGGAGTGCGGAGTCACCGCCGCCTTCGACGCCAGTCGCACCAGCTTTGCGCGCGAGGGCTCCTTCCGCCTGTCAGGGGGCGGACGGCCTGCGGAGCGCGAGGCTGGGGACAAGAAGAAAGGTGGGTGCTGCACACCAACAGGGGGCGCACAAGTGCATCTAGGGATCTCTGCAGACGAGCTGTAGTTAGGGTGCCAGCGGCCAAGGTTGGTAACGTTTGCAAAGCAAGTCTCAGTTTTAGGAATTCTTCGAACTGCATTCTGCAGACAGACGGGTGGGGGTGAGGGTGCTCTTATCATAGCACATTATGTGATCTAAATCAGTGAAGCCGCTGATATGCTGGCCTAAGCCCTTAACCCTAGCACTCAGAGGCAGAGGCAGAGGCAGAGGCAGGTGGAACTCTATGAGTTTGAGGCCAGCCTGACCTACAGTGAGTTCCAGGACAGCCAGTGCTACATAGTGAGACCCTGTCTCATAAACAAACAAAAATAGGGTCTTCGTGTAGCCTCTATCTCTTGGACCCAGGTTTAAATTTCCAACACACACACACACATTGGCTCACAACCATCTCTGTCTCCAGTCCCAGGGTATCCAGTACCCTTTTCTGGCCTCCCGGGAAACTGCACACACATGGTGCACAGGCAAAAACACCCACATATAAAGTAAAATAACAATAAAATAAAAATAAAGATTAAAAAAAAATAACTTTCGAAAGGCATGAAAACTGTTGTCAGATGCCACAGTTATTGCAGCATGCCTCTGAATGTATGAAGGGAACTGTATGCAAAAGCGGTTCTGATTTCCGGGGGACTCACCGTGAGGTTGGCTTTGCCGACTCCCGGCCTGTGGCACCATCTTTCACGATTAGCATACCTAGCCTGCAGCTGAGCCTGTCCCACACACTGAACTCAATTCTGCCTTCACTGATCTTTCTGGGAGCCCTAGGGGTGGTAGCCCAGGGACACAGGAGCCAGGAGAGGAGAGGGGACTTCTTGAAGACAGCACTGTGATGGGAAGGAAGGTGTTTCCTGTTTCCAGCCTGCCCTTGGATGCTGCCATAGCTCCAGGCCAGTCCTATTACCTCAGGCTGGAATATGGAAAAGAAGCCCCTGGAGTAATTGGATGCCCAGGCTGCAGCTGTGGTGAGGCCCTGGTTTGAAGGCAGGCAGTATGTATTTGTGGGAGGAAAGGTAACTACCCTTGAAGAGCCTGCGTTGTGAAGTGTAGAGTCCCAAGGTTTTGCAGAAGGCAAGGAACAGTCCCGGGGTGGAGAGAACCCAGGGTGAGGGGTTAGAATGAAAGTGAGACAAGTCAGGTCTCTGGTCACAGCTACAGAGAGGAACAGAGAGGAAGACATCCTTGAGGTAGGCAGAATACTAGAGGATAGAAAAAGAGAGGCAGGGGAGCAGAGAAAGATAGGGAAGGGCGGGTGGTCTCCCAGAGATGGCGTCACTTAAGTCCTCTCAGCTTTCATATCTGTAGAATGGTGATAGTCTTGACAACATGAATGGTTGGATGAATCGGATATGTTAACGCTTGCATGGCTCCTAGGCCTTGTTGCGTAAGTTCGTGTGCCAAGTGAATGTAAATTATTAGGAAAGAACAGAGAGGCCAAGGGGGAATGAGAGCAGCTGAGGGAGATAGAATGGGATAGAACTAGAGATAGAGGGCCAGGCTAGAGGACGATTCCCCAGTGGCCTCCAGAGGAAGTGGTCTCGACTTGGTGACCATCCTGTTTTGAGGACAGGATGTGTGGGGTGACAAGGTAGCTCTGAGGATGACTCAGGCAGGGGTGGGCCAGGGCAGGCAGATCTCTGAGTCCAAGGCCATCCAGGTCTACAGAGCGAGTTCTAGGACAGCCAGGTTTGTACAGAGAAACCTTGTCCCAATGGAGTTAGAGATGAAAGTGAAAACAAAGTACTTTCTTAGAATCCACCAATCTGGGTCTGGGCTGTAGCTCAGCATAGACTGTTCAGCTAGTACACTCAATAATACCCTGGGTTCCGTCCCCAGCACTACCAACACAAGGCCTGTTGGACCTGGCTCCAATGCCTTAAGTAAGGAAACTAGCAAATGTGTCCCTTGTGTCTTTAGCAGAAGCAGCAGCTGCTCCTGCTGTGGCTCCTGGCCCTGCCCAGCCTGGGCACGTTTCTCCGACACCGGCCACCACATCCCCTGGTGAGAAGGGAGAGGCGGGCACCCCAGTGGCTGCAGGCACCACTGCTGCTGCCATTCCCCGGCGCCACGCACCTCTGAGCAGCTGGTTCGCCAGGGCCCTTTCGTGGGTTTCCTGCCCTCAGCCAGAAGAACTCGCCTTTCAAACGTCAGCTGCCTGCGTTGAATGAGCTGCCATCAACACTGCAGCGCCGGACGGATTCCAGGTGAAGGCACAGGTGAGCCCTGGGGCAGCAGGAAGGAGCATCAGAACAATCAGCACTGTCTGATGGGGGCTTAGGGATAGAAGAGAGATGTATACACTGTGATTGATTAGCACTGTCTGGTCGCCAGAGGCAAAGGTTAAACATATGAAGCTTCTGATCATTAACAATGTTGACCGGGGCTGGAGATGGCTCAGCGTTAGAGCACTGGACTGCTCTGTCCAGAGGTCATGAGTTCAAATCCAGCAACCACATGGTGGCTCACAACATCCGTAATGAGATTGGATGCCCTCTCTGTGTGTCTGAAGACAGCTACAGTGTACCATAAGTAAATAAATAAATAAATCTTTAAATAAAAAAAAAAAACAATGTAGACCATGAGCAAAGACTAGAAGAGCGATAGCACAAATCATGATTAATAAGTCATGTCTGCTCTAGGTAAAGGATAGAAACCTAGTACAGTAGAGATCAGCTAGTAATGCCTGCTGTTATTAAGGGAAGCAGCCAAGGTGGCACACGTTTTTCTGCCTCAGGTAGACAAGTCCACCATGGGCAAGGGAAAGATGCAACAGTTACGAGCACAGGGTACTCTTCTAGAGGTCCAGAGTTCAAGTCTCAGCAACCACGTGGTGGCTCACAACCATCTGTAATGTGATCTGGTGCCCTCTTCTGTCATGCAGGTGTACATGCAGATAGAACACTCATGTACTTAAATCTTTAAAAAAAGAGAGAGGCAACATGGATGGTTTTTTTTTTTTTTTTGCTTGGGATGAAAGCACCGTCATTTAGTGTTCTTTGCAAACATTTGATGGATAGATCTATAACATGTATCGAATGTTAGAAGGATCGCTCTGGCTCAGGAAAAGAGAGGATCGGAATAGATTAACAATGTCTGCCTTGGTCAGGGAAAGTAGCGGGATAGCATACGTCATAATATTCCATTTGTGCCATAACCAAAGAGATCCTTATGGAGTGTGGTAGTGGGCTACACAATTAATTGGCAAAATTTGCCATGGACCAGGCAGAAAAGAACGCTGCAGTTTGAACAATGGAATTACAAGATCTGTCCAAGTAATGGGCACAGTAAGCAAAGAGCACAATGAGGTGGGGTGGTGGGAGCATTGTGTTTGATTATTAATGTCTGTCATGGGCCAAGGGGGAAAAAAGAGGTACTCCTTGTTGTAATCTAAAAGCAATATCTGAGTGAAGTATACTGCTACATACCAGAATTCCGCAGCCCAAAGGCAGAAGGGTCATGATTTCAAGGCCAGCCTGGGCTACCTAGCAAAATCATGTCTGTGAAAGAAATCTGTGTTGTGGGTCAGGGAGATGAAAGACTTGGTACAATACCATGCTGTTGCCATAGGAAAACAGACAAGAGGACTGTGCAAAGGTCTTGAAAGTCATGAGTCGGACCTTTGCCAGACCCTTGTCTGTTCCCGCATGCCACACGGGGGACTCCTGGCTCCTGTGACTGTGGAGACGGTGTGGGGAGTGTTGATTCATTTCCATCGGGCTAGAGTGGATATCAGTGCATCCTGAGAATGATACATACGCCATGCCCGCCAGCACTCCTTGGCTGTCATACACCTGCATATTTGCCGTCCGCACACAACCTGACATCAGACACACACACAGTTGTCATACAGGTGCTTAAGATGGCTTCCCAGACTCAGTTTGGAGCCTTACACTCCTGTGGCTAGTTGCACACTCACTTGAGAATGAATGGCCACACAGAAAATTCACATTCTGACATACATGCCACAGACACTGGAAGTCACACACTTGGAGTTACATGTGTGCAGAAATCATGTACACTCCGATGTTGCACATACACAGAGTATGTACTCAGAAGTCACGTGCCCAGATTATTTATTTATTATATTATTTTATTTTATTTATTATTTTTTTTTTTTTTGGTTTTTTCTTTTCTTTTTTTTGTTTTTTTTTGGTTTTTTTTGGTTTTTTCGAGACAGGGTTTCTCTGTGTAGCCCTGGCTGTCCTGGAACTCACTCTGTAGACCAGGCTAGCCTTGAACTCAGAAATCCGCCTGCCTCTGCCTCCCAAGTGCTGGGATTAAAGGCATGCACCACCACTGCTCGCTTCGTGCCCAGATTTATACACTTAAAATACCATACTCTTAGCGTCACACAAACCCAGAAACTCCCCACATGCAGATTCACACAAACACGTATCTACATTGCATAGACTCTCAAGGGACACACCTACTGTTACACCGTTCTCTGGTCACACACATCCGTGTGCACGGTTATTTTAGTGACCGTGGTGACCTTATGTGACCTATAGACATCTGGGAAAAAAAAAAAACAACAAGTCTAGGTCATACAGATGTCCCGAAGACCCAGAGTAAAGGAGGGATTGAGTCAAAGCCTGTTTGCTCACCTCTACCGTTCTGTGACGTCACAGTGCCTGAGATGGATCCTCCTGGTACCGGTGACAGCGACGGCATCAATGCTCTGTGTACACAGATCAGCTCATCTTTCGCCAGTGCTGGAGCACCAGCGTCAGGGCCACCATCTGCTCCAACAGGTAAGCCCTTCCACTGAGCAGTCATCTCCCACTGGCTCTCTTGCATTCCTTTGCCTGTGAGAGACCATCTTGGAAATCCTAGGAGTCTGGGATGTCCCAGGGAACCCGTGGATTCTCTCAGAGCCGAGGGACTGCTTTAGGACCACTGCGGTCCTAAAGAATTAGAATTAGAATTCTAATTAGAATTAGAAGTCATCTCAAAGTTTGTCGTAGATTCACTGGTCACTTCAGAACGACAGACTTAGAGCTGCGGGGCCACCCTAGCTAGATCGACCTAGAAATCCTGTACCGTCTCCATGCTGCTAGATCACTTTAGAGCCATGGGATCTCCTCAGAGCTACAAGACCATTTCAGAGTAACAGGTCACCTGAGATCCATGGATTTCTCCAACCACTGGAGTTTCTCAAAATCTTAAACCCCTAGGGGGCTGGAGAGATGGCTCAGTGGTTAAGAGCACTGGCTGCTCTTCCAGAGGTCCTGAGTTCAATTACCACATGGTAACTCACAACCATCTCTAATGGGATCTGGTGTCCTCTTCTGGTGTGTCTGAAGACAGCTACAGTGTACTCACGTTAAATAAATAAATCTTAAAAAAAAAAAAAAAAAACTAACCCCAGAACCTTAGCAAAGTACAAACTTGAGGCAGGATCTTCCTGCGTGAGAGTAGTGCAGTCTGAGGAAGACATGTACCGTCATAGAATCTTAGCCTCTGAAAATACTACTAGAAACACTAGGACTGAGGCTGGAGAGATAGCTTAACAGCTAAGTGCACTGCCTACTCTTCCAGAGGGCCTGGGTTTGAGTCCCAGCACCCATATGACAGCTTATAACTGTCTTTAACTTTAGTTCCAGGTTATCCAACACCCTTTCAGGGTCATACATGCAGGCAAAAAACACCAATGCATATAAAATAAAAATAAATAATAAAATAGTACAATTAAGGTGATACTTAGAATTTTTAACATCAGACACAGCACTGGCCAGCGAAGGGCAGAGGGCTATGTGGGTGTAAGCATTGATCCAGTTACACATTTTCATCAAGGGCTGCAAGCATCAGCACTCTACAATCACCCCACTGCACACCTGTTATGAGTTATCTGCCCAAGGTCAGGACAACGGGTGAAGGCTGGGATTCAAAGACAGTCTCCTCGTAGAACCTGGACTCTGATCCCCAGGCTACCCTGACTCCTAGCCTGGGATTCATGGCAATCCGTACCCTTCACTCTCCTCTTTCCAGGGACTTCTGCCTGGGGTGAGCCCTCCGTACCTGCTGCAGCTGCCTTCCAGCCTGGGCACAAGCGGACACCTTCAGAGGCTGAGCGATGGTTGGAGGAAGTGTCCCAGGTGGCTAAGGCCCAGCAGCAGCAGCAGCAGCAGCAGCAACAACAGCAGCAACAAGCCACCTCCGTGCCACCAATGCCCACCATGGCCCCCACCCTTCAGCCCTTTTCTGCCCCAGTGGGGCCGTTTGACACTGCAGCTGCCCAGGTGGCTGTGTTCCTGCCACCCACACACATGCAGCCTCCGTTTGTGCCCGCCTACCCAGGCCTGGGTTATCCACCCATGCCCCAGGTGCCTGTGGTGGGCATCACACCTTCACAGATGGTGGCCAACGCCTTCTGCTCAGCTGCCCAGCTGCAGCCCCAACCTGCTACATTGCTTGGAAAAGCCGGGGCCTTCCCCCCACCTGCTGCACCCAGTGCCCCTGGGGCCCAGGCTCGTCCACGCCCCAATGGGGCCCCCTGGCCCCCAGAGCCAGCACCTGCCCCTGCCCCTGAGTTGGACCCCTTTGAGGCCCAGTGGGCAGCATTAGAAGGCAAACCCGCTGTGGAGAAACCCTCCAATCCCTTCTCTGGTGAGTTGCAGAAGACCTTCGAGATTGAACTGTAGCCCAAATTGCCCTGCTCTGCTCCATCAGCCCCAGGAGGGAGGCCCCGCCTCTTCCCTAGTGTTGCTCCCTGAGCTGCACCCCTCAACGCTCCCTCTAAGCCCTTCTCTCCACCACCCCTCACAAACCACTACAGAACCAATATTGTGATGCCTAGGTTTTGCCAAGACGGAATTCAGGGATGGACCCAGCCTGGCTAAGGGAACCATTTCACTGCCGGACTTAGGCTGGTGATGCCCCTGCCCCAGCCCCAGACATGGAATGCCCTCTGTTCAAGCTACTTTCCCCAGTTTCTGTTGTGCCCTTCCACCTTCCAGTGTTGGGCAGGATGGAGGAGGGATGTCCACTTAGGGGCACTCCTGGGCCCACCTCAAGCCCGGTCCAGCCCCTCCTTGCCCCATACACACAGCACAAGCTAAGGGCTCCTCTCTGCCCACGCTGTGTTCACTGCCAATGCTGTGCTTGCCCTGCTCCCCTCCCCGATTCGGGGGCCGTGTCTTCCGGAGGGCCAAGGTCTCACGGGGTGGGGCCCGACTGGGGGCCCAGGAGGGCGGGGAGGGACGAAGACGCTCTGTTACCTCATGTCGGTGCCCGCTGGGGAGGGGTCCCAGGAGAAGAAGAAGGGAGTGCCTGGCGGGTACTTTTCTATCTTTTATTTCCAGATTTTTTTGTATCTAAACTTGCAGATTTGTATTATACAAGGACAGCCAATAAAGGAAGAGTATAATGGTGGCCACTGGGAAAGCAAGGTGTGTGTGTAAGAGAGGACCCTGTTTGCAGCCTCTCCCACCGCATGGCCGTCCCTGTCTGTGATCCCAGCACTGACGACCTGGAAGCAGGGAGACCCTGAGCTCATGGTCGGTCTCAGCTGCCATAATCTGAGGCCATCCTGGACTATGTGAGACCCTCTCTCAACCAAAGAAAGCCTTTTTGTCACTTTAAACATCTCCCTGAACTTTAAACATGACCTCTGAGTCATGGTTTGGTGATCGGTATCTATCGTGTGGATAGTAGAGGGAGCCCAGAATTAATCATCACTTTCTTAATTATTAACAGACTTTGAACCAAGGAATAAGAAAGGCACATTGTGAGTTACTGCTAATTGGTCGGAGATCAACATTCCAAGTGGCTCATCGTAATGTATCTTGGACCACATTGGGAAAAGCCTGTCGGTCGCACTTTCCAAAACTCGGGCCAAAGTTTCCCCTGGCAGTTCCTGGGTGTGTTTTGTTTTCCATTTGTTTGTTTTGAGAGACAAGGTCTTACTATGTATCCCAGGCTGGCCTAGAACTCAGATCCGTCAGCCTCCCTGTCTATAGTGCTGGGATTAGAGGTATAGACCACCACACTTGGTATCCACTGGCATTTACCCCCCCCCCCTCGTGTTATTGTTTAGGTCCCTGAACATAATCTATGAGGCCTTTAAAAAAAAATGACTGGTGGCTTGAAAGCTAGCAGCAAGAGAATCAGGAGTTCAAAGTCAACCTAGGATACAGAGCTAATTTGCTCAGGGGCAACATGAAGCACCGACCGAGGGACTGTCTACACACACACACACCCCAATATTGGGACTGGGGCATGTGATAGAGTGCTTACCTAGCATAGATGGGGCTCTGGGTCTGTCCCCAGTGCTGCAAAAAGAAAATAGAGAAATACATATCAAGTATTTTATACTTCCTTAAAATAACATGGGTTTGTGCAACCCAGTATCCTTTTCCTATTTGTTAATGGGGGTCACACACCTGACTGGGGAGAAGGAGAAGCTGGGACTCAACCCCAGCCTCTGGCCAAACCCTAAAGTCAGGTAGAAACAGGCTGGGGTCTGGCATCAAGAGCTTACTCCAGTACTGGGATGCAGACCCCAGGCACGGCTAGAGGCCTCTGCTAGAGACGAGTCACATCAGAGCACCCTCAAGCCTCTGTTCAGCGGGAACCCCAGACTGAGTTTGCACAGCCTCTCCTGTTACCAAGGAAGTCATTCTCAGTGCTGCCCCTTAGCAACCCTGCACGTGCAAGCAGGTGGAGGGTACCAAGGGTAGCTCCACAGACGGGCATCTCATCAAGACCTCCCTACCTCCCACGCCCCCCACTGGACCGGTTTCTCTCCCATGGCCTGCCTGCATGGAGGTTCTTGCCCTTCCTGCACACAACTCACAGTCCGGTCCCCTCACCCAACTTCCTTTCTTAGGTTCCCTTGGAAACCTAAGGAAAAAGCCTGGTGCGGCGTGTGATTATAATCCCAGCACTCTAGAGGCTGAAGTAGGAGGATCATTGAGTTCAAGGCCAGTCGGGACTACACAATGAGACCTTGTCTATAAACAAATAAAAAAATATCAGAACAAAACTAGGAAACTCGGATCAGACCCCGATGACATACATCATTTGGTGGGGCATCCTTACTGCTCGCTTTGGCACTCCTACTATCAGTTAGGAAAGCTCCCCACCTCTGTGGAGCCCGGCCTTTGTGCCTCTTTCCCAGGAGCAGCACCCAGGCCTTTGTTCAGCCATCTATTCTCATTCAAGCTGGGAGAATCTAGACTCTTCCTGATGCTGCAGACTGCTCGTTCCTACAGGCGGCCACGGCCAACGTAACGCCCTAGCTGTGAGAGCCATCCGTCCAGCACTCGCGATAGCGCCTAATAGGGCAGGGGGTGGAGCGCGGCGGGACAGCGCCCCCCTGGTGACCTTGGCTGCTCCGCGATGGAACGGCCTGAGGACTGGCTTAGCAAAGGACTGATCCTCAAAAAGGACTGGGAGGCAGAACATCATTTTTGGAGAAAAACAACTGTCGTCAGGGCCAGGAGGAGCGTTATCCCTCAGGCCTTGGCACAGCCGCTCGCTCCTCTGGGAAGTCCTCTTTGACTCCCCCAGTTCGGATCTGGAGATTCTGCGGGACTCCCTATAAAACAGCGTGTCAGCCTGAGCCTGCCAAATCAGGCCGACTCTTCTCTGCCTGTGCCCCTCCCCCCTTTTTGCCTGCACCTACCATTCTATCTTATGATCTTTGTTATCCCCTTATTCCACCCTATCCTCTCCCTTCATCCCATCCTGTCTGTGTGTGCCCATTCCACTCCAGACTTTCTGCCTGGCCCCCAATCCAATTGCCTATGGTTTTACAGCACCCCATCCTACTCCCAGCTCTCTGCCTGCTTCCCCCACACTCCGACCGGGCTTCTATCCCACCCCCTGACTGTTTCCTTAGCCCCATCCGACTCTAACTCCCCCACCCCCAACCTTGACTCTGCCAAGGAGTATCACTACCGTCTCACAAATTTTTATCTTGTCCAGCAGCTTTATTAAGATATAATCTACTTGGGGTGGGGTGGAGAGATAGCTAGCAGTTAAGAGCACTGGCTGCTCTTTCAGAGATCATTCAAAACCCAACACCCACGTGGTGGCTGTAACTCCATCCAGTTCTAGGCCAACCACTGCCCTCTTCTGGTCTCTGCAGGCACTGCACATACCTGGCGCACAGACATACACATAAAATACACATAAAATTAAAAAGACCCATACACATACAATAAAAATAAATAAATCTGGGAACTGGAGAGATGGCTCAGCGGTTAAGAGCACTAGATACTCTTCCAGCAGAGGTCCTGAGTTCAATTCCCAGCAACCACATGGTGGCTCACAACCATCTGTAATGGGATCCGATGCCCTTTTGTGTCTGAAGACAGCAACAGTGTACTTACATACACTCAATAAATAAATCTAAAAACAAGATTTAATCTACTTATAAAATTCACATTTTAAGTGATCTAATGATCGGTGGTGATTTTACAATTGAGCATCCATCACCAGTAATTCTGATTTAGAACATTAAGATCATTTCACAAATATCTGTTCTCCCTATTCCCACCCCAGACAACCACTGATACCTGCTATGTCTCCATCCCCCCTCTTTGTGCACCACCGCCCCCATTGGGAAAATATTTCTTTTGCACGCTAAGGTTTATGCTGTGACACAGAATCTACCCAGAGGGAACTCAGAAAGTCCTGTTGGGGGCCTGGCTAGCTAGTAAACAGTGCTTGCTGCACAAGTCCAATACCCTGAGTCCAGAATCAACTCCAGAGGACCGTCCTCTGACGTGGAAACTTAAGGGTTCATGGAAAATCAGTTGTGTTGGGTGGTACTTTGCTGTGGCACCCTGCTGAAGGAACGTTTTATTAAAGTGGACACAGGTGTGAGAGGCTAATGCTGACTCCTAAAGGAATATTTCACTGACGCAGACACAGGAGAGAGGCTGTTCTGCTTAAGCAAGCACATGAAAGGGCACGTGAAGAAGGATTCTTTGCTAACAAGGCACATGTATTGGTGCTCCTTACATTGTGTAGTTGAGCTGCATTTGTTGGGACGCCATCGAGAGAAACTCACCAAAAAACGTCTGGTGGTGTGCTGCAGTTTCTTGCTGCTTCCTCGGACTTGGGCTGATTGGCAGAGTGCTAGCAGCTGAGACTGATGCACTGCGCTGAAGCGAGACACGTGGAGAACACGTGATATTTGGAGGTCCTAAATAGTATTTGACAGACAGTGACGAGGACGCAGCTTCGCTTGCTGGTAAAGCTAGCTGTGCAACTTGTAGGTCTCGTGTCTTTGCTGATCTTTGCTTCCCTGAGAGAGTCACAGTGGAGAACTTCCGCATTCCTCCTGGTCCCTCCTGCTGACTCAAGCTGAGGTTGAGGCCTTGTCTGTCTCTGCGAGATCATGTCACTGCTGTTGCTAGCTGGACTCTACAGAACTTGACTGTTGGCATATCTGTGAGATGTTTGCAAGCAGATCGAGCTGCTGCTGCTGACCTCTGAACTGAACTCCTGACGTCCAGACAATACAGATGGGAGTGGCTCCAAAGAACCTTTCTAAACAGGTCCACTTCCCCTCACCCACACCCTGGAGCCTTTCTCTCCTACTACCTCTGGTGGCTGATGGGCTAAAGGGGAGGTTAAAGCCTGTAGCCTGGGACGGCATGGAACCCATGAGTGTGTGACAATTAGTCCAACCAGAGCCAACTTCCATACTTGGTGAGAAATCTGAGCTCAAAGCTCCTTTAACGGCTTGGGAAGCAGACTGAGAGGTAAGGGTTAGGGATGGCTCTGCAGATAAGAGCACAAGTTAGTTGCTCTTGCAGAGGACCTGGGTTAGGTTTCTAGCATCCACATAGCAGCTCACAACCAACCTTAACTCCAGTTCCAGGAGATCTGGCACCCTCTTCTGGCCCCTTCAAACCTTAGGTATACCAAAAAACAAAAAAAAAAAACAAAAAAAAAAAAAAACAAAAAGGCCGGGCGGTGGTGGCGCACACCTTTAATCCCAGCACTTGGGAGGCAGAGGCAGGCGGATTTCTGAGTTCGAGGCCACTGGTCTACAGAGTGAGTTCCAGGACAGCCCGGGCTACACAGAGAACCCTGTCTCGAAAAAAACCAAAAAAAAAAAAACAAAAAAAAAACCTTAGGTATGCATGTGGTGCACAGACATAAACCCAGGCAAACACTCATACACATAAAGCAAAAATAATCTTTATTTATTTATTTATTTATTTATTTGGTTTTTCGAGACAGGGTTTCTCTGTGTAGCCCTGGCTATCCTGGAACTAACTCTGTAGACCAGGCTGGCCTCGAACTCAGAAATCCGCCTGCCTCCGCCTCCCAAGTGCTGGGATTAAAGGCGTGCGGCACCACTGCCCAGCAAAAATAATCTTTAAATAAATAATTTTAAAAAGGCCCTGTGGGTCGAGGCTGGTGGCCGCCACCTCCAGAGAATCTACTGGATGGAAGCTAATGTTATCTTTGAGTGACATACTGAATGATTTGTGTCAGCACTGACCACAGTCAGTCCCACTGTACTTTCCAGATGCAAAGTCACTTTACAGTGAAGCCACTGCTGTCAGCTTTTCTGTCTCCACGAATCTACATAAGTTATCAGACTGTGAAGCAACCGGTTCTTTGGAGACAGAGCAATCAGAAAGGAGTACTAAATCCTAGAAGACACACGGGGCCACTGGGAGGGAGCTGGCAAAGGCATCTGAGGGCTTTGAGGCAGTTTCAATAAATAAGGAGTACAATGTTTCTATTTTTAATTGCAGTGTGTTCATGTGTGTATGCATGCCTCTCTCTGTCTCTCTCTGTCTGTCTGTCTGTCTCTCTCTCTCCCTTCCCTCCTGTGTGTGTGTGTGCACGTGTGTGTTTGCATCTAAGCTCAGGTGCCCTTAGAAGCCACATGTGTCAGATCCCTGTAGTGGGAATTTTGGTTTCTTTAAACACCCAGTTATATTATGTGAATATGTTTTTGTTTCAATCCCAGCTGTGGGGGTTGCTTCAGATTGTCCACAACAGCTAACTATAATTTGTCTCATGCTCTGGCAGGGGCATGATTTTGCCAGCTGAAGATAGTTTATGGTTGGAATTCTGGGACTCTTGAGAGGGTAGAAAACTGCCAGAGCCCTAAGAGGCTTCACCAGCTGCTGATGCACCCGCTGCAGCTGTTCTTGATGCTGCTGCTGGGTTGCTGGGTTGCTGGGTTGCTGGGTTGCTGGGTTGCTGGGTTGCTGGGTTGCTGGGTTGCTGGGTTGCTGGGTTGCTGGGTTGCTGGGTTGCTGGGTTGCTGGGTTGCTGGGTTGCTGGGTTGCTGGGTTGCTGGGTTGCTGGGTTGCTGGGTTGCTGGGTTGCTGGTTGGAGAGATTTTCTGATAAAGATTGGACGTGCCCCAAAGAATTCAATGCCCCTAACCAGCAGGAAGTAGTATAACAATATCAATGTCTCCTTTCCCTTCTTTCTCTCTCTCCTGTCTAATGTTGGGGGATTGGAAAGGTAGGGGTGGAGTAGCATGGTAGGTAAAATAACCCAATAAAGTAGGCAAAAACTCAGTTACAGATGAATGGGAGCTGGAATTCCAGGCAGTACAAGCAGCCTGACTTGGGTTCGGGGAACCTAACTTGTGTCCATTGCAGCAGCCATACACACTCTTGACTACAGAGCCATCTTCTGGGCCCCTTATTCATAAGATTGTGGGGCTTTGTTTGTTATGGGTATTTTACTTTCGAGTGTGTGCACTTGTATATACCGTGTGCTTGCCTGGTATACACAGAGGCCAGAAGAGGGCACTGGATCCCCTGGAACTGGAGGTACAGATGGTTGTAGGCCACCATGTTGGTGCTGGGAACCGAACTTGGGTCCTCTGGAAGAGCAGCTAGTGCCTGTAACCACTGGGCTCTCTCTCCAGCTGTCCTTTTTAAACTGGATGGCGTTAGCAGGGTGAGATCTCACAGTCTTCATGTTTCCCATGTGTTTCTCCTCAATATGATGATTATATGACAAAGTAACTTAAGGGCAAGTGGGCTTGAAGGAACATGAGCCAGTCTGGTAGAGAAGACATGGCGACTGATCTCAGGGAGAGACTTGAATGCTGGTTCACCTCCATTTTTATTCCATCTGGGACCCCTCTGTATGGAATGTGGTACCATTCATATTTAGGGTAGTTCTTCTTGCCTCAATTAAACTTATCAAGACACAGATTAGCCCAAAGGCTTGATTCTAAACCCCACAAAGGGCCAATGAAATGGCTCAGCAGGTAAAGGTGACTGCAGCCAAGCCGGATGATCTGAGTTCAACCCCTGGGGTCCATGACCCAAGTAGTGGTGGGAAAGAGATCAACAATGCTTAAAACTGTCCTCTGATCACTACACACACACACACACACACACACACACACACACACACACACACACTACTTTAAAAATTTTAATCCCACTAAGCTGACAAGATTAAACTATGATTTTATTTATTTTCCTAAGATAGGTTCTTTTTTTTTTTTTTGGTTTTTCAAGACAGGGTTTCTCTGTGTAGCCCGGGCTGTCCTGGAACTCACTCTGTAGACCAGGCTGGCCTCAACTCAGAAATCCGCCTGCCTCTGCCTCCCAAGTGCTGGATTAAAGGCGTGTGCCACCACCGCCCGGCTAGATAGGCTCTTTCTATGTAGCTCTGGCTGAATCTTGTAATCACTATATAGCCCAGTCTAGATCCTAACTTTTGACAGTTGCTCTGTCTCTGTGACTCGATGACAGAATTACAGACGCATGCCATCACACTCCATTTAAATAATACTTTTCTGGAGTCTGGCACCTTAGACTACTTGGTTATCTTGACACCCTCAAATCCTAGCTTTCGGTAGCATATCCAGGCTGTATGTGCCTGCCTATTAGTTATTATCTGCCCACTTTCCTCCCATTGTGCCCCATGTACACCCTGCTGTGTCCCAGAGGTGGGGTTCCTGGGACAAAGTGTAGTCCATTAGACATATATGCTGTATATCTTTATAGGGTTCATTTCTATCGGAAGTTTCAGGCATCAGCTGTATGGAGGGGATCTTAAACTTTACCCCTAGTAACCAGACATGGCAATTCCCATTTGTAATTCCAGTACAGGAGAGGCTAAATTTAGCAGGAGGATTTCTGTGAGTTTGGGGCCAGCTTGAGTTACTGTATATTGAGTTACAAGTCAGCTTGTACTATGGTGTGAGATCTAGCATAAAATAGAGACCCAAAGGGGTGGGAGAGGTGGCTCGAGGGTTTAAAAGCATTTTTTGCTCTTGCAGAGGACCAGGGTTTGATTCTCAGCGCCCACACGGCTGACAACCACCTGTCTGCTATACACCACAAGATGGCGCCAGATCCCATAAGAATACACTTATAAATGATATGAGGTATAAAATCTGTATTAGTCAGGGTTCTTTAGAGTTAAAGAGCCTATAGAACAACTCTCTCTCTCCACATGTATATGCACATACATATATGGAATTTATTGGAATGACTTACAGACTGCAGTCCAACTAACCCAACAGGGGCTAACTGTGAAGAGAAAGTCCAAGAATCTAGTAGTCACTCAGTCCCACAAGGCTGGGTGTTTTACGTGATCTTCTGGAATCCCAAAGTGGTAGGCTATGTGGGTGCTAGGAATTGACATCTGGAAGAGCAGCCAATGCTCTTAACCATTGAGCCACCTCTCCAGCCTCACCTACAATTGCTTGTAACTCTGATTTCAGGGGATTCAGCACCTTCTTCTGGTCTCTGACGACAACGGAACCCACATACCCCCACAGACCTATGCACATAATTTAAAATTAAAGACTACATCTATATGTCTCATCCTGACAGGGAAGAGCCTGTTTGTGCTGGTTTTACTTGCTGACACATGCAGCTCACTTTGATGTGAGCCAGTGAGAATGGATTTCTGTTTCTTGCAGCTGAGTACATCCAAAAAAGAAAAGGACATTCTCTCTAGCCTCTGAATCATGAATCCAACGTGGAAATAACAAACAGCAGTGTAATCTCACTTTAACTGTATGAGGTCACCTTAGCTTGGGGTCAGGCAGAGTCTGCTGAGTTTTTGGTCGTCCTCTGCCAATGCCTCCGCACCCTTTGGCCCAGGAATCCCACCTCTGGGACACACCAGGATGTGCATGGAGGCGTTATTTATAATGGGAGGAAATTGGGGACGGTTTCAATGTCTGGCAACGCTGCCCTGTTGAGTAAACAGAGAGAGATCGTTGGAGATTGTGTTTATACAGAGACGTTTTAACCGGGGAAAGCTTACATTTTAAGAAGGGGAAAATGTAGGGCTGTGTAAACAATTTGATCATGTAGTTATGTAAAAACACACATATATGAGCATAAGAGGGTCACATAGAAAAGAATGAACTGAAAGATACTAAAAAACTCGAAATACCAAGGACAGCAGTGACATGGGACAGGGAACCAGCAGGCCTTTCATCTTTCTTTCCTTCTGTCTTTTCTCGCCCCCCCCCTTCTTTCTGAGATAGCACTTCTTGCAACCCAGGCTAGCCCCAAAATTAATATGTAGCCTAGGCTGTACTTGAACTCATGACCCTCCTGTCTCAGCCTCCAAATGTGTAGCAACCTCAAGCACACACTGGCATGCCCCATGGTTTTCTGTAATTTTCTGAACAATGAACACTCCATCCTTTATTTTATTCTCCAGCAGTGTCAAGGATTAAACCCGAGGTTTGTGAATGCTAGGCTAGGCAAGCATTCCAAGTTACAACCCCTTCCTTTCCTCTTGTTCTTTTCTTTCTCTGTGCGTTTACGGGGATGTGCATGTGTATGCACGTGTACTCAAGTGCAGGGACATGCATGTAGACATGTATGTGGAGACAGAGGGCAGTGCTAGGTGTCATTCCTCAGGGGCTGTCCATCTTGCTTGTCTTTCTTTTTCTTGTGTGTGTGTGTGTGTGTGTGTGTGTATGGGGGGAAGAGAGCATTTTGTGTGGGGACACATGTGGAGATCATAGAGTAACTTGCAGGAGATTCTGTCTCTTGTTCTGTCATGTGGATCTCAGGAATCAAACTCAGATTAGTAGACTTGGAAGCAGACACCTTAGCGAGCTAAGCCAGCTTTCTGGCCCCGCCTTGGTTTGTTGTTGTTTGAGACAAAGGGGCTCTCACTGGCCTGGAAGTATTCTTTTAGGGGAGGCTAGCAACCCCAGAGATGCACTGATCTCCGCCTCCACAGCACGGGATTATAAACACGGTCCACTGAAGCGTCTGCAGCTCAAACTCAATGCACAGCAGAAACTGGAGCTCTCTCCAGACCCTGTTTTCAATTTTTTTATACTTTATTTTATGTACATTGGTGTTCTACCTGCACATATGCCTGTGTGAGGGTATCAGATCCCCATGGAACTGGAATTACAGACAGTTGTGAGTTTCTATGTGGGCGCTGGGAATTGAACCCAGGTCCTCTGGAAGAGCAGCCAGTGCTCCTAACCACTGAGCCATGTCTCCAGCCCCCTATTTTCAATTTTTAAAACTTACATCATAAAAATTTCCAAACAAAAGACACATGGTAGTGGCACACGTCTTTAATCCCAGCACTCGTGAGGTAGAGGCAGGCAAAGCCAACCTGGTCTAGAGAGTGACTTCCAGTACAGCCAAGGCTATATATACAGAGAATGTAAAAACAAAAAACAAAAACAAAACAAAATTCCAAACAAACTATATATTTATACATATTCCTTTCCCAACCTCAATTCAAGAACCACCAATATTTTACCATCTCCCAGCCCCTTCTCTTTTTTTTTTTTTTTTTTTTAAGATGGTATCTTGCTCAAGCTGGCCTAAAACTTGTAGACATTCTGCCTTGGCCTCCTATCTATGTCTGCTACATCTTTGAATATGTGTGCACTTGTGTGCATCTGATATCCAAGCATTCTTTTTTTGTTTGTTTTTTCAAGACAGGGTTTCTCTGTACTGGGATTAGAGCCATAAGCCATCACATCAGGGCTGAGATCCCAGCATGCTTACGGTGAGATGGGAGGCAGAGACAGAGCATCAACCTGAGACTTGAGGGCCAGCTAGCCTGCAGTATACAGTACAGCCATGAAAACAAGAGAGGCTCTGCCTCGGCAAGATGGAAGCCAGAACTAACTCCTGAAAGCTGTCCTCTGACCACTGAGAGCACATGAGACCCATGGGAGGCACATGTGCCCACTGACACACAAACATAGATAGATACTGTTTGTTTGTTTCAAGACAGGGTTTCTCCATGTAGCCCTGGATGTCCTGGTGCTCTGACTGTAGACCAGGCTTGCCTTGAACTCAGAGACCTGCCTGCCTCTACTTCCCAAGAGTTAGGACTAAGGCATGTGCCACCCTACCCCCATAACAGATAAGTTTTTAATTGGTAAGACTGAAGACTTGGTTCAGTAGTTAGCAGCACTGTCTGCTCTTGCAGAGGGTCCAGGTTCAGTTCCAGCATACACATGGTGGATCATAACCCTCGATAACTCCAGTTCCAGGGGATCTAATACCCTCTTCTGGCATACAAGGCCATCTCTTGATTGTTCTCTTTCTTTCTCTCTAATCTATATCAATGTTGGGAGTGGGACATCCCACTTGATGTCTTGGGACATCAAGCATGTAATCTACTTTTAAAAGACCATTCATGGCCCACTCTCCTATTTCTATATCTCTATATTTACTTACATATAAATATATATATATATATATATATTGGTTTTTTCGAGACAGGGTTTCTCTGTGTAGCACTGGCTGTCCTGGAACTCACTCTGTAGACCAGGCTGGCCTCGAAAGAAATCTACCTGCCTCTGCCTCCCAAGGGCTGGGATTAAAGGTGTGCGCCACCACTGCCCGGCATAATATATTTATATATGAACCTATAGGCTCATATTTGAATTGTCAGTAGGAAGTGAAACTGTTTTAAAGGATTAGAAAGACAAGGGGGTGTGGCCTTGTTGCAGGAAGTGTGTCATAGGGAGAGGAGGGCTTCGGGGTTTCGAAAGCCCACACCAGGCTCATCCTCTCAACTTGTGGATCAGACTTTAGTTCTTAGCCCTCTGAAATGGACAGCCAATGCGTTCTTTTCTAAGAGTTGCTATGGTCTTGGTGTCTCTTCACAGCCGTAGAGCACTGACTAAGACACAAGGACTGACAACAGTCAGGAAGCCAAAGAAGAATTGAGAATCTAAGCAGCCTGGACTCAAGAAAACAAAACAAAAATAACTAATTAAGTAAAACAACAGAGAGAAAGAGGAGGGGTTGAGGGACAGAGGGGGAAGGACGTGTTTCCTTACATAACCATCTAACAAAACTGGCAAGAAGGTTTAGTAGCTAAGAGCCTGTCCCGGTTGCCTCAGAAACAAACACAATTGTTTGGTTTGAATTTGGATCCGTACAGGGTACACTCATTATATTGAGTTCTGATTTTTTATTATCCACTTAACATTTATTACATTTTTGTGTGTGTGTGTGTGGTATCCCATATCACAGCCTCCTTGTGGGAGTCAGAGTATAACTTGTGAGAGTTGGCTCTCTCCTTCCAGCTAGTGGGGTCCCTGGGTTTGAACTCCCACTGTCAGGCTTGGCAGCAGGTGCTTTAACCCTGTAAGTCATCTGATGGGCTATGGATTTTTTAAATTCTGATATATTAATAGCGTGTATGTGCGTGTGTGCGTGTGCGCGCGCATGTGCGTGCGTGTGCATGTACATCTGTGTGTGTGTGTGCGCGTGCGTGTCTGTGTGTGTATTTGTGTGTGTACTCCATTTTCCAGGAATTCTGAGCTGCATTACAAAGCACAGTAGTTCTGTCCTCTTAAACCCTCCCATTTGTGTCGGATATGTTTGGGATGATTTATACAGCTCTGCAGTTAGTTTTCCATATTCAATGTCTGAAGTCCAAAAACTGGAGTCCGTGAGGCAGTTCATGCCTTTGATCCCAACACTCTCGAGGCAGGAGGATTAGTGTGAGTTCCAGACCATTCTAGGCTGCATAGTGAGACCTTGTCTTAAAATCGTTAAAGGGGCTGGAGAGATGGCTCAGCAGTTAAGACTGATCTTCCAGAGGTCCTGACTTCAATTCCCAGCAACCACATGGTGGCTCACAACCACCTGTAATGGGATCTGATGCCCTCTTCCGCTGTGTGACTGAAGACAGCAACAATGTACTCACATACACAAAATAAGTAGATTTTTTTTTTTTTAATCATCAAAGAGAATAGAACCCGGCTCTAAACCACAGACTCCTGTCTAGCTCTCTAGTTTGGGCCTTGTACTTTTTATTTCTTTTTTAAGACAGGGTTTCTCTATGTAGCCCTGGCTGTCCTAGAACTCACTCTGTAGAGCAGGTTGGCTTCAGAATCAGAGCTCCTCTGCCTTCTGAGTGCTGGGATTAAAGACGTGTGCCACCACTGCCTACCTTGGGCCTTGTGCTTGCTAAACCTCAGCTTTCTCATCTACAAGGCAGAAAAAGATGAACTTGGCGGTCTGTGTGCCTGCGACCCTGAGAGATGGAAAAGGCATCCCGAAAACTCCAAATCATGGCAGCCACCCATCTACCCTCTGTTCCCTTCTTTGTTTATAGGCCTAAGGCTGAATCATCAACCGGTCCAGGCATCTAGGACTGCATCTACCAACCAGCCAGCGCTTTCCATCCCTCCCTCTTCTCTGCCCTGTCCACCAACTGAGAGGAAGCCAAAGCGGACCCGTGAATTGCTCTGACCTTGAAACTCCTGATCCTCTTGCTTCCACATCTTCCCACCAGGATTGCAGATGTGAGCTACCACACCTACGTTAGTTTTTGTTTTATTGGTTTTGTTTTGTTTTTTTAGTGTGGGAGCATTCTTTTTATTTTGTTTTATATGTATGGTATTTTTCATGTGTGTCTGTGTACAATGTTGTGCAGTGTCCACAGAGGCGAGAAGATGGCGCTGTATTCTTTGAAAATGGAGCTGTAGATGTTTGCAAGTCCCTCTGTGGGTGCTGAGGTCCTCTTCCGGCCACTGGCTTCAGTATTTGAGATAATATCTTGGTACCTAGCTCAGGTTGACTTGGAACTTAGGTAGCCCAAGCTCACTCTGAAACTTTCAGAAATCCTCCTGCCTCAGCCTTAATATTGACACTGAAGGTCTGTGACAAGATAAACTGCCCTTCATTTATTTTATTATTTTTTTTTCTCACAGGGCTAAAGATGGAACCCAGGACTATGTGCTTTTTAGGTAAGCACTCTACCCCTGAGCCATGCCCCCAGCCCCTCACTGGGGATTCTAGGCAGGGGCTCTACAACTGAGCCACATCCCCAGCCCCTCTCAGGGGGATTCTAGGCAGTGGTTCTGTTTTCTATCTTCAGTACCATTCGAACTTTCCTTCCCTTTTCAGACTGTGGGACCCAGGCCTGTCTGTCTGGTGACTGTGCCCCTCAGTGTCTGGCTCCTGCCCTACATCACAACCCTATCTTCTCTGAGATGCATTCCTAGCCAGCTACTGGGAGTGAGGGCTTTTTTCCTAAACTTGACCACACCTTCTAATATCTCCCATGGTAACCCAGAGGTTGCCAAGCACCTCGCTTTCTTACAGGAAGAAATTATTTCCTGTAATAATCAGGAAATTAAAAGTACTCACAGCCAAGAAAGAAATGAAGATCGAACATTTTTACTTCTTGAACCTCATATATACAAAGTCCTGACAGGTAACAAAAGACTTCTGTTCCTTTATATTTTGTGTGTGGTGTGTGTGTGTGTGTATGTGAGCATGCACCCGCCTCAGAGCAAATGTGAGGTAAGGGACAACTTGCAGGAACAAGTTTTCTCATCCACCACGTGAATCCAGGGCATCAAAATCAATTCATCAGGCTTACCAGAAAACTTTTCACCAAGCCGCCTCGCTGGAGCAGAAAGACTTAAACATTACAATACAAAAAAAGAAGCGTTCTTTTTTTGCTATTGAAAACTCATTCAAGAAGAAGGAGGAAGACCAAAGTGAGGGTGCTTTTGTCCTTTTTAGAATGAGTATCAAAAGATTCAACCAGGGCTCCCAGGATCTAAACCTCCAGCCTGAGAACAGATAGGGGCAAGCTGTCCTCTGAGAGGCTCTAACCAGCAGCTGACTCAGACAGATACAGACATCCAGAGCCAAACAGTGGATGGAGCTTGAGGACTCTTATAGAAGAATAGGTGGAAGGATTGTGGGCCCTAAGGAGATAGGAACTGCACAGGAAGATCAACAGAGTAAACGAACCTGAACCCTTGGAGCTCTCAGAGACTGAATCACCAACCGTGGAGCATACCTAGTCTACACAGATCTAGCTCCATGGGCTGGACCTAGGCCTCCCTGCACATATGTTGCAAATGTGCAGCTTGGTTTTCATGTAGGTCTCAAACATCTGGAGTGGGGGCTATCCCAAAACATGCAGCCTGTATATGGGTATGGTCTTCTAGCTGGGTGCCTCATCTGGCCTCAATGGAGAGGAGCACCTAGCCTGTCAGAGACTTAAAGTGGCAGGGTGGGGGATACAGGAGGAGAGGGTACTCAGAAAACAAGAGATGGGGAAGGATTGTGGGAGGGGGTGACTGGGACGAGTTATAAAGTGAATAAGCAAAAAAATAAAATTAAAAAAAGAAAAGAAAACTCACAATTTGAAGTTGGGTCTTTTCATTACGGCTGATAAAACAAAACTTCATGTAAAAATTGTGAGGGTTCCCCCCACACACACACTGCTGGCCCCGTTGTGGAGAAGCGCCTGGGAGTGGGGGCGGTGAGAAGATTCAGAGATTCAGCCTATAAACTGCCCCTCCTGTAATGAGAACGAATGCAGGACGCAGGGAAACCCCAGCCTCTCCTGGCAATGGCCAAGGTCTCCCATTGCCTGAGTTCGCCCGCCCACCACCCAGACCTCCAAGGAGCTGTCTGGAACATGCATTGGAGATAAACACTGAACAACCTGGGAACAGGCCAGCAAGGCCCTTGGTAATGGGAGGTTGGAGGCTGGGGCCTGAGAACAGTCTGCTTCCACGCTGGTGGGAGCACAGAGGTGGCGCTAAAGAACAAATCGCAAATGTAGATCCCACCAACTAAACTCTCCGCAACCAAGCTTCCATGCCAAAAAACCAATTCCAGCTCTCAAGGGCTCCCTCCAGGGTCCTCTTAATCCACTCCCCTTCCTCCAAGGTCGCGGTCACTGTGACTTCATTTGTTATTACATTTGTTGCTTTATTGGGGCATGGGGTGGGAGGGAGGTGCGTGTCTGAGCATACAGAGTCACTTCTCTCCTTCTACCTCGTAGGTCCCGAGATTGAGCTCGAGTCCTCAGGCAGAGTGACAAGTGTCTTTTCTTGCTGCCCCTCACTCTGATGTCTGACAGCATAGATTGGTTGCATCTGTTTGCATTTTACGTTTACGGGATCGGGAAGTATGCTCTCCCTGCTGGGTTTTTCCCTCTCAACGCTGAGAGCATCCAGGAAGTTGTGTGTCATTCTGGGTCGTTCTCACTGTGGCATGGGGTTCAGCGGGACACACACACACACACACACACACAGACACACACACACACAGGAGAGACACTGTATTCAGTTACTTGTCCATCCCCCGAGGAGTGGAGGGGAGTCTTTGCTGGCTGAAAGCAGCTGGCATAAAGGTCCTGAGGTGAGAATGTGTCTTGTAACTTAGATCCACGTGACTGAAGACAAGTGAGCAAAGAGAGGAGATCGGGAAGGTCAGAGCGACACAAGAAGCAGGTGGCTCAGGCTTATGGTTACTTTGGCTCTGACTGTGGATGAGATGGTGCCATGGGGAGGTTTCAAGCAGGGAGGACTTGATCCAAGTGGAATGGTCCACTTGTGAATATCTTCTAGCTCTATGTACTTTCTTTTTGATAGTTTCATGTAGCCCAGGCTACACTTGATATGTAGCCAAGGATGACCTCATCTTATCCTCCTGTTTCCACCTTCCAAGTGCTAGGATTCGGGGATTATAGGGATGTAATATAATTATCTATCAATCATCTATCTATCTATCTATCTATCTATCTATCATCTATCTACATTATTATTTGATGATTGTGTGTGTGTGTGTGTGTGTATACCCTTCTTTCTTTTATTGTCAACTTTCTTTTCTAATCAATATATTTATTTATTTTTGTTTTTCGAGACAGGGTTTCTCTGTGTATCTCTGACTGTCCTAGAACTCACTCTGTAGACCAGGCTGACCTTGAACTCAGAAATCCACCTGCCTCTGCCTCCCAAGTGCTGGGATTAAAGGCATGCGCCACTACTGCCCGGCTCAATTTATTTTTTTATGTGTGTATGTGTGTGCTCCACATGTGTGCAGCTGCCCATAAAGGCTAGAAGATGGCAGATCTGTCAGACAGAGTTAGAGTGACAGGTGGTACTGAGCACCTGATATAAGTGTTGAGAACCTAACTCAAATGCTCTAGAAGAGCTGTATGCTGGTAAGGTTTTTTTTTTTTGGGGGGGGGGTGTTTTGAGTCAGTTTGTCACAAACTAGGATCATTTGGGAGGATGGGTCTTTAATTGAGATTAGATCATTCATTAGATTGACCTACAGGAAACTCTGTGGTATATTTTTTTTCATTAATGATTGTGTTGATTTGAATAGGCTTGGCCTGAGGAGTGGCAATATTAGGAGGTGTGGTCTTGTTGGAGGAAGTGTATCACTATAGGGGTGGACTTTGAGACCCTCCTCATAGTTGCCTGGAAGTCAGAATTCTCCTGTTGCCTTCAGAACAAGATGTGGAATTCTCAGCTTCTCCAGTTCCATGCCTGCCTGGATGCTGCCATGTTCTTGCGTTGATGATAATGGACTGAACCTCTGAACTGGAAAGACAGCTCCAATTAAATGCTGTCCTTTATAAGACTTACCCTGGTCATGATGTCTGCCCACAGCAATGGAAACCCTAAGACAAATGAATGACGTGGGAGGAACCGGCCCACTATAGGTAGTTGTGATGGTTTGTGTATACTGGACTCAGGGAGTGGTACTATTTGGAGGTGTGGCCTTGTCGGGGTAAGTGTGTCACTGTGGGTGTGGGCTTTAAGACCTTCATTCTAACTGCCTGGAAGCCTGTATTCTTCTGTTAGCAGCCTTCAGATGAAGATGTAGAACTCTCAGATCCTCCTGTACCATGCCTGCCTGGATGCTGCCATGTTCCCACCTTGATGATAATGACATTGTAAGAAGTCATGGGAGGTCACTAGAGAAGGTGCAGCCTCAGTTCCAGTTGACAGCCCAGGACTGAAGGGGTCATGCAAAGGAGTTGAGGCATGAAGAGTGCCTTTGAGAGGCTATGATCACCAAGAACAGCAGCGCCAGTAGAGTGAATCAACCTGAGCTTAGAGTGCTACACAGGGTAGGGCTGGGGAAGTGACCCAAGCCTGTTGGAGGAGCCCAGAAGATCATGTGTGAATCCCAGACACTGGAACAAGAATCCGTAACACTGAAGTTGCCTGGGAGATTCCAAGATGGTCAAGATGCCAGAGCTGTGGGATATCTGCTAACGGAGTGGAACCAGCCCAGGAGAAAGAAGTTTGTGGCAGTCAACAAAGATGAAAAAGGAGTTGGGGATCTGGAGACACCTTTGACATCAGACATGGAGATGCAGAGTTTGGGGTTTGCCAGTCTGGTTTCCTGTCTTGCTTGGGAAATTACAGTTAAGTGATTAGATGAATCTCAGAAGAGACTGAACTTTGGATTTTTAACATTGTTGAGACTGCTATAGACTATGGGGCTTTTGAAGTTGGACTAAATGTATTTTGCATTATGCTTTGTTTAGGTAAGCCCCCCCCCAACAGACTCATATGTTTGGACAAGCCTATGGGGGCCAGGGAGTCAAATGTGATGGTTTATATATGCTTGGCCCAGGAAGTGGCACTATTAGAAGGTGTGACCCTCCTCGTAGCTTCCTGGAAGTTAGTATTCTGCTAGCAGCCTTCAAATGAAGATGTAGAACTCTCAGCTCCTCCTGTACCATGCCTGCCTGGATGCTGCCATGTTCCTGCATTGATGTTAATGGACTGAACTTCTGAACCTGTAAGACAGTCCCAATTAAATGTTGTCCTTATAAGAGTTGCCTTGGTTATGGTGTCTGCTCACAGCAGTAAAACCCTAATTAAGACAGTGGTGCAGACCACCGGCCTGCGGTGGCACATCGCTGTGGTGCTCGCACTCTGTCGCTAGGGCGCTCTGTCTGTCCCGAGTTCGATCCCGCTGTCCTTCAGTGGGGAAAAAAAAAAAAAAAAAAAAAAGACAGTGGTGCAGAATAGGCGATCCTGAGTTGTATAAGAAAGCAGACTGAGCAAGCCAGGAAGAGCAAGCCAGTAAGAAGCATCCCTCCATGGCCTCTACTTCAGTTCCTGCCTCCAGGTTCCTGCTTGAGCTTCTGCCCTGACCTCCTGCAATAACGGATCCTAATCAGGATATATAAGCCAACTCCCCAAGTCGCCTTCAGTCAGAAAGTTACACCACGGCCTTAGGAAGCAAGCTAGAGCAAGCAGTGGCCACCCTTAACTGCTGTGTCACCTACTTTTATGTTATATACATTTCTGAAGGGAAGGACTGAAGCAAGCTCCCACTCTGTAACCCAGGCTATCCTTGAATCTATTATCTAGCCCAGACTGACCTCCAACATATAGCGATTCTCCTGCCTCAACCTCCCAAGTGCTGGGATTAAAGGCATGTGCCACCACCACCTGGTTGATCTGGAACCTCTAATTGTCCTGTAGGGATGATTGTCATGTGGCAACGCCTGGTTTGTGTGATGCCCAGTATCAAGTATAGTACTCCCTGCACACCAGGCAAATGCTCTACTGCCCAACTACATGTCCAGTCCTTTCAGCACCTTCAGGAAGAGAGTAGTCTGGGAGTCGTGGTGCATGCCTTTAATTCCACCACAGGTCTATAGTCCTAGTGACTCAGGAGGCAGAGGCAGAAGGCCCTCTGTGAGTTCAAGGCCATCCGAGTATACATAGCCTAAGTTTCAGGCTAGTCAGGGTTACACAGTGAGACTCTGTCTCCAAAAAGGGGATAGGGGATATATTGAACTGGGTTTATAACTTAGTGACAGAGTCTGCTGCCCAAGCTCCTGGGTTCAAGTCGAGCATGGAAAAAAGAATGTAGTTTCTAGGAACGTATTTGAAGTTATTTACAAAGCCATAGTCCTCATCTAACAGCCCGCCTCCACAGCCCTGCAAGCAACAGTTGCGCGCTACTGTAGAGTATTACCTAGTGGCTGGAGAGACGGCTCAGCAGGAAGAGCTTGCGTCTGTCCCAGACGATCTGAGTTTGGTTCCCAGGATCCATGTTAGGTCCACAGCCCACTACTACCCATAATAATTCCAGCTCTGGGAGTTCTGACGCCCTCTTCTGGCTTCCATGGGCATACATGTGATACCCGCAGACACTCATTACATACATGTAATGTAAAAACAACAAAAAAAAAATCTTTTAAGAAAAATAGAATATTGCCTAAGTGACTACAACAAAGACTCTTTGGAACAAACATTAAGACATTAACTCCTTAAACTGGACAATGGTGGCGTACGCCTTTAATCCCAGTACTTGGAGGCAGAGGCACTTCGAGGTCAGTATGGTCTACAGAAAGAGTTCTAGGACAGCCAGGGCTACACAAAGAAACCTGTCTTGGAAAAAAAAATAATAACTCCTTGAAAAATACCCAGGGTTGAATGATTCAGCTAGCAGTGTGGACATCCAGGGACCCAGCCTGTGTATTTTGACCTCAGTTCTATGAGATAGGGTTTAGCTGTGTAACCCAAGTTAGTCTTAAACTTTGAGGCTCAAATGATCCTCCTGCCTCAACTTCCAAAGAAGTTGGGACTAAAGACCCGTGTCTTTGTGCCAACTATTCATAAGTTGGTTTATGTTTGTTTTCTTGTTTTTTTGGTGGGACGGGAGTAGACAGGGTCCCACAATGTAGCTCAGGTTGGCTGGGACTCAATACATAGCCTAGGGTATCCTCAAACGCCTGGCAATTCTTCTGCTCCAACCTCTCCAAACTCCTGAGTGTTAGGGTTATGAATAGATAATAGTACCGTCGGCCCCCTTTCATAACACATAGGAGGCATTATTTATACATAGCTGTTGACACCTCAGGAACCCCCGCTCCTCCCTCAAGGCTAACTACATGAGCATTGACCACTAGGGGGCGCGTCTAGCATTGACTGCACCGGCACGTGGTGACAATTAGGGGGCGCTGCGGCGCTTGTCCCAGGAGCTCAGTGACAAACTGGATTATTTCTTTGGACATTCCAGAGGAGAACTCATTGATCCTAGTCAGCGCCAAAAATCTCAGAGCCAGGGCTGGGGACTAATGTGGGGGATGAAACAAAATAAAACAAAACTAGATTCTTGGCTTAGCCTGCAGGCACATCGGGGATGCGAGGATGTGTGTGGCGCCATTAAAAGTCAATCCTAAAACCTTCCGGCTCTGTTGGCCTCCCCGTCACCCTTGCGGCCACACCTGTAGAGCAAGGCGGTTGACTGGGACAGGAGGGGGCATAATAGGAGCATGTGTAAACTGTCTACATCTACAATGGAATTTTTCCCACTTTTTTCAGACAATATACTTTCCCTTCCCTCAACTCCTCCCAGATACTTCTTACCTCTGCCCACCCAACTTCAGATTCTTTCTCTCCCAATTTCCCCCCATCTCTCTCTCCTCCTCTCCCTTCCCTCTCTCTCCCTCTCCTCAAAAACAAACAAACAAACAAACAAATAAAAACCAATAAGACAAAAACTACCAGAATGAAACAAAAAGCTCATAAAAGAAAAGAAACATGGAGTCTGTTATGTTATGTGCTGGCTAACTACTCCTGGGCATGGATTTTAAAAAACATTTACAGAGAGAGAGAGAGAGAGAGAGAGAGAGAGAGAGAGAGAGAGAGAGAGCGCTCGTGCAAACAAAGTCATTCCCTTCCACTCTGTGGGTCGTGAATATTAAACTCAAGTTCTCAGGCTTGGTGCTGAGAACCTTTACATTTTTTCTTCTTCTTTGACTATCTAGAGCTTTCCATAGATTCCTAAAGAGATCCAAAATCCCCCCAACAATCATCTCCCTCTCTCCCTCCCTCCCTCATCCCTTTCCCTCTCTCCTTCCCTTCCTCTTCTCATATCCAAAATGTCAGCCAGCACTAACATAGAATTTAATGGCATACCATACGAAAGGCATCTGAGACCTATCTGCTGTTCTAGCCTCTAGGCTTTTGTTCATTAATTAATTTATTAAGTTTCCTTACATCCCCCTCCCTCCTCTCCCAGGCTGCGGCGCAGGCTGGAGCACTAGCTTCCTCTTTGTCTTGTGCATTTCCTCATCATCGACATCGCAGCCCTTCAAGAACCCAACCTAGTGGCCACCCCTCAGGGCTGGTAAGTCTATTTGGGCTCTCAACCCAGATCCAGATTCTATGGAACATAGATAGCTATGGTTTGCACGCAAGAGGTTAGTGTTTGGGTTAGCTGCCCTGCTGTCAGCTGTGGGGGAAGGGGACAGCATGGGGAGGGGGAGGAGTGTTGTTACTTCCTGACCCACTTTGGACAATACACTTTCTCGATTTTTTTTTTTTTTAACCATCTATTGGCAGGAATGAGGAGTCTTCTGCAGCTAAGCAAGCACTCTGCCACTGAGCCCCCAACCCCTCACTGGGGGATTCTGGGTAGGGGCTCTACCACTGAGCCACGCCCCCAGCCCCTCACTGGGGGATTCTAGGCAGGGGCTCTACCACTGAGCCACGCCCCCAGCCCCTCACAGGGGGATTCTAGGCAGGGGCTCCACCACTGAGCCACGCCCCCAGCCCCTCGCTGGGGGATTCTAGGCAGGGGCTCTACCACTGAGCCACGCCCCCAGCCCCTCACTGGGGGATTCTAGGCAGGAGCTCTACCACTGAGCCACGCCCCCAGCACAATGATGTGGCAGGTGCGCAGGTGCAAATCCTCGACAGCAAATACAGCAGAAGGAACTGTTAGCATTGGGAAGGTTTGGTAAACAATAAAACCTAAACTGGGCGTGATGGTGCACCCTGTAATCGTAGAACCTGGGAGCCTGAGGGCAGGAGGATCAGAAGTTCAAGTCCAGGTTAGGCTACATAACAACCTCTTAAAAGAAAATAACAAAACAGAAAACCTCAACAACTCTGAAGCATGATTGTTTAAAGATTTGAAAGAGAACGACAGAAAGGACAAGGAAGCAAAGAAGCAGAGATACAAGACAGAAAGATAGGAGGAAAAAAAATCACCAGAGAAAAAGACAATGAAACGGGTAAAAGAGAGAAACTGAGACCGGAGGCCAAGAGGGACAAAGCTAGACACAGTGAGAGTCATGGAAAGTGAGAGTCAGTCTTGGCGTTAGGAATGGCGCGTTCCGAGAAGTGACTCAGCACACAGTGGAGCCAGCTTTTGAGAAAAAGAAAAAATGCAGGCGGAGGCCGAAAGTACAAAATAGGTGTTTTAATTGAAAACTGTATAAAAGGGCAAGAAATGAGTCAAGGGACCCAGGACAGGCCCAGGGCACTGGTGGGAGGGGCTGGGCGTGATAGGCTGGTGCCATAAAAGGCACCCCTCTGTGTTTGTTCATCCTAAGTCGAGACTGTCTGGCATCCTTGCACACATGCGGACTAGAGGGAGGCAGCGGTGCTCTGGAAGCTCCCGGTTCTCAGGTATAGAGGGAAACGAGGCGCAGCTGCTCAGGCCCGGGGTCGAGCAGGCGCACAGTGATGGGGCTGGTGTGTGGGTGCAAATCCTGGACGGCAGATACAGCGGAAGGAACCATCCG
Organism: Mastomys natalensis; assembly: GCA_021653895.1. NCBI lineage: Eukaryota > Metazoa > Chordata > Mammalia > Rodentia > Muridae > Mastomys > Mastomys natalensis. The sequence goes on along the minus strand of JAJTUV010000764.1, from coordinate 612,136 downwards.
TGTTGACACAGCGTGCATTGACGCAGAGTGGGGAGGTTGCCTCAGCCTCGTCACACTCGTTGACGTCTGGGAGGAGTGGGTAGAAAGACTGTTACTCATGTCCGGAGTGAGGCCATCTCCCCAGTCTTTTGAGGTGTGGGGCATGCAACATATCACTTGCTACCTCCTGGCTGTGTGAGCCTAAGCCCGGTGGTATAACATCTCTATATCTTGGCTTGCAAGATGGAGGGACTGGAGGGGTGGCTCAGTGGTAAACCACTCAGCTAGCATACATCAAGCCCTGGGTTTCACCACTAACACAAATAACATCTACAGGATTCCTTTCATATTCCCAAACCTTCTGCCACTTACTGGAGCCCAGCTTTCCTGGTACTGTGACCCCATTTTGTTCAGTCAAGTGCCACCCCTGAGCAAGAGTTAATTACTCCCTCTCGGATGGTCTGGCCCCTGTCTGTAATGAAGTTCTTTCTTGGGAGGTTCCTGATCACCATCTGGTCAAACTCGCTTTCATTTTACCCTTCTCTCTCCTCCCCTTCCTCACCGACGCAGGACATGCGGGTGATGTCCAGGCGGTAACCATCGAAACAATCGCAGGTGAAGCCTTCCGGAACGCGCACACAGCGGCCGTGGGCACAGCCGTCCAAGATACCACACTCCTCGGCCTCTAGGCCCTCATAGGACTCAGACAAGGCTCCTGCAGAGAACACAGATAACCCAGAGACTGGAAATCTCTGCGTTAGGTCGCTTGGTCTCTTTTGGCTTTTGGTCCTGGCTTCCCAGTAATCTGCCTTTCCCACCCCAGACTGCAGGGGGCACTATGGTAAGATTGTTTACCTTGTTCAGTTCCCCTAGGTTTTGCTCTACATCCCGGGCTGGCCTCAAACTTGCAGTAATCCTCCTGCCTTTGCCTCCCAAGTGTTGAAATTACAGGCATGAGTCACCAACACTCCTGCTTTCCAGGCGCTCTTTTTATATTTTTGACCCTGTATCGCCTTCTACTTTTTCTCTCAGCATCTCTCTTCTTGTGCTTTTGTTTTTGTTTGTTGTTGTTGTCTACCTGCTTGGTTTCTCTGGCCGAACTGCTCACCTGTATAGCTTCCACGCTCAGAGGATTCCTCAGGCTCTGGGAAGGAGCCACGGGTGTCTCTGGACCTATAAGGCCAACCAGTGCCTCTGCTGGGCGGATCAGGAGCCTCAGACTCGCTATAGGGGCCACCATCGTCCTCAAAGTCCGGCATTTCGAAGGGTGGGGCGCCATAAGGTGCCTCCCGGCGAGCAAAGGGTCCAGGTGGGGGTGGGTAGGGGTCGTAGGGTAACACGGGCGGTGGATACAGATCTGGCCCGTAAGGCAGACTCTGATAAGGCGGGCCTATATCTGGGCCATATTCATAGGGAAGTCCAAAGCCACCCGGGCGCGGCGGGCCATAGGCAGGTGGGCGCAGCACGTTGCAAAGGGCCTCAAAGTCATCTGCAAATAGGAGCCAAGGCATACCACCATCAGGACCACTCATGGACCCGTCCCCGGGCAACGGAAGAGACTGATGAGGCTTGGGGGAGGGCTGGAGAAGGGGTGGAGCTGGGAAGAAAGGATCTGGGCATTTGCAAGCACAACTGACAGTTCCAGGCTGATTCTGGGATTCTGAGAGAGTAGGATCCAGGGTCCTCAGACTGCAGCCAAGAACCAGGCTAAGGTAATGGAATTTGGGAGACCCCTGGGAGCTAGAGCTAGGAACCTGAAGAAATGAGGTGAAGATGTTTTATGTCTGGTTGAACACTGGGACTTACGGGTTCAAAGGTGCCCAGAAGGAGCTTGAATCTCTGGGATCTGAGGAAATCGAGACTGGGGGTTTTGGCTCTTGTTCATACAGAGCTAAAAGGAGGGATCAGAGATCTTTGGGGATGTGTTGGAGTCTTGGTACTGGTGTGTAGGGGGCCCAAGGCAATGAGTGTTAGCAGCTGTTAGTGCTATTACCAGAGTCTACAGGACAGGCTAGTGCATGTGGGAAACTGCTGTTGGGATCTAGGGGCCCAGAGTTTAGAGTGGGGTGTCTCACAGGTTGTGTCTTATGGGTCTAGAAACCAGGAATTTAATTAAGATAAGAGACCTCAGAGCTGACGGGACTGGACCTATGGGAGCTGCTGACTCAGGCCTTAAGATTTCAGTTGCTGACACTCAGAAGTCTGTAGAATTGTGACCAAGATTTTGGGATAGGTTTCGACACATATAAGGATGCCAAGAGGTCCTTTGGGGACAGTCTAGGGCTGTACAGTACCTGAGTCCTGGGCAGGACAGAGAGCACAGTCCATACCCCAGGCTTCGCCATAGAGACAGCAGCACTCTGTGTAGGTGGCCTGCCGGTCTAGTCGTGGGCGACTGCAGACGAGATCAGGCCCCACTTCCTGCCAGCATACTCCCAGATTGTCATCTATAGGCAATGACAGGATGCATCAGGGCAGCCAGTCCCTCTCACAGGCCCAACTCCAGTCTCCAGAGCGGTCTGTGAAATGGGGCAGTTATTTCTTTTCCCTGGGTATTAGTTTAGGATTTTTGTTTATTTGTTTGTTTGTTTGTTTGTTTTTTGGTTGGGGGCAGGTGTCAGGCTGGCGCAAAACTTGTGGTCCTCCTTCATCCGTCTCTTGTGTAGCACAGGTGTGTTTAAATGAAGTCTCAAAGTGTAGGGATGATTTTTTTTTTTTTTTGTAGGAAGAGAAAATAGAAAAAAAAAAAAAAATTAGGGGGCCAAGGACCAAAGCAAGGAAGAGATATATGGAGTAATTTGAGAGAAAGAAATTTAAGATAGGTAGACAGGCTGAGAGGGAGGGGGAGGAGGAGAGAAATCGAGAAGGAAGAGGAAGAGGAGGAGGAGGAGGAGGAAGAAGAGGAGGAGGAGAAGGAGGAGGAGGAGGAAGAAGAGGAGGAGAAGGAGAAGAAGAGGAGGAGGAGAAGGAGGAGGAGGAGGAAGAAGAGGAGGAGGAAGAAGAGGAGGAGGAAGAGGAGGAAGAAGAGGAGGAGGAAGAGGAAGAGGAGGAGAAGAGAAGAAAAAGCAAAAGAGCAGGTGTGGTAGAGCAGGCTGTGTGCGTAATTGAGAGGCTGAGGCAAGAGTTCAAGTGAGTTTAGGCTAGCCTGGGCTACATAGTGAGAATCTGCATGTAAAAAAGGAGAGAAACTTAGGGCCTGAGAAATGTATGTGGGTATACAGAGCAAGAAAATGAAATATAGACACTAAAACTTTCACCTTTAACCTCCAGGCCAGGTTACCTCAAAAGAGTGGTAACCCCTGTAATCTCGCACCTATAATCCCAGCAATTAGAAGGCTGAGGCAAGAGAATTTCTGTGAGTTCCAGGTCAGCCTGGAATACAAAATAGGGGGAAAAAAACGAAGAATAAAACAGTTTGGGCCAGAGATTCGCACGGCTCAAGGATTTAATCCCAGAGGCCTGGAGGCAGAAGTAGGCGTGTCCTTTATGAGTTCACTGTCTCAAAAAAAACCAAACAAGCAAAAAGTCAGATTTTGAGCCCCATCCAGGCTCTAGGGGCCTTGGAAGAAGCTAAGCCTAGGGATCTCCTGGCTGGCAAAGGGAGGAGGAGCTGGGCGGGGCCGTGGGCGGGGTTACCAAGGCTCTGGCTCTCGTTGGAGACGCAGCGTCGCCGGGAGCCGTCCAGCACCAGTGGGGGCTCGCAGGTACAGTGGTAGGAGCCCACCGTGTTGACGCAGCGGCCACCTTCACAAGCGGGCTCCTCGTCGGCACATTCGTCATTATCTAGGAAGGCATGGGGGGGGGGAAGGGCGGGGGGGGGCGGTTACCAGAATAAACTCCCTTTCACATTCCCCCCAGCTCACAGAGTGATGGATAGAGTCTAGACTTTGGAAGGACTTCCTGCTGGGTTGGCCACATTCCTACTTGGGGGGCTGGGCTGTCCAGAGTTGGGGGTGGGGAAGGTGGGGCTCGTACCAACACACTCCAGCCTGTGTGCGTGATAGTAGAACCCGTTGCTGCAATAGCAAGAGTAGCCTGGGGCGGTGTTCACACAGACTCCGCTCTTGCACACTTGGTCCTGGAAGAGTTGGCATTCGTCCACATCTGCAGGAAAAAGTGGAGAGAGGTGAGGGCAGGGGTGGGTTTGATCTGAAGAAAACTAGGGTAGGGTGGGATAGCCAGTCACGACAGAGGAAGAGTGCAATGGTACCCGGAAGCTGAGGCACGGAAAACTGGAACCAGAGGGCAGGATGAGGAGGAGATCTCAAAAATAAAGTGAGAGACAGAAAAGGGAACCGGGTATGTTGGAACATGCATGAAATCCCAGCAGTCAAGAAGAGGAAATGGGAAGAACACAAGTTCAAGGTTAGCCTCTGCTGCCTAGCAAATTCTTGGTAAGCCTGGGCTACTTGACTCTGTAGCCAAAAACACAAATTAAAAATGAGGAGAGAAAAGAAAGCAATAGCAGGTGGTAGTGGCACACACCATGGATCTCAGCACTCGAAGCCAGGTGGATCTCTGAGTTCAAGACCAGCCTGGTCTACGGGGTGAGTTCCAAGACAGCCAGGGCTACACAGAAAACCCCTGTCTTGAAAAACAAAACAAAATTTAAAAAAGAAAGGAAGGAAGGAAGGAAGAAGAGAAGGCAAGATAGGAGCAAGAAATTGAGTGGCTCACAAGTCTGAGGCTGGTCTGGACTACTAGTGAGATACCCTCTTCAAAAATAAAGCAAGCAAGCAGGAAGAAACGGGTAGGGTAAGGCCTAGGGGCTGAGGGTGAGTGGGGTTGAAGTCTAGCCTTACCTCTCCGGGCACTCAGGTCTCCACTGGGCACCAGGTAGCCCGGCCGTGAGGACACAATGACTGGTATTCAGCTGTACACAGAAGAAAAGATGAACCCAGAAACCCAAGCCCCAGTCCCTGCCCGAGCCCACTGGCTATAGCCCCCTACCAGGCGCTAAAGCCCAGACCCGTTAGCACCCACTTCTCAGCTTCACCCTACTGATGCCCACCTAGTGGCTGATGGCTCGCTGACTCTTGTCCTGGCAGCACCAGTAACCCAATCCTAGGTCTAAACGTATCCCCTTTCCAGGCTCCAGATCCCCACATCCACATGAGAGCTAGAGCCCGCGGTTCCCCACAGGCCACGCCTACCTGTCTCAGTGCCCGGGCACTGCTGGATGCGGCAGCCGCTGCCCCAGCCTTCTCCCACAGTACAGCAGCACTCCTGCCACGTCACGTTTCGGGCCAAGATATTGTCACACGCATCTGGAGCTGCTGTGTCAAAGTAACACTCACGACGCCCGCTGCTCACGGGTCCCTGCCTGGGAGGGCTGGGTCTTCGAGGTGGGGGAGGGGCTGGTGGCCTGGCTGGAAGACCAGGGCTGGCGGGTGCCTGGGGCTGCGAGCCTGGGAACCTGCCTGAAGAAACAAAAGGCAAGGTATTCATTCAGTCTCCCATTCTCCCAAGTCAGTGATGGGGGAACAGGCTCAGAGGGTACCAGCCGTCACTAGCTGAACAGGACCACACACTTTTGGAGATAGGGGACAGAGAAAGTCTTATGTAGCTCAGGATGACTTCGAACTCCTGATTCTCCTGCCTCCACCAAGCAAGCTAGGATTTTAAGTGTGCCTCATTACAAACCAAACCTAGAGCCATATGAATGTTAGGAAAGGACTTTATAACCTAAACAACCATATATAATCTTTATGTATATTATGTAATTTTTTGTTTTTTGTTTTTTTGGTTTTTCGAGACAGGGTTTCTCTGTGTAGCCCTGGCTGTCCTGGAACTCACTCTGTAGACCAGGCTGGCCTCGAACTCAGAAATCCGCCTGCCTCTGCCTCCCAAGTGCTGGGATTAAAGGAGTGCGCCACCACCGCCCGGCGTGTAATTGTTGTTTTATTGGGTTTTTTCTTTTTCTTTTCTTTCTTTCTTTCTTTCTTTCTTTTTTTTTTTTTTTAATTTGTTTTGAGAGAGGGTTTCCTTGTGTAGTCCTGGCTGTCCTGCAACTCACTCTGTAGACCAGGCAGGGCTTGAACTCAGAGATCCTCCTGCCTCACCCTCTAAGTGCTGGGATTACAGGTATTAGCCACCATGCCCAGCCTCATTGTGGCTACTCGCCCTCTCCTATCACTTTGGTGACCTTTGCTTTACAATCTCCCACTCCCAGGTGTCCCCTCAGCTCTGGGACAGGTGGGGACAGATGATTTCCTGTGCTTTCCGTGTGACCTTCTGGGTCTTCACCCAGCTTGTCACAGACTAGGTGAAACCATTCCCCGGCCTGGCACCTCACAGCTTGCCCACATGGTGCTTAGATGTTTCTCCCACCCACTGTCCTGTAGAGAGAACCTCTTGTGCACTGTGTGGAAGCATCACCTGTCAATAAAAAGCTCATGGGTTATTAGCAAGGGGCAGAAAATAGAAGATGGGAGTTCCAGTACACAGAGATTGGAACTCTGGGAGACAGAAGCCAGAAGACTCACCCCTGACTCTAAGGAAGAAAGGCACATGAAGCTGAAGAGAAGTAACTAGCCTTATGGCAGACTTAGACTAGTTTAATTGAGTTTCAAGCTAGCAGGAATGAACCAAAGCTCATGGCATTTATTCATAAATAATTAAGTCTCAGTGTCATTATTTCAGGAATAGGGGCACAGGTGTAAAAACCCAAGGTTACATTGTCCCTCCTCACTCAAGGCCCCTGGTTTGGTCCAGCTTTGTCCTTTCCTGCTGTGACACTTCCACTCAGCAGTTTCACACAGCATTCCTAGGGAGATTTCAAACTCTTTGATTGACACTGGTCTACGGTGCTACATGCCCTGAGGAAAAGTCCAACCTCCTAAAGCAAGTACCTAGAACATCAGTGAGGCGCGCCTTCTAGGTCTGTCTGTGAGGCTCCTCCAGAAGACCCATGGCAGCCCCCCCATGGGATAGAACTTTGGACTGAATAAAAAGGGGAGAAGGAAAAACCGGCTGAGTTCCCCCATCCTTGCTTCCTGGTCGACGGTCAGTGAGCAAGAAGTCTCACACACTCCTGCTACCAGGTATTCCCCATAGGTGGACTACAGCATTAAATCACGAACCGGCATAAACCCTTCCTCCCTTACACAGCTTGACGGCCACAACGACACAAGGCCTGCTGCACACACTTCCATACTTGTTTCTGTTGATCCTACGTAGTTCAGACATGGACCCCTTCGGAAGCACCCCCACCCCCAAAGCCTCTTCTCATGATGGCCTGGGTATTTCCTTTCACCCTACAGCTCCCTTTGTTCTCAGATCCTCCCAGCCAGTCCAGATTCCTCTGCATAGCTAGGGATATCTCTGTCTCTTTATTACATTATTCTTTCACTACTGGGGATTGATTACAGGGCCTTGTATATACCAGAAAGATCTTTATTGTTGGGCCATACTCCAGCCCCTCACTGGGGGATTCTAGGCAGGGGCTCTACCACTGAGCCACGCCCCCAGCCCCTCACTGGGGGATTCTAGGCAGGGGCTCTGCCTCTGAGCCACGCCCCCAGCCCCCTCACTGGAGGATTCTAGGCAGGGGCTCTACCGCTGAGCCACGCCCCCAGCCCCTCACTGGGGGATTCTAGGCAGGGGCTCTGCCACTGAGCCACGCCCCCAGCCCCTCACTGGGGGATTCTAGGCAGGGGCTCTGCCTCTGAGCCACGCCCCCAGCCCCCTCACTGGAGGATTCTAGGCAGGGGCTCTACCGCTGAGCCACGCCCCCAGCCCCTCACTGGGGGATTCTAGGCAGGGGCTCTGCCACTGAGCCACGCCCCCAGCCCCTCACTGGGGGATTCTAGGCAAGGGTTCTACCACTGAACCATACCCTCATACCCTCACTGGGGGATTATCTAGGTAATTGTTCCACTGCTGAGCCTTTTACTAGTGGTGTCTAGACAAGCATTCTGCCACTGAACTATACACACTTAGCCATCTTTTACTCTTGACTTGAGACAAGGAAGGCCTTAATAAATGGCCCAGACTGTCATTGAACTCACTTTGTAGCCCTTCACCTTCAGAGTCACCTCGGCTTCTGAGTAGCCGTAGGCTTTACGGTAACTGGTTTGGCTCTCCGTTGGATTTTGAGGCCATCATGTCAGAGGTTAAGCCTCTCTGCTTACTACTGTGTTCCCAGTGTGCAGCAGGGGCCTGGACATGTTGACTGGCCTATGTATACATGCCAAAGGAAGGAATCTAGCAGACTTCAGGTCAGGAACTAATTCTCTTGAATAAATCTAATGTCCATGTCAAAGGCAGGAGCCTGCAGCTGAGTGTAGAACACGTGCCTGTTATCCATGCCGTCCATCATGTGTGTTCTAAGGGTGTTTGTGTGTTTGCTTAAGCCAATAGCATTTAGCATTGGGGCTGTGAATCAGTTGGTAGAGTGTTTGCCTGGCATGCTCAAAGCCCAGGGTTTGATTCTCAGCACCACATAAGCCAGGCATAGTGGTGCATGCCTATGATCCCAGCACTTAGATAGTAAAGGCAGGAGGATCCAATAAATATTCAGTCATCTCAGCTACATAGAATTTATGGCCAGCCTGGGCTACCTATCTGAAAAAAAAAAAAAAAAAAAGAAAAACAAACAAACAAACAAAAAAACAGCTGGCAAAATAACTTGCAGTGGTTCTCACCCCATGGGTTGTGATGTCTTTGGGGAGTTACATGTCAGATATATTGCATATCACATATTTACATTATGATTCCTAACAGTAGCAAGATTACAGTTATGAAGTATCAACAAAATAATTCTATGGTTGGGGTCGCCACAGCACCAGGAACTGTATTAAAGGGTCACAGCATTAGAAGGTTGAGAAGCACCGACTTGTCAGGTAAAGACGTTCATCACGGAAGTCTACCAACCAGGAACCCATGGAAAGGTGAAGGAGAGAACTAACCCACAAAGCTGTCCTCTGACCTCTACATGCACATCATAGGACATCCCATGTCTACAGGCATGTACACATCACATTACATCATAGCATCATACAAGAATAAAAAGTTAACAAATAAAGGCTGGAGAGATAACTCATTAGTGAAGATCATTTGCTCTTGCAAAGGAATCATGGTCCCCAGCACCCAGGTGGCCTTCTGAGGCACTGCCACGGCCATGTACATAGCCACTCACCACACACAAAAATAAAAAATAAGCCTTCTAGAACCCTTTAAGAAACTGAAATAAATAATTAAAAACTCCAAAGGAACGTATGAAAAATTAAAAAAAAAAAAAAAAGTAATAGCTTTTTTTTTTTTTTTTTTGGTTTTTCGAGACAGGGTTTCTCTGTGTAGCCTTGACTGTTCTGGAACTCACCCTGTAGATCAGGCTGGCCTCGAACTCAGAAATCCATCTGCCTCTGCCTCCCAAGTGCTGGGATTAAAGGCGTGCGCCACCACCGCCCGGCAAGTAATAGAATTTAACTGATGGACCATATCAACACACACGCATGCGCGCACATGGTTGCACCACATAGTTTTCCCACAGGCCCAGCGGGCCTTTGTTAAGTAGACACAGGCAGATGAATCTTACCTGCAGGAGTCCGTGGGGGAACACAGCGTCCAGTCATGGGATCAAACTCCTCAGGGCTGGTGGGGCAGACACACAGGAAGGAGCCTTCAACATTTTCACAGAGTGCAGAGCCACACACACCCTGTAGTGTCTCACACTCATTTACATCTGTGACCAGGAAACACAGCGAGAGGGAATCCATGTTATAAAACTTCGGTGGTTCGAGAAGTCCAAGATTTCAAATGTGATAGATGGGGCTGAGGAGATGGCCCAGCAGTTAGAGCACCGGCTGCTCCTACAGAGGACCTGGGATTAATTCTCAGCACCCACTGGCTGACGACTCAACTCCAGTTCCTGGAGATCTGATGCCCTCTTCTGGCACCTACAGGCACTGCATGTATGTGGTGCAGATAAAACACTAGACACATATAATAATAAAAAATGAACCTTTAAATAAAATGGATATCTATTTCTATATATCTTAATAGGTATATATCTCTATAGGTATACGTCTTTTGAGGTAGGATCTCACTGTGTAGCCCTGGCTCACCATGTAAACCAGACTGGCCTTGAACTTGTGCCAATCCTCCTGCTTCTGCCTTCTGAGTATCAGGATTATAGGTATAAGCCACCACTGCCAGATTTCTGTTGTCATTGTTTCATTAAAAAAAAAAAAAGCAAACCAATCCTCCCCCACAATAAAAGAAAGAAAGAACAAAAGAAAGAAAGGAAGAAAGAAGACACAGTTTTACTTTTTTGTTTGTTTGGTTGGTTGGGTTTTTTTTTTGGTTTTTCGAGACAGGGTTTCTCTGTGTAGCAGTTTTACTTTTTAATCTAGGATGGCCCAGAACTTTCTGTATAGTCCAGGCTGCCATCAGACTTACAGCAATCCCCCTGCTTCAGTGTCCTAGGGGCTTGAATTAGAAATATGCACCATTGTACCTGGGTCACAATGTAAATTTTTTAATGATGTACTTATATGTGTGTTTGTATATGTACTATGTGCATGGTTCCAATGGAGACCAGGAGAAAGTGCCGGACCCCTGGGAACTGGATTATAGATTATTATGAGCCGCCACATGAGTACTGGGAATTAAACCCAGTTCCTCTGGAAGAGCAGCAAGTACTCTTAACTGCTGCACCCACTCTCCACCCGCAAGCATCATCATTATTATTTTGTTTGTTTGGTTTTTTTGAGACAGGGTTTCTCTGTGTAGCCCAGGCTGTCCTGGAACTCACTCTGTAGACCAGGCTGGCCTTGAACTCAGAAATCCACCTGCCTCTGCCTCCCAAGTGCTGGGATTAAAGGCATGCGCCACCACTGCCCAGCTAGCATCATTATTTCTTAACAGTCCAGATCCTGTTGTCTACTTCTCTTCTAGTTAGAAACCCTAGCTTTCCCTTGGGAATTCCCTGAGCTTCCAAGTCCACCCCCATGCATGCTGGGTACAGCCAAGTCTCCACTGGGGCAGAACTAATCAGGTTACTACTACTCTGACTGTGGGTCAGAGGCAGGCAATGACCTCATCACGCCAATGAAAGCCAGGCTTGAGAACTTTCTGGGTCCCCCTCCTCAGCTGTACAGCTGCTAGTCTGAGGCTATGAGCCCAGAGCTAGGGCCACCTGTCACTGCCTAAAAAAAGCCCAGCAGAGGAAGAAAGCTTTCTGCAGCTCTTGGCACTACTTACCTCTGCACTCACAGACTCTGCCAAATTAACTCCTTCCTCTCCTCTTAGCTGTTCTGCTTTTAAATTTTATTTTATGTGTATGCATGTCTGCCTGCATGTATGTTTGGACATCACACAAGTGCCTGGTGCCCTCAGAGGTCAGAAGAAGACAACATATATTTTGGAACAGGAGTTACAAACGGTTTTGAGTCACTTTGTGGGTTCTGGGAACTGAACCTGGTTCTCTTCAAGAGCAGCAAGTGCATTTTAAAATGTATGGATTTTAGCCAGATGGTGGTGGTGCACACCTTAAATCTCAGCACTCGGGAGGCAGAGGTAGGCCGATCACTGAGTTAGAGGCTAGCCTGGTCTACAGAGTGAGATCCAGGACAGCCAGGGCTACACAGAGAAACCCTGTCTCGAAAACTAAAATAAATAAGTTTTTTTTGCTGGGCATAGTAGCACAAGTCTTTAATCTCAGCACTCAGGATGCTCAGACAGGTGGATCTCTGTGAGTATGAGGTTAGCCTGATCTACATAGTGAGTTTCCAGCCAGACAGGTACATAGTAAGACCTTGTTCTCATATACATATATATATTTCCTGCCCCCCGAAAGACAGGGTTTCTCTGTGTAGACCTGGTTGTCCCAGAACTCACTCTATAGACCAAGCTGGCCTCAAACTCATAGATCTACTTGCCTCTGCCTGGCAAGTGCTGGGATTAAAGGTGTGTGCCACCACTACCCAGATCTATATTATTTTTAAATCAAGTACAAATGTATGTATCTATGTGTGGGTATGTGTATATGAGTGCAGGTACCCTCAGAGGCCAGAAATGACAGATCCCTCAGAGCTGGAGTTAGGGGTGGTTGTGAGCCTCCTGACATGGGTGCTAGGAATCAAACACGGGTCCTCTAAAGTAGCAACACATGCTATTAACTGCTGAGCTATGTCTCCTCTCTTTTATGACTTCTTAGTTCTCTGTTCAGAATAAAGGCTGTTGGTGATGTGACTCAGTGGTAGAAGGTCTAACTAGCATGCATAGAGGACAGGTTGCATCCTCACTGTTGCAAGAAAAGGAAAGGGGTGGGGGAGAGAGAGAGAGAGAGAGAGGAGAGAGAGAGAGAGAGAGAGAGGAACAAAACAAAAACAAAACCATTGAGAATTGTTAGTTAAGGTCAGTCTGGACTGCATAGTAAGAACCTGTCTCAACCCTTATTTCCCCTCCCGCCTTCACCAAAAATAGAAAAATAATGAAGTCTGTGTTTGCATGTGTGAGACAACAAGGAAGGTATATTGCTGCCAAGCCTAATGGCCTGAGTTTGATCCCCAGGGACTGCATGGTGGAAGGATCGAACAGATTGGCACAGGTTACTCTCTGTCCTCCGGGCCTCTAATTAAAATATCTGTAAAGACATAGCGAGCTCTAATTAATGGTGTGCAGAATGAAGGCTGGCTCTGGACAGACAGTAATTTCAACACTCAGGAGACAAAGGCAGGAGGATCACAGCAAGCTGAAGGCTAGCCTGGTCTATGCCTTGAGGTCAGAGCCAGCCAGTGCTAGAGTGAGATTCTTTTCTCAAAACCACCACTCAGAAAACCCACAAATCTGTCCTAATGCCTAGCCGCATTCATGGGTGGAAAATGAGAGGGTCAGTGCACTAACATATTAACACTGATGACTGTAGTGGCAATGGTAGGGGAGGGAGGTCAATAAGATAAAATAATAGCCATGGTGGCCATAGTGGTGATGGCGGAGGTGCTCACAGAAGCTACAGCATGGGCTGGAGGAGTGCAGTCCACACTTCTCTCCATTTGCTGTGTGTAGAATGTTCTGTCAGATCTGTGGTCTAGAGCTGTAATCCTAGCTACTAAGGAGGTTGAGGCAGGAGTTTCAGACATCCAAGGCCTGCCTCAGCTGCATAGGGAGTTCAAGGCCAGCCTCAGCAATCTAGGGCCCCTGTTTCTCAAAATAAAATGTAAAATTTGGGCTGGAGCTGGGTGTGATGACACACACCTGTTATCTCAGCACTTCAGAAGAGGAGGCAGGAGGATCCAAAATTGGAGGCCATTCATGTCTATACAGTGAGTTCAAGGATTAACTCTCTAACACACACACACACACACACACACACCACACCAACCCTAACTTAAGCTCGACAGTGGTGGTGCACACCTTTAATCCCAGCACTTGGGAGGCAGAGGGAGGCAGATCCCTGAGTTTGAGGCCAGCCTGGTCTACAGAGTGACTTCTAGGACAGCCAGGGCTACACAGAGAAACCCTATCTCAAAACAAAACTCGTTGAGGGTCTGGAGAGATGGCTCAGTGGTTCAGAGCCCTTCCTGCTCTTGCAGAGGACCCAGGGTTCAATTCCCAGCACCTATATGGAGCTCACATCAGTCTCTATCTCCAGTTTCAGAGCATCCAATGCCCACTTCTGACCTTCATGGGCACCAGGCACAAACATGGTACCCATAAATATATGTAGGAAAACACCCACAAAATAAAATGAATAAGTCTTTAACCAAAACCAAAAAAGCAAAAACTAATTGGGTAAGATCACTTTATCTTTCTGTTTGGAGATGGTGTGTGTGTGTGTGTGTGTGTGTGTGGTGATACTCTGTCATCTAGGCTAGCCTGGACTTGCTATTAAGCTCAGGCTGCCTAGAACTCATAACAACTCTCTTGTTTCTCCCTTCCAAATATTGGCTTACAAAATTGAGCTACTACATGCCTGGCTTCAGGCCAGTTTTAACTGGTTTGTCTTGGTTCCTGAGACATAACACTTAGGCTCCAGGAACTAATTCTGCAACTCTAGAATATATTTCTCCAGGAAGCGGACAAGGGTAGGGCTGAACCAACCCATTACCCTTTGGTCTCTTACCCACGCAGTGACGCCCGTCCCGTGCCCCTTCGTTGCCTTGGTCACAGACGCATTGGAAGGAGCCAGGCAGATTCTGGCACATAGCATGGCGCCGCGAAAGACGGGTTCGGCACTCATCAACATCTGCAAAACACCAGGAGCCAGTTTCAATAAGGTCACTTCTAAACCTCTCACCCCCTTCACATTCCCCTACTACCCGCGAACACCCACCTGGGAAACCGCCCCCCTGGTGTAGGCTGATAGCCAGGGTCGCAGGCTGGCGTGCGGGTAGGAGCAGGGGTGTTCTCACAGCCGGGCACCACAAATCGCAGAGCCGTATTCTCGGAAACTCGTTCCACATCTGCAAACAGAGTGGGGGTGGGGGTGTCAAGGCCTGAGATGGTGGGGTGTTGCTAATGCCACTTCCAGTCGCTAAGACTGAGAAGTCCCTGGGCCTGGTTAGTATTCCATGAATCTGTAGCTCTTAGGTCCTCCTTCATTCGTTTCTCAAACATCCCAACAGGGCCCCACCTCAGGGTCTTCGCTCCACTGTCCTGTCTGCTAGATAAGCCTCCACAATCATGTGTATTGCATAGCCCTTTCTCCTCACTCACGGGAACATCAAAGTCTACCCTTGTCTCCACCTCCCCATTACTGGAACCGTAAGAAACGGATGCCACTATACTATTATTCTCCTTTAAAAATTTTATTTATATTATGTATGTGAGTACACTGTTGCTCTGTTGCTCTCTTCAAGCATACCAGAAGAGGGCATTGACCCCTTACAGATGGTTGTGAGCCACCATGTGGTTGCTGGGAAACTGAACTCATGACCTCTGGAAAGAACAGGTGATGCTCTTAACTGCTGGAGCCATCTCTCCACCCCTTTTACTATTCTCCTTTTAAAGTTAATTTTTTTTTTTTTTAATTTAGGGCCTCATGCTTGCTATGCGGGCCAAGGATGGCCCTAAACTTCTGATCTTTTAGCTTCCACCTCCCAAATGCTAGAATCACAGGACAGCCCCCAGTTTATGCATTTATCCAGTGTCTAACCCAAGGCGTCTCCATTTGAGGCAAGGACCAATGAGAGACATTCTCAGTCTCATATCCCTTTATTAAACCTTGACTTAAGCTGGGCCGGTGGCATATGCTTGGAATTCAGCACTTGGGAGTCAGAGGCAGGTGCTCTGGTGTAAACTAGAATTCAGCACTAGGAAGGCTGAGGCAGGAGGATTGCTTTTAAGTTCCAGGCAAGAGTATTCTACAACAGTGAATTCCAAGCCACCCAGGTCCCCCCCACACACACACCTACAGAGGGGAGGGGAGGGGGATAGGAGGAGGCTATCTCAAAACAAAAAAAAACAAGCTGAAGGTCAGCCTGGAGCACTTGCAAGACACTGTCTCAATAAAACAACAACCAGACATTTTATCTATAAAATCATGAGGTTAGTAAAATACCATCCTTCAATACAAACTCAACCAATAGGATGCCTGCCATGACATCAACAGTGCCTTACATACAAAAAGGGGGTGTCCACAGTCACAGAGGGATGAGTTCTGACTTTATTTACATAGTTACCCCCCCCCCACACACACACACACATACCATATAGCTCATTGAGGGCAGGGGTTTGTTTGGCCCTTCCTGCTATGCCCTCAATGTCTGGCACAGTGGCTGCTTACTGAGTTTCTTGTAATTAACGATTAAGTTCTTAGGAAGTGAGATTTTCCGTGAGTCAGAGACTTAGCCACTAGGGAGTAAAATGTAGCCATAATAGTTTGTTTCATGGGTTACAGAAACTATTGATTCATCCTGCACCCCTTCCCTCTAACCTTATTAAAATGGTTCATTAAAGGGAGGACTTCTAGCTTGCCCGATTCCTGATAAGAAAGCTCTGCCCATATAAGAAAACACAAGCATACAGCAGAGGCTAACCCAGAGAACACTGAGGGGAGAAAAGGGAAGTGTGAGCCGTGGAACCTCCCCTTTCCCAGGTTTCTGAGACAGAGAAATCTCTCTCCTGATTTCAAGGGAGTGGGCTTCCACAATCTGTCACAGGTTTTTAAGGGCTCTGTCTTACCATCACGGTGCCCCCCAGGGCAGGGTGGTACCCTGGATCGCAGTCCCGTACGCAGCGGTAGGAGCCAGGAGAATTTTTCACAGCGCTGAGACCCGCACAGGGCAGGTCCCCGTTCACGACACTCATCAATGTCTAAAGACCAGGCAGGGAGGTCATATGAAGGACACAGGTGAGACAAAGAGGGGGCAGGAGACTCAGGAGGGGGAGAAGTGGAAGAGAGGGTAAATAAGGAACGGGTGGGGGAGGGAGAAACAGAAAAGGGGCGGGGAGGAGGCCTCTCACCGAGGCAGGAGGCAAGGTCAGGGCCAGCGCGGTGTCCAGGAGGACAGATGCACTCGAAAGAGCCGTCAGTGTTGGTACAGATGCGCTTCTGGCAAAGATCTTCCTCACTGCACTCGCCCACGTCTGCAGGCCAGGGCATCCGAAACCCAGGCCCACCTCCCCCTCTGCTTAATTATCCAGCCACACCCCTCAGTTCCCCCATCCCACCCTCCAAGTTCCAAAGCCTCAAAGGAAGAACCTCACCCAATCTGTTTCAGGCCCCAACCTTTTCTTGCAAGCCCCGCCTCCAGTCAGGGTTTCTCTCCAATCACTACCCAGCTGTCCGTTTCCAACTTTTCTCGACACATCCTGTTCCTCTATGATTGCGGCCTCTAGGCCTCCCAAAACTTCACCCCACTGATCATATAAATTCCCCAAACCCTCAAAAAATCCAGAGTCCCCTTTCTGCCTCTTTCCCTTGCTCCTTCTTTTCCGCTGTAAGCCCACTTTTTCCATACTCAGATACGGCCTGGGGACTGACCCAGACAAGACGCTCCACGAGGTCCAGGCCGGTAGCCAGGGGCACAAGTACAGGTAAACGGCCGTCGGTGTTGAGGCATTTCTCGTGGGGGAAGCAGAAGTCACCTTCCAGACACTCTTTTATGTCTAGGGTCCCGCATTATGTCTAGAGTTAGGATTGGGCTCTTGTCCCTCGAAGTAAACCCCGCCCGAAATGTTTAACCATGACACCCAATTTGCAACCTTGAAGACTAAGTTTCTTTGAAAATCTTTTCTTAGTCCATTTTACTCTCTAATGGGATTTGCTGCAGAATTCAGGCACTACTCCCAGACTCTCCCGCTGGTTTGCTAGCTCACCTGTACAAGGTCCAGGTCGACCAGATGGTGCCCGGTAACCTGTCGAGCAGCTGCAGTGGAAGGAGCCTTTAGTATTCGTGCATTGGCCATGGAGACCACAAGGGGTGCCTGAACTGCATTCGTCCACGTCTGTAAGAGTGGGTTAGGGGCTCAGAAGGGGTCCAAAAGGGTAGGTGGGAATGATTGGAAAGGGTCTTGAACAAAGGACAGAATACTCCAGGATTAAGAAGTTCTGTGGATCTGGGTATCAGAGACTCCCTCTACCGGCATTCCTGGAGTCAGGGAAGAAGACTCTGGATTGCTGGGGATCAGAAACTTGGGTAAGGGATGACTGGCGGGGTGGGGGGTATTATGAAGTAGATTGTTAGATAAGATTCTGCTCGTTAGAGTCAGAGGTCACAGACTGATGTCAGGGATGAGTATTGGGGTCAAGGACCATGTCCCAATTAAGTTCCGGGGAGAGGTTCTAAGAAGGGATGCAGATGGCTGGGGAGCCAGAACAACACTGGTCAGGAATGTAGGTATTTTTGTTTCATTTTGTTTTGTCTTGGCTAAGATAGAATGTAGGGTCATGGGCCACACTTAGGGCCAGGGAACAATGAGGATCCAGAAATGTATTTTTGCTGAGCGTCAAGATCAGTGATTATCAGCAAGGGTCACGGTTCCTCTAAAATGCTCCAGCCGAATCACATGTTCCTAGGCTACAGAGTCAGGAGGAGTCACCCATGGTTAGGAATATGGTCAAGTCAGGGACTTCAGGTCTGGTGGGGCATGAAGCAAGAGTCATGGTTCATGTAAAGGGACTGAGGTCCAGGTCCCAAATTATGGGTCAAGTCAGGGTCATGGATCAGATCAAGGGTCAAAATCTGTATGATCAGGGTTTAAGATGCAGGGTTAAGGCCCCAGGTCCCATCGAGGCCTGATCTCACCGGTACATCTGCCACGGTGCAGGTGGTGACCAACCGGGCAAGCCCGGCACTGGAAAGAGCCTGGTGAGTTCACACACTCCTGCCCAGGACATGCCAAGTGGTTCTCACATTCATCCACATCTGAGAAGTTGGGGGGGAGAAAGCAGTCTTGAGGAAGTGGCCCCAGGCCTCCTCACCCACCCGTACTCCTCCCTCCCTCCCCGGCCTCACCCTCGCACTCGGAGCCCGCAGCGTTGGGTTGGAAGCCGGTAGGGCAAACACACTTGAAGCTTCCTTCCGTGTTCTCGCAGCGGCCATAGGCGCAAGGCGAGGGGCTCCGGGCACATTCATCCACATCTAGGCAGAAGAGGACAATCAAGCTGAGGACGAGGCCTTGGGTCCCTCCCCACTGCCCTCCCCACCTACCCACCCCAACGCTCCAGTTTTTGTTTATTTGAGACAAGATCTCACACAGTAGCCTAGACTGGCCTTAAACTCACACCGGTCCTCCTGCCTCAGGCACTTGCATCAAGCATAATGACCCAAGTTTGCCCCCTGGGACCCACATGGTGGAAGGAATGGATCGATTCTAGTAAGTTGTCTTCTGATTTACATACTAGCACAGTGATATGACCCCACCCACCCACCATCTCCCATCCAACCCCTGTATAAACAAATCATGTTTCTTTTTTAAGTTTACATGGGAGGAGGGACAGGCATTGATTCTAGGTGGACACCCTTTATTCTAGCACTCAGTTATCAGAGGCAGGGGGGATCATTAGTTCAAGGCCACTATGTGAGGGAGAGGTCCACTCTCAGTTGGAAAAAGAAGACAGAATTCAGCCAGAGCTTCCCAGGTTTCTCAATACTCTGCTCACTCAGCCTCTGTCACAGAGCCTATCCTTAAGGCCTCTTTATTCCCAAGCAGTGTTTCTCTCCGTTTCCCCAACAAGCCACAGTGCTGTGCTGCAGGCTTGGGTCCAGCACCCTCACCTTGGCAGGGGGCCCCTGGTCCTCGGGAGCGGAAGCCAGCTGGGCAGGCACAGTGGAATGAACCCGCGGTGTTGTCGCAGCGGCCTGGCCCGCATGCGGAGGTTGCTGGGCACATTCGTCCACATCTTCTTCACACGCTGAGCCACGGAAGCCAGCCGGGCAAACACAGCGAAAAGAGCCGGGCAGGTTTTCGCAGACCCCGCGGCCACAGAGGCCTGGGCTCTGGGTGCATTCATCCACATCTGCATGGATCAAGCAAATTCCGGGGTGTCCGGTGTGATTAACCCCCCGCCACACACACACACACACACACCATGCTACATTCTGCCTGAGTTTCATTCTGACTCTGTTTCCTGGAATTCTGCCTCTTGGGTCCCCATGAATTGGGCTATATTTGTCTTCCATAATTCAGCCCCCCTTCCCAATTACTCACATCTCCATCCCTTCTCCATCTGTTTTTCCATTCTCCATGATCCAGCCCTTCTGTTTTGCATCCCCTGGCCTCTCCATCCGATCCAGGTCACTCACTACATTTGGCTCTCAGATCCTGATCTATGTCCCCCATTAGTAAGCCGTTCTTTATCCCATTGCTCAGATTCTCCAAATCTCAGCGCTACCTATCAACCCTTCGCCTTACAGCTGCACCCTCCCAGTCCCTCACCCTGGCAGCTGGCTCCATGCGGTGCTGCCTGGTACCCGGCGGGACACACACATAGGAAACTGCCTGGCGTGTTCTCGCACCGCCCGCGGTCACACGGCGGCGGCACGCGGCGGCACTCGTCCACATCTGTGGACAGAATCCAGAGGCTAGGACTGGGGCAGACACTCAGTCCCTGAGGACTAGAGGCCCGAGGAGCAGTGGCAGGAGGCAGGACGAGGGCGGGGCGAAGCTAGGACAAGCGCTAGTCTGGGGCGGAACCAAAGTAGGCGGAGCTAGGGTGGGTAGCCTTAAAGCGAAGGCGGAGATCGAATCCAGAGGTTAGAACGTGGGCTTGTTGGGACCCAAGCAGAGAGCAAGATTGTGGGAGGGAGCAACTTTGGGGAGGGCAGGACCTGGGCAAGGGCAAGGGCGGAAAAGGAATCTTTGTGGATCAAAGGAAGAAAAGGAAGGCAAAGTCGGAGCCAGAGAAGGAAAAGGTAGTTTGAGGTGAGAGATGGTGTGGAATCAGGAGTCGCTGTCAGATCAACTGCAGATTTGTAGAACTCAGACAGGGCCTGGGGGCGGGAGCTAGTCCAGGATAGGGAGGGCGGAGCTAGTGAGAGCAGAGCTAGAGCAAAAGCTAGGCCACAGGGAAAGGGAGGGCCAGGTTAGGTCCAGAGCAGGAGTGGGGCCTAGCTGATCTTGGCCAGGGCAGAAAATGGTGTTGTAATGGAGCTGGACCGGCGTGGGGAGGCGAAGGAGCAGGCCAGCGTTCTGCAAAGAAAAGACCCAAGCAGGGGTGGAGCCTGGGGCCTAGAGGGGCGGGATTCTCACCCAGGCACTCTGCAGCCCTTGGGCCTGTTCGGAAGCCGGTGCCGCAAACGCAGCGAAAACTGCCTGGTGTATTCTCGCAACGCCCAGGAGCACAGGGTGTAGGGACGCGGCGACATTCATCTACGTCTGAGGGCACAGAGCAGGCTAGTTACGTGCTGGCCAGGCAGAGGACCCTCCATCTGAGCCCCGACTACGCAGAATCCACTCTGTCCAGCTCACCAATGCAGCGAGTGCCCTGGGGGCCGAGCCGGAAACCAGGGTCGCACGCACAGGTGTAACCGTTTGGCCGAGGAACGCAGCGTCCAGGTCCACAAACCTGGGGATTTCGCTGACACATGCTGGAAGAGGGACCTGGAGGAGCCAGCAGTCAGTCAGGTCCCCACAAGTCTGAACTTTTCGTCCCTTCTACCCCAAAACAGTCCCTCTAAGATACCTTCATGAGTGTCCCCTCCTCAAGTCTAATCTTGGAGATCATGTTGTCATTTACTCTGAGGGAGCCTCAACTCTGCCTGAATCCACCCTCAAAGACACTCACATACCCCATACTTCAGAGGTATTTTCTTGAAACCTCTCATGATGTCCATTTTACAGGGTAAGAACTGGTGCCTCAGAATAGAACTGTTTTCTCATTTAGTAGAACATGACTCTAGTACCTGAGGGAACCATTACCCAAACCTTCAAATTCTTAACTCTCTCCAACCTTCCTTATCTCTTTCATCTTTCCCAACACCTTCACTTTGAAGCCATTCACCACAGAAATTCACAGTATTTCGGCTATCGCCCTCAGATCCCTATGGTACCTGATTCAGGAATCTCTGGACCGGTCCAAGCAGGGATGCTGGGCAGGGGAAATTCAAGCCGAGGCTGGGGTTCATGTCGAGGGCCGGGGGTTCAGGCCGAGGCTGGGGGGTTCAGGCCGCGGCTGGGATTCAGGCCGAGGCCGGGATTCAGGCTGTGGTCCAGGGTCAGGGCGGGGTTCAGGTCGACGAGTAGGCAGAAAACCTGGTAAAGAAAGAGCATCTCTATGGGCATCTAAATTTGGATGTGCTTGCTCCTCCCCTTCGCTTCCTGTCTGCTTCAAGCAGCACCTGGGAAATAGCACACCCTCTATACGGGTTTCAGCTCACCTGTAGGTGGCCGAGGAGTGGCTACTGGAGCACGTGGTTGATTGTAGGTCACTCGAGGTGGATCCTGGTTTAGGGGTCTGGTGTTGTAGCGGAGGTCAGAAGCTGAGTAGTGGTAACCAGGGCCAGCTGGACAGATCTCCCGAAAACCCTCTGGGAACAAGGCAAGGAGAGGATGGGAGAGGAGACCAAATGGAATCTTGTGAGTTGTGAGTAGGCCTTGGTTGGGAACAAAGCTTGATTTGAGATCGGGTCAGGAGTCTGGCTTCTATGCTGGATGGAGTAGTGTACCGATCAAAGAATTAGATGTTTCGAAAGCCAGTGGTGGAGCTGTGAGACTTTTCCTCTTTAAGGATGGCGGCAGGGTGCTCTCTGGTCAGCCTAACTTTAAAGTCCTATGTCTCAGGGATGGGCGTGGCTAAGGATAGAGAAGAAGCCCAGGACTGATGGATAGAACGCTGGGAGTGTGGTCAAGGTTCTGCCAGGTTTGAAGCCACTAAACTTTAGAGGCTGAGGGCAGGGCCTATTGACTCCCGTCTGTGTATATCTGTTAGGAAGGAATGGGTTAGAAGGACTTGCTCACCAGAACCATAAGGTGGGCAGAGCTGGCAGCCTCGGCCCCAAGCCTTGCCCACACGGCTACAGCAGCAGATCTGTTTGGTGATATTTCGAAGAATGGGCAGCGAGCATCCGCCATCATGGAGCACTCGATAGCAGGGCCCCTTTGCCTCTGAGATCACGTGTTGGGCTAGTGGGATGGGAGGAAACTCTTCAGGGTGTGGTGGGAAGTACAGC
Source organism: Mastomys natalensis (assembly GCA_021653895.1). NCBI lineage: Eukaryota > Metazoa > Chordata > Mammalia > Rodentia > Muridae > Mastomys > Mastomys natalensis. The sequence continues at coordinate 589,598 of JAJTUV010000764.1, read as the reverse complement.
GGTTCTGCGTGTGTGTGTGTGTGTGTGTGTGTGTGTGTGTGTGTGTGTGTGTGTTTGAATGCCCCCGCCCCGAGAGGATTTAGTGGAGCATTTAGGGAGGTCTGGGGAAGAGCCAAGAGTGTCCAAGGTTTGAAGTAAGGCAAAACTGAGAATCTGAATACAAGAATCTGAACGCTGTCTAGAGGTCAAGAGGTTGAGAGAATTTGGAGGTCTTAAAGGAACTCAAGATTCTGGGAGTCTGAGGGGCCCGGCTGTGAACGGTTAGAGGGCTGGAGGTGGGGCATCTGAAATCAGCGCAGAGATCCTAAGGTCCAGAATAAACCCAAGGGGGGGTCTGAAAGTCTAGAAGAGTTTGCAGTATCTGAGGGAACTAAGAATTCAGAAATATTCTGGGATGTTCTCTAAGGTCATGAGCAATTTAGGAGCCAGCTTCAGAACCCACCCCCACCCCCGCCTTTCCTAGTGGCTCACAGATGCAGCTGCTGCGGGAAGAGTCGAGGAGGAAGCCATCCGGACACACACACGTGTACCCGCCACGAGTGTTGGCACACTCCCCGTGTTGGCAACGCCCACCTGTGGCGCACTCATCCACATCTGCAAGAGTTGAGGAAGTTTTTGGCGAGTCTGGGACTATTAAGTCCCTGGCAGCCCAGCCTTGAAAGACAAGCCCTCGGTTCCCCAGCCATCTCCTGCCCGTACCTTACCTACACAGGACCCATTAACTCTCTCGAAACGGTTGGACAAGGTCCATTTGGGCCACTCAGTCTGTTGGAGTTCCCTGTGGAGAAAGGAGGGATGGGGCAGGGACTGGTTGGCAGAGAGATAACCAGGCAGTTTTGAAGAAAGATTAAATGGGAGGGGCTAAAAGGAGTGAAGTGTGGCTTGAAGTACGGAGTCAGCTTCCCACTGGCAGTCCAGTAAGTAAAGTCGGAGGCTCTCGAAATGCACGGTGAGACAATGGCACAAAAGCCATTAGAAAAGTGACCAAAATCAAAATGGGGTAAACGGACCCAACGGTATAGAAAAATCTAGATAAACATGACCACCCCTGAGTTAGGTAGCTATAGCTAGAATGTGTGACCAGGGTTTATCCGTGCCCGGAGGAGAAGAGGCTAGGTTTGGGGACGACCCAGGGCTTCTTACCCAGGTGTTCCGCGCACGGGTGACAATCATGAACACCCCAAGCCAAGCCCTCCCCTCCGCAGCATACTTCCTGCGTCCGGAGGCCGGGCAGTGGCGATGCACACTGTGGAAGAAGCGAGGCGTGAGCGCGCCCCCGCGTGGTGGCATCCTTCAGGGGGTTCCCCCCCCACACACACACCCTCCTCCGGCCTCGTCTCACTTCGCTTCCGCGCAGTTCCCTGAAACAGTAACCGAAGCCCGAGGCGTCTGAGTAGCCGTCCTCGCGTGGCGCGCTCTGTGCCAGCACTGTGTAAGGCGCCGCTGCCTCAGCTCGTGCCGCCGCTTCAGCCCTGGCTAGGGCTTCAGGGTTCGCCTCCTCCCAGGGGCCCGACACACGTTCCACCTGGTGCACCACCACCGATGCCTCCTGAGGGTGCTCCACGTGCACACTCACCATCGATGCTACGCCTGATGCAGAGGCAAGATGGACAACGGGATATATCTACACGAGCTCTGACTCTCTAGGAGTAGATTGGAGAGGTGAGCTGAGGATAGGTACTTGATAGTGGGGGGGTCGGGGGGGGGTGTTTGGAGGTGGCATGGTAATGTAATACGGCCTCCGATTTCCAGTGATCCTCCCGCCTCTGCATCCCGAGTGGTGGGATTACAGGTGGAAGCCACCAAACCGGGCTTGGGAGGGTAGCACAGGAGGCAACAAACTTGGTCAGAGAATGGTCAGGTTCCTGAGGAAAGCGGAATCAGAGGTCCTTTGGCTAAATTCTCACCGTGTTCATCATCGCGGTGGTTGGCTAGTGGCATTGTGTAAACGGAGCGGGTAAGTCCCGGCATGGCTGGGGCCGGGGCCGGGCCCCCGAGGAATGCAATTGACAGAATTTGCCAGCGAAGTCCGGGGGGCAAAGGCAGCGGTCAGGCTTCACACACACACCACCGTTGTGACAGATCAAGGGACATAGGACTGAGAAGAAAACAAGGACACAAAATATCAGTAGTGTGCCTGACAGACAGCTAACTCAGTCCCCCAGCGCTGAAGTGAGGGCCTCAAGGTACATCATCCTACATCTCTCCGTCGTAGGTGTCTTTTCCCGTTTGTTTACTTTTGTTTTAAGATAGGGGCTAATGTAGCCCAGGCTAGCCTCGAAAACTCACTATATAGCCAATGCTTTAACTCTTGACTCCTGCCTCCGCTTCCTAAGTTTTGGGATTATAGCAGTATGCTACTACAGCAACCTTCCCCAAATCTTGATCCCACATTGGGTGGATCAAGTCCTGCTGCTATCACATAGTCCCGCCTACTAGGTGGGCTTACTCCGCCTCCTCTCCCATCTTCATTCACCTTCCCATTTCTAGGCCGAGTTAGGCGTTTCAGCCCCGCCTACAGTGCTATTCCCCGCCCTTTGCTCGCAACGAACCAACTTTTCCGCTTTGTCTCAGCTGGAATCCAAAACGTCCAGGCTTTTCCCTATGGCCAGGCACTCCTTTCTAGTCCCGCCCACATGGCCTCTACCTGACAGCGTAAACTCCGCCCAACCCAGGTACCTGATAGCCTTAGCCCCGCCCACCCACTTTCCTCCCTCTGATTTGCCCTGACTCACGCCCCTCCCACTCTTGGGCGAACTAGCCGCCTTAGCTCCGCCCACTTCCCTCCTACAGCCTGCAGTTTCAGGCTTCCCTCCCGACCTCCGGTAGCACCGGGCGGGGCAACTAGCGGGGACGCGCCTCTACTCCCTTCCGCGCACCCTCTCTGGGCCCCTGGCCACCTCTGGGCGGGGCACTGCCAGCTGTGCGGCGGGGTAAACAAAGAAGGGGTGCAGCGGGGCAGGGCGTCGTCTCCGCATTCCGGACCCTTGGGGAGCCCCGGACTGCTGAGCCAAAGGAGGCCGGACGTGTCTTTCGAGGGCACCCCCCTCCCTTCCTCCCCTGGGGCTGCCGAAAACAGCTGGAGACAGCTGCGCTCAGGGGGAAGGAGGGAGCAGACAGTCCGGGCTGTCCGGGGAGGTGTGTGTGGGATTTTCTGAGCCACAACTGTACAAAAGACACAGGAGAGCCACCTCCGCCAAAACGAATCTGGGGACAGGCGACCTCGGAAGATATGAGCATGGAGGCAGGTCTCTGAGGTTCAAAGACGACCCACGTTTTCTAGGCGGCAGGGTGAGCCTAGCTCAGAGCAAATCTAGGCTCTCAACCAAGAGTCTATCAAGTCCTTTCGGAGAGTTGCCTAGAAAACAGAACTCTAGTACTTTCTGGAGGCGGGGGTGTGGCCCATGTGAGGGAGCTGAGGACAAGACGTGGAGTCTGATCGTTTCTAGCACGTTAAGACTCTCAAGTTGCCGGGACCTTAGGAATCGGTGGAAAGTCCTCCTGCTCCTCCTCCTCCTCCTCCTCCTCCCCCCTAGTCAAGGGTCTGGTTGCCCGGAGTCTGTGGATAGATCTGGGAAGGCTACATTAGAAATAGAAGAAGAAAATGAAGTTATGTGAACAGAATGGGGGTGGGCGATGTTGGAGGAGGAGAATTGTCTCCACTTAAGGTTCATGTTTGAGTGTTTCAGGGGAAGCGAGAAGCCGCTGGGTGACAATATTAGAATTCTCCTGGGAGGGGCGCAGCTTGGAGGAGTACCACCAAAGAGGGAGAAGGAACTTCGCTGGAGGAGAGTTCCTGGAGTGTTTGACCCGGGGTGGAGCGGGATCTTTGGATCCGGTGGCCAAAAACCCGGATCCCCTGTCAGGAGCGTTAAACCTGGACTCCAGGTACCTTAATGGGGTTCTTTAAATGGCAGCGCTTAAGAAGGGCTCAACCGAGAAGCGAGATTGCAAAAAAATGGAGTGTCTCGGATGAGAGGAAGCCACCAAGTTTAGGGGCATTTCTTAGTCTCTTAAGTCATTTCACTGCCTGCTCTTGGCTTGAATACAGACTCCCAGCTCAGGGTGCCCGTATCAGAGGGCTGACTGCTAAACGGGCAAAACTAACTTCATGTCCCATATCATTAGAAGAACGGGGAGCTAAGGACATAGGGGTCTTGCCGAGGTCAACCCGCCTTCACATGTCCCTCCTTGTGCCTCCAGGGGCTTGGCACCCGTCTGGGCACGGCGCCTGGCACGGGCGAGTTGGGGCTGGGCCGGGAGAGAGTGAAGGAAGGAGGGAGGAAGGGGCGGAGAGAGGGAGTGGTAGCGGGCGGGGGCTCGGGCGGGAGATGAGCTCACGCCGGCCGGGTTGGGCTGGCTGGGGGCCAGCCTGGGCGAGTTCTCGGCGCCAGGGGCCCCACTCCCCATTCCGGAGGGCGTAAGTGGTGAGAAGCAAGGAAAACCCGACCCCCCCAGTCCAACTACACACTCTGGGCTAGCAGGTGGCGCGCCCTCCCGACCTCACCTGAACCCCAGAATGCTCCCCTTGTCTCGAGGAAGCTGAAGCGCAAGCCGGTCCCCTCCTCCCCCAGGGGGCGCCCTTTCCTCAGGCCTCCTATCTGGATATCTCTCGCACGTGGAACCGCTGTAATTCAGGTCTTGCCGAAAGACACCCCGTCTTTCCTGGGTCCCCTCCCGCTTAGCTCTCCATCGCAGGCAGTCCCATGCCAGACTTTCCTAGTCTTCCTCCACTCAAAAACAGACCCAGAAACTTGAGATATCCCCCCCACCCCTGCGACTCTGAAACACTCCCTGGTGACCCACTTCGCACAATCTCCGAATTTGGGCCCCATCTCAAAAGTTCCCAGATCCCTCAATTCTGAGATCCCACCTTGACGGAAAGGGATGAAAGCTAGTCCCGATCTGTTCACGTGGGACACCACAGGTTCCTGAAAACACTGATTGCTCTTGAAATCAGAACCCCTTCCTCCAAGACCCCACGGACTCCCCAGCACTTCTGTACATGGAATCTGGGCTCTTGCTCCCTAAGGCATTGTCTCCAGGGTCCTCCCTCCCTTGGGAGCACCATCCCGCACTCACAGGCGCGGAAGCCGGGTCCCCCCGGGGCCGCCCCGCCGGGCGCGCCGCTGTCCACGCTGGTGGTGTTGCGGGGCGCGCAGGTCGGGGTACAGCGGGAGCCAGTGGGCCCATGGATGCAACGCAGGCCGCACACGGCGGGGGTGAAGCGCACGCGAAGTCGCTCTCGGGGTCGGCCCAGTCCGGGCTGCGCCAGCAGCACCAATAGCGACACCCAGAGCAGCCGCGCGCCGCCCGCCATGGCTGCAGCGCCGCGCTCCACCGCGCCGCCGCCCCAGCCGCCCGAGGGGCCCGGCCGCGCCCGCCCGCTCGCCCGCCCGCCGCGGGGGAGGGCGGCCGCCCCCGCTCAGCCCCCCCTCCCATCGCTCCCTCCGGGCGGCCGCGCGGGGGCGCGTGGGGCTGGGCGCTTAGCCAGAGGCGCGAAGGCTGGGCGCTAGACTCGCAGGGGGAAGGGGAGGGCGCCCCCTCTGCTCCCACCCGTGCTCCAACAAGTGGACTGAGCCTAGAGGGGAGTAGCAGGGAAGGGAACAGGTGGGGGCGGGCGGGTTTGCCCCAGAGAGAGTAGAATCCATTGAGAGGAAATCCCTTAGAGTAATGGGGGCCGCATTTGGGGAGCCAGCTAAAGGCTGATCCTCTGACCAGGCACAGGGGAAAGAAGCTTCATCTAGATAGAGGACAAGGATGGCCCATGTGGGCAGCGAGATGGCACATCTACGGGTGATGAGAAGGGTCGGCGCACAGGGGCACGTAAAGGAGTTAGAGGAGCTGAATTCTGGAGAGGAGACTAAGGGCTTACACCTGAAGACGCCCCATCACTCCAAAACTCTACACCGGGCGGGAGAGGTCAAAACGAATAAAGAGAAGGGATAGGCTCAGACTGTGGGTGGGGGTCCTCACATCTGGCCTGGGGCTCACATCTGGAAAACTTTAGGAAAGAGGGGGATGCATCTGGGCTGAAGGCCACGCAGCAGGAGAGGGCTTCTGAGGGTAGTTGAATCTACAGTGTGTTCTAGTCTGGGGTACCGGGCTGGAGTAAGAACAGGACCAAGGGAGGGTCTGGCATGTTAAAGGGAAAGGTCTTTGGCCCCTAGCCGTCCCGCAATCTTGGGTATTTTGTGCCCGGGCAGGCGCCAACCCGCACAATCGCTTTTGTTGTCTGGGCTGGTTCAGCCTCGTTCTCTGCTGGGCGAATTGCAGCCCCCCCTCCACTTCAGCCACGGGAGCCCGGACGCCTGGCTTCCCGGCCCCACCCCGATGGGTCAGAGCCTTTGGCCTGCGTCTAGTTCTGTCCCTGGCTCACCTCGTACTGCCGGACGCAGGGGTCCCTAGAGGTGGCCGCGTCCTGGGGAGTGGGGTGGACCAAGCTACAATGGGGGACTGGTAGGCGGCGGCAGCACCGTGGGAACCAGACGGCTTTATCTGGCCCGGAACCACCCCCCTCCGCCCCTACACGGAGGAAGGGCGGATGTTCTTACCCGGGCCTGGCCGGCAGGGGCGCGATGTGGGGGCCTTCTTTTCAGCAATGCCCGGGCCCACGGCCCTCGGGGCCGCCTTTGCCTCAGCAGAGCTCGGGCCTCCTGCAAACTAGGTGGAAGGGAGTGGAAGAGGCTGTCACTACTATTAAATTGACTTCCTCACCTCAAGAAAAAAAGCCTCCTAAACCAAAAGCACTTCCAGGAGTGGGTTTGCCCAAACACTGCCCCCAGCCCTTTTATGGGGAGCAAGTCTTGGGATATCTTTAGAGAAATACTTTCAGAGAAAAGACTATGGAAGAAAAAAAAAATAAGGCATGGAAACAGAAGAGATATGAGATGGTTGGGAAGGAAAAAAGTGGGTGGGGCACGGAGACAGAAGCAGATCAAGAAGCAAAGACCCAATGATTCTGCCAGGCAAGGAAAAGAATAAACAGAAATGCAGACAACGAGTTAATAGTGAAAGGCCAGTGTGGTGTGTGTGTGTTTGTGTGTGTGTTGTGTGTGTGTGTGTTGTGTGTAGGAAGGGGAGGAATTATATGCTTACGTCAGTGGCTGCCAGTTGAGGGATACCTGTCTCTTCTCCACGGGACTGCGGCTGGGGCTGGGCCCTGAAGGTGTTGGGGTCAGGCACCCCTGAAGACCTGTGCACTTGTCAGGTGGGCAGTTTCGGACCCTGCAAGAAGCTTCAGAGACAATCAGGGTTTCAGTAGAGAAGCAGGGCTGAGCTTCTACCGCCGTCCATCTCTTCATTTTGGATGAGACTGAGACCTCTCACCACCTGGGAGAACCCACCTCCGGTGCAGCGGCTACTCCTAGGTGTCTGGTCTAGGCAGCAGCGACAGGCAGCGACACTGTAAATAGGAGGGTGAAACTGTTCAAGCCCCAGAACTCCCCCAAAGGGGGCAAGGGCGGAGGACAGAGGAAACCAAGACAAGACTCAGGGGAACTTCAAGCAGGTAGATAATGTCACATGAGGCATGCCTATGCAACTAGGGGAGGCGAACTGGCTTAGACTTTCAGGAGTAAAGGTCACAAAATTTACATCTGTGTGTATCTTATGAAATTCATCATCACTATCATCATCGACAGATTCTCATTATGTAGCTCTGGTTGGCCTCGAACCATTACTATCATATTTTGAGACAAGGTCTAGAATGTACTGTGTAGCCCAGGCAGCCCTCAAACTCACGACAATCCTCCTACTTCCTTCTCCTCTAAAGCTGAAGTTACATACGTAAGCCACCACGCCAGGCTTGAAATTATTTCAAGAAGCATCCAAAAGAGAGTTCTAAGCTCATCGACAAGCCAGGACTGTCTGGGATCTAGAACTCCGCCCACTAATTCGTGGAGAGTTGGGACTCAGACGCCATCCTAAGATCGGCCGGTAGGTGGCGCCACATACACAGACCTCGGTGGCTGTGCACTACAGTGTCGCCTTAGACTGCGGGTCCAGCACAGTGCTGAGGTGGTAGGGATACCGAAGTCCAGGATTGGGAATCCTGAGGCCTGACTTCTATCCAATTCCCGCCTTTCTAGGATGTACGTTCTGGGACCAGCGTCTCCTGGTCCTTAATTTCAACGTCCGAAAGGAAAAGGTCTTTTCCGGATGCGTCTCCGCGCCACAGGGTCTCAGCAGCGACCCTTCAGCTGTACTGCCAAAGTGTCGTCGTAACTCAGGGGCCCCCCAGACAAGTCCATTATCCCCAAGTTAAAGGGGAGGGTGAGGGATGATGGTGCACGTTCAGGCCCAGAGAGAAAAACTTTGGAAGATGCTGAGAAAGGGAATCCAATGCCCGGATCCATTCTAGACGAGTGAGGCTTAGAGGGGGCGCAGGCTCCCCCAGGGGATCCTCCGAGACCCTCGAATCCTGTCGTCATCCCTCCCGCTTTCCCTCCAGGTTAACCCCTTCCCAGCCCCGCCCCCGGCGCGGCTCGGGTTACTAAACGCATTCCCAGAGACCCAGGCGGGAGCGGAGCCCACGGCCTTTGTAACGGTGCGCCGAGCTGCCAGGAGCAGGGCTGGGGTGCTAGGCAGATCATCTCCTCCGATCCTGTCACCAGCAGACGCGATTGGGGGCCTATAAACACTGAAATTTATAAAACTATCCTGGGTCTTACCACCAAAGCCTTAGTAATTCATTCAATCCTGGTGAACTCTGATCTCAGAAAACTAGAAGCATCAAAAAACCCAAGAATCCCCTACACAGGTTCCCCCAGTCCCCTTGCCAGGAGCCTATTTACGTCTTCCTCATCTATTAGAGGAATCTAGAAGTCTCTTCCAATCAATCCAGAGCCCCTAGAAGACCAGAACACGGCAACTTTTCTTTAAGATCTCACCAAGACCTTCCAGCACCTTAAAAAAAAAACATTCAAGAAACTTGGGGAACTGAAGGCTAGTTCAAGGGCCCCACCCATCTCTATTATTCTAAGAAAACTCGAAGTCTTACCCGGTATCAACTGGGGTTCTCTCCCCCAATAAACTCGGGAGTTGGCTGGAGCCTTATCCATCCCACCCCTCTGGAGGGACCTCCACTTCAATTTCTCAGTGCATCCCGAATTCTAACGACTGTAAAGTAGGGGCTCCCGGTAGATTTAAGAGCTTTGGCCTTAGCATCCAACTACCAAAAGCAGCTGCCTTGTACTTTCCTAAATCTGAAGGTCTGCTCCTCCGGGACCAACAGACTTATTGGGTGCAGTACGAGGAAGAAGAGGCTGCAGTGGGCTTACCCGGCCTGGTGGCTCGGGACCACCGCTTCCTCGATGGGGCTGGGGCTGGGACTGGGGCCGCTAGCAGATGTGGCGGCTGGGAGCAGCAGCAGCAGGAGGAGGGGGCAGTGGCTGCCGAGGCCAGGCCGGCGCATCGTGTCGGGTGCAGAGTCCGTCTCCAGGAGGGCAGTGTGTCCAGTGGGTCCGGATCGGCCTGGCCCCGGTCCCGCCCCCCACCCCCGCCCCAGCCAGAGGCCGACTCACTTTCTCCACCGTGCAAGCCTGGGCCGTGAAACTTCCCGCCAATCAGAGCCCTGCACTGTCAGCGCTCCGAGTGAGGCCAATCGGTAAGCGACATGGGAGGGGCTAGACGGACAGGTGCCGGGCGGGGGTGCCGGGGAGGGGAGTTCTCCTGGAGGTGGGTGGGTGGCAGAGGCCCCAAGTGACACAAGTGGTTACCCCGAGATGGATGTGCAGGGGGTCCAGGTCCTCTCAGCTTGACTTCCGCTAGCAGGCCTCACCCCTCTCTCAGTGCTGGCGGCTCTGCTAGAATGTAGCTGTCTGTCTAGTGGAACTGATAGATTCCCCGGTACCCACTTCCCAGGCGACAGACCAGACTCTGCTGATGTATCAAACGTGGTGTTACTTCCCAGGGTGAGTTCCAGGCCAGCCTGGGCTACATAAGGAGACCCTTCTTCCTCAGCTACGCCAAATTGCGAAGTAACAAGAATTTATTTAGTGTTGGAGTGCTAATCCTACCCCGACCCAGGCACCATCTCTATGGCCCACATCAAGCCTTCCAGAAAGACGGTCTCGTCCATTGTTTTAGCCACACCATCTGCAAAAACTTGTCTTTCCCAAGTTCTACACTTCGGTGAATCCAGGCTACGCCCTTGACCAGACAGCTTCCAGAGGCCTCCCCAGCTCTGCCCCTCCCATACCCTTCTCTGCCTTGGTCCCTAGAAGCACCAGAACCCCTTCCCTTCTAAAAGTCTCCGCCCAAAAATCCTAACAAACCTAGAATAATAAGCGTTTGTTATTGGAGACCTCTAATTCCTCCTTTCTGGGCAAGGAGGAGCACAGGCTACAGGAGACACTAAGACCACTCGCTCCCTTTTTGTGGGCTCCAGGCTTCAAGCCCTGCTCACAACCTCCAGACTCAGAGGGTTTGAACCAACCAAGCCTATAAACTTGAGTTCCAGCCTAGCATGGTAGTTTAAGTCCCGTAAAGACAGCGCTTGGGAGGTAGAGTCAGGTAAGCTCCAGGCCAGCTTAGTCTAATAGCAAATAGCCATCGAGGGCGTGTAGCAAGAACCTGATTCAAACAAACAAACAAAACCTCAAGTTCCCACCCTGTTTTCTCAGCTTCACAAGCCCCTAGTGCTTCCGGCAGAGAGAAATGGGATAACCTTTCGCTTAGAATCCCAAACCCCACTCTTCCCGTGATGCTCCACTTCTGGGTTTGGAATGACATCTCTCAACAAGCAGTTCGATTGTCGTCGTCCCCCCCCCCACCTCGAGTTTGCTTGGGATTGTTCTTGGACTTCTGCTCCTCCCATGTTTGAAGATTGCATGTGCCCACCATACACCAGACAGCTTTGTTGACTAAAACATTAGCCCCACCCTCAGATATTTTGGAGTTCCAGCCATAAAAGGTAACTGGGCCTTAGGCCCTAACTGCTCCAACCTCCTCAGACTAAGAGCAGTGAATGTTCCAGATTCACGCTGTGCACTGGAATGTGTACAGGGCACACACGCATCCCTGCCTGCGATGAGCCACACCACCCCTTCACACCATTGCTGCCACCCACAGCAATGCATGCCTCCATCCCACGCTGACACCTAGAAATCAGGGCCTACCCACGGTTCTGGGGCATACAAGCCCCAGGAGCAGTACTGTTGGCAGCCAGGACTCATTCGCGGCTGTTTGGGGGTTGAGCTAGAGCAATGGTGGAGTGCCCAGTTTTGCCCATTAACTGTGCTTCTGCTTCTGTCTTTGTGTGCCCCCCACTCTGAGTCCCTGCTCACATGGCCCTGTGGGACACCATGTCCCTCACCTGTCTCCCCACTCCCCACATCCTACCCTGTGGCTGGAGCATTTGCTGGGGGTGCTGCCGAAATTTCTCTCTTCTGCCCAGGATCCAGGGCATCGGCAATGCTCGTTGCTAAGCAACAGCCTCTGGCTCACCACTGCAACTTCCGGGGATGGCAGGGATGGATCTCGCTTCCCTTCCCCCTTGAATTTGGAGTTTCTAGTTTCCATTTCTTATTTTTACATCACATTTATGTTATGCCCTGGGTTCCAGTAGGATCTCAGCACTTTCTAGTCTTCTGGAGCTCTGGATTACAGCATCCCAGAAGCTGGGCCACACTGTCCTGTCTTCCATACACTGTTTTTCCCCCTAGTATTGAAAACCATTTCAATTTAACAATATACCCTGTTTCTTCAAGAATCATGACCATTCTAGAAATAATGAGTTCTCTGGCATGGAAAAAAATGACTTCAGTGTTCTAGATCTGGGATCATTACAAAGCACCCCCATATTTTAGATTTTCTGACATTCTAGCCCCCACATGTTCTTTAAAATCTCTACCATTCACACACCACCCAGGACACAGTGTTCTGACTATCCTGGCATGTAAAAAAAAAAAAAATCCAGAGTTTGGGGTTCCTGGGCATTCCAGAACACCCAGGTTTTGGGGTCCTGCATATTCCAGAACACCCAGGTTAGAGTCACTTGCCCTTTAGCCTTACCATTTGTGTCCTAGATGCTCTGGCAATCCAGAATTCTATGCCACTTTTGATTTTTTTTGGAGGAGTGTTTCATGTAGCCCAGGCTGGCTTCAAACTCACTGTGTAGCTGAGGATGATCTTGAACTCCTGATCCTCCCACCGTGACATGGATTTCTGGGGATGAGAACATTTCCTCCTCTTCTCTTTGCATCTCAGAGGTCTGGGTTGATTTCTGCATTCTCTGATTCACTCCTAGTAAAGAATCAGGCTGCCTTTGTACTCGGGGAGATCCACCTGCCTCTGCCTCTCTGCCTCTCCACCCCCTGCCTCTGCCCTCCGCCCCCCACCTCTGCCTCCCGAGTACTGAGCGCCAGCATGCAAGCAGCACTCTTGGAAGTCTCTTCCACTCTGCCCACATGGAGCTGACCCCTCCTCCCATCCTATGAGGGCTCGTAGCATGGGTTAGGATTGTGGAAATCCATCCCACTGACCGCAGTGACTGGTTCAGGAATAGTTGCCTGACTCAGTTTAAGTCCATGAATCCTGTGATTTTTGTTTGTTTGTTTGTTTGTTTTGTAACAAGGTTTCTTTGTTGAGCTAAAACTGGCCTAATTTTTTTTTTTTTTTTAATTTTGAGACAGGCTCTATGTAGTTCTGGTTGTCCAGGCTGGCCTTGAGTTTACAGAGATCCACCTGGCTGTGCCTCCTAGGTGCTGGGATTAAAGTTGTGTACCACCACACTACATTCAAATCACACTGGTCTCTTAATTTTAATTGTGTATTTGTTTCTTGTCTCTTGCTATGAAAAATATCTGGTAAAAACAACTTAAAGAAGGGTTTATTTAGGCTCTGTCGTGGTCACACTGCATAAACCATCAGGAAGCCGAGAGCAATGAACACCATTAGCTGAGTAGCTAACGCTCCTCTTCATGCCATCTGTGGCATTACTCCGCTTACATTCAGGGTGAGTCTTCCATCTTCAATGAACCTAATCTAGACAATCCTTCACACATGCACAGAGGCCAACCTAATGCATCTCAAGCCTGCTCAGATCATAGATCCTGTCAGGTTGGCAACATTAACCATCCTTACAACTTGAGATTCTCCTGTCTCAGCTTCTGGAGTGCTGGCGTTAAGGGTGTGTGTCAGCAAATTAGCTCAGTCCTGGTTTTTTTTTTGTTTGTTTGTTTGTTTTGTGGCTGCCAGAAGAAAGGAACAGTAAGGGGTCTTCTGGGGTCATCTTGACTGCAGATGAAGTATCCCGGCAGGAAATCTAAGTCAGGAGCTAGAAAGCCATTCTAAGCCTTTGAACCCTTGGGTCCTGCCTGAAGCCAGAGGGTAAGCCAATAAATTCTCTTCTCTGCTTAAACCAGAAGGCAGATGTTTCTGGTTTTCTTTTGTTTCTTGTTTGTTTGTTTGTTTTGTTTGTTTGAGACAGTGGTCACCGATACACTCTACTTAGCCCTAGCTATCCTGAAATTCACTATGTAGACCAGGCTGGCCTCTAAGCCATAGAAACCGAATCTGCCTCTGCCTCCCCGTTGCTGGGGGATTAAAGGCATGCTCCACCACAGCTGGTACAATGTTTTGGAATTTACAGCTTGAAGCCTGACTATTGGTCCCTACAGCTCTATCTCTTCCCTGGGACACCCCCCTACTCCCCCAATTCTGCCCCCCACCCCCCACAAAACAAAAAACAAAAAAACGCCAAACCAAGACTATAAACAGTGTTGGCAGTGAGAGTTTTATTAGAGATGGTGGCTTTGGCTTTTAGAAAAAAAAAAAAAAAAAAAGAGGCGGGCACTTGGCGACAAAGATCACACTAAGGACCCCTGGCCCTGGCTTCCACAAAGATCACACTAAGGACCCCTGGCCCTGCCTCCAAGAGGAAGCTCCCCCTCTCCAATCCTGAGTCCCCTGGGACCAGTCCACATGAAGGCACGGTGGTGGCTAGATTCAAAAGGAAGTTTCGTTAAGACTGTTTTTGGGAGGTGTCAGGGGATTCCCAAGACTGGTGTAGGGTCGAGGGGCTGGTGTTGGTGGCCGTCGGTGCTCCGGTGCACCCCTTGCCAGTTCCTGACACCGATCCACGAAGCTTCCTGCCCCGCGGCGCCGCGTCTCTGCCTGCGGGGGGCTGGGGCTCCCTCGGTGGCCGCACAGGGAGGTGTTGCTGGAGGCTGAGTGGAGACTGAGAGGGAGGGAAACTCAGTGTCTCAAGTCACAGGGCAGTGTCGCCCAGCGGTCACCAGGCTGTTTCCTTTGCACAAAGAGGGAAGTGGAGTTACAGCTACCTGGTGAGAGAGGTCCTGGGTGAGGGGCTGGGGAAAGAGCCCCGAGAGGAGGCCAATGGGCTCAGATCACACTGCTCCAGTTGGTCCATCAGCTCTTCCTCTGTCAGGCCGCCTGCTGGGGGTGGCAAAGAAATGCAGTCAGGGGTAAGAGGGGGGAGGGGCCACAGGTCAAGAGCAACTAGAGGTAGGAAAGAAAAAAGAATGCAGAGGTAGATGGGCTGGGATCAAAGAGAAAAGGGGAAAAGCAGTGGTAATAAGAAAGGACTAAGGGCTGGAGAGATGGCTCAGAGGTTAAGAGCACCACGGACTGCTCTTCTAGATGTCCTGAGTTCAATTCCCAGCAACCACATGGTGGCTCACAACCATGATCAGGCATCTGATGCCCTCATCTGGTGTGTCTGAAGACAGCAACAGTGTACTCATATACATAAAGTAAATAAATCATTAAAAGAAAAAGGAAAGGGCTAGAAGATAAGAAAAAGACAGGATGGAGACCAGTGGGCAGAGCCCTGGGAATCATGGGAAGGGTGGGGCCTGGGACAGGGAATACCAGGGGTTTGGCCCAGGCCATCCATGGCAGTGGTCAGGTCCCACATGGCCAAGCTGCCGTTGGCCTGGCCGGTGAGCAGGTAACGTCGGGTTCTGGAGCCCAGCCGCCTGGAGCCCTCACACTCCAACACTGTGAAGGCAGTCGTGGGAGAGCCATCCACTGAGCGCACGGAACACACCCTGTGGGGTGCAAGGGGTCAGAAGTCACTCAGCCTGGTCCCTCTCCTTACACCTTTCCAGAGTCAGTCTCCACCACTGAGTGGGTCCTGTCCCTCCACTGCCCACCTTATCCCCTCCTCATCCATCCATTCAGTTTATTTTGAGACAGTATCTCGAGTAGCCCAGGCTGGCCCAACAGGTAGCTGAAGATGACCTTGAACTTCCGATCCTCCGGCTTCTACCTCGGGAGTATTGAGGTTGAAGGAATCTCAGGTCTCAGACTAAACTTAAAATTTAACTTCTCCAGAGATATGGTCCAGCACATTCCAAAGACTTACACACACATTCCAGGAGAAGGGCCCAAGATAAGAGGTTATCAGGAAGGTGGACCCTTAGCGCATTAACCTGGGTAAACAGGAACTACTTAGCTAACACTCATGGTCACAAGATAATGTGCAAATATGTGTTGCCAAGGAACTGGGCTTGGGAACTGGCTGTTTGAGGTCAGCCTTTGTGGTTAAGATTGTCTAAGAGGTGATTGTAAGATTGCCCTCGTAAACCCTGTGGAAACCGTATAAAAACTGCTCTTAGCTTTAGCTCGGGGTTCCTCTACCCTACGTGGGGGGTGGGGGGACACGACCCAGTGCACTAGATCAATAGACCTCTTGCTTTTGCATCGAACCCCCTGTCTGTGAGTGTTTCTGTGGGAGTTCGTCTTCCCAGTTTGCATCTTGGGGTCCAACAAGGTTACAGGGATGTAACACACTCTGTTTACTTAGTACTGGAGACCAAACCCAGGGCTTCATGCGTGTTAGGCACTCACTGGACTGACCCAGCAGGCTGCATTACGCTGTGCAGTTCCTTCCAGCCTTGACACATGCTCTGTCTTCACCAGGCATTCTCTCCCTTCCTTCTTCTGTTTATTCTTATTTAGCTTTGGGATTCTTTGCAGAGCCCACTCCTTAAGCAACGCTCCCAGGTCTCCTTTCCCCTGACACCTGCTCTGGACTCTGACAGCCTCTTGTGTGCCCACCTCTGTCCTCACTGCATGCAACCTGAACCTTCCTCAACCCTTTGCCTGTATCCCATCCTACCTGACACTGTCTGCACCCCCCTTTCCCTACTCAATTTCCTGGGATATCTAAAGTCCAGCACAGTGACCTGAGGTTTTTCCAGTGTCCCTTATACACATGTAACTTAGAGGCCAATTCACCCTTTAGCCTCTGCTCCTTCCGGAACCACTGGGTGGACCCCTTTCGGGTCTCCTCTATGGTCCTGCCTCTTTGGTAGGAAAGTACTCACCGCTGCCCAGTGGAGGAGAGACGCACAAACAACTGGCTGGCATTTGGCACCACCTTCTGGATGAAGACCTGCTGGTCATCCCGCTCACCATAGGGACCTGGGCAGGCAGGGGCAGGGTAAGGGCTTGCAAGGGTCCACAGGGCCGTCAGACCCCACAGAACTAGCCTTTCTCCATAGCTGAGCCAACTCCCGGACCTAGATCCTGCTCCTAGGATACTGCAGTTGGACAGAGGCAGAGAGAACTAGAGGCTTGCCAAGATGAACAGCATTCAGGACTATCAGAAGATGGTAACCTGACCAGTGTTGGTCAGTGGGAATCAGTGGCCAGCAGAATGGTGCTGGCTGTAAGGACAGAGGAGATAGGGGGAAGCCAAGATGGTGGTGAACAAGGGTCAGAAGTCTGTGTGGCTGGAGGGCAACAAAACAGCTAATGAGGCAAGCAGAAGTCTACAGAGGCCACAGTGAGATGCACACAGCTTAGGAAGGTCCGTGGGAGGAGTTAAGGGCTGGGAATCAGCGGGTACCAATATCATTGCCAGCACTGCAGCCACCGAGCCCGTCGGCCGATTCTAGCGCCAGGATCTTGAAGGATGCCAGTGGAGTGGAACCAGGCTGGGTGGAGATCATGCCTCGAAAGCGGGTCACAGACCATGTCCGAACATGGTTGTTGTCGGCACACACTAAAGAACAGAGACAGCAGCAGGTCAGGCCTGCCCAAGGCATCGGTGCAGTTCTGACCTCCTCCCTACCAGTCCCACCACCCCCAACCCCCAGTATGAGCCCTTTCAGAGGAGTCAAGAGAATTTCAGGAATCCTCTTGGCTGGAGTTCCATAGGCCCAGAGACCCTGCTGGCCCGCCCCAAAGTGATTGGAGTGTGATGTTACTTTAACCTGTCCACAGACCCCACTTTGGAGTCTTTCATCTCATCTCTCTCTGTGCATCCTGATCCTGTCCTTTCCTTCTGGCCGTATCCCACACTCAGCCAAAGGAAGGACGGCAATGTCTGAGACTGGCCACACCCCTGCTCTGTATTTAACTCCTCCCCCTTTCCCCATTGGTTCATTGGCACTGACCATTTCCTCAGACTGGAAAGCTTGTCCCTGCCGGTCTGTACCATTGATCCATCATTTCTGCTCTAAGGTCCTCGGCCTCAGACAGGCTTGCTCTGAATTCGGCTCTCTTCAATGACCCTCACACTCTTTAGACAGAAACGTGAAACCAGAGGTGTGGTGATACACGCCTGTAATCGCAGTGTTTGGAAGGATGAATCCAAAGGATCCTAAATTCAAGGCTAGCCTGGGCTATATAGCAAGACCTTATCTCAGCAAAACCCCCAGAAGCTGAAGAAAAACCCCAGAAGTTGGTAAAGTGTTTACCGGGCGAGCAGAAGGATCTGGGTGTAGAGGTGTGTACTCATCATCTCTGTCCTAGGGAGGTGGAGACGGGCACGTCCCCTCGGGCTCCCTGGCCAAGCACCCTAGCATAATGGGCGATCCCCAGATCCCAGTAAAAGACTCTGTCTTAAAAAAACAAGACGGAGCCGGGCGGTGGTGGCGCATGCCTTTAATCCCAGCACTTGGGAGGCAGAGACAGGCGGATTTCTGAGTTCAAGGCCAGCCTGGTCTACAGAGTGAGTTCCAGGACAGCCAAGGCTATACAGAGAAACCCTGTCTCGAAAAACCAAAAAAAAAAAAAAAAAAACCCAAGACGGACAAGACGGAGGGACTGGAGAGATGGCTCAGTGGTTAAGAACACTGGTTGTTCTTCCAGAGGTCCTTTCCAGGAATTGAGTTCAATTCCCAGCACGCATGTTGCAGAGCACAGTTGTCTGTAACTCCAGTTCCAGGGGCTCCAATGCCCTTACACATACATACATGCAGCTAAAATACCAACACACATAAAATAAAAATAAATTAAACAGAAACAAGATTGAGGGCTCTGGAGAGCGGTTTAAAGCACTTGCTATTCTTAGTGCCAGCACTAAGTGTCAAAGGCTCACAACCGCCTGTGATCCATCTCCAGGAAGACGGACATCCTTTTCTACCCTCTGCAGGGTAGACACATATACACATAATGTTTTAAAAGTTTTCTTTGTTTTGTTTTGAGACAGGGTCTCTTTACATAGCCTTGGCTATCCTGGAACTCTCTATGTAGACCAGGTTGGCCTCCAACTCACAGAGGTCTGCTCATTTCTGCCTCCTGAATGCTGGAATTAAAATGGGAGCCATCACACATGGCAACCACTTTGTATTTATTCATGGCCTTGAATACTACTTGGTGATGGCTTATTTATTTACTTATTTATCCATGAGGTAAGGACAAACCAAGGGTTGTTCACAGCTATGGGAGTGCTCTACCACTGAGCTTTCTGGCCACTCTGTGAGACTGCAGATATACAGGGGCTCATATGAAGGCCAGAAGACAATATCAGATCCTTGTGGACCGGAAGTCATAGGCGGTTGTGAATTATCATGTATATGGGTGCTGAGAGTCGAACCTGGGTCCTATAGAAGGGTAGTTAGTGCTGTTCTCTCCAGTCCCCTCCGACTTGTTGTTTGAGACAGGGTCTCTCTCGGAGCTGGGAACTCACTTATCTGGCCAGTCTTACCCGTTTCTTGGCTTTGGGTTTACAGATGTGCACCGCTGTGCCTGGCTTTTACAGAGGGTAGTGGGGATCTGAACTCAGGTCCCTGTGCTGGCACAACAGGCTGTTTATTGACTGAGAAGTCAGTTTGTTTTTTGTTTTTGTTGTTGTTTTGTTTTTACATTGAGGGAAGGTCTCCCTCTGTAGCCCAGGCTGGCCTTGACCTCAGGAGCCTACTGCTTTACCGTTCCTAGTACTAGATCACAGATGTGTATCGCCATACTTGGTTTTCTCTGTTTATTTACCTTGCTTTCTAGTGCTGAGGGATTGATGTGGGGGACATCCTGTTCGTGAGACCCCCACTCTGCTGATTAGCCACCACCCCCCCACACACACCGCATATCTATTTATTTATCTATCATTTGCAGTTTCAACTAGAGAACCAGTTTCCCGGACACAGGATTGACCTGTCTGGTTAGGTGTCACTACTTTCCACACCTAGTACACAGTAGGTGCTCAATAATTGCTTAATGAATGAGTTTTCTTCTTACCCCCTACCTCCTAAATATATATTTACTTTTCCCAAGCCTGGTTCCCTTACTATAAGCTTTTTTTTTTATTTTTAATTTTTTTAGAGACAGGCTCTCCTATAACCCATTGGCCTCAAACTCAATATGCAGCTGAGGATGACCTTAAAATTCTGATCCTCCTGCCTCCAGCCCCAGAGAGCTAGGATTACAGGTTTGGTGCTGGGATTCGAACTCAGTGTTTCCTTAGCACTATAGGCTAAGCAAGCGCTTTACCAGTTTAGATATATTTCTGCACAAGGTCTTACCCTGTAGCCCAGGCTGGCCTTGAACTGGAAGTGATTCTCCTACCTTAGCCCACTGAGTGCTGGGATCCCAGGTCTGAGTCACCGTGCCTGGTACAGTCTTCATCCACTCTGTGGCTACCCTTGCGGGTCTCCTGTCACCGCACGGCACTGTCTCACATTAGCTGCCCCCCACTCCATCCCCCTGGTTCCACACTCCCAAAGCTGTTCCTTCTGCAGAGGGACCCACCAGAGATGAGGTGCTTCTCTGACAGCATGATCTTGGTGACAGAGCTGCGGTGCACGCTGAAGGTCTGGAAGAGCTGGGGTCCTGAGCCCACCGTCTCAGGGTGCTGCACGATGACACGCACGACCCCGGAGCTGGTGCCATAGGCAATCTCAATCCAGTTCCCACTGTCACCTGGGGAGGGCCAACCACAAAGAGGTCAGCCGTGGAGACAGACCCAGGGCAAAGAGGGGGAGGGAAGGAGGAAGGAAGGACAGACACACAGAAGCTGACACTGGGAAGAAATATAGGTGGGCTGCAGACATGGCTCATGATTAAGGACATTTGCTGCTCTTCCAGAGGATCCAGGTTCAGTTCCCAGCACCCACGTGACAGCTCACAGCTATCTGTAACTCCAGTTCCAGGGAATAAATGCCTTCTTTTAAACTCTTTGATCATCAAGCACGTACATGGCGTACTTACATACATGCAACAAAATATTCATACACATAACTAAATAAATCTATCTTTTTGAAAAATTCCAGAATGACATATAAACAGAGGTAAGTCGAGAGCCCACACCGAGTGTCTCAGGGACTCCACGGACAAACTTTGCATTGTAAAATTCTCAGAAACTTTTTTTTTTTTTGTCTTTTTGCACTCAGGGTCTCACTATTGTAGCCTGGCTGGTCTGGAATTCACTATGTAAACCAGGCTAGCTTCAAACTCACAGAGATGCCCTGCCTCTGTCTTCCAAGTGTTGGAGAGAGTCCCAGAAACTAAACAGACCATCATAAAGAACACAGGTAGAATACAGCTTCAGCATTTTGAGCAGAGGCCATGGGAAATGCACTTGGGTCTCAGATAGGAACATGAATGGATGTTAAATATAGAAGACAGAGAAGAACCGAGGGGCTAGCCTGGGATCCCAGCACCCATGACCCTGAAGCAGAAGGATGAGGGGTACTGGAGTTAGAGGCTAGCCTGGACTACAGAGAAAGATTCTGTCTCCCCATAAAGAGTAAGAAGAGAAAAACAGAATCAAGGCTCCCTGAGCATGGAATTGTCTAATGATGGCATGTATCCAGGTTTTTATGAGTTAGGCAAATGTCGAGTCCTGAAGGAGATAGGTAAGACACAAGAGGTAGGTTTGTCATGGAGAGGCCAGCAGCAGCCCAGCACCTAAAAGATGGCTAAATAAAGCAAAACAAAAGCACATACTGAAGGAATGAGAACTAACATCCCGTTCCTGAGGAGCCCTCCACCCCCACCCCCGCCCCCGGACACACCTCTATGGCCTGGTCTGGCTGGCAACAGAAGGGAAAGAAACTTTGTCATAGCTTACTGGTCTTGGGGGTGAGGTAGACGCTGAGGGCGGTGACCCCATCCTCTGCTGGGTCTCGGTAGAGCTCACTGACCAGGAGGTCGTTGTCCTTCATCCGCAGGGGGAATTTCTGCACATCTGGACGGGCAGGCAGGGGTGGAACAGATGTGACTGAGGCTCCTGCTCCAGCCCACCCCTCACACGGCAGAAAATCACTGCTTACCTACGTAATAGATGGAGCCATTGCTGCAGCCCAGGAGGAGGAAGGAGCCGCTGCATCGTAACTCGTGATAGGCTGGACCTCCTGGACCTGGGGCAGGAAAGAGGCAGGACAGGCTTAGCTATATTTCCACACAAGGTCTCACTCTGTAACCCATGCCTGGTATCCCAGCCTTTCTCCCACAGTGCCCATTTCTGTGTGCCCAGCCTGGCCAGGCTACCTGCACCTGAGCCTATCCCTTTCAAGCCTGCCAGTGGCCACCTGTGCCTATGGCTCTCTCTGTAACCGGCCTATGCACCTCTGTCTTGATCTTAGACCATCTGTTTCTTGGGCCCCTTCTTCTCCTTCTTTGTTGAGTTTTAAAAGTATTTTCTAAGTTCATGTGTGTATATCTGTGTGCAAGTGTGTACACACATGAATGTGGGTGCCCACAGGGGCCAGAGGTGTCAAGCTCCTGGAGCCCAGTCCTAGGTGGTTGTGAGCCTCCTGATGTGGGTGCTGGGAACGGAACATGAGACATCTGAAGGAAACAGTGCCTGCTCTTAGCTGCTGAACCATCTCTCCAAACCATTTTTGTTTGAAGTTTGACATTTGGCCCCATGTACCTCCGGTTGGTATGGAATCTGGGATAAATAGCTCGAGCTGCCCTGCCCTTGAAGTATTGATCCTTCCTGTATATCCATGTACTGGGATTATAGATGTGGTGTATGTGTGTGTGTGTGGTGTGTGTGTGTGTGTGTGTGATGTGTTTAGTATCTTGTTCAGCACAGGGCCTCCTCCCTGTTAAGTAAGCACTCTGCCATTGGCCTACCCACGTCCCAGCTGCTCACTGGGGGATTCTAGGCAGGGGCTCTACCACTGAGCCACGCCCCCAGCCCCTCACGGGGGATTCTAGGCAGGGGCTCTACCACTGAGCCACGCCCCCAGCCCCTCACTGGGGGATTCTAGGCAGGCCTACACTGGGGCAGTTCTAGCTAGGGGGTTACTTGTTGACAGCTTGCTGCTCTACCTCATTTCTCTCATGTCTCTTTCTCTTCTCTTCTTCTCTCTCTCTCTCTCTCTCTCTCTCTCTCTCTCTCGGCGCACACACACACACACACACACACACACACACATTTTGATGCCACTGTCACTAAGCTGCCCAGGCTTACTCTGTAGTTCAGGTTGGCCTTACCTCAGTCTCTGGAGTAGCTTAGTTACAGGCCTCGGCCAGCAGGCCCAGCCTGGCTCCATGGTTCTGAACTTGCCCTCTCTGCTTTGCCTCCATGTCTCCTACCTTCACTTTTTCCTGTTTCTCTCTCTGTTTCTTTCTGTGCTTCTGTCCCTCTCTCAGTATACTTTTGTAGGACAAATAACACTACAGTTCCATGTTTTTCCTTCACATTTTAGATATGGCCTGGGCTGGGTGGAGTGATGAGCGCAGGACATCCCTCTTGCAACCTGCCATCTACATCTGCTTGAAGACTCCCAGTTTTCCAAACCTAACCATCCTTCACGTTGGCTCTTCAGCCACTCCTATAGGAAGGCCTCCTGGATATTCTACGGACTTTTATCCCACACCTACCATAGGGTTCTCTTGCTCTTTTTCTAGGTAGGGCAGACTAAGAAGGACTCCTAGGCCTGTGCAGTCTAGAACTTGGGAAGAGGGAGCCAGGCTGGCCCACACTCACCTGCCAGTGCTTGGTCACGGCGTTCCAGACACCGATGCGTCCTGTGTGGCTTGTGGCAATGAGCTGGTTTCCAACAAAGAACAAGGCCTCCACGGGCACACCCAGGTGGAAGACACCTGTAGACAGCAAGGGGTTGGGGGGGGATGCTCAACAGGAGGCTGGAATCCCACTGCAGGTCTGGGGTGGGGCAGCAAGAAGCTGAGGGCCACAGGTTGTATGGGGAAACAGGATCCATGGCAAAGAGGATTCCAGGAATCACACAGACGATCTGATGGGTGTGGGACTGTAATGGCCAGCAGAATTCTAACAGGCTGAGTTGCCAAAAGGGCCCACACCTTTCCGTTGGAACAAAGGGCCATGACAACTAAAGGTTGATTTTTATTGTTATTGTTTGGAGTCAGGGACTCATGTAGCCCAGGCTGGCCCCCACCTTCTGTGTGCTGGATTACAGCTGTGTACCACAACACCCAGGTTATATGGTACTGGGATTAAATCCAGGATTTCATGCATGCTCCTCTCTCTCCAGACACACACACACACACACACACACACACACACACACAACATATATATATATATATATAATATATATTATATAATAATAAAATCAGTGTTGACTGAGTGTGGTGGCTGTAATCCAGTGTACTAAGTGGTTTTGTGCATCAACTTGACACAAGCTGGAGCTATCACTCAGAAAGGAGCCTCTCTTAAAGAAATGCCTCCATGAGATCCAGCTGTAAGGCATTTTCTCAATCAGTGATCAAGGTGGGAGGGCCCATTGTGGTGGCGCCATCCCTGGGCTGGTAGTCTTGGGTTCTATAAGAAAGCAAGCTGAGCAAGCCAGGGGGAGCAAGCCAATAAGTCACATCCCTCCATGGCCTCAGCATCAGCTCCTGCTTCCTGACCTGCTTGAGCTCCAGTCCTGACTTCCTGTGGTGATGAAGAGCAATGTGGAAGTGTAAGCTGAATAAACTCTTTCCTCCCCAACTTGCTTCTTGGTCATGATATTTGTGCAGGAATAGAAACCTTAACTAAGCCGGGCGGTGGTGGCGCACGCCTTTAATCCCAGCACTTGGGAGGCAGAGGCAGGTGGATTTTTGAGTTCGAGGCCAGCCTGGTCTACAGAGTGAGTTCCAGGACAGCCAGGGATACACAGAGAAACCCTGTCTTGAAAAACCAAAAAAAAAAAAAAAAAAAAGAAACCTTAACTAAGATATCCAGTATTCAGGAGTTGAGGGCAGAAAGACCTGGAATTCAAGGCTAGCTTGGGTACATGGTAAAACCTTGTCTAAGGCAAAAATGAAACATGAAGCATTCTGAAGGTCTAAAGCATCGTCTCACAGGGCAAAAAAGACTGACTCCCCACAGAATTCCCACTCTTCCCATGGGTTTCTGAGTTTCAGAGGTTGGGTTATTTTTACAGGTTACAGGATTCTATAGAGTTCTAGAAAAGTCCACAACACATACCTATCTCAGAGCCACCACCTTGTGCCTGTAGCGCCCACAGAAGGATCTCGCTGCCCGTGGCTGCAGCCACCATCTTGTCATGCTCCCCGGGAGCACCTCCAAGCACCCGTGCTGTCAGAGCCAGGCGCTCGATGGGCCAGTCCAGGCGCGGGCTGGAGAATGCAAGCTGCCAACCAGAAGCTTCCTTCAGCCTGTGGGATTGAGGGACGTCAGCAACCCCCACCTCAGAGCCACCCTATCCACAGGGGCAGAGCCTCCCCACCCCGACCCCCACCCCCAGTACCTATAACAGACAAGAAAGTGGGTATATGCCACAGCAATCCAGTTGTGGTGACCACACACCAGGCGCACCATCCCTGGCTCCTCCGGTTGACCTTGGGGGTAAGAGAGGAGACCAGAGCAGGCAGGGTCACAGGGTCACTGGCCCTGACCTCCTAAAGGACAGAAATGTAAACTACATCTGGTGGTGTAGGTTATCTGGGAAACTTAGTGAGCAAACACTAGTTCATACTCATAATTCTAGCACTCGGGAGGTTGAAGCGGGCGGACTGGATTGCTTTGAGCTCCGGGCCCAGTAAGATCCTGTCTAGGGATACACAGAGGCAGAACGCACGCACTAAGCGCAGTTCCAAGCTTACCTGATGGGGATGGAGGTGCTCTCTCATCCAGCATTCGGCCCAGCAACCCTGCATTACCCAAATTGGGGGCATGGTGTTGCTCCGTCGAACAGGGGCTGGGCGCCCCTATTTGCTGGGGCCCACCAGGCTGTGTCGATTCCGCCGCTTCATTGGGAACACTATAGTGAGGGGAAGTGGCGGGTACCGTAATTAACATCACGATGTGGCAGTCTATGAACACTTAAACCACGGCAGGCATGGATTCCCTGCGTGGGGCACTGTGTCCTGGGGAAGGTGTTATCGGGATACGGCATTTAATGAACCAGAAGCCCGTCACAGGGAAAGACCTGGTTGGTGCTGCTATGGTATTGTTGCCTTGTCAGTGTTTGCTAATTTGGTCAGGCCTGGCAGGCAGGTCTGTAATCCCAGCTATTTGGGAAGCTAGAAGTGGAAGATTGCAAGTTCAAGGCTAGGCTGGGCAACTCTATGAGGTCCTCTCTCAATGATGATGATGATGATGATGATAATTAATAAAGCAGAGGGCTGATGAGATGTCTCAGTGGGTGAAGGTGCTTGCCACCAAGACTGCCAATCTTGACTTTGATCCTAGGACATGTGTGGTAGAAGGAGAGAATCAATTCCTTCAAGCTGTCCTCTGATCTCCATAACGTACCCTCCCTGCCAGGTGCCCAATAAATAAATACATGTGCCCGGTGGTGGTGGCACACAACTTTAATCCCAGTATTTGGGATGCAGGGGCAGGTGGGTTTCTCAGTTCGAGGCCAGCCTGATCTACAAAGCAAGTTCCAGGACAGCCAGGGTTGTAGAGAGAAACCTGGTCTTAAGAAACCAACAAATAAATAAATAAATAAATAAATAAATAAATAAATAAATATAAAATGTAATAACTTTTTGAAAGTTAAGACAGAGCTTGGCAGGAACATGGTCCTTGGTGTTACCATGGAAGAGCTGTGGGCAATGGTTCAGAAGTAGAACACCTGCCTAAAATTCACCGGTCAGGGTTGGGGTGGGGTGATGGCAGCAGTTTCATGCTACAGCACCTGATCAGGATGTAGAAAACCCTGGGTGTAAACTCTAGTACTAAAACAAATAAACAAGAAAATAAAATTATAGTGTAGGGGCTACAGCGATGGCTCAGTGGGTAAAGGACTTTCTATACAAGCATAAAAACTATGTTTTGGATTCCCAAAGGTAGAAGGTGAGTCCTCAGAGTTTGTTGGCAAGCAGCCTAGCCAATCAGTGAATTCCAGGTTTGTTGGGACTTTGCCTCAAAAAACAATATGGATGCTGATTGTGGCGCTGCACACCTTTAATCTTAAAGGCTTAGACAAAGGAAGGAGAATCTCTATGAGTTTGAGGCCATCCTGGTGTATATAGTGAGTTCCAGGACAACCAGGGCTATGAGAGAGACTCTGTATCATAGAACCCCCACCCTAAAAGAAGTAGAATCCAATAAAGTTAGCATGATAAAGTTTAAATTTACATTTTTTTCCTGAAGAATGGGATGAAACTTAAGGAAACTCAGACTACAACTCCCATCAAGCTCTAGTGTATGCTTCTGAGCTCTAAAGAGAACTCGCTGTTGCATAGCTTCATGGAAAATGCTGTTTCCTATTTCCTTTCTAAGCTTCTGATAAAGAACTACAACTCCCATTACACCTCAGGGCTCCAAATACCTAAGGGCTGAAGCTTTATGGTAAATGTAGTCTTTGACCCAACCTCCCCCTCCCTAGCATCAATGGGAGTGCCCACCTGGAGGAGGTAGATAACCATTGAAGAGGACATTTCCGCAGGAAGACCGATCCAACTCTTCCCTTACCTGCAGGCGACGAACTGCAAGGGAAGGACTCAAAACTTCATCTTGAGGAAACTAAGTCAGACCGACCCTTGTCCCCTCCCTCATCTGTCTTTCCACACAGCTATCCCCTACCCCACCCACTTCAGAGCCAGACCCAAATCAGTGCTCTTAGTTCTAACCTCACAGTCTTTTTGACTGGGAGAGACAAAGAGGTAGCGAATGCTCAGGAAATAACTGAGAAGCTGACTGGGTGTGAGGGGTGGGGCACGGGACTCTCACTTACCCAGTGGAGTCAGCCCATAGAATTGGGCTTCATGGAGAAGGCTGGAACCATGGACACCCCTGGGTAATAGAAGAGATTTGGGTATAAAAATCTAGGGTGTAGGGGTGGGTAGTGCATTGTGAGGAAAAGGTTTTGAAACTGCACAGAGAATATTGAAGCCTAGTAAGTTTTGACAAGCATAAGATTCTAGGGAAGTTAAGAGTGGTGTACACTTGCCATTCCAGGACACAGGAGTTAGAGGCCAGACTGATCTGGATTTCTAGGCAGCCAGGGCTACAGAGCAAGGCCTTAACTCAAGCCAACAAACAAATACATAAAATACTTTTTAAAAAAATCTAGATAAGCCGGGCAGTAGTGGGGCACGCCTTTAATCCCAGCACTTGGGGGCAGAGGTAGGTGGATTTCTGAGTTCGAGGCCAGTCTGGTCTACAGAGTGAGTTCCAGGACAGCCAGGGCTATACAAAGAAACCCTGTCTCGAAAAAACCAAAATAAATAAATAAATAAATCTAGATAACAAGGATGTTGGAATGGTGCAAATGTGTGGATATATTTGAAGAGAGGGAACATAACATGATCAATAATTCTAATAAAATGGAACAAATCTACTTTCCGAGGAGAGATTCTATACAGTGGCAAACTCACCCATTTACCCATACCAACCTAGGATCTAACTCTTTGGTCCGCAGGAAATTGAGGATTGGGGCAAAGACGGTGGGGTCCCGGTCGATGAAAATCTGCATGGTAGGGGCGGGGGTGGGGTGAGGGTCATGGAAATGACCTAAGTAGGAGCTCCTGTCCCTCCTCCCACCTGGCGTCCCGTTTTTGATCTAGCCCTACTCACAGCTCCGGTCTCATCTTCAGGGTTGAGATGCGTCCGCTCAAAAGACTACAGGAAGGGGAAAGGGAGGAGGTGTCATGGGACGAGTTGCAGAGGTGAGTAGGGTAAAATGGGTCTCCCCACACGCCCTCCTTTCATCCCCTCCTACCCTCGCCCAGACTGGCTCTCCTAATCACCTGGAGAAGAAGGAGTCTGGGATCCAAGTAAGCGTCTGGCGAGAGGTACTGAACCCTGGGCGGTAAGGTACGGAGAGGGAACAGAAGGGGAGGTGAGGACCGCTGCCTCCTGTGATGGGATCCACGCATTCTCCTTTGGCATTTTTCATGCAAGCGCCAAGTCTCCGGCTTGAGGCGGAGCAACTCTTGATGGACCAGGACTACCACCCCCACCCCAGAGGAGGCGGGCCCGCCTCGGTCCGTAGGATCGAGCCTCGGGGATCTCCCACACTCACCGCTTGCCCCCTACGTTCAGATGAATCACTTCCCCGGGGTGCTCCCCGACCCGGGACCCCCTCCGCTGCAGTCGTCGAGACAGCCATAGCCCCCCGCCCCCCGGCAAACCGGCCGGCCTGCACCCACTTCCGGGTGTGCACAGACCCCGCCCCGCCTCTTGCTCATTGGTCTAGAGACTCCAAGATCCGCCGACGATTGGACAAAGAGTTTGCTCATCGCAATTACGTTCTCTGACTCTTTAAAGAGGGCGGTCTTTCCTGGCTTCGGCGGGGAGCACCTCGGGAATCCTTTGGAGTGCTTTAGTAACTTCCTCCCTTTTTTTAGGTTCCCTTATTTGAGTATAATGAATGTAGGCGATTCGTTGAGGAGTACGTGCGCAGATCTTGAAAATGAGCCTGCTTAGGTCGAGTCTAGAAACTGTCTTCGCGGGCCTCGGCCGCACACCAGCCCACCCCCAATCCTGTCTCAGATACACGAACAAACCAGAGTAGACCGTCAAAGCCAAAGGGTTTTTATAGGTACATACAGTGTGCGCCTGCCACACCGCCCCGCACCCCCTGCCCTGGCGGCGTCTCCAAGCAGCCACTGGGGTTGCCTGTAACCCTGATCCCCCCACTCCCAGGGAGGTGCTCCAGCCAGAAGCATGCACGGGGAGGGCTTCCCACCCCTTCCCCTCGGGAAGTGGCATTTACAGCTGGAATCGGGGAGGAGAGAGGAAGACAGTTTTGAACTTTGACTCCCTCCTATAAAAGCCTTCGCGGATGCGGGGGAGGGGGGAAGGAGAGGGAGGTCTACGTTTTTGAAAAAATAAACTAAGTCAGGAATTAACCGCATGGCTCTGAGATGGCGGAGTACAGGGGCTAAGGGCCCCTTTCCTCCCTCTTCCCAGACAGATCAAGGCAGCATTGGAAGTGAGGTAAAGGCAGGGAGGGAGTGTGTCCCCTCCCCACCCCCAGCACCCTGGATGGTCCAGGGGACCTCACCAGCGCCCCCGTTGTCCATCCTTAGGGCGGAGAGGAGGCCAACAAATCACCACCTCCTAGATCCCTCGCCACTCCAGCTTCTCCGGGCAGGAACTGACGACTGGGCAGGAACTTGGCTCAACTGTCCCTGCCCGTCCCAGCAAGCTCAGTTATTGCATAAAAAGAATGGAGCCCCCAGCACCTGGGGTGGGGTTGGCGAGCGGGAAGGGACCGAGATATGGCTATAGGGATAACATCCCTACCACCACCTCTTGGAGTGCAGAAGTCCCTTCTATTCAGGCCCACCGTGGCACATCCGCAGTCACTTTGGCCTTGCGGATGAGAAGGTGTCTTTATGTCCACAGTGCAGAGAGGAGGGGCAAGGAGTCTTGTCAGACTCCAAGTGGGGGTGGTTGGGGGAGGGTACCTGGAATCACTTCCGGCGCCCGCTGGCCCTACGCTCCCCGCCCTCACGCTTGGGGTTGCCCTCGTCTGTGGATGATGTGGTAGGTAGTGTCTGACCCATCGGGCGATCTCGGCGTGTTTCTGCCACGGAGCTAGCCACAGCCTCCAGCCAGCCGTTCATCTCCTCCTGGCGGAAGAATTGGGACAAGTCCATATTTGGAAGAGAATCTCAATCACACCGCCCTCCTTAGTTAGCTTCACCTTCCTCTGTTATCAGGATAATGCTGACATCAGGGATAAAAGAACAGTTATATGCACCGGACTCCTCTCTAAACACTTCTGTGGCTTTATTCACTTAAACAGAACCAACAAGATTATCTATAAAGCAGAGTTACCCTCCCTCCCCCCAAGCAGAGACAGACAATGCAGATGAAATACTGAGTAGGAGCTCCCAGAGCCCTGACACCAGGCCCCTTGCTAATTGGTCTCTCTCTACATACCAATTTACTTCATTTTTAAACAAATAGGCCCTGGGAGAATAAGTTGATTGTTGGACCAGCAGAGGGCAAGGGAATAAAAGTGTTATGTTGGAGCCTAAAGAACAGTGAATGCTCCGTCACCAAGACCCTCCTAGGAAGAAGAGTGCTGACTCGGAAGATTGTCCTCCACACCCAAGGCACGAGCACATGCATGACAACACGCGTATTCATCCGTACACACACACAAATAAAAGGTACCAGGGCAGGGTGGTAGGGCACCCCTTTAATCCCAGCACTTAGGAGGAAGAGGTAGGAGGATCTCTGTGTAGTCTGAGGCCAGCCTGGTCTACATAGAGAGTTCCAGGATAGCCAGGCACACAGAGAAACCCTGTCTCAAAACAAACAACAACAAGCAAAAACAACCCAATTCTTTGATGTGGTGTATGAGACTGCTATGTTGGGGCATGTATCGTGCCATGTGTGGAGGCCAGTAGAGGACACAGTGTCTTGCTGGATCTATCACCCCCAGCCTGACTCCCACCAGACAAGGTCTCTCAGTGACCCTGGAGCTGGGCTCACCAGCAAATGCCTGTGACCCTCCTGTCTTGGTTTACCCCTATAATCAAGGGATTATGTAAGTCCACGGGCAGCCATGCCTGCCTTTTTTCAATTAAAAAAAAATTTTAATATGGATGCCGGAATCAAAATCATGGCAGGTTTGACATACGTCTCAACACTAACCAGTTCTTAGCTCATAGAATATTTGTTATACATCACATTCACTCCCTTTAGCTCAAAACCCTGACTTGGCCCCCTACCCACACGCCAGCACACTCAGATAAAATCCTCCAGAATGGCCCTAATATTGAGAAGTCCAGCTGCAGGGGACCTTTCCAGGGCCATTTACCTCACTTCAGCTGTCCTAAGTCCTTTGCAATTCTGTCCTCTGGGTTGTCTCTATGAGGATCACACACCTCCTTTTTTAAGGCAGAGTAGCCTGGGCTGGCCTCAAATTCACTATATAGCCCAGGACTGACCTCTTGCTTCTACCTCCCATGAGCTAGATTACAGAAGTAACCATACTCAAACTTGATCACTCATTTTGTTTTGTTTTAACTGTGCTTGTGTGGATACAGGCCACGTGTGTACATATGCTCTCGGTGGTCAGAAGAGGTGCTAGATCCCCAGGAGCTAGAGTTAAAGGGAGTTGTGAGTGGCCAGACATGGGTGCTGAACCAGACTTGGGTCCTCTGGAAAAGCAGTAAGCACTCTATCACCTACTGAGCCATTTCTCTAGAACCTTGATCACTCCTTTTAAACTTACACCATCATCTTTCTGGCCTTCTGAGTTGCCATGGCAAAGAAGATAGACCTGGTGACCATGGCTAGCAAGCACCTGTCCTGGATCCTCCCCATGACACGTTAAGCTCCTCGGGACGCTCACTTCTTTCCTGTTATAACCCTGATCGCTCTGGCTTGTACGGTTCCTTTGATTTGAGTTGCTCCATTACTTTGATTCAGGAACCACCCAAGAAGCTAAGCCACTTAAAGGACAACCCGTGGGGTAAAAGGACCAGATCTTACTCTATCTTTAGCCTGGAGCAAGAACTCGCTGCCATCCTGGGTTCTGCAAGAGGGAGACACAGGACTTCATCAGGTAACTTGAGGGACCGACCCCTCTCCCCATCACCCATTGTCTCCCCCATGTCACCTGTCACCACTGTCTCCCATGTCACCTGTCACCACTGTCTCCCCCATGTCACCCTGTCACCCTTGAAAGGGAATCGGAGTCCACATGGAGGACGTGGAGCAATGCTGGGACCCTCCCTTCTTCCCCATGGGAGGGACTCACTGAGCTTGAAGACATGCTTCTTTTTCTTGTAGTCACTCGCCACCTCGCTGGTGGCTTTGTGCAGGCTGAGCAGTGGCTCCCCACCATGCGTGCCCCCTGATGCTGGGCCTTTGGAGTCCTTGTAGAAGCCCAGCTCCCCCTTGCTGAGCACACAGTACAGGCTCACCCATGACCTGGGGCGATGAGATGGTGATTAAGACAGAGCTACGTACTACCCTTATAGAGTGCTGGGTCTTGCTACTCTGGATCTTCCTACCTCTGGTCCTTGTCCTAGTTACTTAGCCACATGCCTGGCTGTTCTTCTATAAGGCAGTTCCTGCTTGGGAGATGTGGCCAAGGCTCCCAGAACCAAGAGTTTGCCCAGGCTAGCCCTTCCTTACCCTTCTTTATCTCTCCCACATTGACTTTCCAAAAGCAAGACACAAGCTTCGGGACTAGGGATACAGCTTAGCAGGAGGTAGAGCCCTTGTTCAGAATCCACCAGTGAGGAGTTGGAGCGTGTAAAGCATAAGACCAGGGGCTTGACCCCCTGTCCTGATTCTGTTACAAGCTCTTGCTTCATTCATTGGTCTTGTTTTCCCACAGATTACCTTCAAACACCCCTGCTTCATTCATTAGTTCTCATTTCTCCCCATTCACCAAGTTCTGTCAAGGAAGATTTACTGTCTACAGTTTGGAATAAGAAGATCTGGCCTCCCAGCCAAAGCCCCAATACTGGAAGACATCTCAGATGGGAAAATAACATACAATAGTGTCCCTGTTCATAGCTGTCCTTGGGCATCCTGTCTTTGTCTAGGGGCAAGAAGAAACTCTATGATCCCGTCAGCCAAGCCCAACTGCCTGTTCATGTCTTGGTCTTGGCTCTACTTCACACTTGCATCTCAGTTGAACAAGATGTATTAGACTGAGCAAGATGGACTCACTCCAAAACTAAACACACACACCACCACACACACACAGTGGTTAGGCCTGTGGAGAAGGCTCAGCACTTGCAGCCACGCCTGACAATCTGAGTTTGATCCCAGGTTGACCCACATAGAGGAAGGAGAAAACTGGTTCACACCAGTTGTCCTTGACCTTCACACACAGCTTTCACCCCAACACAAATAAATGTAATCTGGATTATTTAAGAAAAAGCTTCTCGTCTGGACAACCGAGATAACCTCTAACAATGCACTAGGTCCTCAGTTTGGGCTCTGTTCCTTTTCAGACTCCCACTGAAATTGTAGTGGTTGGGGGGTACCAGGTATGGGGGGGTCCATCCCGATCACTGATTGGTGCCATCTTGAGGCTCCAATTCACACCCCGTTGGAATCATCTAGAGTAGACTTTACCTCCAGTTTGCCGCTTTGCCACTTGGGGTGGTTCCTGAGATTAAAATCCCAATTTATTAACGTTAGGGGCATTCCTGTCATGCTCCCATCTCAGCTCCAGACACTTCGGTATTGGCCACTCAAAGCCTTGGCTACGCCTCTCCACTTCACGGATTGGCGGCTTTGAACTTAAGTCCCACCTCTCCTCCCGCCCAGCTACTCATTCATTAAATACCAGAGCAAGCGCCCAAGCCATCCAAAGCCCCGCCCACGCGCTCACCGGTTGGACGACTTGCGGTTAGCGTCGAGCTCGCGCTTGCGCAGCAGGAAGCCCTCGTGCTGCACAGTGTGAGTGGGCGGAGGTGGCGGCGCGGGGGCGGAGCCTCCCTGGGCAGGGGCGGAGCGCGAGCGCCGGCTTCCCCCGCCCTCACCACCCTCTCGAGGCCGTGGCCGCCGGCGCGGCTTGGGCCGGTCCCGTGCCCGCGGCCGATCGGGCCGAGGTGTCCGCTCGGGCGGCTCAAGCCCGTTGGGCAGGCGACCAGGGGGAAGCTCGCGAGGCTGAGGCAGCGACGGCTGTGTGAATGAAGGGAGGGGGGAAAGGGGTACTGTGCATGATGACTATGGGAGCATCCTGTCTCAGGCAGCCCGAGGGCTTGGGGTCCCATCCGTCTTTAGGGCCACCTATCTTGGAGAGAAACATGGGAGGACCCTCAGGGCTGAGAGGACCCTATAGGTTTTGAGAAGGGGTCATTCGAATTTGGGCTTTGGAATTCTGGAAATTGGGAGGTTAGGAAGAGGGTCTAAGGAGGTAGAAGGTGCATAGAATTTCTGTAGGAAGAATATTGTGTGACTAATAAGAAAATGGGCACCCTACAAGCCTGGAGAAAATATGGAGGCTAAAATAGATGAGGGGATTAGAGTCCACTATGTGTGCGTGTGTGGAGGAGAGAGAGAAGCCTCCTGGGTCTGGGGCTCCATCTTTCTAAGGGAGAGTATGGGGCCTCTGTTGACCCCAAGGTCCAGGAAGAAGGATGGGCCTGGGCAGTGGTTGCCTCTGAGATCCTGGCCACTAAGAGGGCTTCCATTCCCACCCATCCCAGTGGTCCAACTTACCACCCCAGCAGGGAGCCCTGGGCCTGCCTCTTTCTCCTGAAGCTGCTCCACAATATCAGCCAGGGTGGCCTTCCTGGAGAAGAGGAGACAAAAGGCTCGAGTGAGATTCTGGGCCTTTGCTACTGCTCTGCCTTGGCTGGATAGAGGAACCTCCAAACCAGGCCTCTGTCTGCAACTCAGCAGTCTCACACATGTGTGTGCCTCACACACCATATGGGGGGGGGTTCCTGAGACAGCCACTCAATGTACAGCCAAACCCCTCCTTCTCTAATTTTGTCTGACCTTTTGTTTTGTTTTGGTTTTTTTCCGAGACAGGGTTTCTCTGTGTAAGCCTGGCTGTCGTGGAACTCACTCTGTAGACCAGGCTGGCCTGGAACTCAGAAATCCACCTGCCTCTGCCTCCCAAGTGCTGGGATTAAAGGCGTGCGCCACCATGTCTGACCTTTTAAAATGTTTTAATTTTATTGTTTCTAGGGTTATCTATGTGTCCGACTGTTTTGCCTGTGTGTATATATGTGTACCACAGGTGTGCCCTAGTGCCCTCAGAGGCCAGAGAAAGGCATTGGATTCCCCTGAAACTAGCGTCTAAGTGGTTATGAGTCACCCAGTGTGGGTGCTGGGAACCAAACTTAGATCCTCTGGAGAGCAGTAAGTGCTCTTAACCACTAACCCATCTTTTCGATACACACACACACACACACAACACTCATTATGTATGTATGTGAGTATGATGTATTGCTTTTCAAGACAAAGTTTCTCTGTGTAGCCCTGGCCATCCTGGAACTCACTCTGTAGACCAGACTGGCCTCAAACTCCGAGATCCACCTGCTTCTGCCTCCTGAGTGTGGGTTAAAGTGTAGCATTGCGGTGGTGGTGCACAGCTTTAATCCACATTGGAGGCAAGCAGCATTTGAGTTGAGGCCAGCTGGTCTACAAGTGTGTTCCAGACAGCCGGGCTACAAGAAACCCTGTTCGGAAAAAAAAAAAAAAAAGTGTACGCCCACCATCAGTGCCATACTGATATGTATAGTGTGTGTGTGTCGTGTGTGTACAGGCACCATACATAAGAGTCAGGGTCTCATGCAGTCCAGCTTGACCTCTGGCCTCCCTGAGGATAACCTTGAACTCCTGCTCCTCTCACCTCTACCTTCCAAGTGACGGAACATAGGTCACCACACTAGCATGGCTTGTTTGTTTTTGAGAGAGAATCTCAAGGGCAGCCCTGGTGCTCAGGATGTATTGCTGGTGGCCTGGGACTCAGTCCTTCACTCCTAAGTGCTGAGCCACACTCGCATCACCAGACCCTGCTGCTCTTTGAGCTTTAAGCAGAGCAAAGGCAAGCTGGTGGCTTCCGGCGTTAAACATCCTATGTCTTTCTCCATACATCCCCCCCACCCCACTCCAGTCCTCTGGGCTTCCCCTCCCAGGCCTAAATGTTTTGGGTCTTCACTGTCTGGTGATAAGACGTTTCCCTCGCTGACCCGGCTCTCTGGCCTATGCCTCTGCTTTCCCCTTCTCTAACATCTGGTCAGAGGTCCTTACCCTTTGACCAGCTCTCCTCTGGTGGGAGTCTCCTGTTCGCTAGACTCCTGTCGTTCTATCCGTCGTTCCCGCCGCTCCCGCCGCCTCTCCATCTGCTCATAGCGACCCAGAGTAAGGCTGTGCGGCCCTTCGTGGTCCGCGGACTCCTGGCGCTCAGGCCGTCGCCTCCGCGCTGCCTCCTCTGGTTGATCCGTGGACTCCTGGCGTTCGGATCTTCGTCTCCGTGGCAGCTCCTCCGCACGATCCGCTAACTCCTGGCGCTCCGACCGGGGCCGGACCTGCTCCGTCACCGCCGGAGTTCCAGGGGTGTCCGTCGTGTCCACCGCTGCGGCAGTAGGGGCCGTGGGTTCTACCTTCCCGGGGTCTCCGGCAACCGGTCAATGCGCGGCTGGAGACGCTCGGCTTGAGCTCCTGGCGCACATACCCAACTCGGGTCCGCACCTCCGCTGACAGCGTGTCAGAGGCCCTGCGGGCCAAAGGCTCCAGGCCCCTGTCATAGCCCCTGGGCGCAGCAAGGGCGCTGCTTTGGCCGCCAGCTCTGTGGGGTCCCCAAAAAACTTGCGCCCCAGCAAGGGGGTGGGTGGCTGCTTACTCTGTTCTGCCTTGAGTTTCTCGATCTGGGGGTAGAAAGGTTAGGTTGGGGTGAGGGAACGAATGTGCTGGGCGTTCCCCGTCTCTGTTCAACTTAGTTCACCCTGAAGCAGGGTTCTCAGCCACTGCTTATTCTTAGCAAAGACCTTAATTCCTATTCTTTCCACAAAAACCCCTTGTTATTGTTGAGGTGTTGGGATCTTGCTCTCTGTCCCTCCCTTCCCCTCCCTCCCCCCCCCTTCTCCTCCCCTCCCGGCCTCCCTTTTGTTGGGTCTTTGTTTCGCAAGATGTGTGTGATGGGGAACTACTTGGGAGATGGGTTTCACGCAGCCCAGACTGGCTCCAAACTCGATACTACTGAGAGTGACTTTGAACTAACTTCTGATCCTCCTGCCTCCACCTCCCAAATGCTGGGAATACTGGTGTGTGCCTCCACATCTGACAACTAAACTGTCACTTCTCTGGGTGCTTTTCTGATCCCTACTGGCATGGCATCTTCCTAACAGTCTCCCTCAACGGGACTTGTCATCCACATTATTCTTCAAGCTTCCTATTGGACTCCTCAAGACCAGAACCCACCCACCCCCATCTCATCTCCCCAGATGCAACCTTTTTCTTTATCAAAAATCTTGGGCACCCCACCCCCGGGTTGTTAACTATCAATTACAGGTCTGTTCCTCTGCCTTCACTTGGAGCCCGGTAAGGGACTATGTCTAATTCTGCCCAAAGCTCTGGGCAGTCTAATATAGTAGGACAGTGGGTGGGAAGCAGGATCTGGGGTCTGACCGTGGTCAAGCGCCTCAGAGAGCTGAACCTCTCCTCCCATGCTGCAGCTGCTTTTCGGAAGGCCTCGTGTCGCCGGATAAGCTGCTCCACCTCATCCACACTGCTGCCCAGCTCCCGGCTCTGCAGGAGCGGCTCCTGAGCTGTCAGCCAGGCATCTGCCACCACAGCCTCCTGAGCAAACTGGTGTACCTCCAGCACTGGGGGCAGGCATAGGAGATGAGGCACTAGGAGAGCCTCAGATCTTTCCCTAGAGTGAGGGCTATGGTTTTCTAACCTCCCAAATCCTTGGGCTATTCCCAGTCCAGCCTTACCAGTAATGAAGACTAGGCTATTTAAAAAAAAAAAAAAAAAATCCGGGGGTGGGAGCAATGGGGTAAGGGGAATAACATCTGAAATGTAAATAAAATATCCAATAAATTTTTTTAAAAGACCCTGAATACAGTTTAAAAAAAAAAAAAAAACCCAAACAAACCAACAACAACAAAAAACCCACTGAATTGTGTGTCTATGAGGACAGTTATGTGGGACCCAGGTCTCCCCTTTCACCAAGGAGGTCCAAGAATCAAACTGAGGTCACCAAGCTTGGCAGCAAGTGACTTTACTCACTGAGCAATCTCTATGCTGTAGGAACAGGGGCTATTCTGTTTCTTTGAAACAGGGTGTCAGGGGACAACAGGAATGTGCCATACTGCATTCAGTTTCATGAGGTTCTAGATATGGAACCCAGGACTTCAGGCATGTAAGCAAGCATTCTATCAACTCGGCCACACCCCAGTCTCTGGGGATATTTCTAAAGATACCTACACCACCCCACAGTGCTCTGTCCTCAGGGTTGGTTCTCGAGACCCAAGGTTGGTGTGCAAAGTATACTCATGTCACTTGTGACCCTCTACCCTTGGCTAGACATTCTGAACTATGCCTCCTGTGACCCCATGCGCCTTATTTAGGCCCTTACTCACTCTGCTGCAGCCACTCCCAGTGACGGTCCCACTTCTCCGACACCTCCTCCTTCCGGCTTCCCAGCTTGTCCAGCTGTGCCTGGATCTGGAAATGTGTGGGCGGGTGAGCAAGGTACCAGGGTATGCAAAAGGTAGGAACAGAGAAGGACCCCCCCTCCATGTTTTCCCCCCACCTCATCAGCCATGGCACTTTTGTTGAGTAATAGAGAACGCCCAGCTCCTGGCAGGCTGTCAGCTCAGGCACACGAGCCTCCAGTTCTGTCTTCAGGCCCTGGTGGTAGTTCATAAGCACCTCCACGGATGACACGTCCCTGTAGTGAGCAGGGGACAGGGTTCTAAGCGTATGCAGCCACCCTCAGGCTGACCCTTAGATGCAGCTCCCGCTGAGCACAAATCCTTTGCACTGCTGTTCTACAGAATTTCAGGACAGCAACCTTGTCTGGCCAAGATCTGAGGGGCCAGGGTCTTCATTAATTTAGTGATTCAAAGGTGCCAAAGTTTTGCTTTAGCACATCTAGGAGATCAAGTCTTCATTCCCTCCTCTCTTCCTCCGACAGGGTCTCCTGTAGCACATGCAGGCCTGGAACACACTAGGTAGCTAAAGATGCCCCTGAGCCCATGATATTTCTGTTTTCACCCCCTCCAAGTGTGGAGATTACAGCTGTGCACCTCTGCATCTAGTTTTTAAAAACTTGGAAAAAAAATTTTTTAATTAATTATTTATTTTATTTATTTTTTTTACTTTTTTGATGTAGGGTCTCATGTAGCCTAACAGTCTTCAAACTCAGTATGCACTGAAGGACGGCTCTCCTGGATGCCTCTCCCTCTAACTGCTCAGTGTTGGGATTGTAAGCATGTGCTACCAGACCCCGCTTTTATTCCACACTAGGGATGCAACTCAGGGCCTCCTGCATGTCCCACAAACCAACACTCTACCAACTGAGCCGATACAGCTTCAAATCTTTTGTTTACCGTAGGCAGCATCTTGCTAGGTTACCTCACACTTGCCCTGAACTCTTTCTCCTGCCTCAGTTTCCTGAGTGTCTGGGTTAACAGGCCTGTGCCACCAGGCCGAGTTCATGTCTGGCTTCTGCTGGACACTGACCCAGATCTATTGTGCGAGAAACTAGGTAAGCATGCAGAACAGTACGTGGCAAGGGAGCTGTCAGGCCGCTCGTGTTTCCTGTCGGGAAGGGGCTGTTGGGGGGGTCTGGGCAGCTACCAACGACTGCCAGGGGCAGGCAAAGTGGGTTAAGGAGCACCTGGGTTTGTCAGCTGCCCCGATCTGGCCTGCGATGCCGTCCATCCAGGAGAGCAGGTCACGGGCCTGGCTGTGGAAACGCAGGGCGTCGGCCGTGGAGCTGACGTGCAGACGAGCATCCTC
Source organism: Mastomys natalensis (assembly GCA_021653895.1). Lineage (NCBI taxonomy): Eukaryota > Metazoa > Chordata > Mammalia > Rodentia > Muridae > Mastomys > Mastomys natalensis. The sequence continues at coordinate 549,604 of JAJTUV010000764.1, read as the reverse complement.
ACAGGCTGCCAGCAGCTCCTTCCAGCCCTGCAACACCTCCTGTTCGCGGCTGGCGATAGCCTCGGCGTGTTCGCCCGCGTACACCGTCCGCAGCTGGGCCGCCCCCTCTTGTAGCTGCCGTACCTGAGGGACAAAGCCATGTCCTGCGCCAGTCCAGCGAGGGCACAGACTCCGCCCTCCTTTTCATCTCACTTGACTCAGCCTCCACCCTTCCCTCCTCCAGCACCTGTGGACCATACCCCTCCCTCTTTCCCGCCCCTGTGGCCCAGGTTCTTCCCTTTGTCCCTTCTTGATCCAGATTCCTCCCTTTTTGACTCTTCCCCACCCGTGTGGCCAAGGCTTCTTTCTGCTCCTTTCTTCCGTAAGGCTCGCAGAGCTCTCAAAGACTCATTCTGGCACTTAGGCCTTGCTGCCTGGTCCTCTACTGACTTACCAGTGTTCTGGCTTTTATCTCTACTACCAGGTTTCTTTCAACTTTTGATCTGAGAATTCTACTTCTGCTGTGCTATTGCCTACTTTTTTCTACGGATCTACATTTCTCTTCTTCCAGAGCCATCTGATATTCTCAGGAGCCCTCGTGCCACCCTGATGTCCATTTGACATAATTCCATTTTTTTTCCTGTTCCATTTACATCCGACCTATTAGCTTCCTAACTTGGTAACCCAGTTTCCAAATACGTATATTCAGTTTTTGTTTTTGTTTTGTTTTTTTTGAGACAGGGTTTCTCTTTTCTCTGTGTAGCCTTGGCTGTCCTGGAACTCACTCTGTAGACCAGGCTGGCCTCGAACTCAGAAATCAGCCTGCCTCTGCCTCCCAAGTGCTGGGATTAAAGACATGCGCCACCACCGCCTGGCTTCAGTTTTTGTTTTGAGACAAGGTCTCACTGTGTACTCAGGGTAGCCTCAAACTCAGGCTCTTCCTGGGATACAGGAAGTGTGAAGTTATGCCTGGTAGATTACATTAAAAACTTCTTTTTTTTTTTTTTGACATAAGGTCACACTCTGTAGCCCAGGCTGTCCTTGAACCCTTGACAAGCCTCCCAAGTGCTAAGGTTTCAGGCATAAGCTACCTTGCCCAGCTTAGATCATTTCTGATAGAAACAGGAGTCTCGCTGCAAATTCAAGGCCAGCCTGGTCTACACAACAAGTCTTGAAACAGCCAGAATTTCACAACGAGACTGTTTAAAAAAAAAAAAAAAAAAAAAAAAAAAAAGGCTGGAGAAATGATTCAGCAGTTAAGAGCACTGGCTATTCTTCCAGAGGTCCTGAGTTCAATTCCCAGCAACCACATAGTGACTCACACCCATCTGTAATGGGATCCGGTGCCCTCTTCAGGTGTATCAGTGTACTCATATATAAAATAAATACTTTTTAAACTTTTAAAATGATATATTTCAGCATCCCCACCCCATCTCGACTGGATATTTTGGCCCTGTGCAAGCAGTCCGCTTTCTCTCTTCCCAGTTTCCTCCTGTTCCCCAAGCTGCTCTCTGCCTACTGCCTGCCTGCTGACTGCACAGCAGTTGTTGCTCTATTGTCTGTCCTCCCACTCCCCATCTCACCTGGGACACGAGGAGCTGCAGGTCGTGCTCAAAGGCTCGCAGGGTCCGCTGCATGGAGCTGGCGCTGGGTCTGGGCTCAGGTGGTGCCGTCAGGCGGGGCAGCCGTCTCCGCTTCTCCTCGATCTGCCCTTGAAGCTCTCGGGCATCGCTGAAGAACTTATGCAGCTCCCGAGAGGCAGCAAGCAGCTGGGCCCGAGTGCCCATGAGTTCCAGCAGTTCAGCCCAGGCCTCGTTCAACCCGTCCTTCCACTCAGCCATGGTGGCCGCTGCTGTGTGACCACACTCAATCAGCTCGTCCACCATCTGGTTGACCGCCGCCAGCCGCTCCCGCCCTGCGGTTCCCGTCTCACTGGCGAACTCTGAGAATTTTCCTGTAGCACCTGGGATCAGGACATGAGATGAGAAAATACAACAAAGTGGGTGACAGTGCCCCAGCCCCCTCCAACCTTACCATATAACATCTGTTACCATGTGACAGATACAAATGATGATAATCTTTACTATAATAAAATAGTATCTAATAGTTCTTGGCCATTTTGTTGTAAGAATATGGTAAATGTTAAAAAAATATGATATATAGTATTAATAACTAATACCACGCTAGGCACTGAGTGTACCATGCCTGTTTTTTTTTTTTTGTGTGTGTGTGTGTGTATGTGTGTGACAGGATCTCAGATAGCCAAGGCTGCCTAAGATAACTGGAACTCCTGATTCACCTGCTCTCATCTTCTCAGGTGCATGAGTGCTTTACAACATATAAATGTATGTTTCAGGGCCATGAGGTAGAGTAATTAGAAGGACGTTCAGAGACATATATACACTGTGGCTGTTTGTATTGTTGGTATGTGCAGGTTTGAATGAATACTTGGTCTCCAGTTGGTGGAACTGTTTGGGAAGGACTAGGAGGTGTGGCCTGTTGGAGGAGGTGTGGCCTGGTTGGAGGAGGTGTGGCCTGGTTGGAGAGGTGGGGCCTGGGGAGAAAGTGTGTCACTGGGGACAGGCTTTGAGGTTTCAAAAGACTGATCCTTCCCAGTGTGCGTCTCTCTGCCTCTCACTTTTGGATCAATGCTCTGAAACTCTGAAACTCTTAAATTCAATGAAATATTTTCTGTCATTAGTTGCCTTGGTTCCAGTGTTTTGCCATCACAACAGAAACGTACTAAGATACAGCATTATAAGAATCCTCACCGACACATGTTCAAAGTCCTGGCCCAGCTCCGGTGAGCCAGCTACCACCTCCTTCTCGGCTATCCAGTGTTCCAGTTCATCCACCTGACGGCTGAGCTGGTATAGCCAGTACTGCTGTTCCAGGCTCACCCTACGCTCTTCACCCAGCTCCTTGAGCGCCACATAGAGGCGATCCACTTGGGACTGTCGGCGGCTGATCTGCTCACTGATGGTGGAGACAGGATGAGAGAGAGCCCTCTGAGACTTCTGGCAACACCTGTAACTTCCCCTTCCTGTTTCCTCCTGAATCTTTGCCAGGGTCCTATTCCTTTTTTTTTTTTTTTTTCTTTCTTTTTTCTTTTTTTTTTTTGGTTTTTCGAGACAGGGTTTCTCTGTGTAGCCCTGGCTGTCCTGGAACTCACTCTGTAGACCAGGCTGGCCTCGAACTCAGAAATCTGCCTGCCTCTGCCTCCCAAGTGCTGGGATTAAAGTCGTGCGCCACCACCGCTCGGCTGTACCCAGCATCTCTTAATGGCTTTGTTAATTCACCCTTTGGTCCCTTGCCGCTGCCTAATGATTGTGGGCAGGGTTTCTAACTCATGGTCCAACTAAGAGGCCCACCTTCATTCAGCTTTAACCTCCAGGCTTCTCGACTTGGGTCTGGATCCGTGGTCCCTTCCCACCCCTGGGTCAAGCCCCCTAGATTCGGTGATGTTACATGATCCAGATGTACCAGGAAGGCTCAGCCCCCCCACAATCTGATCAGCACTCCAGGTTTTTCAGTCCTCCCAAACACCTGTCTCTGTCCCTCTCTGTGTGTCTCTAGCTCTCAGACAAGAATCTTGCTATGTGACCTTTTCTGGCCCAGAACTCTCTTTACTCATCACTCTGGCCTTAAATTTGAGACTCCTCCCTCAGTCTCCTGAGTGCTGGGAATACATGAATGTTCCATCAAGCCTAGCTCTGATACTCTTAACTCAAGCCTAGTCATAGATGGCCCCGCCTTCCGAAATGGCCCCGCCCCGCCCGCCCACCTGTCTGGGTGTCCCATTTCCAGTAGCGCCCGGCACTGGCGCGACAGCTGGGCGATGCTTTCCTCATAGTTCTCCACGCCCTGTTCCAGTTGCAGATGCTTCTTGAGCAGTTGCAGGGTGCTCTGCTCATCCTGGGACACAAGGCACCCGCGATGAGTTCGCAGAGGACCGGGGCCCTGACTCCGGCGTCCCCGAACCCCCGACCCCTGTTCCGGGCGCACCTTGCCCTTGTCCTCACTCATCATGAGCAGCTCCTGCTCGCCCAGCCACGCCTCCACCTCAGCCACGTCAAAGTAGTACTGTTCCACCTGGAAGGCGGCGTCCAGCGTCTGCTGCCGCCGTTCGGCCGCTTCCCGCAGTCCGATCCAGGCGCTCTGCAGCTGCTCCTGGCCACGGCGCACCGCCTCGGCCTCAGGGCTGCGCAGTGAGGCCAGCATGCCCGCGCGCTCCAGCACCTCCTCCAAGCGCGGCCCGTGAGCCTGGATCTCCCGCCGCAGGCCCTGCGGATGAGACGTCCGGTGGAGAGGAGAAGATCAGAGACTCCACCCAGATCCCCTCTGCTGCTGGCTGGACCACTGAGCTAGAAAGGACATCCTCACATCTCCTGCCACTGGCCGTGTACCAGCTCACTCATATCCCCATGCTGGAGGTGGGAAGCGTGCCCTGACGAACGAAGTGCAATCAGTAAGAAAACTAGAGGCTAGCTCCAAAGAGCATGCTGTCAACTTTGAAGATGTTGGACAGCCCCCCCCTTTTCTTTTCTTTTATTTTTTTCTTTTTTTTTTTTTTTTTTGTTTTTTTTGAGACAGGGTTTCTCTGTGTAGTCCTGGCTGTCCTAGAACTCACTCTGTAGACCAGGCTGCCCTCGAACTCAGAAATCCACCTGCCTCTGCCTCCCAAGTGCTGGGACTAAAGGCGTGTGCCACCACTGCCCGGCCAATAGAGGGACAGGGCCCTTTGGGAGGGCTGCTGGGAGATGCTGTCTTCCTGGACTTACAGCATCGGTGGCTACCCTCCACAAGTCTGATGTGGGTACTGAGAAGTTCGACAGGGTGGGGGACCGACTCAGGAGGCACCACACTCTAGCTGAGGACCTAGTGACAGCTTATGGTGGGAAAAGGGCAGTCATCTTTCTTTAGGGTTGTAGCCCCATACCCATGCACGTTAGAACACAGTACAATAAAAAATTAAAAAGTAGCCGGCATGCATGGTGTCTCACACCACTAATCCTAGCCTTTGGGTGGCAGAGGCAGGTGCATCTCTAAGAGTTCTAGGTCAGCCTGGACCTTATCTCAAAACAAACAAACAAATAATAATAATAGTTTTAAAAGAACATTAAGGAAGGGGATTGTGGATGAGTGTAGGGAAGTTGGGGGGGGGATAGGGATGTGGATATGGTCATAAATACATTGTATACATATATGAAAATCTCAATGAAGAATTAAATACACATAATATAAATTTAAACTGAAAAGGGGATTAGGTGGGTAGTGAATCCCAATGGTGCAGGCCTGCAATCCTAAAATCTCAGGAGGCTGAGGCAAGAAGGTTGCAAGGTCAAAGCCTTTCTGAACTATGGAGTAAGTTCAAGGCCACACTGGCTGTCCTGGAACTTGCTCTGTAGACCAGGCTGGTCTCCAACTCAGAGATCCACCTGTCTCTGCCTCCTGAGTGCTGGGATTAAACGCGTGCACCACCAACACTCATCATCTGGCTGTTTGGGGCTTTTACTAAACGGTTTGTCCCCTGAGGGTTGGAAGCACTGCTGAGGAGAAGCTAATTGTTAGTGTACAGAAATTGAGTTAGAGTCCCAGAGATTCTTCAAAGGATTCAGATTCCACTCTCCGACCTTGAAAGGATTAGGAATTTGCTTGCTATTTCTCTCCATTCTCTCTATAACCATCTTTTATTACCTCTAGAACTAGAAAATGAACCTGGGTGTAGAAAGCTGCTATGCGCTGCACCTGAGGATGGTGCTGGCTGAGTGCTCCTTGTGGTAAACAAGTCCTCATTTGGCTATGCAGCTGTGCAGGGGCAGGGACTGGTCATACGTGGATGTATGGAGAGATGATACGTGGCATATGCTCATTGGCCTTTGCTTAGATATAAGCCTGGTGTCTGGGGTAGGTGGGGCTGCCCCCACCAAAAGCTACAATCCTGAGTAAACTGCCTTGAGAAGGAACCTTGTTGTCTTGCATCTAATTTCCTGCTGGCCAGGAAGGGCGCTGGACACTTGGGACCTTTGAAAGGTTAAGAAAGCACTTTACCACTGAGTCACACCCCCAACCCCTCACTGGGGGATTCTAGGCAGGGGCTCTACACTGAGCCACGCCCCCAGCCCCTCACTGGGGGATTCTAGGCAGGGGATCTACCACTGAGCCACGCCCCAGCCCCTCACTGGGGGATTCTAGGCAGGGGCTCTACCTACTGAGCCACCGCCCCCAGCCCCTCACTGGGGGATTCTAGGCAGGGGATCTACCACTGAGCCACGCCCCCAGCCCCTCACTGGGGGATTCTAGGCAGGGGCTCTACCACTGAGCCACGCCCCCAACCCCTCACTGGGGGATTCTAGGCAGGGGCTCTACCACTGAGCCACGCCCCCAGCCCCTCACTGGGGGATTCTAGGCAGGGGATCTACCACTGAGCCACGCCCCCAGCCCCTCACTGGGGATTCTAGGCAGGGGACTCTACCACTGAGCCACGCCCCCAGCCCCTCACTGGGGGATTCTAGGCAGGGGCTCTACCACTGAGCCACGCCCCCAACCCCTCACTGGGGGATTCTATGCAGGGGATCTACCACTGAGCCACGCCCCCAGCCCCTCACTGGGGGATTCTAGGCAGGGGCTCTACCACTGAGCCACGCCCCCAGCCCCTCACTGGGGGATTCTAGGCAGGGGCTCTACCACTGAGCCACGCCCCCAGCCCCTCACAGGGGATTCTAGGCAGGAGCTCTCCCACTGAGCCATGCCCCCAGCCCCTCACTGGGGGATTCTAGGCAGGGGCTCTTCCACTGAGCCACGCCCCCAGCCCCTCACTGGGGGATTCTATGCAGGGGCTCTACCACTGAGCCACGCCCCCAGCCCCTCACTGGGGGATTCTAGGCCTTTACCTACTGAACCATCATCTGACTGGCCTCCTTCTGTGCAATTTTTGAGAGGGAGAAGTCCTCTTTGGTTTTGGTAGCAATATATAAGCCTGAATCTGTTGGACGCCTCTCATCACCATCTAAAGAGAAGACAGTGGCCTAGGAACAAAGTTAACTCAGAAACAACGGCAAAAATGAAGTGGAGTTCTCTAGATGCACATGGATCTACCTGCTATCGGCATGCTTGTTGAGTACAAGAGACAACTCATATTCTCTCTCTCCCCCTCATCTACTTAGCTAAATATTTACCTGATTTCTTTTCTTTTCTGTCATTCACATCCACACCGCTCCCACTCCTCTACCTGACTCAGCTCACCTGGTTCTTTTTGATGTGCTGCTGGACAGCCTGCAAGCCAGTGCCTCGCTCTGTCTGCATGGCCAGTGGCAGCCGCTCTTGAACCCACGCCTGGAGAGAACACAGGGGAGGGTCAGGGAGAGAAGGCACCCAAGGACTGCTGCCTCCCAGCTAGCCTTTTGACCCCATTACATGCACCAGTGCCCTTTCTCACCTAAGCAGCCTCTTGTGTGACATACTACCATCCTGCTTTCTGCTCTTGGGGGCAAACTTCTGCTTAGCTTTGGCCTCCAACACACTGGTCCTGCTTCCTGGAGTTTCCTTCCCATTGTCCTCACCCCATCCGTCTTCAATCCAGACATCCTTGCTGCCAGGAAGTCCATCCACCCTCTGACTTTGAACTTCTCTGAGCTGTTACAGCTCCTCAGAGCCACCATCCTGGCCTGAGCCATCCTAAGGGGTGTCTGTCTGTCTGTCTGTCTAGGGACAAGCCTGAGCCCAGTATGTAAAGCAACAGACAACAGTTGCCTTTGGCTATCTGCTGGCCCTAGCATCCTCCAGTCCGGTTCGGCCAAGAATGAGTAGAGAGCAAACAAATGAGTTAGTGGATATATGACTGAGCAATGAGTCTCTGGATAAGATGACTGAAAATGAGTGGAGTCAGGGGTCAGGACCAATGCATGAAAATGAATCCGTGGCCAGGCATGCTGGGCACACTTGCAACCCCAGCATTGGGGAGGTGGGGATAGGAGGATCAAGAAAAGAGCAAAGCCATCTTCAGCTACAGAACCAGTTTCAAGCCAGCCTGGATCACATGAGACTGTCTCAAACAGCCAAAAGGTAAACAACGACAACAACAACAAAACCAGGAAAAGAAGAAAAAGAATTTCCTGAGCAAATGGAAGAGTGACTAGAGTAAAGAAATGTGCAGGAACGAGGACTGAAGAATCTATCTGATTCTTGCCCTGGCGCAACCGGGACTACAGCCATCCTCTGCGACTCGGGTATCAATCCCTGGCCGTAAGTCCGGCCCCATCCTCGAGTCCCTGTCCCAGGCCCCTATGCCCCGCCTCACCAGTTCGTCGTCCAGGTCATGCGCCACCTGATGCAGCTCCTTGGATGCCAGCAGCAAGCGGCGACGCTCCTGCAAAGGCTCCAGCAGACGCACCAGACGCTCGCCCACCGCGCTCTGCCGCTCGCCCACCAGCTCCTTGCTTGCCTGCTCCAGCGGAAGCGCCGCCGTCTGCGCCTGCAACTCGCCCACCTCTCGGCACCACTCCTCCACCTGAGACTCCATGGACTGTGGGGACAGGGGCATGGTCAGTGGTCCCGCCCCCCATCCAGGCTCCTTATGGTGACCAGGCGTGGTCTACTTATGTGAGTAGATCTCTTCACTCTGTCCTGTTCGGTGCCCCTCGGAAGTACCACACTCACCCCGCATGAATACACAGAGCTATTAACCAACCCCTACCTCCTAACTTTTTGCCTTGGGGTGGTGGGTGGAGTCCTCTGTCAGGTATGTCCTTCCTTGTCAATCAGATTTCAACTCAAATGTTACCTTGTCAAAGGACCACCCCTCCCACAACGAAATTGAGCTATCCATTCATGAATTTTCTTCAAGGTGGAATGAATCTCCATTTTAGGTAGGAGGGATTGAGGCCTGGAAAAGTAATGAATCAACCTTGGCTAATGAATCCATCTTGTCAGATATAAAACTAAACACAAAGCTACAGTCAGGTGTAGCTCTTTGAGACGGGGCTTGCTTGGTATGCAGGACACCCCACCCTGCCTTCCATCTCTGGCATTCAGAAGATGGAACAGGAGAATCGGGAGTTCAAGGTCAGTCTGGGCTCCATGGAAAACCTGTCTTTTAAAACAAACGAACAAGCTGGGCGGTGGTGGCGCTCGCCTTTAATCCCAGCACTTGGGAGGCAGAGACAGGCGGATTTCTGAGTTCGAGGCCAGCCTGGTCTATCGAGTGAGTTCCAGGACAGCCAGGGCTACACAGAGAAACCCTGTCTTGAAAAACCAAAAAAAAAAAAAAAAGGACTGTCTCGAAAATAAATAAATAAAAAAAAAATAAAACAAACGAACAAACAAAACGGCTAAATACCCTAGAGAGAGTTAATATATCTATAAATGTCATTTGAAATCACCAAAGACCAAAAAATGGGCACAGGCCACAGGCCAAACAGCGATGGATTTACCCAGATCTTTCCTTGCTCTTTGTGTTGAAAACGGTTACAGATGGGTTAAAGGCTTAAATGGAATATGTAAACCCATAAATTAGATGAAAAACTGCCCAAATGCTTTGAGAATCTGGGGTGGGGGCTTTCTAAGAATAAAAGCCAATAGGGCAAATAATTCTAAATCTGGCCACATTAAGACATGTGTGCACTCACCCTAATGTCACAAAGCACCAGAAGGCAAATGACTAATGAAAGAGACATTTCAAAGTCATTTGAGCAGGAAGCCAATTATTTTCTTTTAAAAAAAATCTTTTTTACACTTACTTGTTTGTGTGTGTGAAGGCATGTGTGTATGTGCCATGGCGCACATGGGACTGTCAGAGGACAACAGCCAGGGCTGCTACACAAAAAAACTTGTCTCAAAAAATAAAACAAAATAAAAATTAAATACTCAGATTCCCTCCACACATCCTCAAACCTGCTGCCGCTCCCGTCTCTTTTAAACGCTCTGCACCCGTGAACAGGTGACTATAAAGCACAGTAGACATCCGTGAACAGATAACTATAAAGTCTTGCTTCTCTTCGCACATGGTCTTTCTCTGTAGCTCTGACTGGTCAGGAGCTCATGGATGACCCTCCTCCTTCAGCATCCCTCAGCCGGGATCCCAGCTGCACACCCTGAGGTGACGAACTGTCCTCACTCCTGTGGTTTTCAAGTTACTGCCCCCGCTTCTAGAATGTGAGCCTCCTGGGCACCGCCAGGCCTGCTTTACTGCTCTATATGAGGTGTCTGGAACAGTACTGGCACGCAGTAGGCCTATCTTGTGATGTGTGCAATGCACAAAAGCATAGTATCCACAGAGTGGAAAGGTGGCTCAGTGGTTAAGAACACTGGCTGCTCTTCCGGAAGAGCTGGATTCCACCCCAGCATCCACGCCGAGGCTCACAACCATCTGTAACTCTATGTCACAGGGATTCAACATCCTCTTTGGCTCCCTCAAGTGCAATACATGCTTGCAACGATACGTTGCACACATGTACAATTTAAAAAAAAAAAATCTAAAAAAAAAATAATATAAGCTTGGAGAAAAAACTGTCCCAAACCGAAATGGACAGCAGATGAAAATGGGCAGCAGAAAAGAATGCCTAGTGGTATTGATGGGCAGGAAAGATGTAAGTTAATAGATGACATCCTTTTTTAGCCAAGTGTAAAAGCTGAATACTATGTCCTGTTGGCAAGGACAGAGACACTCAGCCACCACCAGGGGCGGTGTAAACGGGCAGGTCCTTTTCATAAGCCAATTTGGCAGCTTCTCCAAAGCAAACAGTAAACAGATCTCAAGAGATATGGCACCTATACTCAAAGAAGCTTGCCCTCCGGTTTCCTCTAGCAGAGTTTACAAGGGGAGGAAAATTAGAAACACCCTCAGGGTCCACTAAGAATGAGATGGTGCGGGCTGGATGGCTCAATGGTTAAGTGTGCATTCTAATTTTTCCAGAGGACGAATTTGGTTCCCTAGTCCCGTGATAGGCAAATCACAAGCACCCGTAACTCCAGCCTTAAGGGAACGGGACACCTCTGGCCGCCATGGGCACCTGAACTCACTGCAATGCCTACCACCATAATTAAACTATAAAAAGTGGAGATGTTCAGCGGGTAAGGTGCTTTGCACAAAAATGGACCTGACTTTGAACCCCTGAACCTATGTAAAGCTGGGCACAGTAGTGCATGTTTGCAAACCCAGTGCTCCTAAAGAGGGCTGGGACTTGGAGATCGGAGGATCCTGGGGAGCTTGTGGAGCAGCAAGCCGGGTGGACACAGCAGTAAAGAGCATAGATCTGTCTGAAACAAGGTGGAGGGGGAGGACCCACACCTGAGGTGGGTCTCTGACCTCCACATGCTTGCTGTGGCATGCATACACCTGTGCTTACACACAGGAACACACATAGAGGAACACACACAGAAAAATACACAGGAACACATACACAAGGATACAAACACAGAAACACACACAGGGACATACACACAGGAACACATACACAGGGATACAAGCACAGAAAAACATACACAGAAACACACACAGGGACACACACACACAGAGGAACATAGAACACATACATGAGAACACACACAGAAACACACACACAGGAACATACACACAGGGACACACACACAGGGACACACAGATAAAAGGTAAGGTGGCTAACATCTGCCACTCCAGCCTTGAGGGGGTGGAGGCAGGAGGATCAGTAGTTCATCATCATCTACATAGCAAGTTCGAGGCCAGCCTAAGGCTACATGAGACACTGTCTCAAAACTAATAAAAACACAAGAAAGAAATAGTTAAAGAAATCTGCCCGAGTGTGGAGTAACAGTCAGGAGTGACCGAGCAGAGGAAAAAGTCGTTTCGAGCTCTCCATATGACATGTATTTGTAGTGAACTGCACATGGATAAAAATCTCCTGGAGGAAACGAGAAATTCACAACAGATGTCACCCTACTGGAGGGACGCGAACCCACAGAATGGAGAACCAGGCTGGGGGAGATTTGCACATACAATTTTTTCATATGTTTTTTGATGTCTGAACCATGAAATTTTATTTATTCAAAAATTTAAATTAAGCATGAAAACCCAATAAAATGAAGACATTAAGGAAAACATGTACCCATACGAACACATTCAGAGACTCAGAGAGAAAAGTCCAGAAGGGTACCTACTAAGGGATCATCGAGATTCCTTTGGGAGCACGGGGCTGGGAGTGGGTGGGAGGGGGAGACTTTACGTTTTACTGACGATTTCTAGGTTAATGAGATATTTCACCAAAAATGTGCTTACAGAGTGCTTGTCTGATTCCAAACAGATGAAAGAGAAGAAAACAGAGCAATAATAAAATTAAGAGGTAACAGATTAAAGCAAAGAACTGCAACAGAAGACTCTCAGCTCCAGAGCTAACTTCTTTCTTTCCCTTCTCCTCCTCAATTTTCTTTTTTTTTTTTTTTTTTTTTTTGTACTAGAGTCATATATATTTATGGTGCTGCTCCTTTAAGCTTCTTTTTTTTAAATGGAAACTTGTTTATTATTTTATTTATTCACTTATCCCCCTCCCTGCCCCCTCCCAGTCACCTCCTTGTCTTTTGTCTTTTAAAATGTAGTTCTTAAGGATGTATGTATTTTACAGGCAGTTGGTACATGCCCTTAATCCCAGCACTGTCTGTCTCAATTTCATATGCATTGGTGTTTTGCCTACATTGTGTCTAATGTGAAGCTGTTGGATCCCCTGGAACTGGAGTTACAGACAGTTGTGAGCTGCCATGTGGGTGCTGCTGGGAATTGAACCCGGGTCTTCTGGATGACAATCCAGTGTTCTTAACTGCTGAGCCATCTCTCCAGCCCTCTTGCATCCATCTCCAGGCATGTACTACCACATCTAGTTTATGGCTGCTGCGGTTGATCGTAAGGTTTTATGAATGTTTGGCAGGCCCTCCCTCCACCAACCGAGATGCTTTGCAAGGCTCCAGTCCTGAAAGGTCAAGGTCATTAGACACACAAAAGTACGGTTAGACTTTTTTTCCTCATTAAAAAAAAAAAAAAGTGGGGAGCTGGAGAGATGGCTCAGCAATTAAGAGCACTGGCTACTTTTCCAGAAGTCCTGAGTTCAACTTCCAGCAACCACATGGTGGCTCACAACCATCTGTAGTGGGATCCTATGCCCTCTTCTGGTGTGTCTGAAGATAGACAGCTACAGTGTACTCACATAAAATAAGTCCTTTTAAAACTTTCCAAGTTCAGCTGGACATGAGTTACGGCATACACCTACAATCCCAGCACATGGGGTGCACAGCCTAGGCTACAGTCTCAAGAAAAAAGAAAGGGGGGCTGAGGGTAGCCCAGTGGGTAAATGGCCTGATTCTAATTCCCAGATCCTATAGTGCAAGGAGAAAACTGAGTTTTGAAGGTTTTTCTCATACCTTCACATGTGTGGCACACATACATACATACATACATACATACATACATACATAATAGTTGTAGGACCCCGAAGGGCTGCTATGCCCTGGCTGAGACTTTCCGTGTGCTGCTGTCAACTAAGAAACATTCTGTGGTTCCTCTAAGATCAAAAACATCCTGACTAAGGCATGGTGCCCCAGGAAGGGAATTCACACTCATTGCCCCCCAGTTGAGTTCCTGTTTTTTCCCTGAGTTTTGTTTTTTCCTTCCCTGGCTTGGTGTATATGTATACTGAACCCAAGTCTGAGTCTTTCTTTAATCCCCCAGGCCTATGCCCGAGCTCGGTACTGCAGGAGCGCTGGAGCTGTCAAATAGTAAATAAAATGTTTTTTAAAAAGAAAAGAAAGAAATTTGCATCTTATGGTATATAAATTATATCATTTTTTCCAAAAGCCATTAAAGTTAAAAAAAAAAAAAAAAAAAAAAAGAAAAGAAAAAGTAAGAGGGCTGGAGGCGTGGCTTAGCTGTTAAGAGCACTCACTGCTTTGCAGAGGACCAGAACTCGGTTCCCAGCACTCACATTAGGTAGCTCAACTGCAAAAGGAAGAGAGGAGGAAGAAAAGGAGGATGGAGTGGTGCCGACTCACGCCTTTAATTCCAGCTCTCTGGAGGCAGAGGGCTGTGGGTCTCTGTGTGTTCAAGGCCAGCTTGATCTGCACACTGAGTTTCAGGCCATCTGGAGCTACATAGTAAGTCGCTGTATCAAGAAAATAAGAAAGGTGCTGGAGAGCTGTTCTTCCAGAGGACCCAGGTTCGAATCCCAGCACCCACAGGGCAGCTCACAACTGTCTGTAACTCCAGTTTCGGGGATTAGACATCTTCACACGGACATACGTGAAGGCAAAGGACCAATGCAAAATGAAAATAGATAAATCATTTTTTTTTTTTTAAGACAGAAAACAGAAGAGACAGAAGGAGGGAGGGACAGGGTTTGTCTCAGACACCACAACCTGGGCATCAAGCCCTCAACCTTGGCTTCTTCCCACTTGGATCCACCGTGCTCCCTTCCCAGCTCCCACTTTAAGAAATGGAAGTCCAGAGTAAAACCTGCAAGAGGCAGAATTTGAACTCAGTACCGCAGGACCAAAGGCTCAGACGCTCACCGCGTTTCATATTCGGATAATGCGAACTAGTCCCTTGGTCACGCTGTGGTAGAGTGGAGATTGGAATCCTGGAGTATCTAAAGCAGGAACCAGGACTCTTGCCTTTAGCCATGCTGTGTTAGCAGCAGAAACAGAGCGGATGAGGACGGGGTGAGGGGTGGAGAGCCCTGCACAGGAAGTGAGCTCGGGGAGGGGTCCTTAGGGAAGCAGCTAGGCAGCATTGCACGTCCCCTGCTTATCCCCCAACAGTGGCGGGACAGCAGGAACCTACAGAGCTGAGCCAGACCAGCTGGCTAGGTCCCTGAGGGCTAGCACAATACCATCTGGTCTCTCAACCAGAAAGGACGTTAGACAAGAGGCTCTGAAAAAAAAAAAAAAAAAAAGGACTCGGGTCACGTGACCTGGTCCTGAGCGGAGCCGTGCGTGCTGCAGTAGCTGAGCAGGGATGCAAAGGCTAATGTGAGGTCAAAAGAGGGCAACGGATGGAGTTGTTGTGTTTGTTTTGTTTTGGGGACAAGGTTTCACGTAGCCCAGGCTGGTCTGAAACTCGCTAAGTACCTCAGGCTAGCCTCCTGCTCCTGGCACTCCTCTATTCTCAGCCTCCCAAGTGTGAAGATTCCAGGTGTGAGCCACCATGCCTGGCAGAGATGGAAAATTCAAATAGAACGAAGTGGGGGTGAGGGAGGGGGAGGTGCGGCACAACAGAGAGAGGACAGGGAGAGGTTCCCCAGTATGTATGACAATCTGGAGGGTGGCTCTGGCCCTCCCTCTGTCAGACACCCTGCGCTCAGCTCCCAGGCAGGCCCCAGGGAACAGGGCCTTGGGAGGAGCCTCCCCGCCTCTCGTGAGGCCCAGCTGGGCTCCATCTGGAGGCCAGAGCCCACTCCTGTCTTGACCGCCCCCTGCTGGAGAAGGAGCCCAGGAGTCCGGTTCTGGTTCTTTGCCTTTATTTTATCTGTATTTTATCCTGTTTTCAGCCTTTACTTGGCAAAATGGGACTCCCGCTGCTATCCCATGGTCCCACCCACAGGAGGGAGAGACTGCTCTGATAAAGCTTCCTTCCTTCCTTCTTTCCTCTTAGACAGGATCTTACTGTGTATCCAAGCTGTCTTGGAACTTGCTCTGTAGATCAGGCCAGCCTTGAACACACTGCCTCTTTCTCCTGAGTGCTGGGATTAAAGGTGTGCACCACCACACCTGGCCTATCTCTGATTTTGTTTTGGTGTCTTGAGATAAGGTCTCAGATAGTCCAGGCAGAGCTCCACTCCCTAAGTGCTGGGATTGCAGGTGTGTGACACACACACCCGCCCCGCCCCCGCCCCCGGAGCCCCTACAAGTCACACTACAACAGGCAGGGCCAACAAAGACGTGAGGCCCAAGCTTGCTAGTTAAGAGGAAGAGCCACGAATGCAGACCCAGGCCTACCACTGCAGAATCTAAGTGCAGCGATGCTGGCGTTGGCTGGGATTCAGGAAACAGCTCTGCTTCTGGGAGGGCGCATTGTCTCCAGAAGCACTCTGGTTCTGAGAGAGCCCAGAGTGTCTAGGTTGAGCGCCATATGCCACCCCCAAATACATTTATAAAAAGTCATGTGAGAAGTAGATTCCCCAAATGGAATCTGAGCAGAAACATAGGAAGTAATTGTCACCAAATAATGTAATTAAAGCCAGAGAGGCGACTAACCCGGGGTGGTTCATCTCTCGATTTTCGTTTTTGTTTCTGAAACTGGGTATCATGTAGCCCAGGCTAGTCTTAAAACTTATAGGTGTTCTCCTGCCTCAGCCTCGCAAATGCTAGGATGCCTGTTGTTACTGCTGGCTCTTTTGTGGATGTTTATGCTGTACTGAGATGGCCTCACAGAGCAGAGGCTGGCCTCCACCTCACTCTGTATCTGAGGTCGACCACGCGCTCCTCTGCACCTCCGAAGTGCGGCGTTCACAGGGACGCGTCACTTCCACACCTGGACATGCTTTGATTTGTTTGTTTGATTGATTTTACAGTGTTGAGGATAAAACCCAAGATATCCCATATGCTGTGTCCCAGTCCCAAAATAACTTTTTTTTTTAAATTTAAAAATGTTTTAGAATCAGGCATGGTTACATACACTTTTAATCCCAGCACTGGAGAGATAGAGACAAGTGGATCTCTATGAGTTTGAGGCCAGCTTGGTCTACATAGTAAATTCCAACCCAGCAAGGCTGCCTGGTGAACCACTGTCCAAAAAAAAAAAAAAAAAAGGCGCAAAATGATGGCTTGCGTTAGTGGAGATGGCTCAATCAGGGAATGGCTTGCCACACATGCACGAGGATCTCAGTTCAAATGACTGTTCTCTCAGAAAAAGCTGGGCATGGCAGTGTGTGCCAATAATTCGAGCAATGGGGAGGCAGAGGCAGGAGGGTCCTTGGAGCTCAAGTCTGGTGAAACTGGTGAGCTCCAGGTAGAGTGAGCGAGAGGCCCCCATCTCAAAACAAAACAAAAAAACAAAAACAGGGGCGGCGCGGTGGGGTGGGGTGGGGGTGGGAGTGTGTGTCATTCAGTGCTCAGACACATGCAATGTACTTTCAGAGGACCTGAGTTCAATTCCCAGTGCTCTTGACCTATCAGGTGGCTGAGCAAACCTGTAACTACAGCTCAGGGTCCCAACACTTCTAGTCTCCACAAACACGGCACACACCCATACAGATGCACACATGCGCGTGATTAAACAAATTTTAAAATAAAACAAAAACAAAGAATGAACAGCCTCTGACCACTGGCCTATACACACACACACACACACACACACAACACGCTCACATACACACATGCACAAGCACACACACACCATGCAAAGAATCAAAATAAGGGGTTTTGTTATACTTTCAAATGCATATACATGTGTGTACATATGCACATACACATACATACATGTGTATACATATGTATTTCATATATACACATGTGTTCTTCAGTCACAGTTTCAATCCATTATCTTCTTTTGTCCCAACCTCCTATTGACCTATTGGTCAATAGGTCAATATAACCTAGTGAGTAACTTCAAGCCAGGCTGGCTTGAAACCCACTATGTAGCAGAGATGGCTTTGATATCCTGATTTTCCTTCCTCCACCTCCCAAATCCCAGCTTCCAGATGGAGGCCACCAAGAGAACTCCCAAACATTTTAACTCTCAGCTATGAAGGCGCAGTTAGTCTGCGAATACCTTATGGGTTTCATCTTTTTGTCTTCACAGGGGAAAGAGGCAGTACCACCAGTATGTCTATTTTAGCAAAGGAGAAACAGAGGCAAAGAGAGATGAATAATATCCCTCAGCTACCCTGCCACTGAGTCTCAGAGATAGAAGGCTACAGGCAGCCTGGCTCCAGACTCTGCCCCTTGACAGTGACCAGCACCAGGGTCCTTCCATTCCTGGAAGGAGACAAACGGGCACAACTGCTTCTCCAATATGACTCAGCAAGAAAGTAGACAATATGACTCAGCAAGAACATAGAACGGCTACGATTCAAACTCGGGCACTCAATAATCTCTACCCACACTTGGGAGGGTGAGACAAGAGGATTGCCTGGGGTTCGAGTCCTGCCTGGCTGTATAGTAAGACCCTGCTTCAAAAAACAAACAAAAAACAAAATCAACAACTGAAACATGGCCCTGAAAGCCTGTGTAGCCAGGGATTCCATCTGGGCCATGGGCTTTCCCATGGGCACCTACTGAAGGATTCGGGGTCACAGTGTGTGGTGCAGAGTATTTGTTAACAGTTTGTGTGCCTGGGGAGCCCTGAGACCCTTTTGAGGCCTGATGCAAGCTCTTTTTATAAAGAAGAGTGAGGAGTGGGCCAAGGATGTGGCTCCGCTGGTAGAATGTGAGTCTGAGTTCCAGCACTGTAAGCAAAAACACGGTGGCCCATGCCCATAATACCAGTGCTCAGTGGGAGAGAATGAAGGCACAGAATCAAGATATCAGAATCTTTCAGCTACACAGCAAGTTCAAAACCAGCTTAGGTACGTGTAACTATCCTCCTCTCTCCTCTCCCTCCTCCTCCCTCTCCCTCTCCCTCTCCCTCTCCCTCTCCCTCCCACTCCCTCTCTTCTCCTTCTCCTCTCCTCTTTATCCTCCTTGTCCTCTCTCTCTATCTCTCTCTCTCTCTCTCTCTCTCCATCATCCATCTATCCATTGATCCATCTATCCACTCACCCACAGTATCAGTTTGTCTGTCTGTCTATGTATCTATCCAGCCAGTCATCAATCCATAGGATCAGTCTGTCTGTCCATCCATCCATCCGTCCATCCATTCATCCATCTTCCTACCTGTATATCTGCCTGTCTACCTACCAAGGTGCTATTAGCCTGTGCTACTCTCATTCTTTACATTACAACAAGATTTTCAGAGGCCAGCTAGATGATGCATTTGGCAGCAACAAACGGAAGGCAGAGACTCTAATTCTCACCAGGAAGAGCTACAAAATCAACATTTAAATGTTGTTCTTTTTACTTATTTACTTTCTCTCTCTCCTCCTCCTCTCTCTCTCTCTCCCCTCTTTCTCTCTCTGTGTATCATGGTTGTATGTGCACATGTACGGGTACTCATCTGTGTGCGCACATGCACGCGCACATGGAGGTCAGAGGTCAATGTCAAGGCTATCTCCCTCCATCATCGCCCTCTTCAGTTGCTTGAGGCAGGGTGTCTCCGTGAATCTGGAGACCGAGCGGCCAGCACACCTCAGGGAGCCTCCTGCTGTCACCTACCGGCACTGGGATTACTGGTGTGACTGTTGGGCCTCGCGGTTTTGGGTGGCTCAGACATGGATTCTCACACTTGAGCAGCAAACATTTTGCTGAGCCATTTCTTCAGCCCACTTTCTGTGTATAAAAAAGATCCATCCATCTTGTCTTTATTTAGTATGTGTGAGCACATGCATGTGTGTGTAGGTGCACATGTACCACGTTGTGTGTGTGTGTGTGTGTGTGTGTGCGTGCACATGTGTAGGTGGAAGAATGACTTTATGGGAGTCGCTTCTATAATGTGGATACCCAAGGGTGAAACCAAAGTTGTCACGATTGGCAGCATGTGCCTTTATTGACTGGGGCATCTCACCAGCCCCAAGTTGGTCTTTATAAAAGAGAGTTATTAAGGATAATTTGTGATAGATTTAGTATTCATTTCAAAGAATCAATAAATATTGAAATTTTCATTTTTCATGGTTAATAGTGACAGGCCTAATAAGCAAAGCTTTTAAAAAGATCAGTATATTTACATAATTATGCTTTTCTTATTAGTTTTTTTTTTTTTTTTCTGGGCTGAGAATGGACCTCACAGCTTTGAAGGTATCAAGCAAGTCCTACACTGAGCCACGCCCCCACCTCACTGGGGGATTCTAGTAGGGGGCTCTACCACGAGCCACGCCTCCAGCCCCTCACTGGGGGATTCTAGCAGGGCTCTACCACTGAGCCACGCCCCCAGCCCCTCACTGGGGGATAATAGGCAGGGGCTCTAGCACTGAGCCACAGAGTCTAATTTTTTTTTAAGCTCTAATTTTGCTGTTGGTTTGAGACAGGGTCTCCTGTAGCCCAGCTTAGTCAGGAACTGGCTGAGGCCAAGCACGTCCCCATGCTTCCACTTCTAGAGTGCTAGGATTCCAGACCTGTCTGTTAATACTCTGGTTTACGCAGGGCTGGGCATCAAATCCAGACTAGCATTCTCCCAACTGATCTACATTCTCAGTTTGTGTATTTTACTTATTTTATTCATTTATTTAATTGAATAAATTACCATGTTGGTCATTTTACAGGAAAAACTTTCTAAGAATTCCATCCAAGGAGCAGTGAAGACTTGAAGGGTCTGGGTTCAAATCCAGCCCCTACCATTTGCTCCCCAATGGGGAAATTCACTTTCCACAGCCTCTGTTTATCAAATACCATTTCTGGCGTCTAGAGACAGGAGCCATTCCACCTCTGGAGGAATACGGAGCCTTCATCCACACGTCACACCAAATGCCACAGAGACCTTGAAGGCCTGAACACTAAGCAGACGCCAAGCTAGCCGTGGGGCTTAGGCAGGCACAGGGATACTCTTTAGGGACCCTCTGTTGGGTAAGGCAGAACTGGCCACTGTGCATCTTTAGGTCAGGCACTTGGCTTTTTGTGCGGGTTTTCTCATTGGTAAGATGGGGATAATAACAGCATCTGTTTCCTGAGATTGCTGCAGGGGTCGACAAACACTGAGCCCAGGGACGGAAGAGGAAATACTCCACGGAGGGCACTGTTACTCTGGCCAAAGCTGTTCTACCTCTGGCCCTTTCTTTTTTTCCACACAGAAAATAATATCAAAATCCTGAGAAATGTCTGTCTGTATTGCTTATTTCATTCTAGGTCCCTTCTGTCCTGTGTGCCTCCCACCCTAAGGTGACAGCTGCTTCCAGTGACTCCTAGCTGGATAGCCACAGGTTGAAACACCCCAGAGGGTTGGATGGGAGTTGTCCCATTCTGCCACAAGGGAGCCCCCCCTCACCAAGCCAGCCAATCGGTCATACCTGTAGCTTCTTGAGCTGGCTGTTGACAGTGGCCAGGTCTCCACCGGGGTCTACGTCTTGCAGCTGGCTTTCCATGTGAAGCAGCCTCTTGTCCAGCTCCGCAAAGCTCTGCACTAGCTGGTCCGCTTTGCTGGCCTCGAAGAGCTGGCGTGCCTTGGCCTGTGTGGTACTCTCCAGCTCCGCCCAGCACTGCCGGATCTCACCTAATTTCTTTCGCACAGAGGCTGCCAGCTCCGGTTTCTCCTGCATCAGTTGCTGGCCCTCCTGGCCAGAGGGATGGAAGGTCGGAGATGGAAAGAGGAGGAGGAGACGGGCAATAGCAACAGACAGAGATTCAGTGACAACAGGAGAGACAGAGCAGGGAGTTAGAGACAGAAATGGAACCAAGAAAAAAGACAGACAGGATGGATGGGGGAGACAAAGAAACCCAGACAAATATGGGAAGGAAATCGGGAAAGACAGACAGTCACAGAGTGATGAACGCACAGTAGGACCATGAGAAAGAAGAGGGAGAGCAGAGAGGATATCGGAGGAGAGAAAAGGGGAGGGGAGCAAGGGAGGGGAGGAGAGGAGAGAGGCAAGGAGAGAATGAACCTCCATGAAACTCAAGGTGCAGAAGACTGGTTTTGCTACATACTGCCTTTTAAGGGTTACCGATGAGATCATTTAAGGCTAGCACGAGTGTCTCTGAATAGAAAAGTGGGGTGTCCTCGGCTACAGTTCTAAGGGTTCACCCAGAATAAGGGAAAGTTGATCCTTAAAAAGTAAGTACCTAGCTGGGCAGTGGTGGCGCATGCCTTTAGTCCCAGCACTTGGGAGGTGGATTTCTGAGTTTCGAGGCCAGCCTGGTCTACAGATGAGTTCCAGGACAGCCAGGCTACACAAAGAAACCCTGTTTCAAAAAACAAAAACAAAAAAACAAAACAACAACAACAACAAAAAAACCAAGTACCTGTCTAAGATTCTCCCAAAATGGAAGTCAACTGCCTTCATGGCCCAGTGTTACATTTATGAAATGGTAAAAATAACAGGCACATGCTTTTAATCTCTGTACCTGGGAGCAGAGGCAGGAGGATTTCTGTGACTTTGTCTGAGGTTTAGCTGGTCTACATAGAGTTCCAAACTAACCAAGATGACATAATGAAACCTTGTCTCAAAAAAAAAAAAAAAAAAAAAAAAAAGAAAGAAAGAAGAAAGAAAAAGAAAAGGAAAAAAAAAAAGAATGAAAGAAGAAATAAAAATAACACCAAACTAGGTATGGTGGCTCACACCTATAATTGTACCATTGAGAAGTAGAGGCAGGGGATCACCGGAAGTCAGAGGCCAGACTGATCTACATACTCTGTCTCGACAAACAAAAGTAATAAAAATAGATAAATAAAATAAAGGAAAGCCAAATGTGGTGGTGCATGCTTGTCTTCCCAGAACTTGGGAGGTGGAGGCAGAGGACCAGCAGTTCAAGGTCATCTTCAGCTAATTAATGAGTCTAAGGCCAGCCTGGGTCTCAGAGACCCTGGGCTACATAAGACCCTGCCTCAAAAATACAAAAAGCAAAATTAAAAAAAAAAAAATTAAGGGCTGGAATTATGGGTCAGTGGTAGAGTGCTAGCCTGGCATATCCAAGGTCCTGAATTCCACTTCCAGTAATGAAAAATAATAGTTATAATATCAAAAAAAAAAAAAGAAAGAAAGAAGGGAAGGGAAGGGAAAGGAAGGAAGGAAGGAGAAAGCTGGCTCTGATGTCACTTAGGCTGCAGAGCGCCTCCCTAGCATGCATCAAATCTGAGTTCAATTTGTAGCACCAGGAAAGGACCCCACAAATCCATCGAGTGCCTGGTCTTATATCACACACACATGGTACCTGGTGCTCTAACACACTCTGTGTGCACAAAAACCCAGAAAGGTAGCTACGGCTACAGCTATTTGCTAATTTTTACTCAAAAGGGTAAATGGAAGACACGTGTGGTGATGCAAGACTGCAATCCAGTGCAACGTAAGAGGAAGGAGGGAGCAGAAGATTGTGTGGATTTCAAGGGCAACATGGACCTAGAGTTAACAGAGGACTGAAGTGACATGATGTCTCAAAAACGCAAAACAAAACCCAAAACAGGAAAAAGAAAAGAAAAAAGAAGAAACCAAGGGTCCAGGAGGCCAAACAGTTCTCTAAGATATCACAGCTGTTTATAGACCCTGGAATCAGGGCTGAAAAAAAAAAAAACCCTAAGTTTTACTTGAACCCGGGGCTTCCCCAGCTCATGTCTAAGGGTTCCATATTAAATGGCTTAAGTGATGTGAAAGGAAGTGTAGTGGAGTTTATAAGGTAGAAGATACGTTTCATAAACAGGAGGATGAGCAACAATTGGAAGAGAGGATGACCATTGTACAGATGGGCAAACTGAGGCCCCAGGTTACAATAGCTACTTCAAGTCACATAGCTAGATGCGCAGACATTGTACAGGTTTGAAGCAGTTGAGGGACGGCCAGCCCACAAGGATGACAGTGAGAGGATCAGAGGTGAGGGTGTTTCTCCCAGAGGGCAGAAGACCCTTCATCTTCCTCACCCTTTCTATCTTCTCCAGCCACTCTTTATTCTGAGCCAGCTCAGCCATGAACGCCTGGTGCCGGAGCCATCTCTTGTGCAGCTTGTGGCTGTCTTCCCGGGTGCCATCACGAGCCATCAGCATCTTCTCATGGATCCAGCCATCCAGCTGTGCAGGGCAGAGTAAGAGGGCTCAGGACTCTCTCTCTTCCCATCTGACACAGCCTCAAGACACCCCTCAAGAACTCCCAGGTCAGACTCTTGGCCCGTAAGAGTCGGATTAGAGAGGACTCTCAAGTCCTTTCCTGGATAAAAGAGATCTGTGGTCTCCCAATACCAAATCCCTGGGCTCTGCCTCAGCTATGTACAAGAAACCAAAGTAGGATGTCTGGACCCACCTCCTTACACTCAGGTTAAATCAACCCCTTAAGCAAGCTCTTCAACAGATGAACCTCCTGCCCATAGCAGAACTGAGACCCTGAGGTGCTGAGATGGCTCAGCAGGTAAAGGCACTTGCTGCCAAGCCTGACCACCCGAGCTCAGTCTCTGGGGATGCACATGGTAGAAGGCAGAGGACTGACTCCTGAAAGTTGCCCTCTGACCCACTCACATGCTCCATGGTAAGGGCACCCGGAGTTATCTACATGTAAGATGAGTGAGATACGCATCATAAAAATAAAACTGGCCGGGCGGTGGTGGCGCACGCCTTTAATCCCAGCACTTGGGAGGCAGAGCAGGCGGATTTCTGAGTTCGAGGCCAGCCTGGTCTACAGAGTGAGTTCCAGGACAGCCGACTACACAGAGAAACCCTGTCTCGAAAAAAAAAAAAAAAAAAAAAAACAAACAAACAATGTTTTAAAGAAGGACTAAACCCTCAACTCTCAGTATTGAGGGGGAGGTGCGTGCCTGTCATCCCAGCACTGGGAAGGAGGGCAGTGAGTTTTGTGGCCAGTCTGCCCATATAGTAGGAGCCTGTTAATTTGATTTTGTTTTAAAACCCTTAACCTATTCTATGGGTTGAATAAGCCTAAATCTAGCCCCAGCACCTCACTGTCAAACCAACATTCCCCCAAACCTCCAGACTATTTCTACATTTAGCTTCCTGCAAATTAAGCCTCCAATCTAGAGAAGACCCATGCCCCTGGGCTCGGAAATTCTAACGAGACCTAAACGCAGCACCTGTGACTAAGAACACAGTTACCCCAAGTTCTGACCAGCCAACGCCAAAAATATGAGCAACAGGCTACCTACTGATTCCTAGAACCAGTCTATCCCCGAAATACAGGACTCCCAATGTGGATCAGACCAAACCTCCCGATCACACACCCCTCACAAGCTAAGGTCATCCAAAATGCAAACAGTAAAAATATTTTCTTTAGGCCAGACAGCAACAGACATGGGCTGTTTTCTGAGCCCCTTCCTCCACAGGAGTGAGGACTGAGCTCAGGGACAGAGTGGTTACTTGCTTTGCAGGAAAAACTTCTGGAATCCTGTTCTATTTCTAACATTTGGGGAGGGGGAAGTGCCTATTAAACAAGACTCGTTCCCAAAGCCGCAATCTCCTCTCTACCAAAGCCTGAACCTGGGAGAGTTTGCTCCTCCCTGTTCCAGTCACAAGATCCTCCTCCTCCCTCCTGGAGAAAAAAAAAAAAAAAAAGGCCCGAACTCCGCGGTCCCGGGAGGTAAACGCAGTCATATTCAAGGACAAATTCCGAACCGGCCAAACCCCAGGTCCCCAGAGCATGTGTTCCTTAGGGGGCCAGGACAGCTTCTCACATACCCACGCGCAAAGTCAAACGCTTAATCCCCCAACTCCCTACACAGGGATGAGCACGCAACTAGAGTACCACAGTGAAGGCAAAAGCCCTAACGGAGGTGATACGCATCCTCTAGGTAAAGCCTCTTAAAAGGGATTGCCTCCTCTGGCCACCCAGTGCTAGGCTAGACTCTTACCACAACCAAGAAAAACCTCCCCAAAAGTCAGAGCCCCTTGGACTCAGATCACATATACCTCATATCCCTATGGAGAGCCCTTGCTCCCCCCCCCCCAAGTGATTCACCACCACCCTGTCATCGGAGGCTGCTACGGACCCCGCAGGAACTGAAGACGCAAAGCCCTAAAAATCTGGGAACTCCTCAAGACCAGGGCAAATTTGATCCCCTCCTAGGAAGGTTGGGACCCCTGTTTTACTCCTACAGCAGATCAGACTAGTCTAGGCTAGCTCTCATCCCTGCCCCCCTTCCCTGCGGCTCCAGCACCACGGACAGTTCCCGGGTTCGTCCCTCCCCCAGGGCCGGGGTCCAGGTCCGCCCCCGCGCCGCCCCCGCCCCTCCCTCCCGCGGGCCAGGATGGCGAGCACGCGCACGAGCCCCCTCCCCGCGCGTGCCCGCGGGGGCGCGCGCCGGCCCCCTCCCCCTCTCTCTTCTCCTTTTCCCCCTCCCCCGGCGCCCCCGAGACCTGCGGCGGCGGGGCGTTGGAGGAGCGTCCCTGCGGCAAGCGGGCAGGCACTCGCCCCTCCACTGCGACAGCGGCGGCGGCGGCAACGGCAGAAGCTCCGGCGGCGCGCGCCCCCTCCCTCGCCCCCGCGCCGCGGCCACGCGCCCGCCCGCGCGCGCCCCCTGCCTGCCTCCAGGCCCGCCTCCTTTGCGGGGGGCCCTAGCGGGGTTGGGGGGCGAGGAATCACCACCTTCTCTGAGCTTCCAGGCCGGGATCTTCAACTCCATCTCAGATCTTTGCTATTGGGTCCAGAACAGCCTCACGACAAGGTCAGGTCCTTTCCTAAGGACAGGAGGGGGTCCGAAGCCCCGGCTCCTTCAACTAAGTGAAGGTGTGGACTATGTATGATAAGGGGACTGGAAGCTTCCTGGGCCATGTTAACCCGGAGAGGACTCCGGTTTCTGACTACCACATGAGGGTAGAAGTTAGGGCAGGAGCAGCGTGGAACATCTGTGATGCTGTCCAGAACCATCGCCAAGGAGGAGGGCCAACAGGGACCATTGCCAATGGGCTCGCTCAGTTACCGAGGGTGGGGGTGGGGAGGTTTGAAGGCCTGTGTCTACTTCGATGTAGGGAAACTAATCTGCCATGGACGTTCAATATGCAGAGTCAAACCATTTTCAGCTGGGTGGAAGGAGGACAAGGGACTCGGTTCCTGAACCTTCTAGAAGAAACAGGTATCAGCTTCATAGGTCTAGAGTCTAGTCCTGGGTGATACAGATTGGGGAGATTGGGGCCAGGGCATCTCTGGGAATTGAGAGGTCTATGAACCATATATGGGGTTGTAGAGGGTCCATCGAGTTCCTTTGGAATACAAGTCAAGAGGAGGAGTTTCAGTATTTCAATGCAGAGTGGAGCCTGGGCCATCTCTTATCAGCTGTGATCCCCGAGGTTGTGTAGGAGAAGGGACTTTATTCCTAGTTGTTAAGGGTCTAGGGATGTAACACATAGCTCGAGCCCTTGCCTAGAGCTCCAGTCCTGAAGTCCCGTGCCAGCACCATAACTAAGCCAAATTAAAGCAAAGACCTAGTTCGGACCATCTGTGACTGAAGGAGTACTCCTAGCCATTGCTCCATCCACTCCCCAACCCCCACCTCCAGCCCTCCGCCTCTCTCCTCGCTTCACTAATCTCTAGAGAAAGGTGAGATCAGCGCTCCTCCCCCTAGGAACCGTAGGCGCGAACTCAGCGGTTGCCAGGGGAGCCCAGGGCCCCTCCAGTCTCCCTGGAGCCCACGTGGGCCGACAGAGACCTGCCAGGCATGCGCTCTGGCACAGGACTCCTAGCGCCTCCTAGGGGCATACAGGGGCTAAGTGGTTACCCGACATCACTTAGACGGGGCGTCCCAGCCCTCCACTCCTCCACCCAACCATCAGGGATCAACCTCTCTCTATGGTTCGTTCCCCAGCACAACCGGAGGACCTACCTCATGACAATCTCTAAGAAAGTGCTGCAGCACAAGCTGGTCCAGTAGTTTTTGCATCCACTGCTGGGCCCTCAGCTGATTTTCTTGGCTCCTAAGGAGGAGAAGAGAAAGGCTGGAGAGAGGCTCGGGCATAGGATGAGAGTGCTGGCAGGAACTAAGTAGAGTAGGGGAAAGGGGAGACCTAGGAAACATTGATAGGACAGGGCTCCAGAAAAGGGAGAGAGAAGAGAGGGACCTGGAGAGGAGGGAAAAGAGGGGTAAGAGATAGGCAAAGAAAAAGAGAGTCACAGTGACATGACAATAACACATGTGCACACACATACACACAACATGCACATGCAACACACAAAACACAGATCAAAAGATGCTTAGAAACAAAAATCAAGCTGGATGTGTTAACGAATGCCTTTGCCCTGCTCAAAATCTCCCATGAGGGGGGGCATGAGGAGAGCGTGACTCAGTGGTTGAGAGCCCCTGCCTAGAATCCCCCAGTGAGGGGCTGGGGGCGTGGCTCAGTGGTAGAGCCCCTGCCTAGAATCCCCCAGTGAGGGCTGGGGGGCGTGGCTCAGTGGTAGAGCCCCTGTCTAGAATCAGTTCCCCAGTGAAGAAGCTCAAGATAGAGCTCCGGCCTAGAATAGGAGAATAGTGAGGGGTTGTGGGTGGTTCAACAGTAGTGACACCTCATTAGCTATAGCAAGCCTAGCCTACCATCCTCTGTCTCCAGAATCCAGGCAAAGGGAAGCTAGCAAGGATGAGCCTATTAGGGCTGTGATAGCTTACTGTGTAATAACGCTGTGAGATGAGTTCAATCTTTGGGACCCACAGGATAGAAAGAGAGGACAGACTTCCACATATTGTTTTCTGATTGTCACACATGAACTGTGGCACTTACGTGCACAAACACTAATAAATAAATAAATAAATGTAGTTAACTTTTTAAAAGAGGCTGTCTTTTCCAGGCCTCCATGACTTTTCTGATCTTCCAGGCCCTACACACAAGAACACACACACACACACACACACACCTCACAATCCTACCTAAGTGTTTTCCCCATCCTTCTTTCCCTCTCTTAAGACCTTGCTGTCCTTCTGGGTGTGACTTGAACAGCGTCTCTTTCTTAACTTTGGGCCTTGGCAATGACTCGTCTCAAGGTCTAGTTGAGTGGTTCTCAACCTTCCTAACACTGAGACCCCTCAACATGTTGTGGTGAACCCTAACCATGAAACTATTTTCTTTAACGACTTCATAATTGTAATTTTGCTACTGTTATGAACTGCAATGTAAAATCTGGTATGTGGGGTATCTGACATTATACTCCCTATGGAAAGGTCGATCCTCTGGGGGTCTCGACCCACAGGTTGAGAACCTCTGGTGTAATTGTCTGAGCTTTTTGCCTGGTCTTTCTTGATTGATTCCCTGAGACTTTCTGGTTTGCTTTCTTCTTTTAACTTTATCCTTGGCACTATCTCCCCGTGTTGTGTGTATTCTTTATCATGTCTATTCCCTCCTTGCCATGTCACTTGCACTGAGAGAAGGGTATGTTTTTAGGCACATGCATGCAGCCAGAGGTCAGTCTTCAGTTGTCTTCCTCTTCTGCTCTCCATCTTTATTTTTTGAGACTGTTCCTCTCATTTAACCTGGAGTTCACCATCTTGACTCAGTCGACTGGTCTCAGAGCCTCCAGGCTCCTCCTGCCTCTGCCCCCCAAGTGAGGGATTAAAGATGGTGTCACCACTGCTCAGCTTTTTAATGTGGTGCTCAGGTCCTTGTATTTTCCCAGCCTGAAGGCAGTTTTTGTTTGTTGTTTGTTTTTGTCTGTTTTGTTCACAGCCATGAGCTCCTTGGCATACAGTGACTGTT
This sequence comes from Mastomys natalensis, assembly GCA_021653895.1. NCBI lineage: Eukaryota > Metazoa > Chordata > Mammalia > Rodentia > Muridae > Mastomys > Mastomys natalensis. The sequence continues at coordinate 520,254 of JAJTUV010000764.1, read as the reverse complement.
CAGTATGTCCTTTTTGAATGAATGTAAAAATAAATGAATGAAGGATTGCTTCTAGAGAGACAGAGAACCAAACTTAAGGTCTGAAAAAGAGGGCGGGGTGGGGGAGAATCTATTGGCACATGCCTATAAACCCAGTTCTTAGGAGTGTGAGGTTGCAGGGTCAGGAGTTTGAGGTCAGCTTTAATATATAAAGAGTTGAGGCCAGTCTGGGCTACCGTCAAGGGAGGAGACATTAGAGATGCACATAGCATCTTTCTCTAAAGGGAAAGTGAAGGAGAAAAAGAACAGGAAACAGACATAGAAATAGATGGATACACGGGAGCAAAGACAGCAGGTGGGAACTACTTCCAGAGAGACCCAGAGGCACAGCCACATACAAGGAACAGGAGAGACCCAAGAAGAGCAAGCAAAAGACAGCTACTTCCTGCCCTCTCACCAGGAGCCAGGAAACAGGAAATTCCTCAGAAATAAACCTGAAAGTCAACTCTACAGGGACTTTGCAAGTCAGACTGGGGAGCGGGGGTGGGATTCAAACAAGTGACATAGGAAAGTCTTCCTTTCTGTGAGGTTGAGAAGCTAAGAGAGGTTCCAGTGCCAGCTCTACCACTTCCTGGCTGAGACACCAGACAAAGCAATTCCCTGACCGAGCCTCCTATGAAAATGCAGCTAAGGACAGTTACTTGGCGATGGGATGTAGCTGGTTTGATGGGTGCTTGCCTAGTGTGCACAAAGCACTGGCCTCATCTCCAGCACATTCTAGATGAGAATTTGGGTACACACCTGTGATCAAATACATGAGAGGTAGAGGCAAAAGAACTGGAAACTTAAGGTCAGCCTTGGCTATATAGTGAATTCCAGGCCAGTCTGGGCTATGTGAGACCCTGTTTCAAGACAAAAACAAAAGCAAAGAAGCCCCAAATCCAGGCAAAGGGAGGAGAGATGGAGAGATGGTTAGTTGGTTAAGAGTGTTTGCTCCTCTTGCAGGTCTGGGTTCGGTTCCCAGCACTTGCATCGCAGCTCACAACCTCCTGGAAAAACTGTAAGAAGGCTCTGGTGTCATCTTCTGGCCTTCTTCAGTATCAGGCATCCACGTGGTAAAGTCCTAGCAATTCCCTTTCTACTGCTTCCTCACCTGCCGTAACACAACCTGCTCGGCTGCATCAGCTCTCCTGACGCCATGGGCCAAAATAAAACTTTCCCCTTTCTCACAGCAAGGCAGAGGGATGGGGAACTAATTTATCAACGGCATAGCTTTGTCCACCATCCCACAAAGGCGGCAATGTGTCCCCTGTCCCAAGTGTCAATATGGGGCATTGGTCAGAGATTTTAGAGACTAGACACGCTTCCACCTTGTGTCCTTACGTAAAACTGGAGGCATTAGGACCTGTGGTCCCACAGACCCCTGAATCGCCCTCGTCCTGGTCTGATGTTATCAATTTTTGTCACAGACAGGGTCGGGCCCTCTGGGAAACTGACACTCTTTGTGGACAACTGGCATCGAACTAAATTAAGCCTGTGCCCCGTCTCCCAAATCAGTCCCTTACTCCAGGCAGGGCTGAGATTCTCAGTGCTCAAACTCTGTATCTTTTGGTGAACCAACTACCTCCTGCTGGCTCACAAAGTAGACATTTAAATCAAACCCCAAAACAATACATTAGAGCTAGGATAAGTGGGGCACATCTGTAATCCTATTGTTTAAGAGCCTGAGGCTGGAGGATTGCTTTGCTACATAGCCAAGCTACATAGATTCTGTGGGGGAGGAGGAGGAAGAGGAGGAGAAAAGGCACGATGTGTGTCTCTAATCCCACAAAGTGGTGGAGGCAGGGGGATAAGGAGTTTGAGGTCATCCCAAGCTATGAAAAAAGTTCCAGGCTGGGTCAGGTGGCATCCCTCAGGAAGTAAAGGCACCTGCTGCCAAACCTGAAAAGCCCAGTTTGATCCTCAACTTTTGTGGTAGAGGAAAAGACTAACTCCCTCCAGTTGTCCTCTGACTCTGACCTTCATACATGAGCTGTTAGAAACACACACACACACACACACACACACACACACGATAGGTGGGTGGATGGATGGATGGATGTAAAAAAAAAATCCCAGACCAACCTAGTCTACAAGAGACCCTGTGCCAAAAACATAAATTAAATAAACAAATAAGGAATTAAATTGAAATGAGAAAAAGCAGAGAAGCTGAAAATAGGGATGGGAGGAAAGATCTGGGTATCCCTTCCCCACTCCACTGGGCCCAGACCCCCACCTTCTGTGGTTTTGGAACTGGGGACCTACTTTTCTAGCAGCCGAGCCACTGCCTCCTGCGCCTGCTCCCCGTAGGCGTTGCCTTGCCGCAGCAAGCTCTCTGCAGCCTGAACCGCCACCTGCATCTTTTGCTGGTTCAGCTCCATCGTGGTGAGAAAATCCCGGTGCCTTTTCATCGCCTCTTCTACCGACTCCACTGTGCAAGGGAGTTCAGCACCAGACAGCGCCACCTCCTGGGAATGGGAGGGATACAGGTCAGCTCGGCTCCACCCCAGGACGCCAGTTGGCTTCAGTCACAGTTCCGCTTCAGGACCTTTACTCCTGCTGGTCCCTCTTTTTAGCAGTCTGTCCTTCCAAATTTCCCCCAGGTTTCTGCCCACTCTGCCAAATCTATCAATTATCCTCTCTTGCTAGCTCCTTCCAGATAATCCACAATCCCAATAAGCCACTGCAAATGTGATTGTCCACAAATTCTCCTCTAATAAATCACTAAACCCAAGCAGAGCATGGAGGTGCACCCCTTTAATCCCTGTACTTTATGAAGTGGAGGCAGGAAGATCTGTGAGAGTTCCAGGTCAGCTAGGGCTACATATCGAGACCCTGTCTCCATAAAAGCAAGGGCTGGAGAGATGGTTCAGACCCTTTACTGCTCTTCCAGAAAACCTGAGTTGGGTTCCCAGCACCCATATCCAGCAGTCCACAACGACCAGCTCCAGTAGCTCCAGCGCCTTGACCTTCTTGGGAACCTGCACGCATGTGCATATACACACGTGCACACAATAAAATATAATAAAAAATAAATTCTTTTAAAAATAAAACATAAGGAGATGGAGAGATGGCTCGAGTATTAAGAGCACAGGCTGCTCTTCCAAAGGACCTGAGTTCAATTCCCATCACCCACATGTTGGCTCATAACTGTCTGTAACTCCAATCCTAAAGGATCTGGTGCCCTCTTCTGGCCTCTCAGGACTCTAAATGTATTTTATGCGTGAATGCACACGGGCAAAACAAATAAAAATAAATCTTTTTTAAAAGTTAAAACCGGTCGCCTATGCTACTATACGCCTATGATGGCACGTTTCTTTAATTCTAGCACTCGTGAGGCAGAGGCAGGAGGATCTCTGTGAATCCAAGCCCAGCTTAATCTACACAGCGAATGCATCACAGCCAAGACTACATAGAAAGGCCCTGTCTCGATAGATAGATAGATAGATAGATAGATAGATAGATAGATAGATAGATAGATGATAGTGATAAGATAGAATAGATAGGTAGATGATAGATGGATAGATAAGTGATAGATGATAGATCGATGATAGATGAGAGAGAGAGTAGAGTGATAGCCCCATTAACCCACACCACTCAACATAACCTTTTAACTGTATCACACACCTCAATTATCCAGATAAACGACTACTCCGTTAATTCCCTACCCTCATTCAAATAAAGCAGAAATCTAGGGATCCCGGAAACACGTCTAAGCAAGTCTGTGCCCCTCCCCCAATCCCTCGCAGCCCTGACCCCGTACTCCAGCCAGCCATCAGGCACCTGGTTGCGCAGCACCGCGAGCGCCTGGCACAGGTCCCTCAGGAAGAGCTGATAGACGTGCGCCTGGACCAGCGCCTCCCTGCGCTCCTCCCACAAGCCGAGCAGTTTGTGCCAGCCAACCTCGAGGTGCGGCAGCCATTCGTCTAGCGCCAGACCGGGGCCCAGCTCGGCGCCGTCGGACGCCAGCAGCGCCTCGCTGGCAGCCACGATGCGCGCGTAGTCCTCCTCGCGCTGATCCACCTCCTCCTTGAGCGCGGCGTGCCGCGCCAGCAGCCCGTCCGCCTCCTCCAGGCTGCGCGGCAGCGGCCCCTCGACGGCGCCCGCTGCCTCCTGCGCCCGCACCAGCCAGTCCAGGAACGTATCCAAATCGCGCAGGAAACGCTGCAGGCGACCTGCCGCTGCCACCGCCTCGCCGCAAGCCTGAGCCGCTCCGGCTAGTGCGCCCCACTCGGCTCCCAGCTCCTCGGCGCCCTGGTGCAGGCGCGTCGCCTGGGCGGGGAAGCGTTCGGCCAGCAGCGCCGCCTCCTCCAGCAGCGCCGCCTGTCGCGGCTCCAGCGCCTGGAGAGCCGCCTCCAGGCCACTCAGGCGCCACTGCAGGGCTCCGCCCGCCCGGGGCGCGCTCTCCACCGCCCTCCGCTTCTCGCGTACCTGGGCGCGCACCTCGGCCACCTCCAGCACGTGGTTCTCCACCAGCAGCACGGCGCTCATCTCCTCTTTGCGTTGTTCCACCAGCTCCACGATGCGGTTCCACCTGTTCAGGAGCGGGAAAGAGGGTGATTGGATGTGGAGGGTCCGCACACCCAGGGAAAAAAAATCCAGGTCTTGAACGCTCAGATGCCTCGGGACCTGGAAGAGTCCCAGTGTGTGCCTAAATCAATAGGATCCCACCCTGGATAGTGCTTAGAGCGCAACTCTCAATGTGTCGCTCCAGCGCTACCAAATTATCTTCATAATAATATTAGGATTCTGTTTGTCATCTCATTATCTTTCAGAGTTTATTAGCGACTGAGGACCAAAAACAGACAACAGAGCCCAGCTGCCTGCCTAAGACACACAGTCCAGAGAATCACAACTGTGTGGAGTAGTGCACGCCTGTAATCTTAGGACTCCATGGGTTGAGGCTGAGGCAGGAGGATTGCCTTGAGTTCAAGCCAGCCTTAGATAGATAGATCGATCGATAAATAGATAGATAATAGACAGATAGATAGATAGATAGACGACAAAGAGAGACTGCTATTCCTTCCACTGTGTTCTAGTGTTCTATAATGAATATATGTTTATATATTGGTATCTGGGATGTAGCTCAGTGATATAGCACTTGCCCCATATCATGAAGAAGAATTATAAGGCCGGGCGGTGGTGGCGCACGCCTTTAATCCCAGCACTTGGGAGGCAGAGGCAGGTGGATTTCTGAGTTCGAGGCCAGCTTGGTCTACAGAGTGAGTTCCAGGACAGCCAGGGCTATACAGAGAAACCCTGTCTCGAAAAACCAAAAAAAAAAAAAAGAAGAAGAATTATGTAAAGACATCCTTGGCTTCTTATTTATTCAGGCTTGATTTTTGCACATGGGCTGTGTATGTGCTTGTGTGTCCTGGTGCACAGACATGTGAGCTAGCCTGCAGAGGCTTGGGGTGGATAGCACTGGCTCCCTAAACCACTCTCCCTTTTGTTTTCTGAGGCAGGGTCTCTGCCCCTGTAGCTCTCCAATACTGGCTATCTGTCCAGCTAGCACCAGCTGGGAATTTCGTAGCTCTGTTTCTCAGGTGCTGAGATGACAGGGGGCTGCCAAGCCTTCTCTGGTCCTCACATTTGCAAGATAAAATAGGTGGGGTGTTTTGTTTGTTTGTTTTTAATTTCTTTTAAAGATTTATTTATTATGTATACAGTCATATGCCTGCGTGTCAAAAGAGAGCACCAGATCCCATTACAGATGGTTGTGAGCCACCATGTGGGTGCTGAAAATTGAACTCAGGACCTCTGGAAGAGCAGCCAGTGCTCTTAACCTCTGAGCCACCTCTCCAGACACCTAATTTTTTTTTTTTTTAAATGTCTGTGCTCCTTTCACCTGCATGTACATACATGCACCACATGCCAGCCTGGTACCCACAGAAGTTAGAAGACAGCATTGGATCCCCTGGAACTGGAGTTACAGAGTGTTGTGCGCCACTGTGTGAGTGCCAGAAGCAGAACCTTCACCCCACACCGTTCCATTTTAGATAGGTCCTAGTATGTAACTCAGGCTAGCCTGAAACTTGTGATCCTCTGTATCTGTCTCCTCAGTGGTGGGATTGGATACAGGTATACCTCTGGTTTTTGAGGCAGGATCTTGCTAAGTTGCCAAGGCTGGCCCTGAAACCCTGGGCTCCAGTTCCTATACCATCTAGACCTGACTAAACTTCAATTCTGAGGACCCATGTCTTCATGCCCCAGTCTTTCCCACACTGGCAGGACTTCTGGTAGTGTTTTAGGAGGAAAGATAGCAACTTGCCATTTGTTTTTAAACAATTCTATATTCTGTATATTCTAGAGCTGAAAGAGAGCTTAGGGGTGAAGGAACTTGCCACGGAGCCTAGTGACCTGAGCTGTGTCCCTGGAATCTAAATGATGGTAGAGGAGAAACTGAGGACTGCAACTGTCTTCTGACTGCCACATGCACAACACACATACACAGAGGGGGGAGGGAGGGGAGAGGGAAGGGGATAGAGAGAGGAAGAAGGAGGAGGAGGAGGGAGGGAAGGAAGGAAGGAAGGAAGGAAGGAAGGAAGAAAGAAAGAAAGGAAGAAGGAAAATGTAATTTTAAAAAACATTCTAAATTCTGGAAGGCCCACTGTGGGAACTGGGAGGCTGGGGGATAATATAAAGTACTTAGGGATCCAGTCATGGTGGTACACTCCTGCAGTCCTAGCACGTGGGAGGCAGGGGCCAGCCTTGTTATACAGGAAGTTCAAGCCTAGATTACGGGAGATCTTCTCTCAGAAGTAACAAGGAGCAGGGCATGGTGGGACACATCTTACTCTCAGTGCTTGAGAGGCAGAGGCAGGCAGATCTGTATGAGTTCAAAGTGAGGCCAGCTTCGTCTACATAGCAAGTTGCAGCCAGGGCTACATAGTGAGACTGTGATTGATAGATAGATAGATAGATAGATAGATAGATAGATAGATGATAGATAGATGATAGATAATTTAAGAATGGAGCAGGTATGGAGGCACATGTCTATAATCCTGGTACCTGGGAGGTAGAGCAAGAGAATCAAGAATTCAAAGACATCCTCAGCTAGTGAGTTCAAGGCCAGCCTGAGCAATAGCAGTCCTTGTCTCAAGAAACCAAAGTAATATACAAATAAATAAGGCACCTCACATAAGATTAAGTGCATGAGAAAGCTCCAGGCCAATAACAGCACCTCATGAATTCTTTCTGGATAAACCAGTGAACAGTCAATGAAACCAGCTGCATCCTCAGCCCATCACCACCAGCACTGGGTATGCAGTGCCTTCTTGTCAAGTTGTCCTTGAGTCTGACTGGATGGCTCAGTGGTTAAGAACTCATATTGCTCTCACAAAGGACCCTAGTTCCATTCCCAGCACCCACATTGGGCAGCTTACAACCATCTGTAACTCCAGCTCCATGGAATTCTACACCCCCTTCTGGCCTGTACTGGTACTGCATCCAAATGCACACACACACACACACACACACACACACACACACACACACTCTACAATAAAAACATCTTTCAAAAAAGATTTTCTTGGCCTACAAAGTGCCCATTAACACCTCGGGAGGGCTGAAATAACACACCTCAGACTTCCACAGTGCAATGGATAGAGAAGGTGCTAACAGGAAGAACTTCCTGCCCCAGGACCCGCCTACCTGCTGTTGAGATGGTCCTGACAGGAGCGCACCTCATCGGAGCTGGGATGGCCTCCTTCCACCAACTCCTGAACTGTTTGGTTCACATCCAGGACTCGGCCCATCAGACTGTTCATTTCCTGGTCCAGACTTTCAAATCTGCAGAAGAGGAAGAGGATGGAGAAGTCAGAGGTCTGGACTCTCGGGAGCCAGCTCACTTCTGTAGTTATAGGTCCCTACACCATTTCTCAAGTTCCTTTGCAGGAGTTTTTCTCCCTTTCTTTCTTACTCTTTTGTTGTTGGGGGTTTGTTGGTTTATTTTATTTGTTCTGTCTGTCTGTCTGTCTATCTGTCTTGTTATTGCTTGTTTTGGTCTAGTTTGGTTTTGCTGCTGGTGGTGGTGAAGCACGTGTAGCCCAGGCTGACCTCAAACTCTCCAAGTAGCTGAGGATGACCTTGATCTCAGAAGTACACGCAGGCTCCAGTTTTTCTATGGGTTGCTGTAATGTTAGATTGTTCAATGCTCCATCCTGGTCCTTTAGACATTCCATCACACTGTCCCTGGGTCACAGCGGCTCTTCTCACCGCCTAGAGCTTCTCCTCTGAACACAAGACCTCCCATCTCCATGTCCGATCTCAAGCTGTCTTCACCCTCATGGGCAGCTATATACATCCTTGTTCTTCACACCCACTGACTCAGACTGCCCTTCACGTCTCCCTTCCTAGTCAGTCTTCCTCTGAATCCCCAGCTCAGGGACAGCTCCAAACAATTCCAAGGCTCTGACCTCTGACCCCTGGACCTTACTTTGGATGACTGCCCCAGACCATGATGCCACATGGTCTGTATCAAATTAGCCCCCTACTCTGTTCCTCCAACTCAGCTGCTTCTCTGTGTCTCCAGCTGCCAGTGTCATGTCCTTCAGCCTGTCCTCTATACATATGTCAGGCCAGGATTATTGATTTATTTTTCATTTTTTTTACTTTTGAGACAAGGTCTCACTATGTAGCCCTGGCTGTCTTGCAAGTCACTAGGTAGACCAGGCTGGCCTCAATTTCACATAGATCTGCCTTCCTGTGGTGAGACTAACCGTGTGCTTCAGGGTGGGAGTCACCTTAGTGTCTAGGGAGATGGCATCTGTCTTAGTGGGAGTCCCATGCATGGGCCAGGTTGGAGGGGCTTGTAGAAAACTTTAAGTAGATCGTGTGTTTTCTGCGAATATAAACCGCATAACGGCAGAAAATGGCTTTGGGACGCTCTGTACCCGGCAAGTATTTGCTAGGTATCTCACATCTCATTTTCTGTTCACCATACGCTGGTGACATAGGCAATGATGCCTAACCCATTTGACACACGGGCAAATCGAGGTCCAGAGTGTGAAAGTGATGAAGCCCAGAGTGAAAGAAAGATAAAAGCTGGGATTGGCTGCATGAGAACTGGTGAGCCAAAGCATGTGAGGATGGGTGGGTGAGCAAGGGGCCCCGGGGGCTTCCAAGGGTGTGCTCACCGGTGCTGCACCACCTCAACGTCGTCGAGGGAATCTGGCACACGCATGGCCAGCAGCCACTGCTCTTTCTCTCCGATCCACAACTCGCAGGCGTGCACCTCGCCGAACATGCGGTACACGGCGAGCGCGTCCCGAAGCCACTGTCGGCGCAGCGCGGCCACCTCAGTCACCTCTGCGAACAACTGTTCTGCTTCCACCACGCGCACCTGCAACGCCACCACCAGCGGCCCGGCGCCACTGGCTCCTCCCAGTGTCGCCAGCTGACGCCTCAGGCCACCCACAGGGCCACGGTGCGCTTCCACCTCCCCGGTGAGAGCGCGGTGCTGGCGCGCCAGGCGACGGCTGGACGCTTCGTCGTGACCGAAATCTCCGGCGGCTGCCAGACGATACGCGTCGCGAAGCCAGTCCAGGAGACCATCCAGGTCGGCGCCAAACTGGTGCAGCGCCCGCGCCTCCTGCAGCCTCCGTTCCCGGCGCGCAGCAGCCTCTTCCAGCCGCTGCCAGCGGCGCCGAGCGCTAGCCGCGCGCTCCGCCAGGCCAGCCAAGTGCAAGGGCTCGGCGCCCGGGCCCACGGAGCTGCCCGCCGCAGCCAGCTCCTCCCCGCGTCGCAGCGCCTGCTGCAGCAGCGCCCGCCGGCCGCCCAGCTCGCCCTGCAGGATCTTGTGCTGCGCCAGCAGGCGAGCCGTGCTGGACAGGTCGTGCGCACCGCCCGCCGTGCCCGCCGCGCCACCACTGTTGCTGGTGGCCTCTAGGAGGCGCTCCTTGTCCCGCGCCCAGCTCTCGGCTTCCTCCAACTCCTGCAGCAGAGCCCACAGGCTCCGAGAGGCTTCCAGCTCCGCCCGCCGCCGGGCTGCCTGCTCCTGCAGCTCCGACAGACAGCCATGCACGTGGTTCACACGGTTGCAAATGACCTGAGGGTCGCAGGGCTGATAGCCTGGGGCAGGGGAAGGAGATGGTAGGAGATGCCAGCCCATGCCACCCTTTCTTCAGACTTCTCAGACACACACACCCCCCGCCAAGCTTAGAGCAAGCGCTTTCTTGGATTCTCACCTCCTCACCATCTACCTCAGCCTTCCTGCGTGGACCACCACCTCCTGTTTAGTCTTCCTCTGGGTTAATTGTTCCCTGTGGGCATGTAAGGGCTATCTCCTTCATTATCACATTTCCAGACCATTCCAGAGGGCAGAGCCTGGTGAATGGGGCAACAGCCCTGTGAATGGGGTGACTTGCCTCCCAAATACTGGAATTAAAGGCAGGTGACACCATGTCTGTCCCATAAACTTCATTCCTTTATTTCGCCTAGGTACCTAATTGGTAAGTACGTAACTGTGAAATTTATTTAACAGATCACAGTCAACCTCTCTTTGATGGAGCCAATGTAGTCAGTAGTGTCTGCAGTCCTAGACCTTGGGAGGCGGAGGCAGCAGAATTGCACGTTTGAGGCCAGCCTGGACTTCGTAGAAAGGGGGCCTGGAAAGATGGCTTAACTGTTAAGAGAACTTGCTGCTCTTCCAAAGAACCTGAGTTGGGTCCCCAGCACCCATGTGGGGTGACTCACAATTGACTAACTCCAGCTATATGGTATTCAGTACCTCTTCTGGTCCCGTAGGCACCCATTCTCACACAGGTATACACACACACACACACACACACACACACACACAAATTAATCTTTAAAAAAAAACTTAAGCTGGGCAGTGGTGGCACACGCCTTTAATCCCAGCACTTGGGAGGCAGAGGCAGGCAGATTTCTGAGTTCGAGGCCAGCCTGGTCTACAGAGTGAGTTCCAGGATGGCCAAGGCCACACAGAGAAACCCTGTCTCGAAAAACGCCCCCCCCCCAAAAAAAACCTTAAAAGTCAAACCAAGTGGCCCAGCTAATCAGGAAACTGCTTAGGTTACAGAGTGAGTTCAAGGCTAGCCTGAGCAACTTGAGATCCTGTGTCAAAATAAAAAGAAAATAAAAAGAAATAGAAAGAAGGCAAGCTCAGTATTAGAATATTGATTAGTTCAGGGCCACCTGTGAGCAACGGAGGTGGGGTGGGGTGGGGTGTCAGCTAATCAGTTAGACCACCTGCTTAGCATGACAAAAGCCCTAGGCCCAATCCCCAGTACTGAAAAATGGGGCAGGGACGATCAAGAAATCATGTTCTGAATCAGTAGTACATCGTCACCATGACAACACAGTCCACCCTGGCCTCTTTGTTATATCCTCAGCGTTACTGGTCATCTCAGGGGTGTCACAAGAAGAGGACAGAGGAGGCCTCCTGGACAGTCATCTCTAAGGCGACAGAAAGGGTCCCAACAGCCTTCTTGGAGGGTGCGGGACAAGTGGAATTGTGCCACCAGACAGAATTGGTGAGGTCGAACAGATTTTAAAACCCTGGTAAATCTCCTAATTGAGAATGGTAGGTATTAGAACCAACTCCCGACAAGGTGCCTGTCCTGAAGCCCATGACCAAGACACTCACTGAGAGGACCATGACAACCAGTCACATATCATAAAAACCTAGAATTTTCCCATGCTAATGAGGTATCTAGATAGGCCCCAAGTGTTTAGCCAATGAGCTTTCCTTCTTGGGCATCCCTTTCTGCGAAAGGTATTTAACGTTTGGTTCATCCTGAAGAAGATGTTTGCATCCTCATCCACCATAAATAAAATAGTTTGGACAAGCAAGAACCATCTCCTTCATCAAGGACTACCGCGGGGGTGGGGTGGGGGGTGCTTTGTTATATAGAGCCTCACCTAAATCTCCCATAGGCCTCTCTTCCAGCTCCTCTGTACTTTGACACTCACTTGGAGCTAAACCGGATTCCACCCTCTCCCAGGCTCACCACGAGCCTGTGGGCTTCTGTATTCAACTCCTTGCCATCCCCAGTGGCATCTGGGGACACAGGAGGATGGGAACCACGGTTCGCACCTCCTTGCGGTTCCTAGCGCTGTCTGGGTGCACAGGGGCTCTGATACCCACAGCCTCTGTGCCAGCCACCCGCCCGCCCGCCCGCTGTTTCTCACCTGGAGAAGGAACCCTATCTGGGACTGGGTTTCGCATTCCCTGAGCGCGGCTTGCTGATGGCCAGCACACCAGTGACAAGGAAGAAACGCAGCCTGATGAAACCTTAATAGTTGCTCGCTCTTTCTTTCGACCTATCTGTCGGTCTGTCTTTTCTTTTCTTCTTTTGAGATAGGCCGTCAAATAGCTCCAAATGTCTTGAACTCTGTTCAGCTAAAGATGACCTTAAAACTCCTGCCTTCTGAATATTTCTTCCAAGTGCAAGGTTTACAGTCAGTTGTTCACCAACACTGCTTGTGCAAAGGACTGAACCCAGAGCCTCCCATATCATAGGCTGGAATCTACCTACTTAGCCTCATCCCAGCCCAAATTTACTCTAGGAGGTAGCAGAGTCCCGGGAAGAGTGAGAAACTCCCTCATCATCTTGCAAGCCCTGTGGTCTGGGCTTTCATTTTCTCATCAACAAAAGAAAAGGCTGCCAGCTTTCAGGACAGCTGGAGAGACACCATCAGATAAGGCCGTTCATGCCAACAGCGAGTAGAACGAAACCAAGCCAACTCATAAACATCTCTGGGTACAGACCAAAACATGGTGGCTATGTAAACCACAGTAACCCTGTCCCCTCACATCCCCTCAGCCAGCCAATTCAAATAACCACTTTCATTAACTTCAAAGCCTCCACCTGCTACTCCTATATAGGTAAGAATGACTACGATGCCAGTCACCAGTGGCCGGAAAGACGGTTCAGTGGTCAAGAGCACTTGCTGCAGAAGGCCCTGGTTCAATGCCACCCAGCACCTAATTGATAGCTCACTGCTATCCATAATCCCAAATTGAGGGGATCTGACGCCTTTCTTCTGACTTCTAAGGGCACCAGGCATGTATGAGGTACACATACATACATGCCAGCAAACACTCGTACACATAAATCTAAAAAAAATTCTTTTGAAAAGCTGTTTAGTCATTTACATCCCTTGTGTTGGTTAATCTATAGGAGACAACTAGGTTTTCTATGAGAGTATTTCAGGGATGCTTAACTGAGGAGAAAGGCCTACTGTAGGCATAATGTTATTGTGCACTGCATAAAGACCATCCTTATATTATTCAAATGCTAGTTTTTGTGCCTCCATATCTGGTTGCAATCCTTATTCTAAGAATCTACTGTCTCAATGTGGTGAAACCATTTCTCCCCAATTATTCCCTGATTGGTAAATAAAGCTAGCTAATTAGCCAATGACTGAGCAGGGGAAAGAATAGGGCTGGACTTCCTCTCAGACAAGGGATGGGGAGGGGGAGTAATTTAGCCAGGGGAATCAGCCCCAGGGAGAGAGTCCAGAAGACACCCTGAGAAAACAGCTGGAGCACAAAAAACTATAAAATGCAAGTATTTCGGGGATTTGGGTTGGGAGATAGCCTGATTATCATAGAGGATTAAAGTAGATTAATACTGCTCAGTTGTTGTACCTTAAAGCTCGTTAAATAAAAATATAGTCCAGTCTCAATTATTTGGGAGCTAGCTGGGTTAAGAGGGAAACTGCAACACTTATTTAAAAGCCACTAACAGCCTACCCTGAATGTCAGGTGGCGTCATCCCAAGGATAGGCTGGGATTCAGGACTGAGTGAAAAGGATGCAGGGAGCGGGGCCATGCCATTCATCTCTCTCTGCTTTCTCTCTGTGACCCAATGTGGCTAGCTGCGCTCCTGCTGCCATGCTTCCCACGCCACATGCTCTCAATTCCTCCATCCTGAATGTGCTTATCAGGCATTTTTGTCATAGAAAAACACTGTTCACAGAATCATGCCCAGGTCACCTAACCCAAAGACTATGTCAATAATCTGAGATAGCTCTCGGTCATCTATGCAATCAAACATCCAACAAGTCCCATTAGAGGACTCCCTACAGAAGGTTTCCTGATGGAATGGGGTGAGGGGGGAATCAATTACCCCAGGAAAAGGGAACCTTTTAGAGCCTGTGTGAGTTTTGCATGTCAGCAGCCATGTTCTGCTTTGGTGTCCAACACTCCTGGTTTTCTCAGTCCTGTCTTCACAGCAGGCTGACCCCACTCCTTGTCCTAAAGTGGGCATGGCACATCAGTGTGGCCAATTAGATCCTGGATGACTAAGAAGCATCACAGGCTGAGTAATGGGACAGAACATGTAGGGGACCAAAAACTGCTTTCTCCTTCTGCCAGAAGTATTGGGAGAAAGGGAGCTGTCTCCTGGGTCTGTAAGGCTGGGTTGTAGACACAAGGCTGAATGATTCCATAGTGTATCATATGTGGAGGGACTACCTGACATTGTACACAAACACAGACTGTAGAAACAGTCCGAGGAATGTCAGTAAGCCATTCCTGGATGCAGCCTGGCCTGAAGTCACAGCACCACCTCCTAGCCATTTTGATTCTACTTGCCAACCAATTCCTCTTGATTCCTTTAAAAAAAAAAACCCAACAGACAGGGTCTCCTGTCGCATAGGCTGACGCTGAAGTTCCTGTATAGGCAAGGCAAGCCTTTAATTCCTGATCCTTCCGACTCCATCGCCTGGGTACTGGGATCACAGACACCATCACCACCTAGCTTCATTTTTCTTTTTCTTTTCTTCCTTTCTTTTTTTCCTTTGTCAATATAACAAGGTCTCATATAGCCCAGGATGATCTCAAAATCACAGCAATCCTCCTGCCTCAGTGTTCCAAGTGCTATGAATGCAGGTCTGCCTCACTTCCTCTGGCTTCCTCTAGATTCTTTAAGCCAATTGAGTTGAGTATCTACAGTTTGTTGCTGAACAGCTCTTAACCATATATGGTTTTACATGATGTTGTGAGTTATTATAATTTCTAATGTTGGGGATGGGAAACGGGCATTAAACACAATAGGCTTGTGCTCTACCACTGAGCCACGCCCCCAGCCCCTCACTGGGGGATCCTAGGCAGGGGCTCTACCTCTGAGCCACGCCCCCAGCCCCTCACTGGGGGATCCTAGGCAGGGGCTCTACCACTGAGCCACGCCCTCAGCCCCTCACTAGGGGATTCTAGGCAGGGGCTCTACTACTGAGCCACGCACCTAGTCCCACAGTCAAGCCCTCCGTACCTGAGCTACATCCCCAGCACTGCACATTTTGCTGTTTTATGGTATTAATTGAGATTAAGATGTGAAAGGCTTTGCACATTAGTATCTAAAACAAGTGAGAGGTATTCCTGTATAATCTCAAAGCAGGGCAAAATTTGGTGGTCTAGCTTTCCACTTGGTATTGGTCCCCCCACGATCTTCCTAATTGAGTAGGAGCCTAGACTCTACTTAGACGCCTCCAAAACCAAGGAGTTCCTTCTTTCCATCCTTCCTTTCTTCCTTCCTTCTTTCCTTCCTTTCTTCCTTCTATTCTTCCTTCCTTCCATTTATTCTTTCTTTCCAACCATTCTTCCTTCCTTTCTTCCTTCCATCCATTCTTCTTTCTTTCCAACTATCATTTCTCCCTCCTTTTCTTTCTTCCTTCCTCCCTTCCATCCTTCCTTTCTTCCTTCCTTCTTTCCTTCCTTTCTTCCTTCTATTCTTCCTTCCTTCCATCCATTCTTCTTTCTTTCCAACCATCATTCCGTCCTTCTTTTCTTCCTACCTTTCTTCTTTTCTTCCTTCCTCCCTTCTTTCCTTCCTTCTATCCTTTCCTTCCATCCTTCCTTCCATACATCCCTCTCTCAGGAATCCTCTTTGCCTCTCATGTCCACCGTGAGAGACTCACTGCCTCCATTCTCCAGACTCACCCTGTAACTGGGAGAACCTCAGGGCCGCAGCATTGAGGGCCTCCACCCGCTCACTCTGGGCTGCGATGTCCCCCTCCAGTAGCCCATGCTTCTGCAGCAGGTCGTCGGCCTCCACCAGATGCTGCCCGCATTCCCGAGACAGCAGCTGAGTCTGTCAAGAGACACTGAGCTCATCACTGGCACTGCCCAGGGCCACTCACCTCTCCCTACACCACGCCCCAGCCTTTGCTGCAGGACACAACTGTCAGCCGACAAGGCCTCCCGGTCCGTCATCCTGCATCTTTGTGCGTTCCAGAATGCTCCCATCTCTCTATCTCCACGGTTTTCTTCCCTCTTTTCCCCTCTTGCCCTTTACTTTCCCTCCTTCCCTACTTCTCTCTCTCTCTCTCTCTGTCCATCAGTCTCTGTCTTGCCTAAACTGATCTACCCAGGTGTTTTCCTATAGCCAGATCTGCCTTTCTCCTTTAATATGTTGTGTGTGTGTGTGAGTGTAAATGTGTGTTTGAGTGTGTGTGTGAGTACATGTGTGTGAGTAACTGTGTGTGAATGAATGTGTATTAATGTATTGTGTGAGTGTATGTGTATGTGTGTGTGTATTTGAGTGTGTGTGTGAGTACATGTGTGAGTGTGAGTGACTGTGTGTGAATGAGTGTGTATTAGTGTATGTGTGTAAGTGTATGAGTATGTCTTGTGTGTATTTGAGTGTGTGTATGAGTATGTGTGTGTAAATGAGTGTGTATCACTGTATGTGTGTGAGTGCATATGTGTGGATATGTGTGTATATGAGTGAGTGTGTGAATGTGCATCAGCATATGTGTGTATGTGTGTTGTATGAATGTGAGTGTGAGTGTGTGTGTTTAACTGTGTGAGTATATGTATGAGTGTGTGCGAATGATTGCACATCAGTGTATGAGTGTGGGTATGTGAGTGTGTGAACGTGTGTATGAGTGTATGTGAATGAACTGTGTGTGTGTGAGTGTGTGAGTTGTGTGTATGTATGAGTGAGTATGGGGATGCATTTGAGACTGTGTATGTATGGGGTGTGTGAGAATGAGTGTGAGTATGTATAGTGTATGTGTCTGAGTGTGTGAGTGTGTACGAGTGTGTTGTATGAGTGTGTGTATGAATGAGTATATGTGAGCATGTATCAGTGTATTGTGTGAGTGTGTGTGAGTGTGTGCATGCGTGTGAAAGAGTATGCATGCATGCATGTGTGTATATGTGTGTATGTGTGAGTGAGTGTGTGTATGTATGTGATATGGAAGGGGGCACTCATGCCAAACCATGTGTGTGAAGGTCAAAGGTCAACTCTGTGAAGTTATGTGTCCCTTCCACATGGGTTCCAGAGCTTTCAGGGCAAGTGACAGTGACCTTAGCTGCTGCGCCATCTCACCTGCCTTGTCTTTTTTTTCATTACCTTTGTTTGCTTATTTACTGTGTGTACATAGGCACACACGTGCTCATCTGCATGATGTCAGAGGATAATTTGGGGGAGGTTCCTCTCTCCTTCTACCATATGAGTCCTGGAGATTGACGTCAGGTCACCCGGCTTGATAGAAATCACTTTACCTGCTGAGATATCCTGATGGACTAGTTTTTAAGACAGGGTCTCATGTAGCTCAGTCTAGACTTGAACTATCTATGTAGCCGAGGATGACCTTGAACTCCAGATCCTCCCCTCTCTAACTCCTGAGTGCTGGGATTCCAGGTGTGCGCTACCACCCCCAGTTTTGTGTGCAGCTGGAAGTGGAATCTAGGACAGGCAAGCCCTGTACCGACTGAGCTACACCTCCATCCAGGTGAGGCTTCGTCTTTACCTCTCTGTGTCTCTTCCCTCTCACATCTCTACCTCTGCCAACCCAGAATCTGCATCCTTCCCCGAGCCCGCTGCACTCTGAGACCCCCTCATCTGGTCCTCACCTGCATCTCCTCCATCCAGTCCACCATGTACACCATCTCCTGGAAGACCTTCTGTAGGGCCAGATTCTGCTCAAGCCGGGTCCGCCGGGCACCTACCAGCCCAGTCAGCAGGGCCCACTGGCGAAGGACACTGTCACGCTGGGCTGCCACCCGTCGGGCATCATAGTAACCTTCAGCTGCCAATGCCTGGGCTAGCTCCGCCCACACCTGAACCCGTTCCTCATAGGCTGCAATGTCTGCCTCAATGGCTTCGTGCTTCTTCATGGCTGCCTCCACTGCCGGCAGCTCATATCCAAAGTTGTCCTGGGCAGTTGCAGGCCACAGACACTTACCATGCTGCCTCAGCAAGTTCTCCTGTTGCTTTGACCCCAAATGACCCAGAAGCTCTCCCCTCATCATCTCAGAGAGCAAGCCTACAGTCTCCTTTACCCTAGAGACCAGCCCCACTTCTCCAGCTATCTTGAACATCAGTCCACCTTTCCCTGTTAGCCTGGAGACCAACCCTACCCTCCCTGGTTATCCTAGAAATCATTCCCACCTGTTACCTTGGAGATTAGCTTCCCCCTATTCAGTTACCTTAGAAACCAGTCTCATCTTCCCTTGTTACCTTGGAGACCAGTCCCGCCCACCACCAATTACCCTAGAAATCAATCCTACCTTCTCCTGCAACCTTGGAAACCAGACCATCATAGTTTCTATAGACAACAGAACACCTTTTCTAGTTACCCTGGAGACCAGCCCCCCTTCCCGTGTTACTCTAGAAACCGTCCCACCTTCTCCAGTTTCTCTGGAGATCAGGGTTATTCTCCTCTGTTAGATCTCTACCTGTCAACCTGTTACCCAGAAAACAACCCCAGCTTTGCATCTGCCCTGGATATCGGGGACCAAATTTGTCCCTGTTCCGTTACTTAGGAGACCAATTCTATCTTCCTGTGTTACCCTGGACACCAGATACAGCCTCCATCCTCACTTCACTTAAGGAGGAGACTGCTCCCCTGCTACTCTGGAGACCAACTTCACTCTCCTGTTAACTGGAAACTTAGACCCATCCCACCTATCCTCTTTTGTCATTTAGATGACTAAACCAACCTTCTGTGGTACACAGCCTCCATTTTGAGCCTCCGTGCAATGAAGTCTTCTCACTCTCACCCCCCCCCACTTCACAACCTTACCCCCCCCACATCCAACCCCCACCCTCTCATCCCCAACCTCCCACCCCCACATCTCCATATCCCCTCACACCCCCACATCCCCATACCCCCTCACACCCCACTCCCCATACCCCCTCACACCCCACATCCCCATACCCCCTCACACCCCACATCCCATACCCCCTCACACCCCCACATCCCATACCCCCTCACACCCCCACATCCCCATACCCCCTCACACCCCACATCCCATACCCCCTCACACCCCCACATCCCCATACCCCCTCACACCCCCACATCCCCATACCCCCTCACACCCCCACATCCCCATATCCCCTCACACCCCCACATCCCCATACCCCCTCACACCCCACATCCCCATACCCCCTCACACCCCTACATCCCCATAACCCCACCCTCACCCTGGCCAAGTCCAGCCTTGTACCTGGGAGACCAGGCGCTGGTTCTCGTTTAGCCAGCTCTCCCTCATGGCCGCCTTGTGGTCAAATCTTTGAGCCAAGAGCTCCAACTTCTCCTGTCGGATGAGCTCAGCTCTGAGGGCCGCCTCCCGCTCATGCTCTGCCTTCTCCAGCTCACCCCATGCCTGGAGGAAGACAAGAGGAGGTACATAGATTTCAACAATGGTCCCTGTTTAATGATTCTGGCTTCCCTGTCTGAGGCCACTCTTGGCATATATGACACCTTAAAGCAAACTAAGAGAAAACAAAATAAACCAAAAACAAAACAAAACAAACAAAAAACCCCTGCCTTTTCATAAGTCTATCACTGGAAGACTATCAGAATAAACATTCAGTCCATGCTTCTATAATGGGAACCTATACAGTGCCATCATGCCATCTTGTCACTCCCCTGTCCCCAACCTCACTCACCTTGTCAATATCCCAGATGCCACAGCCTTCCCGAGGCACAAAGAGGCGCCGGTTGTGGGCGCGCAGTTTGCTTTGGATGCTGAAGAGTAGCACCTCCAGGTTCCCCTTCTCCTGAAACCTGAGGAGACATGAGTTCAGGGTCCCCCGCCTCCCACGCCCATCCCCGCTCCCTCCGCTGCTGAGCTGAGTCTCACTTGACGGGCTTCTCCAGCGTACAGTAGGCAGTGAAAGCCTGGAGCTGCTGCTGCACCCCACTCAATGAGTTGGCAAACTTTTGGTTGCTGATGAGGTCCACGGTGCGGTGGATCCAGGCCAGCAGCTCCGCCGCCAGCTCCTCATAGCGTTCTATGATCTTGTCCACCTCCAACACCTGGTCCAGGACCTGACCAAGCACAAAAAACCGGAGAGTCGGCTTCACTGCGGATGCGAGAAATCTCCAAGCCCAAGGTGTAGGGGGTCTGGTTTCGGTGTAAAGGTGGGTGGGGAGGGGCGAACTAATGGCCCTGGGCAGCAGTATAGAAATTTATCTCCTCAACCCGTGAGTGATTCCTAAAGTCCCCACCCTCCCCACTCCTAGGCCCCTTCCTACCTTCCCAATCCGCTTTCCCTCCACAGCCAGAGCCTTCATCTTGGAGAAGTAGTGGTAGAAGGAGACCACGTAGGTGATGATGGACTTTTCATCTGGAGCCTCCATGTTCACATCTGGTTGGGGAGGGGGGTTCAAGGAGCACGGTAAAATCTCTATCTGACTACTCAAGTGCTAGGTTTTCTTTTCTTTCTTTTTTAAACTTCTTTCTTTTTTTTTTTTTTTTAACCATTTTCTGTGTGTAGGTGAGTGGTCTACAAGTGTCTGTGCACCATATGCGTGCAGTGCTGTTAGCGGTCAGAAGAGGGCGTCAGATCCCTGGAGCTGCAGTTACAGATGGTTGTGAGCCGTCATGTGGTACTGGAACTGAATCCCATATCCTCCCCAAGAGCAGTCAGCATTCTTAGCCACTGAACCATCTCTCTCTTCCTGATTTTCTTTTTCTTTTCTGTCATTTTTTTTTTTTGTTTGTTTCTTTTTTTTCTTAAAAAAAAAAATATGGGGCGGGGAAGGGAGAGGCTAACACAGGGTTTCTCTGTGTAGCCCTCGCTGTCCTGGAACTCACTCTGTAGCTCAAATTGGCCTTGAACTCAGAGATCTGCCTGTCTCCCAAGTGCTGGTATTAAAGGTATGCACCACCATCGCCTGGCTATTTTTTCTTAAATTTTAAAACTCCATTTTTATTTTATACAATGGGTGTTCTGCCTTCATGTATGTCTGTATATCACATGTGGTGCAGTGCTCTCGGAAGCCAGAAGAGGGCGCTGGGTGTCCTATAACTAAAGCTACAGACACTTGTGAGCCGTTATTTGGGAGCTGGGGACAGAACCTGAGTCTTCTGGAAGAGCAGTTCTCTTAACCACTGAGTCTAGAACTTGCTTTGTAGACCAGGATAGTCTTGAACTCACAGAGATCCTCCTGCCTCTATCTCCCAAGGTCCACCTTCTGGGGAAGGGGGTTGTTTTTGTTATTGTTTTTATAATCTGCCCAGTGGGGATCTTCTAATTCATGGGATCAAGCAGAGTCAGACAGATGACCACAAATAAATTAACTATAATGAGTTCTTTTTAACTACATTAAATTAATTATGTGCCACGAGGAGCTGGTTCTCTTCCTCTGCGATGTGGGGCTCTGGGACCAAACTCATGTCAGGCTCAGTGGCAGCACATTTACGGGCTGAACTATTTCAGTAGACCCTGTAATTACTTCTGAACACCACCCTATCGATGCACCTCCTCAGGCCTCGTGCATATCCTTTCTTGCTGCCTCAGTACTGTTCTCCCTTCTGTGTGTGTGACACTCACTCACCTCTCAACTCGAATTTCCTCACACGAGCCTCTTCACCTACCTGGATTTGCACTCCTTACCTCCTTCTCCCTCATAATACCGTGTGTGTGTGTGTGTGTGTGGTGTGTGTGTGTGTGTGTGTGTCTGCGTGTCTATGTGTGTGTCTATGTATTAGTATGTGTGTATGTGTGTCTGTCTGCGTGTGTATGTGTGTCTGTCTGCGTATATACATGTGTCTGTGTGTCTATGTGTGTGCGCATGTATCAGTATGTGTGTACGTCTGTGTGTCTGTTTGTGTGTATATCTGTGTCTGTGTGTTTGTGTGTATTTGTATGTGTCTCTGTATTTGTATGTGTGTGTTGTGTGTATGTGTGTCTGTGTATTTTATCTGTGTGTCTGTCTGTCTCTCTGTGTGTCTGTCTGTCAGTGTGTGTTTTGTGCATATGTGTTTGTATGTCTCTCTGTGTATCGTTCTGTGTCTGTGTATTTGTATGTGTGTCTCTGTGTGTGTCTGTGTATTTGTATGTGTGCCTGTGTATTTGTATATGTGTCTGTGTATTTGTATGTGTCTCTGTGTACATGTATATGTACATATTTGTGTCTGTCTGGGTGCATGTGTGTGTGCTCGAACCCAGGGCTCTGCACATGCTAGGCGAAGGTAAGTGAGCAACCACCAAGCTCCATCCTGCCCTCATAACAGCTTGTCACTTCCCGATGAACATCAGGCCATGGGATTAAATTGTGACCACACCATTACCTCAGTTCTGTGATGATATCTAGGCTTGTCATTTCCCTTCACAGTCCCTGTCATGCCTAGCACTCAGTGATATGTGGGGTGTGACATTAAGGACTCAGGTTTCAAAAGGAGCATGTTTGAATCTCAGCTTAACACCTTACTTGCTGTGTGCCCTTAGCAAGTGACCTTAACCTCTCTGAGTCCCAGTCTCTCCCACTGTGATGACAGTTCTCAATCCCTGCCTCCCAGGAACATGAGGAAACTGAGAAAGAATAGGCAGGTGTGTGGTGGCACACACCTGCACTCCTAGCCCTCAGGTCGTGGAGGCAGGAAGGACAGGGACTCAAGGCTAGCCTTGGCTACATGGTTAGAGATCAGCCAGAGCTACCTAAGATTCTGTCTCAACAATATAAAGGAAAGAAGAGCTAGAGGAAAAGAGGCGGCTTAGCAGTTAAGAGGGGGTAGTGCTCTTGCAGAAGACTGGCATTCAGTTCCCAGCACCACCCAGAACAGCTCACAGCCGCCTGTAACTCCAGCCCCACGGGATCCAATGTGTCTGGCTCTGTGGGCACCTGAAAGCATACACACACACCACACACACACACATTAAAAAGGAAACAAAACTATTTTTAAAAAAGGATAAGTAGCCACAGATGGGGCACTTGACAAATTCTAATGTTACTTAAAACATATGCATCAGCCGGCGGTGGTGGCGCACGCCTTTAATCCCAGCACTTGGGAGGCAGAGGCAGGCAGATTTCGAGTTCGAGGCCAGCCTGGTCTACAGAGTGAGTTCCAGGACAGCCCGGGCTACACAGAGAAACCCTGTCTCGAAAAAACAAAAAAAACAAAAACAAAAAACAACAACAAAAAAAACCATATGCGTCAAACATACACATAGCTGTCTGGTTTTATAGTTGAGACAAGGTCTGCACGGGCTGGCTTTGAACTCTTCATCCTCCTGACCAAGTCTCCCAAGTGCTGGCATTCCAGCCTTGTGCCACTCCATGCAGCCCACAGTAATCTCCACTGCCTCATGAAACTGACACCCATTCACGTCTACTGTGTTTAGGCACTGAGCACAGCTGCAGAGGCAGCATGGACTACTGAGACCATGTCTACTGCTGCGCAGCATATGGTGGGTGTGAAGGTCGGTTTCAATTGGTGACCTTCGTGTCTGTGAGGGATGGTCTTATTTGAGTTAATTGATGTGAGAAAGTTCAGCCCACCCTTGGCGGCATCATTCCCCAGGCAAGGGGCGTGTCCTGTCTAAGTGGAGAAATGTAGCTGATCACAAACAAGCAACTGGGCACACACACATGCATTTCTTGTTTCCTTGGACTGTGGCTATGATGTGACCGGATGCTGTAAGTTCCTGCTGCCTCGACTTCCCCACAGTGATGGGCTGTAACCTGGGACGTGAGCTAAAATAATCCCTTTCTCCACTAAGTTGCATCTTCTCCGAGTATTTAATTAAGAGCAAGAGAAATAAAACTGGGACTTCATCCACATCTCTTTAAAACACAGCTGAAGCCAGGCTTAGTGGCTCACGTCCTTTAATCCCAGCACTAAGGAAGCAGAGGCAGGCAGATCTCTGATTTTTGAGGCTAGCCTGGTTTGCAACATGAGTTTCAGGATAGTCAGGGTCATACAGAAAAAACATGTCTTGAAAAAAAAAAAAAAAAAACCAACAACAAAAACCAGAGTTGGCAAGCTGGGATAGTACTCAGGGTTAAAACACATGCTTAGCATGTACAAGTCCCTAGGTTCGATCCCCAGTACTGCAAAAGTAAATGAAAACAGCTCTTCATGAGATCGGTATGTGGATGAAAGAGAGAGTGTGGGAGTGAACAAGAACAACTGTGAGAAGCGCCCCAGCTATGCAGCTATGTAGCATGTGCTCGGAGAAGGAAGACGCTGTTATCTCAGAGGCAGGGACCGGCAGTGCCAGGGAGCACTGAGGATTGCCGCAGAGGTGAGGAATGGGGCTGGGATAGACAGAAGATGGGAAGGGATTGCAAGTGAGCCAGAGTAGTAGCTGGAGGTAAATATAGAGTAGCCAGGACAGAAATGAGCTCATGTGGATAGGGAGAGAGAGAGGAGTAGAAATAGAAAAGGATATAGATCAGTGATGGAGCCCCTGCCTAGAATCCCGGAGTAAGGGGCGTGGCTCAGTGATGGAGCCCCTGCCTAGAATCCCCTAGTGAAAGACAGGCAGGGGTGGGGCGTGGCTCAGTGGTACAGCACCTGCTGTAGGGTCCACCTGTGAGGGGTTTGGGCATTGACTCAGTGTAGAGCTCTTGCCTAACAAGTGCCAGGTCCTAGGTTCAATGTCCGGCACCAAAACAACAACAACAGGAATAAGTTAGCGGTGACGTTGTGGTTAGCGGTGGAGACATAACTGAGGAGTGGAGAGGGGAAGATACAGGTTGGGATGGGCGGGGGATGGAGATGAGGAAGGCTTGGGAGTGAGGTGGGATATGGAATGACTATGGGCTCCGGTGTGGTACTGGGTGAGATGGAGGTATTTTTCACAGTGGAGTTGGGAGGATTAAGACAGGACCAGATGGGCTCACCTTCGGGGTCCAGCAGACGTGCTATCCCCAGGTGCTGCTCAGCTGTGCGGAAGGCTTCTGCAGGTTGTAGTTGGCGTTGGACTTGGTAAGTTTGCTGAGGTCCACAAGATCAGGCCTGGGCAGGGGCACAGAGCAGCAGGCAGCAGGCAGCAGGCAGCAGGCAGGGCTCCAGAGCCAGTGTGTAAGCAGGGGAAAAGACACCCTCACCTGAGCCCCACCCAGGTGAGGGGCACGACCCAGCCAAGGAGGAAAGGTGTGTGTGTTACAGCCTAGGCAAGCACGTGCCTGGGGCATGCACTGTGAAGGCATGTGTAAACATGGATTCATGTGTATTTATCACTTGTGTGCACAGACAAGCGGCTCTGTCCACGTGTGATCAGAGCCCACATGGTGCCTGACTGTGTAAGTCTGTGGGATTGTCTGGCAGTATGAATCTGTACAGCCATGTGTTGCACGGGAGCGTGTCCACACATGGTGCCCACATATCTACTTGGATATATTTGGTCACAGCATTACATCATGGTCAGGGTACATAAACTTATGATGCCCATGTGTACACAGGTGAGTTCATACATATTATAACATTGGTCAGTCTACATGTATATGTGGTACACACATGTCTACTTGGGTGTATTTTTCTTTTCTTTCTTTTTTCTTGGTTTTCAAGACAGGGTTTCTCTGTGTAGCCCTGGTTGTCCTGGAACTCATTCCGTAGATCAAGCTGGCCTCAAATTCTGCCTGCCTCTGCCTCCCAAGTGCTGGGACTAAAAGCATACGCCACCACGCCCGGCTATACATGCCTTACTTTTTAACCTACATTTATTTATTTGGGAGGGTATACATGCCACGGTGCTCGTGTCGGGTCAAAGGGCAACTCCAGGAGTTCATTCTCCTTCCCCCACATGGGTTTTGAAAATCAAACTCAGGCCATCAGGCTTGGCGTTAAGAACCTTCTGGTTTATTTATTTGGATTTTTGAGACTATGTCACTTTTTTTGTAGCTCTGGTTGTCCTGGAACTAGCTGTGTAGACCAGACTGGCTTGAACTCACCGTGATCGACCTGCTCCTGCTTCCCAAGTGCTGGGATTAAAGGCGTGCGCCACCATCCCTGGATCTTCTGGTATATTTATATACAGCAATATGTAGTACCTGGGCTGCATGTAGATGATACACATGTGTCTGTTCAGGTATGTATATTTCTCTCTCTCTCTCTCTCTCTCTCTGTCTCTCTCTCTGTCTCTCTCTCTGTGTGTGTGTGTGTGTGCGCATGTATCATGTTGTGTTCAGACATTGATAGGCTAGACACATATCTAGTGTCTACTCAGGTATGTCTATTTGTGTGTGTATGTGTGTGTGTGTGTATGCATGTATCATGTTGTGTTCAGACATGGAATAGGCTGACACTTATCTAATCAGGAGTAGTATATATAGCATCCTGTCACAACTAGAAGTGTGAGGTCAGGAACCAGCCCACTGGGTTCAGGCCCAGCTCGGCCACTCTGGCTGAGTGTCCCATTTCTCAATAGGCTTCCTCATTGTGAATGGGATGATATGAATAGCAAATGCCTACAGGGATCAGAAGATACTAAACATACTCACGGAGAGCAAGAGATGGCACTTGGGATGTAGAAGACATTTTGTAAATGTGGCCCGGTGGTAAGCATGACCTAGTTCCAGCTTGTGGTATTTTTTTTTTTTTTTTTTATGGAGGAGGTGTCTGGATCTTACGGAGGAGGTGTTTGTGTGAGAGACTGGTGGCTGTAAGTAAAACGCATGTGCCAGGAAAAACTGGGCCCTGGCTTTGGCCAAGCTGAACAAATTCCTTCCAGTCCCTAGGCTTTAGTGACCTCAATCCATCATTTGGAAAGTTACGGTGTGAGTGTCCTTTTTCTGAACAGTCACCATTCAGCCTGTTTAGTGCAAGGCCTTGGGGTATAGGTACACAGGTGTGCAGGGATCCAGGAAGCAGGGCTGCGGGGTGGAGAGGGACTGAGTATATTCCAAAGCGGACAATCCGCCAGGAGCAGGTCCTCCATCCTGGCTGTGCATGTCAATTGCCTCTCACATGCAGGAAAAGGCTCTACCACTAAGCCACACTTCCAGGCCCTCACTGGTGAATACGAGGTAGACCAGGTACCTGTTCGTGTGCTGACTCGGTTTTTGCCAACTTGACACAAGCTAGAGTCATCTGGGAAGTGGCAACCTCAGGTGAGAAAATGCAACTATCAGAGTGACCTTATTTTCTCGATTACTGATTGGTGTGGAGGGCCCAGGCCCAGTGTGGGTGGTGTCATTCCTTAGCAAGTGGTCCTCAGTTACATAAGAACAAAGCAAGCCCTGAGGAACAAGCCAATAAGCAGCATTCCTCCGTAGCCTATGCTTCAGTTCCTGCTGCCAGGCTCCCATCCTGACGACTGTAGTGATGGGTGTGACCTGAGAGTCTCAGCCACACGGGAGGACTTTTGCAAGATGCCCAACCCTGACTTTGGTTAGTGTTTCGATAAAAAGGAAACTAAGACACCTGGTAATGAGTTGCCTACTTTGGGTGTATATATGAATGGGGATTTGAATCTGTGCACACATACCTGTGGAAGGTGCACGGGTGCACGGGTTTGTGCCCTGGACAAGAGTCTGTGTGGGTATGTGTAGTTCTGAGAAACAGTGAGAGACACGTGTCCAATGAGAAATAGTGTATATGAAGGAATAAAGGTGAAGAGAGAGGGTTTTCAGTGTCATCCGTGTGTGTGTGTGTGTGTGTGTGTGTGTGTGTGTTACAAGTGTGTGGCCTCAGGGATGCGGGGGTAGAGGGCAGGGCAGGCTGATACCTGTGACGATGGATGAGGGCATTGAAGGCCAGGCCATCTCTCCAGCTGGTAGTGAAATTCTGGATGTTTACCTCAGGGTAACTGGGTAAGGGGAAGGAAGAGACAGAGGCAGAGATGAGTCAGAAGAGAAGAACAGGAGTGAGAACGAGAAAGGTGGATATCTGATGGGTGTAAAAGATCGAAGGGCAAGACGGCGGATTTCTGAGTCGAGGCAGCCTGGTACAGGTGAGTTCCAGCAGCCCGGCTACATAGAGAAACCTGTCTCGAAAACCAAAAAAAAAAAAAAAAAAAAGATCGAAGGTGTGGGATGGTAAGATGGCTCAACAGTTAAGGCATTAGTTTCTTTCAGAGGACTGGAGTTCAATTTCCAGCACCCACATGGCTGCTTGCAACTGTCTGCAATTCAGCTCCAAGTGGTTTGACACCCTCACACAGACATATATACAGACAGACATCAATGCACATAGAACAAAAATAAATAAAAATCATTAAAAGAAAAAATAAATACACAGAGAAACCCTGTCTCAAAAAAACCAAAAAAAAAAAAAAAAAAAAAAAAAAAAAAAAGAAAAAAGAAAGAAAGAAAAAAGGAAAAAGAAAACCATTTAAAAATAATTTAGGGACGGATGGATGGATGGATGGATAAGATGTATGGAAGAAGAGAGGTACATAAAGAAAGCAAATGAGGATAAAATAGGAGGCGATGGGGAAAAGTAGAGGAAGAAGGAGGCAGAGATAGAGAGGTGTGGAGAAAATGGAGAGGAGAGATAGGAAGGCAGAAGAGTAGAAAGAAAGAGGAAGGAAGCAGAGGATGGTGAGAGAGAGACAAAGCTGACTGAGGTAAACCCAGACACGAGAAACAGATGGCTTCACAAGACAGTCCAAAAAGGAGAAGGCACACAAAGCCCACCCCTCCCATCTGTTCCTCCGGCTCCCCGACCCCTGTTCTCCATGGGGCACTGCAGTACGTGCCATGTCCCTCCCCACAAAGCTGGGCGTCCAAGGAGACCACACTACAGCCTGTATCCACCCCACCCTCTCAACCTTGAATCTCACTGCCCAGGCTGCAGGGCCCTAGATAGAGTGTGACTACTGACAGGGCCAAGCTGGCCAGGGCTTGGACTTGGGGGGAGGGGCTATGCATAGGTGCTTGTTAAATATCTTGAGTGGCAGGATTAGGGAAGGCGGAACCAGGGACAGGAGCAGGCTAGGGACAGCCATGTCTGCCAGCATTGCTGTTTGGGGGATTTTGTTTTGTTTAGGCAGCACTGGGATCAAACTGGGAATTGCGTGCTCTAAGGCAAGCAGTCTGTGAGCTCAGCTACGCCCCTCAGCGCCTCCACGAGGCTTCTCAGGTCTCTGCTAGCTTCGCCTTTCAATGTGGCTTCTGAAATTATTAGAAAGGTTTGCTCACCAAGGTTAGAGACCTACTTCATTTACCAGTTTGGGACAAAAATTTTGACAAAGGGCATGTGTTCCTCCTTAAGCTGCTGATCTGGAAGGAAGCCCAAGGTTGCAGGCCCATGTGCCTGTGAGGAGGGGGTGCTCACCCAGCTGTTTTCATCTGGCACCACAAGAGCAGAGCGTCCTTGGCTGAGCGGGTCTCTCTGTTGTCTTCTGTTTCAATCTTGATGACTTGAATCTGCGAAGTGACAAACATGAGGTCAAGCACTTCCCCTCCTGCTATTGAAGGTGGCTGGTACAAGGAGAAGCTTGCAGGATTCAGGACTTCGTACTGTGATGGTCCTGTCCTGGGCTGGCGCATCACTGAGCTGAAGAGGAAGAGGTCAGTTCAGGTCTTACTTTCCTGAAGCCTGTGAACAGCTTATAGGTACCTACTTTGATTCAAACCATTATCCTCTTCTGCCTAGGCCAGTGTAGTGGTCTTCATGTTAATCTCCCTGCATAGTCAGCTCACCATGTGGTATAAGAAGGGACAGTGGGAATTCTAGGTTACATCACACGCCTCCCATATGCTAAACAGGCATTCTACCACTGAGTTACACTCAGAAACACACACACACACACACACACACACACACACACACACACACACCACGAGAATTCTAGGGAGGGGTTCTACCACTAAGCCACGCCCCCAGCCCCTCACTGGGGATTCTAGGCAGGAGCTCTCTACCACTGAGCCACGCCCCCATCCCTCACTGGGGATTCTAGGCAGGGGCTCTACCACTGAGCCACGCCCCCAGCCCCTCACTGGGGGATCCTAGGCAGGGGCTCTACCACTGAGCCACGCCCCCAGCCCCTCACTGGGGGATCCTAGGCAGGGGCTCTACCACTGAGCCACGCCCCCAGCCCCTCACTGGGGATTCTAGGCAGGGGCTCTATTATTGAGCAATGCTCCTCTGCCTGTTACTAGCAGATTCTAGGCAAGCCCTTTTCTATTCTCAGTTTTGAAACAGTATCTAGCTGAGTTGTCTTGGTTAACCATGAACTTCCTTCAGAGTATAGGCAGACCTTGAATTTATGATCCTCCTGCTTCAGTTTCCTGAGTACCTGGAATTAAAGGCCTGTACCACCAGGTAGTATCACTATGACTCTGTTTCACTTAGGGCAAAAGGAAGATTCTTCCAGCCTTCCTTTCACAAAGTCTCTGACTCTGCTCTCACCAGCTCACTTGGCCACTGACAGTTCCCCATTCCTGGAATATCCTTCTCCCATATCCTAAAAAGACTCAACTCCTCCTTCAGGCACTTATACAAATATCACTTTCTTTGATCTCAGCACTTGGAAGGCTGAGGCAGGAGGATCACAAGCTCCAAGCCAACCTGGGTTACAGAATGAGACCCTATCTCAAAAAACAACAACAACAAAATCTTTTAATGTATATGTGTGTGCATCTGTGTTTGTGTACGTACATGCACATGAGTGCAATGCCTGGAGAGGCCAGAAGAGGGCAGAAGATCTCCTAGAACTGGAGTTACAGGTGGCTGTGAGCTGGGAAGTGTGTGATTTGTGCTGGGATTAACAGTGTGCACTGTCTCACCCAAGTACATTTTCTGTAGGCAGAGCAAATCGAGTTACTATGGAAAGGTAAGCAGGAGTGTGGGGGGGACCTCCCAAGAATGGAAGGGGCTCCAAGGGAGGAGTGTCTAAACAATTTTTTTGTGTGTGTATGTATGTATGTATGTATGAAATATGTGTGTCTTCAAGTGTGCACATGTGTCTGGACCTTTGTGTGACTGCATTGTATGTCTCTATCAGGCATTTTTATCTATCAAGTTCCAGTTTCTTTTTTGAGACACGGTCTCTCACTAAACCTAAAATCCATCAGTTTGGATTAAACTATGTGGTTAGCAAGCCCTAGGGTTCTCCTTTCTTCATACCCTGGAATAAATGGCTTAGAATCTAGAATAGATGCTAGAGTGCCTTTCCTATCTGCCTCCTCTTCCCATATCCCACCTTGGTCCCCATCTGGCTGCCCCCCACTTTCATAACCCTGGAGATGGAACCCGTACATGCTGGTGTGTCCTGTCACTGATTGTATTCCCATCAAAAACAATCTCTGGGAGGAGAGGAGGAGGGAGGGAGGGAGGGAGGGAGGGCTGTAAGTGGAATGTAAAGTGAATTAAATAATAAATAAATTATTGGAGGTAGAAAAGTCTCTAAACTGGGTGTGGTAGCACACACCTGCTATCCTAACACCTGGGAGATGGGAGCAAGAGGGGTCAGGAATTCAAAGTCATCCTCAGCTATCTGGAGCTGAAGGCCAGCTTAAGCTACAAGTGACCTTGTCTCAAAGAAACAAAAAACAAACAAACAAACAAACAAACAAAAGAACAAGAACAAGAAAACAAAATCTGTAGTCTGTCTCCATACCAGACAAAAATAAACTCGAAATTGCCAACCTCGGGCTTCTCAGTCCTGCTAATCCCTCTGAGGTCATGTCTTCTCTCTTGCTTGCCCTCTGGTCCCTAACCTCACTGTTTGTTGGTACTTCCAGCATGCAAAGCCAGTCCCACCTCTTAATCTTTGCATCTGCTGCCCCCTTCTCCTGGGATTGAACCTGGGACCTCACACACACTAGTCAGGTGCTTTACCACTCAGCCCTATTGCCGTCACACCCTCCGTTCTTGTGTGTAATTCAACCACCAGCATCCCAGACATTTTCTGACCAAAATCTCAGTGACGCTAATGTGATATTGTATATCACTTAACTGCTTTAAAATGATCTTCTTTCCTGCATAGCCTCCTTTGTCCCTGTACAGCCTTAAAAAAACAAAATTTTCCTCTTCAGCCCTGGACTTCCCCCACTCAGGAGCTATAAACAGGTCATCTTTCCTCTGCTTGTTGGTGTTCCTTTCTCCCTATGTGCCCGCTGTATCTGTGTATTTGTTTATCGGCAGTCTCCCTTATCACACTGTGAGCTCCATAAAAGCCGAAAGTTCGTTCATTTCCATAGCAGAGCAAGATTGCCTGATGTGAGCCGAAGCTTCACACCCAGCTACACGTAACTCAGAAAATTAAATCCGTGGTGCTGCGTGTGGAGGAAATGAATGCCTGGACCTCGTCAGAGGCTGAGGTCTCAAGGACCACAGAGAGCCTGAAGGAAGCCCGAGATCATGTCTCAAAACTCAAAACTCAAAACTCAAAAAAAAAAAAAAAAAAAAAAAGCTTGCCGGTGATGGCACTTGGGAGGCAGAGGCTAATGGATCCCTGGATCTCCGAGTTCGAGGTCAGCCTGATCTACAGAGTGAGTTCCAGGACAGCCAGTACTACTCAGAGAAACCCTGTCTCAAAAAAACAACGACAATTTGGGCTGCTAAGATGGTGTATCAGATAGAGGCACCTCCTGTTAAGTCTGAGGACCCCAAGAATTCAATCCCCAAAACCTATACTGTGGGAGGACAGA
This sequence comes from Mastomys natalensis, assembly GCA_021653895.1. NCBI lineage: Eukaryota > Metazoa > Chordata > Mammalia > Rodentia > Muridae > Mastomys > Mastomys natalensis. Next base: position 487,488 of record JAJTUV010000764.1, on the reverse strand, counting down.
ACTGAATCCTGAAAGCTGTTCTTTGACACCCACTCGAGTGCTCTAGCATACATGCACTCCCCTCTCCACCCCCCAACCCCCTCCAGCCCCCACAGAAAATGTAATCTTTAAAATGCACCCGTTTCCTTATTGGTAAAGTGAGCAAACTAATTCCTTGTAATTTAAGGGTTCTGCGTGTATTAAATGTCAGAGTTTAGAATAGTGCAGAAGTGTAAACAGTGTAGATATGATTACAGCAGCGAGGGAGATCACAATTATATTTCAACATCCCCACCACCTGCTTACAGAGTTCCTGGAACATGAGAGGAAAATCTGGGGGAGGAAGGAGTGAGTTGGGGGGCGCCCTCCTAAGCCCCCCCACAGTGGGCAGTGGGCTGTGCAGGGGTCATGGGGGGTCACCTGGAAGCGCAGGATGATGGTCCAGACCAGTCCCAGCGTCAGTCTGTGGTTCCCATCCACGATGTCATGTGACCCCACGTTCTCCAGGTGCACACGCTGCTCTTTCAGGAACTGCAGAGCCTTGTCCACGTTCTCCAACGAGTGGATCCGCATGCGGCCGCGAGTGGGCCTCGGCTAGGGCAGCAGGGGCATTGAGTGATGGGACCTGGCCAAGAGCGAGGAGCCCTCGGCTCTGCCTCTCTTACGGCCAAAGCCACGCCCCCTCAATCTCATCCAAGACTCAGGACCCAATTCTGTCATCTACGCGGGTTCAGGGCCAGCCTGGGCTACAGAGTGAGTATCAAGCTAGCCCAGGCGGCAGGGTAAAATATGATCTCACATTTCCCCCTCCCTCCATGAGCCTTTACTTATTTTCAATTTGTTCTTTCAAGGAAGATCTCTTAGCGATTTACTCAAGCTCTTTACTTGGCCACGCCCATCATCGTGAAGCCCCGCCCCCTCCTTTGGGACCATATTATAGTACCCTTCCTCTTTTTTGCTGATAAGTTCCTACATAGCTGTGCCCCTCACGACTCCGAGAGTTCTGAGTTCTTGGCCCATAATAATCACATTGTTTGGATCCATCAGACCCAAAAACATAAACAACACAATCTCGTACAATACTGCTTTTGCTCAGACACCCTTGACCTAAGTCTCGCCCTACTAGACTGCTCCACAACTGCAATTCCCTGCATCACTCCATCAACTGACTCCTCACATCCAAGTTCTTCCTGCTTTACAGACACGCCCCTTGCTACCCCCAACCTAGCTGTCCCTTCTAAGCTATTCTCTACACTGCCAGCTCCACCCCTCCCTAACCCTCCCACAGTGCATCTTCTCCCTCCTACAGCCCGCCCTTCAACAGATGCACCCTTCTTCCCGCCCCCGCTTGAGCTCCACCTCTTCCAAAAAGCCCCGCCCCTCCAATGGGGCTCCACCCCCTCCATAAAGCACTCCTCTTCAACTGGGCCCCGCCCCCACAAAACTGAATAAGGGACCTTTTACACACAGTTAGGATCTCTATCTCTCTCTCAGCCAGGACCCTGATTAGAATCCAGCCCTTATGCCCCAGCCATCAAGGGCCTCTCACCAGCTGCTCCCCTGACAGCACTTCCAGGAGCCGGGTGAGCACAAACCCGTCCCGAAGGTCTGCATACAGGTCTCCGATGTGGCAGCCCACACGGGCGAGGTGCGAATTCACCCACTTGGTGAAGGTTTTCTTCTGCACAGCCTCTCGCTCATCTGGAAGAAACAAAGACTGAGCCCAGCCTTCCAGGACTCCCTCATCTGCTTCAAGCGTCCCCACGACCCTCCAATCTTCTGCTGGCCCAAGACTTGACCCAGGTACCTCCTCCTGCCCGGATGCCTCCCACTACCTGACGCTACATGCCTAGTGACGACATACCTGTTCTTTCCACTTTTCCTAAGATACCATTCCCACAGGAAACCTTCCTAGCTTGCTGTCCTAACTGACGTCATTCATTCATCTTTGCAGTATTTGAGTAACAACTCTACTGGTATCGTAGTGGCACAGAAATCCCACTAGTAAGTGAAGCCAGTACACACATGGGCATTGTGGAGCCGGGCGGGGTGAAGGATGAGGAGGGTCCAGAAGAGAACTACATTCTAGGGCTTTCATTGACCCTATATTGAGGGCTCATCAAAGAGGACAAGACAGACAAAGGCTCAGCAAGAAGGAAGAAAGGACCAGGAAAGCAGGAATATGGCTGGACCAAGGCAGAAACTGTAAAAAACAGGAGAGGGAGATGTATTGGGGAGTTGTTTGGAGTTAAAAATAAGATGTCAGCAGTTGGGGACTTAGCTTAGGGGTAGAGTGTTTGCCTAGTCAGCACAAAGAAAAAAATACAGCTCTAGGAGGTGGAGGAGGAGGCACAGGGGAGACCGTGAGGTCCCTGAAGACAGGAATGTTCAAAGCCACCTCTTCATCCGTATACACAGACACAGCCCCCAAGTCCCCGGATGAGGAGAAGGAAGTCCACTTTCTCCTTGCTCACAGCAAAATCTTTAAGGATCTATCCTCTCGTGTGCGTGTGTGTGCGTATGCACATGCGTGGTATGATTCTAGCTAACTCCTTCCTTATTTTAAATATTTTTAAACATATTTTTATTGACATATACTATGGATCAGAGGACAAGTTCCTTCTGCTGTGTGGATCTAGGGATCAAAATCCGCTCACCTGGCTTTTGTAGTAAGCACCATTACCCACAAAGGACTTGTCCACCCCTCTCCTATCCCTCCTTCCCTTCATTCCTTCTTTCTTTCTTCCTTTTTTGGGGGGAGGGTCCATGAGTGCTGTGACGCGTGTGCCACACCCTGCCTGTGGAGAACTCATAGACCGTCTGTGGGAGTCAGTAAGCTCCTGCACCAAGTGAGATTTGAATCTCAGAGATCGAACTCAGATTTACACCACACACCCGACCACGGAGCCATCTCTCTGACCTTCTTTTCTTTCTTTCTTTCCTTCTTCTTTTTTTTTTTCTCAACATTTTGTCACATGCACTCCACGCTGACTGACTTTGAAGTTGCTTTGAGGCTGGCCTTAAATTCTCACTCCTGCTGCCTCTCAGACTCAGGAGTGATAAGTGTGAGCACTATGCCTAGATATTCTTTTTTTCTTTATGTAGCATCTTACAAAACGAGCTATCTACATCAACTATCTTATATTTGCTGATTTGTTCACTTACTGACATAGGTTCTTACTTTATAGCATGGGCTGGCCTTGAACTCACCATCCTTCTGCCTCCCTCAGTCTTTCCAGACCAGGAACAGAAGCATAGTCCACCATGCCTAGCTTAAAACTAAAAAGCTTTAAAACTTGAATTTGCAGGCTGGCATGACGGCCTTACCTGTACCTCAATGGGGGATGCAGAGAAAAAAGGGTTAGAAGTTCAAGGCCGACTTGGCTGGGAAAGATAGTCCAGCCTCGCCCTACCAGCCAAACCCAGTGATCTTCAATCCCAGCTCTTGGCAAGCAGAGGCAGGTGGACTCTATGAGTTAGAGACCAACCTGGTCTACAGAGCAAGTTCCAGGATGGTCAGGGACATGGAGAGAGACTGTCTCAAAAGAGCAAACAAATGAAACAATATATATGAATTAATTAAGCGGAACAGGAAAATAATGTGATCTAATAAGATGTATACTATAATGCAATTATTATTTCTGAAATTTTCCACTTGATATTCTGTATCATGGACATGAAGGAAGAGCAGCATCAAATACGGTGAGAACATGATACCATTAGGCACAGAGTTTCCCGGGTAATACGGTAATTATGCTGAATATCTGCATGTTTAGTTTTTAAAATTCATTATTTTTCTTTTCAATTTTATGCATACAGCTGCTTTGGCTACATGTATGTATGTGTACCTGTGCATGTACTGGTGCCTTCGGAGATCAAAAAAGGGAGTAGGTTCCACGGGACTGGAGTTATAGACAGTTGTGAGCTGTCACATGGATGTTGGGAATCGAACCCAGGCCCTCAGAAAGGGCAACCAAGGCTCCTAACCACCGAGCCACTTCTCCATCCCTGTGCTCATTATAAATACAGCTATTGATCACTTCTGATTGTTCCATCATTTTATGTTCCCGTGAGTCTGTATTTCATAACTAAAAGTCTTAAAAAAAAAAAAAAAGTTACATCTTAGCTTTCTTATTCCTTCCCCAACTCCTACAGCTAGAAAGCCACAGACCACAGAGCACAGGACAGAAAGAAACTCACTGGGTGTCCCTTGGAGTCTTCCTGGCATGGACTGCTCTCTTCAGGACTATCCAGAAGGGAAGCACGAGCTTCAGAACCCTTTGCACCGTGTGCCGTTGGCTCTGTTTGCTACAGCAGCTTAGCACATGCAGTTATAGCCCCAAATAATATTAGCCACAATTTAAAGTTTCCTGATAGTTCAGAAAAATAAAATGTATTTGCAATCTATTTCTTTTTTTCCAACATATGAAACCTGCCAATATTCACCTTTTATCCTAAAACATACTTTCTTTTTCTTTTAATAGTACTGAAGACTAAATTTGAGGCCTAAACTTGCTAGGTAAGTGCTCTAGCACTGAGCCACCCCCCAGCCCCTCACTGGGGGATTCTAGGCGGGGGCTCTACCACGAGACACACCCCCAGTCTGCTTTTTTACTTTTATTTTATTTTTTTTATTTTTATTTATTTATTTTTTTTTTGAGACAGGGTTTCTCTATGTAGCCCGGGCTGTCCTGGAACTCACTCTGTAGACCAGGCTGGCCTCGAACTCAGAAATCTGCCTGCCTCTGCCTCCCAAGTGCTGGGATTAAAGGCGTGCGCCACCACCGCCCGGCGCTTTTTTACTTTTAATATTGAAACAGTCACAATAAGTTATGCAGATTGCCTTTGAACTAATTTTGCCACCCAGGCAAGGTTTGAACTTCCTGTGCTCCTACCTTAACTTCTCAAGTGCTGTTATTGCAAGCCTGTATCAGAGACTTATTTTTCTTCTCGCTTTGTTGTTGTTAATTGGTTTTGTGTTTGTTTGGAAGAAGGTCTTACTATGTAGCCCTGGCTGTTACGAACTCACAGAGATCTACCTGTCTCTGCCTCCCTGTTGCTGTGATGAACGGCGTATACCACTACATCCAGCCTATTTTGTTTTCCTCTTGAACTCTCTTTGTAGATCAGGCTTACAGATCTGCCTGTTTCCACCTCCCAAGTGCTGGGCTTAAAGGCATGCACCACTACGCCGGCTTTCGTCTTCTTCTTCTTTTTTTTTTTTTTTTTTTTTTTTGGTTTTTTTTTCGAGACAGGGTTTCTCTGTGTAGTCCGGGCTGTCCTGGAACTCACTCTGTAGACCAGGCTGGCCTCGAACTCAGAAATCCACCTGCCTCTGCCTCCCAAGTGTTGGGATTAAAGGCGTGCGCCACCACCGCCCGGCTTTCCTCTTCTTTTTAATACCTATTTCTTTTTATTTGCATGACTGTTTTACCTGCTTAAGTGCCCTGCATGCGCGCCTGATGCCCATAGATGCCAGTAGAGGGCGCCAGATCCCCTGGACCTGGAGTTACAGAAGGTTGTAAGCTACAGTATGTGTAATGAACATGGTATCGCTACAGTATCGGTAATGAACATGGGTCCTCTACAAAAGCATAAAGTGCTCTAAACAACTGAGCTATTTCTCTAGCCCATTTGTAACACAGTGTCTCCTATAGCTCAGGACTGCTCTAAACTCGCTATGGAGCCAAGGATGACCTTGAATTCCTGATGCTCCTGCCTCTCCTTGCCAATAGATGGGATTCCAGGCCTGTTCTACCATATCTCATTCAAAGATGTCATGAATAAGACTTTAACAATTAGTTGTCTTTATGAGCCCATACCCATACTTGGTTATATCGTATTCTTCCCCGAGCATCTCTCAACTTACATCCCTATGCTTGAAATCTATATTAAAGGGTTTGAGGGGGAGAGCCAGTCAGAAAGTATTTGCCCCCACACACATTCATACATGCATAAAGACCTGAATTTGATGCTTCAAAACCTATGTTTAAAAGTTAGGCCCTTACTTGGGAGGCAGAGGCAAGGGGATCTCTAAGTTCAAGGCCAGCCTGGTCTACAGAGCGAGTTCTAGGACAGCCAGGGCTATACAGAGACACCTTGTCTCAGGAAGAAAAAAAAAGCTAGGCTTTTCAGTGTGAACCTGTAATCCCTGCACTGTGAATGTAGAGTCAGGCAGACCCACAGGGCTTGCCGGCCAGCCAGTCTAGCCAAATTGGTAAACTCCAGGTTCATCCAGAGACCCTATCTCAAAAAAAAAAAAAAAAAAAAAAAAAAAAAAAGAGACAAAGAGCAAGTTGGGAAGACAAATAATGTCAACCTCTGGCCCCCACATGCAGACGCACACAGTTTTGTGCAGACAGGGTCTCACGTGGACCAGGCTGTCCTCAAACTATGTAACCCAAGGTGACCTTGATCTTCTGATCTTCCAGCCTCTACCATCCACGTTCTGAGAGTGCTGTGGTGTAGGACCAGACCTGGCTGTAATCTTTCGCACAGTCCTGATGGGAACGGAAAATGGTTTTAAAAAGAAAACAAAAAACAAAATAAGAAAATGGACCATTTCCACTAAATCAGATATACGCTGTTATAGCTTGATTCTGAAATGTCTCTTAGTTTTTTTAACACATGGTCCCCAGTTACTGAACTTTTTTCCTTTCCTTCCTTCCCTTTTTTATTTGTTTGTTTGTTTCCTTGTTGTTTTTAACGGTCCTCTTTTGAAGGCTACGGGACCAGGCTAGTATCAATAGGTCATTATGTGTGAAATGGAAAGTTAACTAGCCCCTATTTACTTCATCTGTTTCTGATCTACCAAGATGTTTAGAGCCCCTGCCTTGTGTGCCGCTACCACAAACTTCACCACCCCTTCCCTACCACTATGAACTAAAACTTTGGAAAGAGTGTGTGGCCTTAAGTTGTCTGTATTCGGTGTTTCTGCCACAGAGACACAAAAGTAATACACATACTCTATGATGCAAGATGTTCTTTCCCAGCAGTGGATACTGGTCATCCAGAAATGTGCATCCCACCCAAAAACCGTGCTAGACATTGACAGAATCACCGTTTGTAACAGTCTCAACCTGAAGCAACTCAAAAGCACAGCAACAGGTGAACAGCTAGGCTGTGGTATGTCTACATTGTGGAATATTAGCCAGCAAGGAAAAGGACTGTGAGAATAGGGCACCATGGATGAAACTCACATGCTTCATATTGAGTAAATAAGCCAAAGACATACGAGAGTGCAGGGTGCCAGGCAGGGGGATAAATGTCTGTGATCCTAGTAGTCAGTTTGAGACCAACCTAAGCCACAAAGCAAGATACTGACATTAGGCATGTGGTGACACACATCTGCAATCCCAGTACTCAGGAGGCTGAGGTGGGATATAAATGAGACCTTGTCGTCATCATCATCATAAATGAAATTTAAAAAAAAAAAAGAAAGGAAGGAAGGAAGGAAGGAAGGAAGGAAGGAAGGAAGGAAGGAAGGAAACAGGGCCTGTGAAATGGCTCAGTGGATAAAGGCATTTGTTTATGCAAGTCTGGTGACATGAGTTCAATCCCTGGGATCCAGTTAAAAGTGGCAGGACAGAACTGACTCGACAGAGTTGTTTTCTGACTTCCACATGCCATGCATGCCATGCAAGAACACCTACACATGTCCCTCATGCACATACAGTGACAGTGTATGACATCTGCACATGTACCTCATACACAAGCAGAAGACAGTGGCTAGAGAGATGGCTTGGTGGTTAAGACCACTTGTTTATACAGTCTCAGGACCTACCGTCTGGGTGCCAGCAGGCACATAACGAGCCAGGCATCCCATCCAAGCCTGCTACCTCAGCTCTGAGATGACCAGAAATGGCAGGATTACTAGAGTTTTTGGGTTCAAGTCTAGCTCAGAAAAATCATTAGCCCACGGTCAAGGAGACAAGTTCCCTCAAAGACAATAGAGGAGGACATCCAAACGACCTCTCAGAAGAGGGTTTCTGAGGGTACTGCATGCACACTACACACAAACATACCTGCAGGCAAGATGTGCACACATATAAACTTGTTTCGATTTGGGAGTTTTAGTTGTTGTTTTGTGTTGTTTTGTTTGAGACAGGGTTTCCCTGTTTAGCCCCGGCTGTCCTTGAACTTTCTCTGTAGACCAGATTAGTCTCCAACTCAGAGATCCACCTGCCTCTGTCTCCGAGTGCTGGAATTAAAGGCATGTGCCACTACCACCTAGCACGAATAAACTTTTTTTTTTTTTTAAACAATGTAATTTAGGAGAGTCCGTATTACTTTTATTTGTAGGCTGCAATTGAGTACACTGTAGCTGTCTTCAGACACACCAGAAGAGGGCATTGGATCTCAGTACAGATGGTTGTGAGCCACCATGTGGTTGCTGGGAATTGAACTCAGGACCTTTGGAAGAACAGTCAGTGCTCTTAACGGCTGAGCCATCTCTCCAGCCCACGAATAAACTTTTTTATATTTAAATTTAAAATACAGTGTTGTAGAGGACTCTCCTGAGAGCAAAACAACCACCATTCTTGGGAGTTGAGCTGTGTCCGACTTGAAATGACAACACAGCTGAACTTGTTGACTTCTGACATCCCTCACAGGAGGAGGGGCAGGACGTCCTGGGACCCTACCTGATTATCCAGCAGTTCCACACCACAAAATGAATACATCCCTAATTGTGCATTACTGCTAGAGGGGTTAGAGTATATAGTCCAGGGAAGACTAAGGCAGGGACTTCACTACAGGAAAGCTATCATCCCTGCAGGGTAAAGCCTTTCCAGTAGGGTCTTGGGAAGGGAGCAGCCACACTGCTGTAAGTCCCCCTCATCTATGCTCTGTACATAAGCACAATCCACCGGTACCCAAAAGTGAACTTTGGTGGCAACATACCTTGGCTTGCTCAGTGAGATCTTAGGGAGGAGGGACAGACATTGTTTACACCTTCCTCATAGAAGAACATTTAGCAACACACACACACATACCAATACCCCCAAAGTCTTGAGCCAACAAGATGGTTTAGTGTGTAAAGATGCCTGCTGCCAACTCAGGTAACCTGATTTAATCTCTGGAATCCACATGATGGAATGCTATCCCATGTGCAGACAGACAGACACACTAATTAATTAATTAATACAATAAAATGTAAACAAGTAGTCTGGAGAGATGGCTCAGTGGTGAGAGCACATAGCTCCTCTACCAGAGGACCTAGGTTCGGTTCCCAGCAGCACACCAAGGAGCTCCCACTCCAAAGGATCCAACACCTCTGGCCTGAGAGCCCTGCATCTACATGCGAATACCCACAGGCACCAGACACACACCTGCACATAATTATAGATAATACATTATTTTAAAATGGAAACAATATTTTTTTAAAAGTCCTAAAATCCAACCATTTGACACTTCAGGGCAAACTCCATAGCTTGAACAGCCAAGGCAGGAGGAATGGTATGAATGTCTGAGCTATACTGTAAGACCTTGCCTCAAGAAGAGAAAATGAGGGCTGGAATGGGTGCCGCAGGTCTTTGCAAGCATTCAATCAGGAGCAGAGGCAGGCAGTTCTCTGAGTCAGATGGCAATCTTGGTCTGGAACAGCAAGTTCCAGAACAGTCAGAGCTACATAGAGAGATTTTGTCTTTAAAAAAATCAAGGCCAGGCCGTGGTGGTGCAGGCCTCTAATTCCAGCACTTGGGAGGCAGAGGCAGCTCTCTTTGAGTTCAAGGCCAGCCTGAACTACAGAGTGAGCTCCAAGACACCCAAGGCTACACAAAGAGACCCTGTCTTGAAACACCAAACCAAACGAACAAACAAAAACACAACAATGAAAGTTCTGGAATTGTGCATTTTGAAAGTAGTGCATCCGGGCTGCCTCTCTCAGCAGTCCTGAGTCCCATCTCAGTATTTTAATACAAATCAGTTAGAACTAAGTAGAATTTAAAGCAAAGAGCACTGGCCACATTTGGAGTGTTTACTAGCCACATAGACGAGCTGTGGCCCCCTTAGACACCATGGATACAGAACAGTCTTGTCTCAGTGGGAAGTTCACTGGTAGAGCTAGTCAAGGAACTCCAGAGCCGGGAGCAACTCCTCCGGACTCCTAGCCATCAAGAGAGGTGCCCTCTCGCCTGCCCCACGTCCCTCCACCCTCCCAGGCCCCTTCTCTAGATACCTGCTAAAGCCTTGATCCGAGAGCACTCAAAGAGCGAAGCAGCAGCGTTGGCGGCTGCTGGAGGCTCCCGGTCCCAGCCCCGATCTGGGCTCTCCCAGCGGGCTGCAGGGTTGTTGTTGTTGTTGGAGGCTGCTGGGCCCTCCATGTTGTCCACTTCCCCTGGTACTTGTGCCATTGAGGAAGGCAGGCCCTGGAAGCCAAGCGAGGAAGATTAGTGCAGGAAAATGGCCTGAGTTCATGGGACCCAATTCTCACAATGAGTGCCCATACATTCTGTTCCCTGTCTCAGTCTGACTAAAAAAGCCAACTGTGATGGAGCAAAGTCTGTGATCCCATAGTTGGGAGACTGAGGCAGGAAGAGCACCAGTTTCAGGGTAGCCTAGGCTACTATTAGCTAAATTTTATCTCAAAAAAAAAAAAATCAAATAATAGGGGCTTGGGATACAGCTCAGTGGGTAATGTGCTTTACTCGGAAGCATAATGACCTGAATCCAGTTCCAGAACCCACATAAAAAGCCAGCGATAGAGTGATGCGTGCTTGTAATCCCAGCACTAGGGAAGTGGAAACAGGCAGCTCCCTGGGCTCACTAGCCTGACAGACTAATCTGTGAGCTCCCAGACAAAAGGGCTTGTCTCAAAAACAATGTATATATCTCCTTAAGGATGACATCTAAGGTTGATCTCTAGCCTTCAAAGACATCTGTACACATGTACACCTATACACACAATATATATATATTAGATAGATGGATAGATGGATGGATAGATAGATAGATAGATAGATAGATAGATAGATAGATAGATAATGGTAATAATAATAATACAGACTAGGCATGGTGGCCCACACCTTTTAATCCCAGACACTCAGAAAGCAGAGGCAGGCAAATCTTTGTGAGTTGGGGGCCAGTCTGACCTACAGAGCAAGTTCCAGGATAACTAGGATCATATAGTGAGACCTTCTCTCAATTACCACTAATATCATCATCTGGGATGGTCAGTAAAATGCCTACGGCACAAATATGAGGCCCCGAGTTCAAATCCCTAGCACCCATGTAAAAAGTGGGACACAGTGACGTATATCTGTAAAGCTAGCTAGTCATGACCAGGACAGAGACACATGGGTCCTGGGAGCTCACTGGGCCAGCCAGGCCAGCCAGCCAGTGAGGCCGGGTTCTATGAGAGAACCTATTTTTAAAAATAAGTAAGCTGGAGAGTAATAGAGCAAGATACTCAGATGTTCACATCTGACTTGTGCATGTGCACATGCGCACAAACTTTCATGGACACACACACACACACAAGCAGGCCTGGTGGATGCTATCTTTAATCCCAGATCAGCACTTGGGAGGTAGAGGCAGGAGGATGAGGGTGAGTACAAGCCTCAGCTACACAGCAAGTTCAAGATCCACCTAGGCTACAGGAGACCGTGTTTCTTTTTTCTTTCTCGATCCCTGCCAGGGTTTCTCTGTGTAGCCCTGGCTGCTCTGGAACTCACTATGGAGATCAGGCTGGCCTTGAACTCACAGAAATATGTCTGCCTCTGCCTCCTGATATATATATGGCTAGAGAGACGGTTTAGTGGGTTTAGTGGTTAAGAACACTTGCTGCTTTTGCAGAGGACCCAAGTTCAGTTCCCAGGACCCACATGGTGGCTCAGAACTGCCTGTCATTTCAGTGAGCCCTGACCTGTGCACACACAGTTCATCGTACGCTCAAGCAAGCAAACGCAGTAACATAAATAAATAAATCATAGATCATTAAATACTATTACTAAATGATGGATAAATCTTTTTTTTTTTTAATTAAGCCACTAAAATAACAACATTCAGCCTGGCCACTTCAGAGAGCAGCTGTAATGAACCCAAGCTAGCGTGTGCGACAGCTCACCAGACGGTCACTGTATTCTTTGGTGAATGCTAACACAGAGCTCCACGAGACAGCAGGAACAGCAAGAGTGAACATATCTGAACCCGTGCCTTGCTCAGGATTTCATATGCATTCATGTAGTCAATTCCTTAGTGATAAGTTATCATTGGCCCATTTTACAGTGGTGAACACTGAGGCACGGAGGAATTCACTCACTTGCATGAGTTATACAGCTAATTCAGTGTCTGGGACTCAAACTGAACTCAGTAACACCCTCAGATATTCACCCCAGTAGTCACCACCCTTTGCTGTGTAACCCTTTTGTTCTCCAACATCCTAGGGAAGAAAGGTCTATGGGTGAATGGGGATTTGCCTCTCTCTATGACCCTGGCTTCTAACATGTGACTTGCTTTGACCAGCAGAGTGAGTGGGAGGAACTGGCTGGCCAGAGCCTTAATAAAGGAGATTGCTTGCACTAAGTGTGATGCTAGACTAGATAGAGTAGGTCCAGGGCCACAGACTCACCAGCCAAAGCCAGCTACAGCAGCTAGCGATGCCCCCCATCACTATGACACCCCTAAAACTTGAGTTGAGAACTGATCAAGTCTAACCTAAAGTATTAAACTCTTGACTTTACAGCTAAGTAAATGCTTAGTGTTTTAAGATAGTGAGTTGGGAGGGGTGACTTGTTATACAGCCTTCCTGTAACAATAGCTGACTGATACATCATAAATACCTATTTTAGAAGGTGATAGCAAATGTGTCTCCAACACAACCCTCACATACACACCCCAGTCCTACTTCTAAGACTGTAAAAATAGAATAATACACTTATTTTCAAAAGACCCAGACAACTTCAAACTCAGGAGAGTTTAAGATGCTAAGTATGTGGTAAATTGTGGCCAATGGCAGTGGAGACTATTCCTTTAGGTGGGCGCCCTAAAACCACTGCTCTTCTTCTCTTTCATAGAAAGCTATGTGACCACACGGCCACCTACGACTGACTACCTGTGCGACCTCAGCCAGGTCACTCGCCCTGTGTGGTCTTCATCTGTGAAAATCCCACGGTGTCTGGAGATGAAATGAGGCGCTCTCTCTGCAACCATGGAATGTGGTACACGCCAAGCCCTCAGTCCATAGCCCTCTTTATTCTTTTCTGCTCAAAGTGTCTGGAATTCCATCCAGAGCCTCACACTTGCATGTGCTCCACCACTGACACACACAGCCAGCCAGCCAGCTCTGAGTTTTCACTCTTTGGTCTCATAGCTTAGCTAGTCTGGGGGTCTGGTCAAGAGTCAAACAAGAGATGGGTTCAATGCTTTATTCTGGCGGTATGGCACTCGGTTTCTCTGTGCTTTGATTTCCTTCCCCATTAACGAGTGGTCACAACTGTTTCCCAATGGAGGATACTTGGGCCAGAGGAGGCGCTTAGCACTTAGCGAGCTCTCTGCCGGGCCCAGCTTGCAGCTCTGGCCTTTCTGAGGTGCATAGGAAAAGGGGTCCTGCCGGCTCCAGCAAGGGCCGTGGGGAGCTGGGCTGCTAGTGAGACCCGAGGTTTTAACCCTTCCAAACCCACGCCTCTCTGTCCCTGTGGTCCAGTCACCGTGCGGAGGAGGGGGGCCTGGGAAGGACAAGGCCTTGGGGTGACCCACGCCTGGTTCAGGGGCTGAGCTAGGTGGGGATGAGGGGTTTGTTGGATCGCAAGCCTCCAAGCCGCTAAACAGACCCGGGGGTTCAGGCCCGCCAGCTTGCGAGGGAGGATGCTGGGCCAGGTGGGGAGATGCTGGGGAAGGGCCGCCGTCCGCATCGCCGCTCACCTGGGCGCCGGCCGCCGATGCGGTCCCGGATGCTCGCCGCGCAGCACCGCCCTCCCTGCGGGCGTTCGTCGCCGGGCCGGGCCCGGCTCTGTTCGGCCCCACCGGCCCGCCGCTCGGCCAGATCCGCATGCCGCCGCCGCCGCCGCGCTCCCCCCACGCGCCGCAGCCGCTCCGCACGCCCCGGGACCCCTCCCGCACGCCGCCCCGCCGCCCGCGCTGTCACACACCGGGCCACGCGTGTAATGCACAGCCGCGCTCGCGAGCGCTCGAGGCAGCGTCACACACTCCCACACTGCCACTCACACACCGGGCCCCTGGCAACGTCACACACACTCTCTCCACATGCACACTCTCATAGTGTCACTCCTTCGTACGGGGTCAGTCAGGGTCAAACCTTCGAACTGTCTGTCACACGCAGTCATTTGCAGTGTTTTCCTCTCTGGAATGTGCCCTGCAGGTTCATTCACTGTGACACACTCAGATATCGCCACCACTAACAGTGACAGATGTCACCAATACAGTAAATAGCGCCCTGCAGGGTAGTACATTGATAACTCAGATACAGCCATCACCACAATGAGGGTCACATGAAGTCACTTGAACAGTGTCCCAGGATGGAATAGTGCCCTGCAGAACCACACACTGTGACACACTCAGATACAGCCACCACCACCAATGGCACATACAGTCACACACGTCACACACCTCCAAGGTGTCACAGAGTGTCTATGCTCACACAACACAAAGTTCACAATCGCACAGTCTTACACGCTTAAAATGTCATACCAGTCCCCTACGCACAAAAGATGACACACCCTGTGTTGCTACACACCCATACATCAGAGCCTCAACAAGACACAAAAAGAATCTCAGTAAATGTCACAAACAGCCACACATAAATGGGATCATATTATCACACTGGCGTCCCAAACCTTCCCAATCCGAAAGCTTCACACTCCATTACAGCTTACCTCACACATACCTCACACTCACACAGGCCGAGTACCCCTCACGGAATCACCCCCACGGACTCCAAATAACAGTACCAGTGATCTCTATACACAACTCACATTGCAACACAAGGAATGAAACAGCGTGTCGCCCACAACCATGCTGTCCCTTCTGGTCACTGAGGGTCACACAGGCACAGAATCACCCCACACACACCTCTTGCTTGTTGGGAGGAGGCTTTGGTGGAGCCGAGTACCATCTCAGAGCCTAAGTGTCTGTGAGGGGGCGTGAGCAAGGAGAGCGCGGTGGGCGTAATGCCCCGGCGGGCCCCGCCCCTCCCCGCCCACTAAGGGTGGCTGTCTCTAGTAGGCTGAGCGCTGAGTGACACACCGCCCTAGCACCGCCCACTCCCTTCCTCATATGGAGCGTGGCTTATACTTCTAAGCGCCTATCAGAGAAGGGGGTCTGAAAATGCAATTTGACTCCTGCTCCGCCCACTCACGCTCTATCCAGCGGGAGGCGTGGTCGCCTCGATCCCGCCCTTTGAACTCAAATTAGGGGGCGAGGCCCAGGCGGGAACCTCGTCTGGCCCCGCCCCCTCCTTCTGCGTTGACCTGCGGCGCGCCACCTCGTAGCCACTGGGTTCCCGCGCGTCCTCGGAGTTCTCAGCTTTTCGGGCCCTGGACCCTACAGCATGACTGTCAAGAAGATCGCGATCTTCGGTGCCACCGGCAGGACCGGGCTCACCACACTGGCGCAGGCGGTGCAAGCAGGCAGGAGCCGGGGCGGTTGGGGGAAGTCATGAATACCGGGCGGAGCTCTGGGAAGGGTCGTCCTGGGGCTAGGCGGAGACCACACGGGGCGTTGTGTGCCCCAGCCTGTGGGCCAGCAAGTGGTCACGGGTGTGTGTGTGTGTGTGTGTGTGTGTGTGTGTGTGTGTGGCAGAAATGGAGGACTCTGAGACTCAGCTTTATGTCAGAGTCCAAGGCATAAAGGAATTAACCGTGGGAACCTGGAGGACTCCTCTGACAGTTATATGCAACCAGGGGCTCTTATGAAATGTGACTGAGGTGGTGGTCCAGTAGCAGCTTGGCATCCAGCCAGCCGGGCCATTTCCCTACACGTGTTAAAATCTTGGTGACCCTCATTTAGACACCACTTAACACATATGAAAACTGAGGCAGAGAGGACTTGCTGGTACAATGGTTGTGCCGGGATTTGAACTCCGGTTCATGCTCTTAAGCACTAAAAAAAAAAAAAAAAAAACATCCGCAGGCTTATAGTTTGATCACTGGAACAGGAAATCGAAAAAGTTAGGCAGCAAGTTACTTCGAAGAGAATGGAAGCGGTCACACTAGAAGAGAGGGACAGCCTAAGAACTGCAGTCCTGGAAAAGACATTGAACTAAAGCTTTGGGGCTGCCCCAGGGGAGGGCACAGGATCCCCCAGCATCCCCTGGCTCCTCGGCCTAGAAGTTAACTCTGGACCAGACCTGAAAGTTCCAGATAAAGGGCCACACCCTTGTTAGCTTTGGCGATTCTTAAGACGTTGACTATCAGAGTGCCCCAAAAGGGTGGAGGCCACCAAGAGCCCAGTCCCTGCAGATTCCCAGTGCAGCTCCTGCTTTGGGTGAGGCTCTTTCTAGAAGTTCCACTCCCCCCACCACCATGGGCTATCCTTCTCCCCAGGGACTTAGTTGGGGGGAAGGAGGTCTTAATTCATGGCAAAGGAAAGAGCCCTGGGTCTCTCAATGAAAGCTAAACTACAGTCTGGCTGTAGTGGTGTAGACCTGTAATTTCCCTCACCATTGAAGAGGCAGAGGTAGACAACTCAGGAGATCAAACCTGTCCTTGGCTACGCAGCAAGTTCAAGGCCATCGTGGGCTACCTTAGACCCTATGTCAAAACAGCAAAACAAAAGCAAACTGCTGATAAATCATTTCTAGGGAGAAACAGGGAAGGGAAGAGAGAAGTTGAGAAGTGCTGTGTCACCCTGAAATTATGGAGTATCCGGTTTAAATACCTTAATCCCCAATACCACTGTTTACCGATGGCTCACCCTGCTGGTCACAGACAAAACTGCATGCAGGAATTCCGAGAGGCCTGGCCTTTTTCTCCCTGTGACTCAGAAAAGACTCTATCAGAAACAGGAAGAGGAAAGAAAAAAGAAAAAAAAAAAAAGGAAAAAGAAGAGGCAGGAAGGGATGGGGGATATAGCTCTCAGAGATGAAGCGCCTGCCTGAAATCCACTTGTGAGAAGAGGCTTGAAGGGGGCATGGCTCAGTAGGCCCCATTGCCTATCATGCCCAAGGCCTTGTGTACAACCAAGGAAAAAAGTAGCTAAGATGGGCTCGGGTTTTATTCCCTCAATGTCATTTTGTAGGGCCAAGGGTCTGATAAACATGGACTCTAGACTCACCCTGCACATTTAAGCACATACCATATTACCATAGTGATGTGGCCAAATGCTTTGTCATCTACAGTTAGAGACCTAAATATCTATAAAATAAATAAATAAAAGAAAGAGAAAAGACCAATACTGAAGCAATAGTTGCAGGCTAGGCAGATGGGTCAGTGGGTAAAGGTACCTGACCACCTGAATTGAATCCCCAGAAAGAAAGAACCAACTCAGAAAAACTTGACCTCTGACCTCCATACATACACACAAATAAATAAGAGTAACAGTTAAAGGAGGTTGCTAGCTGGGCGGTGGTCGTCAAAGTGTTTAATCTCAGCACTTGGGAGACAGGCAGGTGAGTCTCTGTGAGTTCGAGGCCAGCCTGGTCTACAGAGTAAGTTCCAGAATGGCCAGGGATACACAGAGAAACCCTGTCTCTTAAAAAAAACCCAAAAACTAAAAATCCAGGGGTTGGCATGGGAAGCTGATTAAATGACTTACAATGTAGAGAGTGCTTAGAACCAAGGCTCATGTATAGTCCATGCTTATCCTCCTTGGCCAACTGAACTCAGATATAAAGATTATAGCCCGTTCTTGAATGTAGCTCTGGCTTTCTCTACCCACTAACTGTGTACTCATGGCTAGTTACCTAAGCCTGCCTCAGTTTCCCTTTCTTCAAAGTAGGTATGGTAAGAATAGCTACTTTGTAAAATTGTTACAACCTAAGACTTTTCAAACTAGGGGTCAGTGTGAGTTCTGGACTGTTTTAAATTGGTCACAAAGGATCAAAATGTATCAAGTTGCCACTGGAGTTGGACAGCCGGGTCTAACCACTTGTCCTCAGTAAGACAATTAATGAGAAAAATTAATAGTGAAAACAGAAAAAGGAAATGAATTTAACGTAGGCATGTTGCGAAGCTACTCAGACCTATCTTTCAAGGTCTTGACAAAGGGTGTAAGTTTAAATAGAAGGCAAGAGATACCCGTACATAAGCAGTCCCTCTCTCGCATCATCATGTTGTCCCCTGCGTCCTTTAAGGTGGTCTGACAAGTTGTCAGAACCATCAAATCTCTTCCTCTTGTGGCTGGCACAGGGCCCCAGCCTCCTTCTCCTGCCAGCATGAGCCATTTGGGGAAGTTGCTATTTTGGGGTGGGGATTGGGGTCTACCGTTTCAAGCTGTCTGATTATCATCTGCATTCCTGCCAGGATGTTACAGCATGCCAGATGTTGATTTGATATATGGATTTATGTGTACTGGGTCAAGCAGTGGCATTTTGTATTGAGTGTTAAGATTTAAAAAAAAAAAAAAAAAAACTCTTGAAAGAGCCTGGAGAAATGATGAGAAAATCCTATACTCCCAGCACTCAGAGAGTGAAAGGTCAGCTCGCAGCCAGTTCTGGAAGACATAGTTCAACGCCAGCTTGATTTGTGTAATACTTTGTATCCAAACATAAAAAAAGAAGGAAGGAAAAGAGAAGCTTAAAAGTGAATGAACTTTGCAACTTATTCTCACATAGGAAGAGAAACAGAAAGACAGACAGATTTGTACATGTATGAACTTTTTATGCAAATATATAAATTCTGCATATCGTATACTATGTATATAAGTAAAAAAGAGGAAGCATGTTGAGAGAATCTTGCAACTTCTCTATAGCTGAGTTTATTTAAAAATAAAAGCTTGGGGCTGGAGAGATGGCTCAGTGGTTAAGAGCACTGACTGCTCTTCCATAGGTCCTGAATTCAATTCCCAGCAATCACATGGTAGCTCACAACCGTCTATAATGGGATCTGATGCCCTCTTCTGGTGTGTCTGAAGACAGCTACAGTGTACTCATATAAATAAAACATAAATAAATGTTTAAAAAAATAAATAAAAGCTTAACAGAAAGCCTGACCAGATGTTTGACACCTGTATTCCCAGCACTTAGGAGACAGACAACAGGAACATCACTGGGTTTGAGGCCAGCCTGAGCTACAATTGTGAAATCTATGATAGTCTGGGCTGCAGCATGACATCTGACAAGTAAATAAATACAAAACCTTGAACAAATGTTAATAACAGATGATATTGTTAAAGAAAAAAAATGACCACATATTTTAGGGTCAGCAAGGTGGCTTAGTGGGTAAAGGCACTTGCAGCCAAGCCTGATGGCCTGAGTTTGATCCCAGGATCCACATAGGAAGAAAGAGAGAACTAACTGCCACAAGTTGTCCATACACAATTTACAGATGCACATATGTACACGTGGTAAAATAAATGTAAAATAGTAAATAATAAAAATAAATACAAAAGATAAAAGCCCATATTTTAATTGTCTTTGGAGAAGGATGAGATCTGAATGTAGCTACTAGCTGCGTGTGCTTCTGGCCTCTGTTTACTTTATTTTATTTCCTATACTTTTTACGTATGTTTTGTGTGTGCACCACTTTTGTGCTTGGTGGTCACAGAAGCCAGAAGAGGAGGCCAGATCCCCTGAAAAATGGAGTTATAGATAGTTGTAAGCCACTCTGTGGGTTCTAGGAATGGAAACCAGTAGCAAGTCCTCTTAACCACTGAGCCATCTCTTCAGCCCCTACATGTGGCCCTTTTAATTTCAGTGTGAATTGTGTGGTCTGCTTGGTTGTTTGTTTGTCTGGTTTTGTTTGTTTGTTTTGTTTTCTTTGAGACAGTGTCTCCCTGTGTCGTTCTGGCAGGCCTGGAACTAAACTTTGAACTGGCTTTGAACTCATAGAGATCCACTCGCCTCTGCCTCCTGAGTGCTGGGATTAAGGTTGGGCATCAGAAGCTGCTGTCTAGGCCAGGCAACAAATGAGTTTCATGAGGCTCCTTATTCAGTAGCCACAGGGCCATCTTGAAACTCAGGTACATGGGGGCAGGGAGCTTGAGCTTCTGTCCGTGAGCTCTGAGGGAGACCAGAAGCAAATGTGAACCCCCAGACTCCCAGGGCTCTCAGTTACTCCTAGGTCCGCAGAGAGTCATGATGGAGTAAAGAAAATTGATTCGGAGATCCAGGGAAAGGGTGAAGGAGTCGGAGGCAGAGAGCACACGCCATGAAAGGCCGAGAAGCAGGAAACAGTGAGGGAAACTGAGAAGTCGGTCACAGTCCTGCAGGAGAAGGGGATGCTGTCTCTGAGAGGAGAAGCCAGAGCCAGAGGGGCCCAGAAAGGCTGTCCTGAGCAATGTGAGTTTTCCTGCAAAGTAAGGAGGGACAAGGACGGACCTGAGCAGGGAGATGCTGCTGTCTAGGCTGGGTTTGGAGGGGGCAGGAGAGAGCCAGGGGGGACCCAGGCAGGGGATGAAAAAGAGGATTCCAGTGAGTCCACATAAGAAAATAGACCCTGAGATTATTAAAAAGAATAACAAGTCATTGCTGGTGGCTCATGCCTATCATCCCAGCATTTGAGAGGCTGAGGCAGGAAGATTGCTATAAGCTCAAGGCCAGCCTGGACTACATAGTGAGTTCCAGTCCAGACTAAGCTACAATGTGAGATCCTGTCTTAAAATAACAACAGCAATAATGATGATGGTGGTGGTGGCAGTGATGGTGATGAGGATAATAAATTAACTGGGATCTGAAGAAATAGCTCAGTGGTTAAGAGCCCTTGTTGCTTTTGCAGAAGACCTGAGTTCAGTTTCCAGCACCTATGTCAGGCAACCTTGTAACTCCAGCACCTTTGGCCTCCATGGGTGCCTGCCCTCAAATGCACACACAAACACATAATTAACAAGAAGCAAATAAGTAAATAATAATGTTTCTTAATGAGTTAAGTGCTGGAGAAATGGCTCCACATTTAAGAGCACTGGCTGCTCTTCCAGAGGTGGCTCACATGGTCTGTTATGCCGGTGACAGCATGCTCATATATATAAAATAAATAAATCTTTTTTTTTTTAAATGAGTTAAACTGGGCATGGAGATTAAACCTGTAATCCCAGCACTCTGGATGTGGGAGTTGGAGACCCAGACACATCACCCTCACCTCTACAATGAGTTCAAGGCAGGTTGGGTTATATAAAGCCCTGTCTCAAAAAAAAACCCTAAATATCAATATAAAAGGCATAATCACAATAGCAAACCTTCATTGCTTGTCAGGACTGGACTTTGGGTTCATTTGTTTTAGTACAGCTTGGTTTTTATGCATTTTGTTGTTGTTGTTGTTTGGTTTGATTTTGGTTTTTCTATGTGGGATTCAAATCTAGTGCCTTACATGTGTATGCATTTTATGGCTGAGATTCTATACATTTTTATTTTTATATTTATATTTTTAGTTTCTTAATGTTTTGTTTTTTTTTTTTTTTTTTTTTTTTTTTTTTTTTTTTTTTTTTTTTTTTTTTTTAGTTTGTGTCTTTCTAATGTTTCCTTGTAGTATTTTTAACTATGTCCATAAGTCTATGTATGGGTTATGCAGGCAATTGACCGGTGTCAGAGGTATGGGACCCCTGATGCTGGAGTTAGCTACAGTTACAGCCCCTGACTTAGGTACTGAACTCCGGTTCCCTTATGTAAGAGCAGCCAGTGCTCTTACTCACCAAGCCAGCTCACTGTGGATAGTTTGTTTCCTTGCAAGCTTCTAGAACTTTAAAAAAAAAAAATTAAGGATAATCATGGTGGCACAGAAACAGTAACCAGGAAATCTCAATGAGTTCAAGGCCAGCCTGGTCTACATAAAGAATTTCAGAATAGCCAGGGCTAGATAAAGAGACCCTGAGACCCTGTCAGTACCCCCCAACACACTCCCTCCGCCAAAAAAACTAAATAAATAATTAAAATATTTAAAAATGTTTTATCTTAATATGTATGGATATTTTGCCCACCTATATACACACCTGTGCTCACAGAGATTAGAAAAGGGCATCAGATCCCTGGGATTGGAGTTACAGACAGTTGTGAGCTGTCTGTCATGTAGGTGCTGAGACTCAAACCTGGATCCTCTACAGGATCAGAAAGTGCTCTTAACCAGCTCTCCAGACCCTAGTTTGTTTTTAAGGCAAAATTTCGTTCCCTAACCCAGATTAGCTTTGAACTCCTGATCATTCTGCTTCGGCTTTCCTGCCACTGAGATTACAGACCATCGCCAGTCGCCACACCCAGTGTGACTTGGTGTCTTTCACATAGCTATCCATACATATTTGGTTTTCTTCCTCTAACTGTTGGAACATGAGTCAATATCTCATTTGTTTTTATGTCAAATGGTACTGCATTGTGTGTCTATGTGCGTTTATCCATTAAACAGTTGGCAGATGTTATGAAAACTGATAGTACCCTTATACTGTAAGAATTTGAGGGTGAAAACATGTTTTTGCTTCCCTTCAGTCTGTTATCTGACGGTAGAACTGCTGGGTCACATGAGCAGGTTGTGTGTAATCTATTGAAAAACTGCCAGAGGGGAGCTGGAGCCATGGCTCAGCAGTTAAAAGCACTGACTGTTCTCCCAGAGGACCAGGGTTCAATTCCCAGCAACCACATGGTGGCTCACAGCTGCCTGTTCAAAACACCAGTGCAGATAAAAATAAAAATAAATCATTTTTAAAAAGGAAAGAGGGCTAGAGGGATGGCTTGGTGGTTAAAAAGCACTCACTGCTCTTCCAGAGGTCCTGAGTTCAATTCCCAGCAACCACATGGTGGCTCACAACCATCTGTAATGGAATCAGACACCCTCTAGAGAGTGACAGTGTGGTCACATCACCCAGGGTTCCCCTCCGTACTGCATGAGAGGGGTCCCTCCCCACCAGCATGCCAACCTGACTCCAGGCTTTTTCATCATGTCATCTTGATAAGTGTGAAGTGGTAGCTTATGTGGTCATCATGATAGGTGTGAAGTGGTAGCTTATGTGGTCATCATGATAGGTGTGAAGTGGTAGCTTATGTGTAGGTTGTTTGTTTGGTCAGTGGATTGGCTTTGATTTTTTGAATCCAGGTTTCATGTAGCTCAGCTGGCCTTGAACTCCTAACTTCCTGCATCTTCTTCATAGTTGTTGGAATTATAGACCTTACAACAAGTAACAGGTCTTGTTCTATAGCTCTGTGGTCCTGGCTGTCCTTACATACTGGGTGGACCAGGATGGCCTCTAATTTGAAATAATCCTCCTGCCTCCCATGTGGTAGGACTACACCACCATACTCTTTTTTTTTTTTTATTAGATTTTGTTTGTTGTGTGTGTGTACTTATGGGGGTCAGAGGACAACTTTCAGGTTGGTCCTGGGTATCCCTGATTCATGAGTTCTAAGTTATCCTTGACTATATAGTGAGTCTGAGGCTGCCCTAGGCTACATGAGACCAGGTAAGAGGAGGGAAAAAGCATGTGGGAGATGAAGGCTGGACAAACAGGAGACTGGGGCCA
Source organism: Mastomys natalensis (assembly GCA_021653895.1). Classification (NCBI taxonomy): domain Eukaryota; kingdom Metazoa; phylum Chordata; class Mammalia; order Rodentia; family Muridae; genus Mastomys; species Mastomys natalensis. Next base: position 463,959 of record JAJTUV010000764.1, on the reverse strand, counting down.
GTCTGGAATACACGAGACTGTGTCTCAAAGAACAAGTAAATATAAGATTAAAGTTAAAGGGCGTAAAGACATAGAACTTAGTGTGGACTTACTTCACCTCAGGGACTCCCTGGGTTCTGTTCCTGTTCCCCCAAAGGTTATTTAGCAGTGGCAGCGACATCATCATCAGTGTATCAGAATATAAAATCTCCCTGCATTTATTTGTGAAATTAGTGTAGGCAGCTATCCAGAAATGGAGACTCTTCTACTTTTGCTTTTTCTGTATCATCTTCAGACTAAGACAAATCCCTGTGACGAGTGCAAAGAGTGACTGCAACGTTTTTATTTATTTGATGACCTTTAATTGTCATCATTTTTTTTTCAATTTTTTTTTCCCCCAAGGCCTCATTTATGCTAGAAAAGCACTCTTGGGGATTCTAAGAAGAGGCTTTACCACTGAGCCACGCCCCCAGCCCCTCACTGGGGGATTCTAGGCAGGGGCTCTACCATTGAGCCATACCTCCTGTCTGCCCCAATCCTTTCTTTCAGTTTTCTTTGAGACAGAGTCTCACTAATTACACAGAAGGTTCCATCCTCATACCTCTGCCTTCTGAGTAGCTGAGTCACTGGCCTTTGAAAGCACTGGAGTTTTCATCTTTAGTGAACACTAGGGATACCCTGGGCTGAGTGGGAACTAATCCCAGCTTCCCTCAGTCTTTGAGAATTTGGGTCGTCACTTTCCAACAGGACCACGGATGGGGGAATACAGAGCAGGAGCTATGCCAGGGGTTAACCATTTCCCTCCTGGAGGGTGGGGTGGGATAATCAGGGAGAGTTCCATGGAGACCTACATTCAGATTATTGGGGAGTCAGCGTGAAGGTATTGCCCTGTTTTAAGAGCTAGCTAGATATCATCTGTTAATTTGCCAGCTTGAGAACCATTACCCCAGAATAAGGCTGGGAATGGAGAACCTGGGAAGGAAATAGGTTTAAGGGTTCACAACACCCTGTAGGGTCAGCCTGCTGACCTTCCTTTTCTATTCCTCTTTGTCCACAGGTTACGAGGTGACGGTGCTGGTTCGAGACTCCAGCAGACTGCCGGCAGAGGGGGCCCAGCCAGCCCACGTGGTGGTGGGAGATGTTCTGCAGGCGGCCGATGTGGACAAGACTGTGGCTGGGCAGGATGCTGTCATCGTGCTACTGGGCACTGGCAACGACCTCAGTACTGAGCCCCCCCTTTGCCCTCGGCCCCTCCCTGCACCTCGGCCTCCAGCACCACCCCCGCCCCCAGCCCCACCCTTGCCACCCCTGCCGCCGCCACCACCGCCACCTGCCAGTGACAGCCACTCTCTGTCCCCTCTAAGGTCCCACTACAGTAATGTCCGAGGGCACCCGGAATATTGTGGCAGCCATGAAGGCGCATGGAGTGGACAAGGTCGTGGCCTGCACCTCGGGTGGGTGGTGGGGTCATGGAAGTGGGGCTGAACTGGGAAGGGGGTGAGTACTGAACAAGCAACCTCCGGTCCTCTGAAATACGGTATTAAAGCTATCCCAAGTTATCATACATTCATTGAGCACCAATTGTGAACATAGTAGTGTGCCCTGGATTCTGCACCCACATTGCTCACAGATAAAAGTGAGGTGGCAAACAGATCCGTGGTTGAACTGACATCCTAGATAAGCAAAGCCAAGATAGAAAAGACACTACAGAAATATCAGGGACAGCAGTGGACAAGCCTGGGGAGAAAATGGTAGCCAAAAGGTGGGAGACACCTCACAGAGAATGTGATGCAGCGGTGGTAAACACCAACTTGCTGTCTTCCCCAGTTATAGAGAGAAGCTGACATTAAACAAAACTTCCTGGGGGCCTGGGAGGGAGGTGGCTAAACAGTAGAGCACCTGCCTTCAGCACACCCTCCCCAACCCCCGTGAGTGGCTAGGGGCGTGGTTCAGTGGTAGAGCCCCTGCCTAGAATCCCCCAGGGAGGGGCTGGGGGCGTGGCTCAGTGGTAGAGCCCCTGCCTAGAATCCCCCAGTGAGGGGCTGGGGGCGTGGTTCAGTGGTAGAGCCCCTGCCTAGAATCCCCCAGTGAGGGGTTGGGGTATGGATCAGTGGCGGAACTCCTTCTGGCATGTACAAGGTCCTAGGTTCCATCCACAGGGCTGAAGTAATCCTTAGTAATCTGAAAGGAGTTAATAACAGCAATTAATGCTAACTTACTGTGTTTCAGGTACTTAGTGAAAAACCACTTAATCCTCCCAACACAGTAGGAGAAAAGCAGAGCAGACACTTAGGAAACACTAGCTGTTACCTGTTTTGGTTAGTTCAAAGCCACAGCACTAGAAGTTTCCTAGTGACCCACATGCGAACTGCTGTAGCTAGTCAGAGCCGAGAGATGTGATATGCCAGGTTGTCTCTGCAACCTGTTCTCTTTGGTAACCACTGACTGATGGTGTCCCTGGAAAGGGAGAAGGCATGAAGAAGGGGTGCATGGTCCAGGCAGCTGGTCACAACGTGCAAAGGCTTGGTGGGTAGGAAAGAAACTTATTTATGGTTATTTCCCATTGATTTTGCTAAGAAAAATGATCATAAGTCTGTGATTTTAGAACGGTTTTGTTTTTAATGTTTTTTTTTTTCTTCTTCTTAGAGGCAACCATTAGTGATTAAAATTAAAATCTTGTTTCCATTAAGGAAATTGTAAGGTTCGCTTAATTTATATTCCCTTCTCCCCCATCCTGAAAAAGTTCTGTTTAGGGCTAGATTTCATGGATCCTGTATTATTGTTATTGGTGGTGCTGGGAGTAGCAGTAGTAGTATTGTTGTGTGGATTGGTGTTTTGCCTGCATGTATGCCTGTGTAGGGTATCAGAGGTATCAGATCTTGGAGTTACAGTTACTGTGCTGACATGTGGGTGCTGGGAATTGAACCCAGGTCCTTTGGAAGAGCAGTCAGTGCTCTTCACCACTAAGCCGTTTCTGCAGCCCTATTTTTATTTATTTTACTTAAAATTATTTTATTTTGGGGGCTGGAGAGATGGCTCAGCAGTGAAGAGCACTATCTGCTCTTCCAGAGGTCCTGAGTTCAATTCCCAGCAACCACATGGTGGCTCACAACCATCTGTAATGGGATCCAATGCTCTCTTCTGAAGGCAGCTACAGTGTAGTCATATAAATAATAAATAAATCTAAAAAAATTATTTTATGTATATATATATATGAGTGCATTGCCTACATGTTAGTCTGTGCACCATATTTGTACCTGGTGGTCACTGTGGCTAGAAGATTCCCGGTAACTGGAGTTATAGGAAGTTGTGAGCCACCACGTGGAGCTGGGAATCAAACCCAGATCCTCTGTAAGAGCAGCAAGTGCTCTTAATCACTAAGTCGACACCCTTGCTCGCACCTCCAAGATTCTCAGTTGTTACTGGAGCAGCGGCTCTGTCAAAACTCTGAAGACAAAGAGCTTGCAGTGCCGTCATAAGGACTGGATTGGGGTCTTCAGCACCCTCATTAAAAGCCATGTATAGCGTTATTCCTGTAATCCTAGGTCTAAGGATGTAGAAACAGGAAGATCCCTGGGGCTCGCTGGTCAGTAGTGTAGCTAAATTGCTGAGCTCCAGATTCAGAGAGAGCCTCTGTCTCAAAAAATATAAAGGAGAAAGCCCTTGAAGGAACCCAACATCGACTTGAGCCCTTCACACATGGTACATGCACATGCGGACAAATATGTTTGCCGTGAGTGTGTGGATGGGTGTGCATACGGAAGTCAGAGGACAACTTGGTAGGAATCAGGTGTCTTCTCCCACCATGTGACTTCTGACAACAAACTCAGGTTGTCAGGCTTGGTGGCATGGCTCCTCTTGTTATGACTTGTGTTCTGGCAGCTGACAGGCAATGACAGGATAGCCCAGGCTAACCCTGCCCTATGTCTATCCCCACCAGCCTTCCTACTATGGGACCCGACCAAGGTGCCCCCACGCCTGCAGGACGTGACCGATGACCACATCCGGATGCATAAGATTCTGCAGGAGTCAGGGCTGAAATACGTGGCAGTGATGCCCCCACACATAGGTGAGTGGGGGCGGGGTGGCCATGGCAACATCAGCGCCAGCATGCTCTCCACCTGAGAGCTCCGCCCAGTCTTGCCTGGCTCCTCCAAAACTGCCAACCCTGGCTTCATAGTCAGGTGCACACCTGTATAACAGAAACATGTGGGCTGGCAAGATGGCTCAATGGGTAGAGACTCCTGCCTATCAAGCCATAGGACCTGATTTCAATTCTGAGACGCATGTGGTGGAAGAAGAGAAGGAACGGGAACAGCCCTCCTAAAAGTTGTCCTTTGGTCTCCACGTATGAACTGTGGCATGTGACTCTCTCCTCAATAAGTAAATAAAACGATTTAATTTTTTAAGTAAAAAGGTAATTGAAAACACTTTTCTCAGACGTGGAAGACAAGTGTGTGATGCTCTCCTCTAATTCCAGAACTTGGGAGCCAAGGCAGGAGAATGACTAGTTCTAGGCTGGCCTGGGTTTTGAGACTACATTCCCAAAATCCAAATCAGAAAGAAAAGTAGTAAAAACATTTTCTGTCCTTCTTAGCCTGACTTCATCTTCTGCCTCATGTAGCCCAGGCTAACCTTGAACTTCTGATGTAGCTGAGGATGACCGTGAACTTCCGATCCCCCAGACCCCACCTTCTAGAATTACAAATGTTCAGCACCAAGTACATGCAATGCCTAAGAAGGGGAGAAGAGGGTTTGGATCCCCTGGAGCTGAAGTTACAGGTTGTGAATCACTATGTGGGTGCAGACAGAGTTCTAGGACAGCCAGGGCTACACAGAGAAACCCTGCCTCAAAAAAATTATTTTATTTTTATTATTTTTAAAAACATATATGTGTGGGGGGGTGCACATTACTGCCAGAGCCCACAGAGCCCAGAAGTGTTGGACCCTTTGTCCCTAGAGCATTGGTTTTTAACCTTCCTCATACAGCGACCCTTGATACACTTCCTCATGTTGTGGTAATCCCTAGCCATAAAAATTATTTTTATTGCTACTTCATAACTGTAACTTTGCTACAGTTATGAATTGTAATGTAAGTAGTTTTGGAGATAGAGGTTTGTCAAAGAGATGGAGACCCACATGTTGAGAGCCACTGCTGCAGAGTTATAGGCAGTTATGGGATGTCTGATTCGGGTGCTGGGAACCAAACTCGATTCTTCTGAAAGAGCAGTAAGTGCTTTGTAGCACTGAGCCATCTCTCCAGCCCTAAAATCACCCTCTTTTATTTTCCCCATGTCCTGATACCAGAAGTCAGCAAGACTCACAAGGTGGCTCTTGCATGGGGGTTTCTTGGCTTGTGCATTTGGAAGGAGGCAGAGAGTAATGATACGAAATCTGGAGGAAGATGCAGCGTCTGCTAGAACATCTACAGATGGCCTCCCTGTGTGTCCAGCACTTCCTCACATTAGTACAGCTGGGCTGGCAGGAAAAAGAGGCTCAAGAGATGCCAGACATTGTGGTATATACCTGTCATCCCGGACCATGTGACTGAGGGCAGCCTGGGTGACATAGCAAGCCTTGGTCTCAAAAGAAAGTTATGCGATGAGCTAATATGGGAAGCCTCCACCCCACTCAATCCCCTGCCAAACACACAAAACGCCACACACACGCATCATATATAAAACTTAAAAAGTTTAAAAGAAGGAATGAAAACCAGAAAGGATGGCCGGTTCATTCATTCCCAATGTCTTTCTCTCACAGGGGACCAGCCACTAACTGGGGCCTACACAGTGACCATGGATGGACGAGGGCCCTCGAGGGTCATATCCAAGCATGACCTGGGCCACTTCATGCTACGGTGCCTCACCACCAATGAGTATGACGGACACACCACCTACCCCTCCCACCAGTATGACTAGGACCCTGGCCCTGGCAGGGAGGGTCGCATCCTGAAAGATAACACATCATAGACGGATCAATAAATTTTTAGCCAAGAGCTTCAAATTATTTTAGAAAGCCTAACCCTAGTTTTCTTGTCTGTCTATGATTTTTTTTTCAGGGTCTTACACGTGCTGGGTGAACCCTCTAACACTGAACTGTATTTTCAGTCCTCCTACTGGTAGATTTTAGACAGGTCTCTACTGCTGAGCCATGTCCCAGCCTTTAAGAAATTGTTGTTAAAGTTGATTGATTGGATTGATTGATTGATTTAGGGGTGGAAGTGGCATGCTATGATGCCTATGTAGAGATCAGAAGACAATATGAAGGATTCAGTTCTCTCTCCATGCAAGACCTGGGAGTTAAACTCAGGTCAATAGGATCAATTAATACCTGAGCCTTTCGGCAACATTCTTAAAAAAACATTTAAAAAAAAATTTAAAGGTCTTGCTAATTTACCCAAGCTGGCATTGAGCTGTCAATCCTCCTGTGTTGCAGGATATTTGATCCCACTGTGAACCCCAAGATTGTGTTATTTACTGAAAATACCTGTTTATAGTTGTGGTGCGGCTCAGCCTTGAGCGCACAGTTTTAAACCCTCTGGTTGGAATACAGACACATCCTTAGTACACATCTTTAATCCCAAACAATGAAGTAAGGTTAGTTGGTAGAAGGAAGCACCCATGTTTGAAAGTGATGTGTAATTGAGTGGTATACAAAGTGACGAATCAGAGAAAGATTTGACAGAACAGGATCTGCCCAGCTCTCACAAGCAGAGAGGGGAAAGGGAGGCTACTTAAGAGAGCAGTGCAAAGATGGAGAGAGAGAGTAAGGAGGCAGTCTGACTGGACAGTTGTGCAGGGGAAGGCTGCAGAGAGAGCACAAGCTAGATACAGCATGAGCTGGAAAATGAGAAGGAGCAATTCAGTAAGAAGCTGAGAGAAGCCAGATTGAATCAGTCAGCTGGGAGAGGAGTTTGAGTAGAACAGCTGAGTTGAATCGACCAGCCAGAGATCAGAAAAAGCAAGAAAGGGTGATCTTATTCAGCAGTAAGTCTCAGGCTGAAAACATTCTAGGCCTAGATAAGATTGTACGAAAGCTAGATGCTTCCAGGACTAGGCCTAGGTTAACAGATAGGAGATGACAATTACATCAGGAGATTAAAAGTAGCATCTGCTCTCCTGCTTCAGCCTCCTGAGTACCTGGAATTGTGGGCTTGTCCTACTATGCTAAAAATGTCAGTGTTCCTGTGTTTGATATTTTGAGTATTTTTTCTTTTATTTCTTCAGAAAGAGTGTTTTGTTTTTTTGTTTTTGTCTTTTGGTCTATGCCAATCCCTGTGTTGGGGCCCCAGTGATGACCAAGGTAGGCCAGGTCTCAGGTTTCCTAGCTCTCACAAAGCCGTAGGAATGATAGCTCTGATCATGCTGTGACATCCCAGATCAGCCAGAGCTTCAGAAGCTCAGAGGCCAGATGCAGGTCAGTCACCCAACCACCATGAGCAAAAAGGGCTTGGTAGAAGACAGATGTATATCCAACCTGAAGCCTGGATTAGTTAGAGTGTGCCTAAGGAAAGTTCTAGAAGAGGGCAGCATTCCTGGCTGAAGAAACCTGAACAAAAGACAGAAAAGCATGTGGTTCTCTTGACAAACTAAACTTTGTCCCTTGCAGTTAGTGATACTACATGCCAGACGTGAAATCCCAGCACTTGGAAGAGGGAGGCAGGAGGATTATCAGTCCTAGACCATGCTTTTAATAACAGGAAATAACAATAATACCAATATTAATACTGCCATTACAGGGTAGATGGCCAGGACTAAGGAGGTCTGCGGAGGCTGAATTGCTCATTGTGAAAAGGCTGATCTTAGCACTAACAAGATGGCTCAGCAGTTACAAGTGCTTGCCGCCAAGCCCAAAGGCCCAAGTTCAATCCCCAGGTCCCACATGATAGAAAGATCGAACCAACCCCTGTAAATTGTCTTCTGACTTCGACATATATGCTTCACTACGTGCATGTCACAAATGAATAAATGTAATGTGATTGAGAAGAAGTATTTCTGAAAAAGCCAATTTTTTGCTGGCTGTGGTGACTTACAACTGCAATCCCGGCCCTCATGCTGCTGAGGCAGAAAGATTGGCATAATTTTGAGCCCAGTGTAGGCTATATAGTTTATGTATATAGTATTAAAGGATGAAGCTGTTGTCTCAAAAAGGGAAAAAAAATTGCAAAGGAAGTAGGGGTGGAGGCATTGGCTCCTGGAGATATTTTAAAAATTGTTTTTATTATTTTATATATATGGGTGTTTCGCCTGCATGTATGTCTGTGCATGCCTGGTATCCAATGAGGTCAGAGGATGTTCAGTCCCCTGGAACCGGCTTTATAGATAGTTTTGAATCAACCTGTGGATGCTGGGAATTGAACCTGGGACCTCTAGAAGAGCAGCCAGTTGGCTTTACTGACACAGAAGCATTGGAGGGTTGCCAGTTTAGGATAGAGAAGAAAGAGGAGGAAGTAACCTACACTGTCAGTCCAGGTGGCACAGGCCTTGTAATCCCAGATCCTCAGAGGCTCGGACAGGTAGATGGATGTTGGAAGGAATCTGAGCTACAGAGCGAGGTCAAGGCCATCCTTGAATGTTTGGAGATGCAGTCTCAAAGAAACTAGGAAAGCGAGCTCCAGAGATAGCTCAGCCTTTGAGAGCCTGTGCTTCCAAAGGGTCCATGTGGAGGCTCACAACTTCAGTCCCAGGAGATCCAAAGTCTTCTATGTGCACCAGACAGCCAAGTAGTGCACAGACATAAATATGGGCAAAACACTGAGACATATACATTTTTTTAAAAATTTTTTTGCTGGGAGTTGCTGGTGCACACCTTTGATCCCAGCACTTGGGAGGCAGAGGCAGGTGTATCCCTGTGAGTTTGAGGCCAGTCTGGTCTACAGAGTGAGTTCTAGGACAGCCAAAGCTATTCGCAGAGAAGGCCTGTCTTGAAAAACAACAAAACCTAAAAAACAAACAAACAAAAAATAACTTTTTAATTAAAATGTAATTGAAAAGGAAAGAGAGAAAGAAAGGAAGGAAAGAAGGAAGAAAGGAAGGAAGGAAGGAAGGAAGGAAGGAAGGAAGGAAGGAAGGAAGGAAGAAAAGCTGGGTGTCGTGGCCTGTAATCCCAGTTCTTGGGAGGTAGAGGCAGGTAGATGTCTGAGTTCCAGGACAGCCATGGCTACACAGAGAGCCCTTGTTTGTCCATCCCTCCCAACAGCCCCCCCCCCCAAATAAACCCACCACCACCAAACACAACCTTCCCCCAGGCAAACAACAAAAGTCCCATAGAGGTGTTCTGAACGCACACAGAGATAAATCTCCAGCCCCTCAGTAAGGTTAAGTTTTCACGGAGGAGAGAAGCAGCCTTGTCCATGAGGTTTGTGGATTGGAACCTGTCTGCCATTTTCCTGGCATTCATTGTGTGGTAGTCAACAGGATTTCCCACTGGTACACAGAGATGGGGTGGGTACATGGGAAGAGAGGGGGGAATGGATCAGCAGTGTGTGTGTGTGTGTGTGTGTGTGTGTGTGTGTGTGTGTGTACCCCACCCCACTTGTTGGAAGGAGTGATTTTTTCCCCCTAGTACCAGGGATTGAATCCAGGGCTTTGTATGTGATAGACAAACATCCACACTCTACCACCGAGCTGTATTCCAACCTGTCTTTTCTGCCTTTTGAGTCAGGATCTTACTTATGTAGCTACCACTACCAGTTCAGGTGGGGGATTTTTGTGTTTCTGTTTGTTTTAAACACCATTTATAGCCGGGCGGTGGTGGCGCATGCCTTTAATCCCAGCACTTGGGAGGCAGAGGCAGGTGGATTTCTGAGTTCGAGGCCAGCCTGGTCTACAGAGTGAGTTCCAGGACAGCCCGAGCTACACAGAGAAACCCTGTCTCGAAAAACCAAAAAAAAAAAAAAAAAAAAAAAAAAAAAAAATATATATATATATATATATATATATATATATATATATATATATTTGTTGTGTGTAACTGTACTCAAGTGCATATACACATCCCAGTCAGAGGACAGCTTGTAGGAGTTGCTTCTCCACTTTCCATATGTGGGTCTTAGTGACAAGTCCCTTTCCCCAACTGAGCCATCTTGCTGGTCCACAACTGAGGTTTGGTTTTGCTTCTGCCATCTCAATTTCTCTTTCTCTACATTGCCTGAACACTTGACAGATTTTCACCGTGTACTTGCTCTGGGCCCAGCACTCAGAATATTACAGACCAAACAGAGGTAACCTTGGAACTTGTCCTCAGGGGCCCTAGATCAGGTAGGGGCAGGCAAAGGGTTAGGGATTGAGTAGGAAGGAACAAGAGGCAACTGACTGTAATTTCAAGAAGGGCATCTAACATCTGGCTTCAGTGGGCACTGCATGCGTGTGGTACAGACATGCATGCAAGCACAACATTCATACATACAAAATTAAAATAAATGTAAAAAAAATTAAAGAACAATAACTGGTATATTATTCTCTACCAGTGAAATGAGCCAATTCAAGGCAGATTAGACTGTATAAAGGCAGCTTATTGGGACGCTGCTGTCGGGTGGGTTCACTGGTCCCATGGAAGGAGGCCAGAGACGTCACCATGGGGAGAGAGACAGAGGGAAGAGAAGAGAAAGACAGAGAAAGGCAGAAAGAGAGAACACAAAATGTCTGGATTATATAAGGAAGAGCCTCTGGGGGAGGGGAAGTCCAGCCCTGGGACGGAAAGTTCAGGGTAGAGGGTGAGGTATACAGATAAGGACTAAGGGATGCTGGGAGAACCTGGAGGCCAGGTCCACTTTAGTGTGTTTCTCCTGGGTTTGAATTCGGGTACAGCATGGAACAACTGCCATCTTAGCACCTGAAACGTAGATGCAGAAGGATCGCATCCAGAGTCCAAGAACATCTACATCTGCATATACCATCCCAGGGCTGAGGAGGGGGTTTAACTGAGTAAAGCTGCTTTGTCACCTGGCCTGATGGCTTGGACCCTGGCTCCCATGGGGTGGAAAGACTCTCTCAAATTGTCATCTGACCTCAAAAAGCATGTTATGGTACACGTAAACCCAAAATAAATACGTGATATTTTTTAAAATAAATAAGTTCCTGGCTAACCTGGGCTACGTGACACCTCAACTTGAAAGCAAAAGCAAAGAGCTGGAGAGAGGGCTCAGTGATTACCAGCAGAAGACCCAGGTTTGACTCACAGAACCTGGGTGGTGGCTCACAGCTGTCAGTAACTCTCCCAGGGGATCTGATCCCTTCTGTGGGCACCAGGCATGCACATGGTGAACATACATACACACAGGCGAAACACTCACACATGTAAAATAAACGTTTAAAAAAAAAAAAAAAAGGCAAAACCAACAGAGGCAGGTGGATCTCCACCGAGTGACCGAGTTCAAGGCCAGCCTGGTCTACAGAGTGAATTCCAGGACAACCAGAGCTACACAGAGAAACTGTCTAAAAAAAAAAAAAAAAAAGCATAAAAACAACTAAACTAAACAAAGCAAAACCAAGAAGATTTTTAGAGTCTGGTGGTCTTACTGCTGAGAGTTTGCCTTGTATTGGACTTTTGTGATAAGGTAAGGAGGAAAGTCAGTGTTTATTTCTTAGAAGGTATTGGAAGCCATCTTAGAAAAGCTGAAAGCAAGTGAGACAAAGTGATGAATGCCTAAATCCTAGAACTAGAAAACTGAAGTAGGAAGATACAAGATTCCAGAACAGCTTAGGCTACAGAGCAAAACCCTGTTTCAGAAAAAAAAAAAAAGCTGGGAACTGATAGAGTACTTTGGCTAGCACTCGGTGTTCCGTCTCCAACACCACAAAAACTAAACAAAAGGGGGAATTTTCTGGGCCTGAAGGGACACACCTGCAACTCCAGGATTGAGGAGATGGAAGCGACGTATGATTAGAATTTCAAGGCCAGCATTGTCTACACTGGAGTCCAGCTTCACGAGACTGCCTGAAACAAAAAGAACCCGAAAGTGAATCCTAGAAAGCAGGAAAGAGGGTACCAGAGACCAAATAATGAAGAGCAAGCCAATTCATTATGAAATCATAACACAAAATAAAAAAAAAAAAAAATACAAATTTTTAAATCTTAGCTCAGTTCTACGGTGTTCGTTCAGAAAGTTCAAATGTTAAATCCCCAAACTAAAAAAGAAATAAGTTTGAGTTTGTTCTCAGAGCTGCGAGCATCCGTTAAGAGTGAGCAGCGACAGGCAGACAAATGCGAGAACCGATGGAGTTGCCTGGGATCCAGGAGGTTCCACCAAACAAGCAACAGACCCCTCTAGGTTAAGCACTGGCTCCGCCTTCAAAACGGGTTGGGGGTGGGGGGGGAGACATTACTCTGCCAGTTAAGGGGCGGGGCTGCGGTCGTTCAGGCAACGCAAACTGCATCATTCTATTGGCTGCTGTCTAGTGCGTCATTCCCTCTCCCCCGCCCTCCCTTTGACCCAGCCTTCGGAACTCCGGGGGGCGTGGCCTCCACCAGCTGCCCAGCCTGCAAAACAGCAAGGGAGGGGAGAATGGTGTCACCCGGTGTCACTCCGCAGTGGGGTCTGGTATAAGGGGTCTGCAGTGAAACAGAGGAGTAAGAATCACAGCTGAGTCCAAAGTAGCAGTTCTGACGGCGTTACCACCCTCCACCAGGGAGACTCCGCCCCGCCCCCGACCAGTAGCCAACCTAAACGGGACCCGGCCCAGTGATGGACGGGGCCTAGCATCCGTGGCTCCTCTTAGCCAATGGCGCCCCGCGGCGGGCAGGATTCCAACCAATCGTGGCTTGCGGTTTGGCCTCCGGGGAGGAGCCGAGTGGCCCTGGGCCAGACCCAGAGGCCCGGGGAAAGTGAGCCGGACTCCTACCCAGCACTGGTGGAACGCAACGCTGCAGGTTTGTCGGAGGTAGTCGTGGCGACCCTGGTAGCCGAGGTGAGGAGTGGCCGCCTGTGTGAGATTTTCCTAGAGCTAGAGGAGGAGGGGGACGTGCCCCCGAGGTAGGCGGAAGCAGGGTATCCCGAATGGAGAGTGCAGATTGGTGTGACTGATGGGCATTGGAGGGTGGAGGACTGGAGGCTGAATTCCAGCATCAGCACCGAAGGGGAAGCAGGATTATTCAGGAGTTGGAGTTTGGAGAAGCCAGGAAAACGGAGAGCGAACTTTGGGGACACCAGTCGGAGAGTAGGACAGTTTGGGTCTCGAAGAATGAGTTGAGTTTGGAGTTCCACGGTGTTCTGGGGGAAAGTGAGCGCTTTAAGGCTAGGATATGAAGCATTTAGAGGAACCTGGGAACTAGAGGCACCGAGTCTCGGATACTGAGATGCCTTCTTGAGAAGGGAATGCCGGGGAGAGTTCACTGACGGGGTCTTGGAGCCGGACTGGAAGTTTGGAAAGTAAAGCCCAGAGTTATTTGAAAGTGGAGCCGAATTAGGGAGATTTGGTACGAGGTCTCAGAATTGGGATACCCAGTTTCGCCGGCGGAACTGTGTACTCGAGAGTTATTTGTGGTCTTTGATGGGATTTGGGTCTCTGCACACCGAGGACAGCTTGGGGAAGAATCTAGAACTCCTGGGGTGATAGGGACCCAGAGAAAGCAGGTTTCGGACTGAAGTCTGGTGGGGGAGGGGCGCTCGGGGCGTGGAGCTCAGATTCGCCGCCCCGAAGGCAGGAGAGGGCGGGCTCGGCGGCCGCTGGGCAGCAGAAGTCCGGGTTCCCTTCCCCACCAGCCGGAGCTCTAGTACGCATGCTCTCAGGAAGGGCGGGTGTGTCCAGTCTCCTGGGTGTACTGGGCCTTCTGGGGATTGTAGTTTAGGACAGCAGAAGCTCTCCCTGGCGGGTTTGGGTCCACAGTTCCCAGAAGGCCCCAGGATACATTGAGGTGTTCTTGGATCTAGTCTTGCGAGCCAGGGAAGGGCGGTGCCTATAAGAAGAGATGATTTGGTTGGACTGGTCGCTAGAGGGTGCAGTTTGGGGTTAGTCTAGTTCTAGCTGGCTTTCCTTTGGTTCAGAATTTGGAAATGCTCCCTCTCTTTTGAGTGGTCATAGACTTAATTGTAGGAAGCAGGTATGTACAGAAATATTCTTGTAAAAAAAAAAAAAAAGAATGAATTTCAACATACACATCTCAGCTGAGCGTGATCTCAGACACATTTGATCCCATCTCTCAGGGAAGGAAAGGCAGTACGATATGAGTTCGAAGCCAACCTGATCCACATAGGAAGTTCCCGAACTATACAGAGAAACCCTGTCTCAAATTTGGGTTTGGTCCGTTACTCTGTAGTCCGCACCTGTTTGTCCTGTGACTTGTTAGAAAAAATATATATATTGTGGAAAAACAATAACAAGATCTAGTGAGACTAGAGTTAAGATCTTCACTTTCCAAATTTTGAAATTGATTACCATAGTGTAAATTCAACATTGTGCCTACCACAGAAGCGACATTCAAGCCATGCCCAGGTGTCTTTTGTGATTTTAGGGCTTTCTGTTTTTCTGAGACAGGTTTGTCTAACCATATAACTGTGCCTGGCCTGAAACTGGCTATGTATGTACACCAGACTGGTCTTAGCTTACAAAACTCTACCTACCTCTGCCTCCTGGGTGCTGAAATTAATGGCATAGGACACCACCTGCAGTTTTTTTTTTTTTTTTTTCTGTTTATTTTCCTATTTTTAATTTTATGTGTATGGGTGTTTTGCCTGCATGTTTGTCTGGGCACTACTTGCGTGCCTGGTGCCAAAAGAGGTCAGAAGCAGCCGTGGATCCTCTAAAAGTGGCGTTTTAGGCAGTTATGAGCCATCCATGTGGGTTCTGGGAATCAAACTTGGGTCCTCTAGAAGAGCAGCCAATGCTCGTAACCACTCAGTAGTTTCCCCAACTCCTTTTATTTCTGAGACACTACCTAGCTGAGAATGACCTTGTACTTCTGAATTCTCTGCCTTTGACTCCTTAATACAGAGGTTACAGTCACAGGCATCCCTCCACCCTCACTGCTGTTTGCTCCCCCTGTGTCATGTGCACCCCCCACACACACACACATACCACTTCCAACAACCCTACCTGCATGCTGTTTTTTTTTCATGGACTTGTATGAAATAGTGGGATCCCAAGGAATCTGACTCGAATCTTCTTTTTTTTTCCACAGGACATGGGAGGCTTAAAGAGGAAACATTCTGATTTGGAGAAAAAGAAGAGGAGGCTGAGAAGTGGAACTGGAGTCCAACAGCTCTTCGGAGCTACCAGCAAGCCCTGCTCCGAATCTCTCTGGACAAAGTCCAGCATAGCCTGGGCCCCAGAGCACACAGCCTCCGCAGGCATGTCCTTATCCACAACACGCTCCAGCAGCTCCAGGCTGCCATCCACCTGGCTCCAGCACCAGCTCTGCCCCCAGAGCCTCTCTTCCTAGGTGAAGACGATTTTCTCCTGTCTACCACCATTGGCTCTATCCTCAGGGAGCTGGATACATCCATGGATGAGATGGAGCCGCCACTGAATCCAACAGCTTCCTCAAATCCCCAGAATGAGATCATGTCCCAGGCTGATCCTGTGTTCTTAGAAGCTCTGAGCTCCCGGTACCTGGGAGACTCTGGCCTGGATGACTTCTTTCTGGACATTGATACATCTGCAGTGGAAAAGGACACTGTACTTCCACCTCCAGAGCCACCTCACAGCCTCTTCTGTGCCCCAGGATCCTGGGAGTGGAATGAATTGGACCACATCATGGAAATCATCCTGGGATCCTAAAACTGATGGGATCCTTCCAGACACCAGCCTCAGTGGGCTGGGTCCTTAGATGGGACCTCTTATGTGTGTTTGGCAGAGGCGCTCCAGTGATTGTGTGGCCTCCTTTCCTCCTTATGTCAGGATTTCACAAACTGTCCTGCATGTGTGCGTGTCTGGTTACCATAGCCTTCCGTGAAGGCGTATCTTCCTGAATTAATTTATCTCTTCCAAATGCCTTAAGGAGACTCTGTTTCAGGGAGTCTTGATTCCTCACTTACACATTTCTTCTGCCTCCAGTTCCCACTGCCCTTATGACCACTAGGGTCTCAGAGAAGATAAAACTGGACCTGTCAAAGGGTGATGGGTGGGCTGCCTCTCCAGGGAGGGGAGGGGCTGGTCTCCTCCAGGCAGGCTCAACCTCTTGGCAGGACCCCAGTCCCAGCAGCCTCCTGATTCATAACCAGGCCGGACCGTGTGCAATAAGGCAGAAATCTACCAGCTCCATGCCGTGCTACTTAAGAAGAAAGAGGAGGTGGGGTTTGTGGTGGCATTTGTTTGTCTGTTTTGATTATTTTTTTGAGTGAAGTTTTCTTTGTTGTTGTTGTTCTTGGTTTTTTGGGTTTTTTTGGTTTTCTAATAAAAGCATTGTGGAAATATTGGAATTGTAATTAAATCTGTAAATATTTCTGGGATGATCTAGGGAAGAGCCTGCTAAATTTCTCGAATACTTAACATCCTTTCCTTAACAAAAGTAGGGCAAGTGTAACATAAATGTAACATTGTATAAAGTGTAACTTGTTACGGGTTTGCTTAAGGATACTGTCAAAACCACTTTATGCAAACTCAATCCTTTAGTCCTCAGGGTTAGAAAGAAACAGTTACTGTGTCAAGTTTTATATTTGCATAGGGAAAAATCTCAAACTTAAGGGCTTAGAGTACATAAGTGAATGAAGTCTTGCTTAGTAAATGCCCCGGGGTTGACCCTTATCTGCAAAAACTACCATTTGTTTTTGGTTGAAACGATCTCACAATGCAGTCCCAGCTGTCCTTAAACTCACTGAGATCCAATTGCCTCTGCCTCCCAAGTGCTGAGCTTAAAGATGCACACCAACACCTTGCTGAAGTAGCGTTTTGAAGCCTGAGGTTTAGAGACGGAGAGAAAAGGAACAATAGAGCTAAGATTTACTTTTTGCTGGCCCCTGCATCTACGTTTTCTGTTTCAATACTAGCCAGCCCAGAACATGGTGGACAAGTATGTCAGGCATGTTACTGCTGAGCCATTCACAAGTGACATTTAGGCAAGTACCCTTCAGGTGAGCAGTGCTCTCGGCCCGTCACTAATAGAGCTTACACAGGTGCTCTGCCGCCATGCCAGGGGCCTCAATAAGAGCCCTGTTTACCACAGTGTTTACAGTTCTCTCCAGTACACTGACACCCAGTCATATGTGTGTCATATGTGTGCATGTGAAGCATGTGTCACAGGCTGGAACTCTTAGGAACTCAAAAGTCAATCTTTTGTTATAGAATGTGCTCTTGAGGTCCTAAAGGGAAGTGAAATGCCCAAAGACCCCCCAGGACCTTGAACACAAATCTCTAAGATGCTGTTCTTGGAAGTCACACCAAGTTCAGGTTCAGATATTCACATCTGGCTTGAAAGGTGTAAAGTGAGGCTGTGGAGAGTGAGGGTAAGGAAAAGGAAGGGCAGGGAAGGAGTGTCACATGACACTGCCCTACCCATGCCCAAGTGAACGTACTCTGCGTTAGGGACTTTTCTAGAAGGATTGCATGGCAAAGATGGGGATTTCTGTTTGTGGCCAGATACTGCCTTCCGGTGAGGTGGGGGCGTGGCCTTGTATGTAAGAAAGTGCACAGGTTATCTGAAAGGACAATCCAAAAAGGGATGAGGACACTGTGGGAAGTGTCTTTAAAAGTCTGTATCCTGGACTGGAGGGATGACTCAATGGTTAAGAGCACTGACTGCTCTTCCAGAGGTCCTGAGTTCAATTCCCAGCAACGACATGGTGGCTCACAACCATCGGTAATGGGATCTGATGCCTTCTTCTGGTGTGTCTGAAGATGGCTACAGTGTACTCATATACATAAAGTAAGTAAATAAATTTTCTAAAAGTCTGTATCCCAAAATGGCCTTCATGCTAGGTGTGATGATACCATCTTTAATCCCAACCTTTGGTAGTCAGAGAGAAACAGGAATCAGTTACATATGGCATTTAACAAAAGCCTAGCCACATTCGACCCTGTCTTTAAATATATTAATATTTAATATATTTATTATATATATAATATTAATATAAAATATACTTTTAATCCCAGCACTTGAAAAGTAGAACGGATAGGTCTCTGAGTTCAAAACCAGCTAATTCTGAGACAGCTACATAGACTTGGTCTCAAAAACAAAAATAATAAAAGAAGAGGAGGGTGCTGGGAAATGGCATTGCGGGTAAAGTGCTTGCCAAGAGTGAAGACCTAAGTTGGGACCCCCAGAACCCACATAAAGGTTATATGCAGTACCACAAATCTGGGATTCAGGGCAATCCCCCATAGGTCTGTGGGCCAGCTAGCCTGCCGTTTGTACGGGTGGATAGCAAGAGATTCTGTCTTCTTGTCCTTGGACAACAACAAAAAAAGAACGCTAATTAAGTAACATCTTTCTTTTCTTGAAACTTCCAGCAACTTCTCCCATTCCCACTCGGAATAAAAACAAGGATCTGATTCAGTCTCACTCCATGACTTCCTCGGTTTCATCCCTACTCTCCTTCACTCAACTCTATATTCTAGACCTGAGGACCTTTGTTCTGTCTATGATGTCTTCCCAAACGGTATTCTCCCCTAGCTTCACAGACCAAATGTTCCCTGCTTTTGCTGCTCACCCGTGAGTACCAGTCACTATCCTGTTACATCCTGATTGGTGGTGGTGATGTTGTCACTATCAGTAATAGTAGTGGCAGTAGTAGGTCTGGAAGCCAGAGCCTTGCACAAGCAAAGCAATTGTTGTACCACTAAGCTACACTCCAGCCACATTTGCCTTCCCCCCCACCCCCAAATGTTTTATTTTATTTTTGTTGTGTGTATGGGTATTTTCCCTGCATGAATGTCAGAGTACCATATGTATACCTAGTGCCCTGGCACTGTGGTACCCTTGGGAACTGGAAGAAGGCATCAGATCCCCCTTGGAACTGAGCTATAGACTGTGAGCCACTCTGTGAGTATAGAAATTGAACCCTGGTTCTCTGGAAGAACAATCCTGTCCTTAACCACTGAGCTGGTACTCCAGCCTCTGTTTGACTTTCTTTCTTTTTCTCTCTCTTTCTTTCTTCCCTTTTTTCTTTCTCTCTCCCTTTCTTTCTTTTTTAAGATGGGGGTTTCTCTATGTAGCTTTGATTGTCCCAGTACTCACTCTATTGGTAAGGCTGGACTAGAACTCACTCACACAGATCCACCTGCCTCTGCCTCCTGAGTGCTGGGATTAAAGACATGAGCCAACACAATAGTTTGTTTGGCTTTCTTAATAGCGCCTGTGCAACCCCAGATTATTTATTACGCGTTCAAGGTTAGCCTCCAACACTACCAGAAACTCTCAGAGGAGTGACTATGTGGGACTTTGCCCAGTTGTGCTCTCCCCACCTCCCGTGCTAGATACTGGTAGGTGCTGAAAAATTGCTGGGGTGAGAAAACGGCTCGGTAAGTTAAACACTCATCATGCAAGCATAAAGACCTGAACTTGGATCCGCAGAACCCACAGAAAAAGTTGGTATGGCAGCTGCCTCTAATCCCAGCATTCAGGAGCTAGAGGTGGGGGGATCCCCAAAGCAAACTGGCTAGCCAGATTAGCCAGAGTCCATGAGCTCTAGGTTCAGTGAAAAGCCCTAGAGAGTGACAGAGGAAGACACCCAGTGCTGATTTCCGATTTCCACATGCATGTGAACACACACGTTTGTGCACTCTGTACGTATAAATACACACACACACAAAAGAAAAGCTGTTAACATAAAAATGAACTCCAGGTCTGGTAGTGGCCACGCCTCCCTCTCCCCTCTTTGGATATACTGGTAATGGCCACGCCTCCCTCTCAGCTCTTTGGATATACACCCTTACTCCGGGGAATCACTGCGCCCACCTCTGGATCTGAATGGTTGGAGCTTGGGTGAAGGTGTATGTCCTTCAGTCAGCATACTGGAAACTAAAGCAGGAAGATCATGAGTTCTAGACGGGAAGACGTGGTGTTCGGGAGGAGTCGGGGATATTATTTAGATGAGAGGAAGTGAGGGATAAGTCACCCTGGGGAAACGACCCATGCGAGAGGCCCTGAAGTCAGAGCATACACAGAATCTTTCTCAGCTAGTGAGGCCCAGTGTTGCTGCAGCAGCATGAGCAAGGGGGCGGACCACCAGGAGGAAGAGCAGAGGCTGAGGGCCGGCATGGAGGGGCTAGAGGCGGTCCGACTGGGAAGACTTCAGCTTTGTTTCCAGCAGAGAGAAGCCTCTGGGAGGATGTTCAGCAAAGGCGATGAGATCAGACTCACCTTTTTCTTGGAAGTCTTTTTACTTCCCTAAAGCAAGTGAGAGAAGCTGGGCATGGTGGCACCAACCTTGTCAGCCCAGCACTTGGGAGACTGGCAGGAGGATGGCCAGTAAGTCTGGTTTACTCATAGAGAACATGTTCAGAAAAAAATAAAAAAATAAAAAACAAAACCCAAAAAAAACCCAAACCAACAAACACCAGACGAGGAGGAGGAGGTGGGAAAGAAGGAAGATGAGAGGCAGAGGAATAATTCAGGAGCTTGATAGTAGCAACCAGCCAATCTAAGAAACACCCCCAATTTCCAGGTGAACACACAGAGGCTCAGAGCAACCCGGCTTCTTCCCTAACTAATTAAGAACTGTTCCCAGAAGTAGAAAGGCTGGCCCTGCAGAGGGACAAACCCCAGAGGCCAGAGTCCACCTTTCCCCAACCCGCCCTCCCAAACCGGACTTCAGTGGGGGATGGGGCGCGGAGGCTCTGGGCGTGGCCTTAAGGCCGAGTCACACCCACCTGCCCACCCTCGGAACGTGCTGGCCAGCGGGCAGGAGACCTGGGAGGCTTCAGCAGAGGCCTGCAGCCCGCCCGGCGCCTCCTCCCTCCCCAGGGGCCGGGTGGGGTGGCTGACTAGGGGCGGGACGCTCCCTAGACCATCCTCCTTCCCTCCCTCTCTGCCTCCCTCCCTCTCCAGCTGGCGAGGTTTCCCCCTTTCCCTGGCCTGCCAAGCCCGGTGGTTTAGCCTCTAGTTTCATTTCTCAAGGTCTAGTCCTCTCTCTCTCTTCTCTTCTCTCTTCTCTCTTCTGTCTCCTCTCCTCTTCTCCTCCTCCTCCTCTTCTTCCTCTCTCTCTCTCTCTTCTCTCTCTCTCTCTCTCACTGAACGTTGAGTCCCTGCCCCAATGTCACCTCCCAAGGACCACCTTGAGACAGGCCCCCTCTTCCTAGGACTCTGTCTTCTCACGCTGTCCAAGTTACTTATCAGAGGCAGAAGGCAGAAATTCTTTTCTTTCTTCTCTTTCTTTCTCTCATCTTTCTTTTTTTCTTTCTCTTCAAAGGTCTTGTCATCTCACTTTGTTGAATGTGGACAAAGGTCTAAAACTTGTATCGATGTCTCGTACTTCCTCTCTGGGCGTTCCCGGGCCAGTTCGACCGGCCTACCTCTCTGACAAACAGCACCTCAGGGTCTTGCCCTGACTCTACTCTAGCTATGAATTCTTCCTTCAGCAGTCTTCCTCTCTCACTTTGCTGACAAGTCTCTGCCTAAATGTCACTTCTTAGTCCAAGGGTTATCACCCTGTGGGTCCGTGACTCTTTTGGGGGTCAAATGACCCTTTCATAAGGGGGTTGCCTAAAACCATCAGAAAACAGATATGTACATCATGATTCCCAACAGCAGCAAAATCCTGTTATAAAGTAGAAACAAAAGTAACTTTATGGGCAGGGCGTGTTGGCTCATGCATCCCAAGGCTTGCTCTGGAGGCAGAGGCAGGTGGATCTCTGAATCCAAAGCCAGCCTAGTCTACAGAGTGAGTTCCAGAAAAGCCAGGGCTACAAAGAGAAACCTTGTCTTGAAATACCAAACCAGACCAAACCAAACAACCAACGAAACAAACAACACCAAACACCAAAAAGAAAGAAAATGTTATGACTGGGGATCACCACAACATGAAGTACTGTATTAAAGGGTCGCAGCATTAGAACCAGGGTCTTAGTCTTACATCCTAGCACTAGTGAGGTGAATGCAGGAGGCTCAGAGCTTAACGTAATTCTCAACAACATAGTTTTAGGCCAGCCTGGGCTACAGAGACCCTTTATCAAACAAACCATCAAATGTCATTACTTGAGACATTCCCATTCCCTAGTCCAGGTTGCATACCTTTTATTATTTAAATTTATTTGTTTGTTTATTTGGGGGGGGGCTTTTAAAAAAAATCACTGAAGCTATCTTTGAACTCCTGAACCTCCAGCCTAGGGAGCTCAGCCTTTAATGACTGAGCTGTCTCTCTAGTACTATTTTATTTTATTTAAGTTTTGTTTGTTTGTTTTCTGTTTTTTTGTTTTGTTTTGAGACAGTTTTTCTGTGTAGCCCTAGCTGTCCTGGAACTAGCTAGCTCTGTAGACCAGGCTGTCCCCAAACTCACAGACATCCTCCTGCCTCTGCCTTCTGAGTACTGTGATTAAAGGCATGCACCAACACTGCCCTGTGAATCTTGGTTTGTTTGGGGTTTTTTTGCTGTTGTTGTTGTTTTGTTTTTTTTGGAAACAGAGTCTAGCTATCTAGGCTGAGCTTACTTTAAACTGTGCCCTGGCTTCCTGGGTAGTAGGATTACAATAGTCAACCTACCTAAGTTTCCTTTCTGTCTTTGTCCTTTCCTCTGACCCAAGAAATATAAGACCATGTAGGTTGTTATGTTTGTTGTATACATTCTTAAGACATATTCAATTGATATATATTAAATAAATGGCTCCTGTCTTAGGGTTTCCATTGCTGTGAAGAGACACCATGACCAAGGCAACTCTTATACAGGACAACATTTAATTGGGGTTGGCTTATAGGTTCAGAGGTTCAGTCCAGTATCATCACGGTAAGAACATGGCAGTGTCCAGGCAGGCATGGTGCTGGAGAAGGAGCTGAGAGTTCTACATCTTGACACAAAGGCAGCCAAAGGAAGACTGTCTTCTAGGTAGCCAGGAGGAGGGCCTCAAAGCCCACCCCCACACAGACACACTTCCTCCCACAAGGTCACATCTCCTAATCATGCCACTCCCTGGGCTAAGCATATTCAAATCTCCACAGGTCCACTAGCTGTTCAGTGTGCAACCTGCAGTGAGCCACTTGAGTGTTAGCAGACTCTGGGCTGGGGTTTTTAAATATTATTATTATTATCATTATTATTAAAAACACCTTTGTGCTATAAAGCACAAGCTAATCTTAAACTCCTAATTCTCTTGTCGCTGCCTTGTGTGTGCTGGGATGATAGCACTGTGCCACCATGCTGAGTTCTTCCTAAGCTTCTTTTATTGGTCAGGCCATAAAAATAGACTGTGTAGAGAGTTATGTGCACTTGCCTACCAGGATATTGAATCCAATTAGAATTGTTACTCTCTTTTGACATTAAACCAAAGGCCAACAAACAACTAGTATTCTCTTTTTTAGTTTTATTCCATTTATTTATTTATTTTTTTGTTTGTTTGTTTGTTTGTTTGTTTTTTAAGACAGGGTTTCTCTGTATAACCCCGGCTATACTGCAACTCACTCGGGAGACCAGGTTGTCCTTGAACTCACAGAACTCTGCCTACCTCTGCTTCCCAAGTGCCCCAGCACCTTGTAGCCTATGTGCCTCCACACCCAGTTTAGTTTGTTTTCTAAATAAAGATAATGCTTAAGGGCTGGAGAGATGGCTCAATGGTTAAGAGCACTGACTGCTTCTTCCAGAAGACCTGGATTCAATTCACACCTGTTCTTAACTCCTGTTCCAGGGTTTCTGAAACCCTCACGCAGACAGATCTACATGCCGGCAAAACACCAGTGGACATAAAATAAAAACAGTTAATTAGAAGATAATGCCTGAACCTTTATCGGTTCCATAATAGCTCTTCTAAAAGCTTAATCTTACTTTGTATATATGGGTGTTTTACCTACATGTCTGCCTATGTACCACATATGTGCCTGGAACCCACAAAAGCCAGACTAGGGCATCGGACCCCCTAAAACTGGAATTATAGTGTTGTTGGACTCTTATGTGGGTGCTGGGACTCAAACCCGTGTCCAAGACCAGACAGTGCTCTTAACGGCCAAACCACCTCTCATGCTTCACAGATGGGCTCTTTGGTTTTTGTTTGTTTCTCCAGACAGGGTTTCTCTGTGTAGCCCTGGGGATAGAACTTAGCTTGTCACTTAGCAGCACAGGTGTCTTTTACTCACAGAGCCATCTCCTCAGACCAACATTTTACTGTGAGGATTTGTGCTTGGACATGCTTATCTGTTTATGTATTACGTATATCAGGCCTGAGAAAGCCAGAATAGGCTGTTGAATCTCCTAAAACTATAGTTACAGGCAGTTGTGAGCTGCCATGTGGGTGCTGAACTGAACCTCAACCAGGAACGGAGCCAGGTCCTCTGTAAGAGCACCAAGTACTCCTAACCACTGAGCCCCCTCTTCAGCCCTGATACTCTACTCTTAGTAAACCATCAGGCCATCTTATTTTATTCATTTTTATTTTTTTATTATTTTTTATTTTTTATATTATTTTATATTTATATTATTTATTATTTTTTATATTTTTATTTTATTTTTATTATTTTTTTTCAGTGCTGTAATCAAGCACAGGGGCTTAACATGCTAGACTGTTAGGCAGGCACTCTTTCACTAACCTGTCCCTCTCCGGGCATATTTTAAGACTAGCTGAAGGCCCGTGTGGAGTTCAGGCCTTTAACCCCAGCTCTCATGGGGCAGAAGTTGGTGACTCTCTGAGTTAGAGGCCAGCCTAGTCTATAGATCGAGTTACAGGACAGTCATGGCTGTTACCCAGAAAAACCCTGTCTCAGAAACCAAAACCCAAAACCCAAACAAACAAATATACAAACAAAAGCATACACATACACAAAAACTAAACTAAACTAAAAACCAACTAACCAATCAACCAACCAACCAACCAAAAAGACTATTAGGTGTGGTCACTTGAGAGGCTGAGGAGGAATGATCGCTCTGTTTTCCAGACTAATGGGTAATTTAGTGAAACTGTCTCAAAAAAATAAAATAACAAAAATGTTCGTCTTTTTTTTTTTTTTTTTTTTTAAAGAGAGGATCTCACTCTGAAGTCCAGGCTGGCTTGAAACTCACAATGTAGCCGAGTCCGGCTTCAAACTCAAAGCAATACCCCTGCTTTAGTCTTCCCATGTTGGGGTTATGGGTGTGAACAACCACGCCCCACAGGAAATTATTTTCAGGGACTTAAACTGCTGCCCAAAGTCACACAGCTACCCCGAAACTGATGCCCAGGACGTGACCCTAGGTGTCATTCTGTCCCCACCTTTCTCCTGTCTTTAATCATAGCAGGATCCAGCTGTCCCACTGTAGTTGAGTCCAGTATGAGTAAGTTCTACTGAGAAACCTGTTAATTTTGTAACTCTCAAGAAGTAGGTCCTCTTCCAGAAGTCATACAGTTTTCTAAAATCACACATGAAGTGACAGGCCTGTACTTCAAAAAGTCCAAAACCCCTACCTGTCACCGCCCGACAAGGGAAATTGCTACCAGAGTTTGTCCCTTCACTCAGGCAGGCTGCCTGGGCATGCGCTTTAGTGACAGCCTCCCTCCTTCTGGAACGGCCCCGCTCAGGCTCCGCCCACCATCTCCAACGAGAGCCGATCGCCGAGCGGGAGGGCGGGCTGCCACGCGAGTGGGCGGGACCTCGGGATAGTCGAGTGTCTGGAGTCGTGCGCCGGAGTCAGAACTGCGCCTACCGTCCCAGGTGTCGGTTGCTGGAGCAGAGCGAGGAAGCGATGCTACGGCAGCCGCTTCCTGATTGGCTGCGTGTGGCTCCCTCTTCGTTCTGATTGGCCGCGAGTGATCTGTGTATGTAAATGAAGGGGCCCGGTGGGGAAAGACGGGGGGTACGGGCGACCGGGTTCTTTAGCATGTTCGATACCTAAGCTAGGTAGATGCTGGCCGGGGTTGACCGGGATCGAGCGCCCAGGGCCTGTATGTGTCGCCCGACCGGGCCGGACTGGGTGAATCACGTCGGAGCCCGAGAAGGGGGCGGAGGCGCCGGCTCCCTGGCTCCGGCTGCGTGACTCACCCGCCCCCGCCGCCGCCGCTCCGGGAGGAGCCGCCTCCGCTGCCTTCCGGAAGCGAGGGAAGACCCGGCTCCCTGAGCGACCCGCGGGGGTCGCGGCTCGCTACGGCCGAGGAGGGACAGGCGGGACCCTGGGGAATCTAAAGGATCCCGGGGTCAGAGGGGCCGGAGTCCCGGGGGAACCCAGGTCCGAGTACCGCTAGGGGGCGCCGGGATCGGGGGGCGGAGTCGGGGTGGGGGCTGAATTCCTGCGGTTCCGGCTCCCGGGTCTTCAGCGAAAAGGGCAAAGACTCGATTTTTAGTGTCTTGCCAGGTCTAGGCAGCGTCCCGTTAGTGAGACCCTGCAGCCTTTGTGCCCGCGTTAGATTAGGCTAGGGGTTCCAAACTCTAGTCCTCTCCACCTTGGAAAAAGTACCGATTTTCAAACTTCTGTCAGTGACTTACTCCTAACGGCCCTTCAGGTTTCCCTTGTCGGCTCTCTTTCCTCAGTAAGTTCGGGATCCATCACTTCCTTGAATGAACTAACAGCTTAGGCTTTAAACTCAAGTGATCAGCATCCCAGCGAGGGCAGCAGCCTCGGAAGGCTGGCAGTTCAGGCCCACTTCTATCCCCAAATCTTCATACACACACACACACACACACACACCACACCACTACCTCTCTCTCTCTCTCTCTCTCTCTCTCTCTCTCTCTCCACATCACACACACACCGGATGCTGCCCACTACCAATCTTCCTCCGGGCAGCAGCTACCCGGGATCCTCTACAGGATGCCAACTAGCGTCACTACTCATCTTCCTGCCTAGACCCTACCCTCTATGACTCTGTCCTGACACTCTGAAAATCCAAGCCTCCTGTTCCTGCCCGCGCCTCCTCCTGCCTGCTCCCCACCCCCACCAGGACTCCTACTGTGTCACTCTGTGCGCCTGCTCCTAGTGTGTGGTGTTTTTTTTTTTTTTTTTTTTTTCCTCCCCAGTTCAGGTTTACCTCTCTCTGTCTTCCTTTGGCTCTTTCAAGAAAGCCTGGCCCTGGGTCTCCATAGCCTACACAGCATACATCAGGGCTAGCTTCAATATATCTCTCTTAGAAAAACCTGTCTTGATTACTTCCAGGATGGCATCTTCCTTCCACTTTCTGTACTTTTGACTATTTAGTGCTCGATGCATAGCAGATACTCCGTGTATTGAACGGTATAAGATGGCTGCATTTGCAATCAAGGAGTGGCACACACTTGTAATCCTAACCCTTGGGAGACTTGAGACAGGAGGATTGCCTGGAATGGCTGGCCAGCCTGGA
This sequence comes from Mastomys natalensis, assembly GCA_021653895.1. Lineage (NCBI taxonomy): Eukaryota > Metazoa > Chordata > Mammalia > Rodentia > Muridae > Mastomys > Mastomys natalensis. The sequence goes on along the minus strand of JAJTUV010000764.1, from coordinate 436,660 downwards.
CTACAATTTGAGGCCCTGTCTCAAAAGAGCAAAACCAAAAAGTGCTTAGAAATAAGTACTACTTATGTGGGTTTAGAGCTTGCTATTCCTACAAAGGACCCAAGTTCAGTTCCCTGTACCCACATCAGATAGCTTGCAATGACTTTAAAACCGGCTCCAGGGATTCCAACAGCTGGCTTCTTTGGACATCCCTCTCATGCACACACACAAACAACAAAATTTGAAATAAAAGTAAAATTTCAAGTACTAATAATGACTATGTTGCAAGGTTTGTTCTTTTAATCTAATGTGTATAGCAACTTATAACAGATGCTATCTGTATCTTAGAAGTTCACTGGGGGCGCTGAGGATAGAGCTCAGTTGGTAGAATGTTTGCTTTACATTCGGGAAACCCAGGAAGTTCCATCCCCAGCATCAACTATACCGAGCAGGGTGGCGCACACCTGTCATCCCAGCACTGGAGAAGGGAAGAGCAGCAGTTGTCTACATAGCAAGTTTGAGGTCAGCCTGAGTTATGGGAGACCCTGTCTCATGAAACATAGATCAGAATTTGCTTAGAAAACCTAGACTTGGAGGTTCCTTGACTGGTCAGGATCACACTGACAGCAGTTGTCAGAGCTGGGTGTGAACTGAGTCCAGGCTTTCCATAACTGAATGGCTCCTTCCTCCCCCTGCAGAGGATGCTGAGCAAAGGTCTGAAGCGCAAACGGGAGGAGGAGGCGACGATGGGATCCCTCTCAGTGGACTCCTGGTGGTTGGATCAAAGCCACCCAGCGGTGGCACAGACCCCTCCGACAGTGGCTTCTAGCTCTCTCTTTGACCTCTCAGTGGTCAAGCTCCACCACAGCCTGCGACAGAGCGAGCCAGACCTCCGGCACCTGGTGCTTGTGGTGAACACATTGAGGCGTATCCAGGCGTCCATGGAACCTACAACTGTCCTGCCACCTGAGCCCGTGCAGCCCCCAGCCCCCTCTGTGGCAGACAGCCTTCTGGCCAGCTCAGACGCTGGCCTCTCAGCCTCCATGGCCAGCCTCTTGGAAGATCTCAACCATATTGAGGACCTGAACCAGGTCCCCCAACCCCAAGCAGATGACGGGCCTCCAGGCCGCTCTTCGGGGGTGTCCCACCCAACCTGGGTGCCTTGGACTTGCTAGGCCCCGCCACTGGCTGTCTGCTGGACGATGGACTGGAGGGTTTGTTTGAGGACATTGATACCTCCATGTATGACAGTGAACTTTGGTTACCAGCCTCTGAGGGTCTCAAACCTGGCCCTGAGAATGGCCCAGCCAAGGAGGAAACTCCAGAGTTGGACGAGGCTGAATTGGACTACCTCATGGATGTACTTGTAGGCACACAGGCACTGGAACGGCCACCAGGGCCTGGGCGCTGACCCTTAGATCCAGGGGTGAGTGACTTGGATCTGAGTTGAGCCTGGTGGTTACACCAATCCACTTTGACATGACACAGGTGGCTTCCCTTCACAGAGGAGAGCCAGGGTCACTTTGGAGAGGCAGTACTGAGTCCTGGAAACTTCACATCCATCCACCTGTCTCAACCAATGAGGGAGTTGGAAATAAGCCCCCAGTGGTGAAATGACAGGACCCAGTGACAGCAATGGTGTTTGGGCCAGGCTGGGGGTGGACTGGGATAACCATCTGGGCTATCCCATCCTATTATCCCCAGTGTGGGAAGAGACCTCATAATTTTTTGAAATTAAAACCAGCGTTGGGAAATACCAAGTCTGAGTGTTTCTTTGCCTCTGTGCCGATCAAGGATGAAATAGCATCAAACTTGTAACCCTGCGACACTTCCACGGTTATAGTGGAATAAAATGCACTCCTGGTATGAGATATCTTTGAGCAAAGGGCAGGAGATTTCAGGAGGTCTCCCAAAATAAAACCACTAAGTTTAGTGGAGAGAAGGCAGGACCTTCAGGGGCAGGCAGCTGGCTTTCCATCTAGAAGCTATCCAGGTCCGGGCAAGCCGGGGCCACCTGCCTGCCTGAGAAGAGTGTTGGGCCAGGCCGGAGCCGGGTGTCTGCGGCCGCCCCCGCGGTCCAGCTGCATTCCTAGCCCGGCTGGGAGGGGCCGCACACTCACAGTCCTGGCACGGGACCCAGGCTGCGTCCTTCCTGGCGGCCGTGGGGGCAGGGTAGGGCAGGGCCCCGAGAGCGGAAGGATGGTGGGGAGGGCGGGGAGGGCAGGGAGGGAGGAGCCGGGGTGGGGCTGGAGGGGGCTGGACTGCCACCCAAAGGGCAGGATGGGTCCTGAATCTGGGGACTGTGACACCGGAGGGCCACTCCTGGGCCTCCCCAGGGGCCGGAAGCTCCAAGACTGCGGCCGGGGTGGAGCTGGAGAGGCGGGAGCAGCACGCAGCCCCGGGGGCCTGGAAGGGGTAGGCGGAGCTTGGTTTCCTGGAGGAACGGAGGAAGCTGTGCCCATTTCTGGAAGTGACTAAGGCGGGCCACCGAGAGAAGCGGATAGACATGGCTTCAGGCTAGCTGGTGCCAAGTTAAGGATCCTCCAGGCTCCTGAACCCAAACTCTGGAGACTCCTGTGCCTAGACCACAGGACATCGACAGCCCCTGGCTGAGGCTGAGACCTTAGGAGCCCTGGCTGAGCTCTACAGCCCCCCCTTGTGCCTGGTTAGGAATCTACGATGTAACCGTGATGCGGGTCTCCGCTTTTTATTTTTTTAGAGGAGGCTTCTGTATCCTAGACTGTCCTCTAGCTTACTCTGTAGTGGAGGCTGGCTTTGAACTCCTGCTCCTTCTGCCTTTATTTCCTTACAAGCTGCGATTACAGGCATGCGCAACTGTGCTTTTTGAGACATGCTTTCACTATGTATACCAGCAGGCTGGCCTTCAATTTATTATGTAGCACAGGCTGGTCTCAGATTTGTTACGTTTTGTGCCCTACTAGCCCAGGTATTAATTATCCTTTGTTGTTGTTGTTGAGTTTTTTGTTTGGTTGTTTGGTTTTTGTTTGTTTATTTGGTTGGTTGGGGTTTTTTTTGGGGGGGGGGTTGTTTGTTTGTTTGGTTGGTTGGTTGGTTTTTTGTATTCCTGACTGTCCTGAAACTCCCTAAGCAGACTAGGATGGCCCTGAATTCATAGTGCTCCACCTACCTCTGTCTCCAGAATTCTGGGATTAAAGGTATCTACCTCCACAGGTGGCTGTTTGCTTTTTGAAACAGGGTGTCCATAATGGAGTCTAGACTGAGTCTGAACTCATGTCAATCCACTTGCCTCAGCCTCCAGCTAAGATGACCTGTCACACAGGGTCAGGTACACAGTAGGTGTTCATAACTACTGAAATAAAGAAGGAGTGAGGAAAAAGTGACTGAGAACAGTTAATATTGGTGGTGAATGCCTATGGAGGGGAGCTGCCCTGGGGTGTCCTAGCCTGAATACACAAAGACTGTCTGAAAAGAAGTCACAGTGCCAGCCTTGGCTGGCACTTAGCTTGGAATGCAGTGGGCCCTGGAATCTGCTGGCCGAGGCGGCGTGTCCTTCTGGGGTAGAACCTGAACGTCAACTGTACCAGAGTCCATACAGCCATCCCAAGATCAGATGTCTGGTGAAAGGGATGGGACCTTAGATACAAACTGTATCGTAAAGGCACTAGGATGGTGGTACTGACACGTTGCTTTAGGCACTTGACCTTCATCTGCAGAGATGTAAATGCATGGGAGCTGGGACACGCCTCTTACAAAGGGAGCACACGCACAGCATGCAACCTGTGCTAAGAGCTAAGAGGCACGGGGGCCAGGGAGCAGAGAGCATCAGCCAATAAGGGAAAATGGAATGATGGCACAGACATTGTCGAAGTGATGGGCTTCAACCAAGGTGTGGGAAAGGAAAGAGATGCTGAAAGCTGCATCTCTTAGGTCTGCTTATTAATCTTGTTTATTGTGGGGTTAGAGGCCTAACCTAGGGCTTCATACATGCTTGAGATAACCACTGTACCACTGAGCCATACTCTCAGCCTCCTATGCTCTCCTCCCCCCTTTTTGAGATAGGCCCTCTCTATGTAGCCCCAGCTATCCTAAAACTTACTCTGTAGGCCAGGCTGGCCTCAAACTCGGAGATATGCCTGCCTCTACCTCCTGAATGCTAAAATCAATGGTGTGTGCCTCCATGCCCCACTTTACCTTTTGCTTTTGAGATATATGGTAGTCTTTGTAGTCCAGGCTGTCTTTAAACTCTTGATCCTCTTGCCTCAGCCTCTCAACCTGTTGGGATTACAGACCCACAACACCAGACCTCGTTCCCACCTGGGTTTAAACCCCAACGTTGCCACTCTGGGCTAAGTGAGCTAACTTTTCTGAGCCATCAGTTCTCTGTAATTTGGAATAGTTAGAGGGTTGCTGCTCTAGAGACAGGAAGCAGCTTTTATAAATGTGAGAAGACAATGGACCTTAGCATTTTCAGGGGTCTCTAAGCAGCTGGGTTTGGCTGAAATGAGGAAGGGAAGCCACCAATTCAATGAAACTAGGAAGAGAGTGAGGCAGGGGCCAGGCACACGCACACAAGCAGGAACTTTACTGTGAAAACTGCAGGGAGCCAATAATTTCCTTATTGGATGCCGTCAGCTGCAAGTGGACATGGGGTATGAGGTCACAGGAGCCCAGGGTAGAGTCCCTAGGGAGGAGTGGAACAGTCATAGGGAGGGGAGGGTGACAAAGGGACAGCAAGGACACCCATAGGGCAGGCTGAAGGATGACGATACAAGGAGACTTGAAGGACCGTACGGAAGTGCCTAGACATAGGTCTAGGGTTGGTACTGAGCCCATGCAGGGCCACCATGTGTGTGAGGGGCTATGAAAACCAAGGAAAGGCAGCAGGCTCCTGGGACTGGACTCCAAAGAGAGTCATGAGGAGGTAAGGGCCTGACAGATGGCTCAGGCTGGGTCAGGAGAGGGGGTCCCAGGAGGGCCACTTCTATCTCACCACATCCCTTCGGTCCCACAGGATGTCCTGTGTTTATGGAGGTGGCCTGGGCTGGTGCCACCCCATAAACTCAGCTTCCCATGACCACACCCCTGTAGGGTATGGAAAACAAAACAGGGAGAGGAAGGCAGAGCTGGGAAGACAAGAAAAGAGGAAGCAGGCATGGAATAAAGACAGACATGAGGACCATGATCTAGACATACACAAAGACATCATTCAGAAGTCACAGCAAGCCAAGGACAGATTTAGACCATCTTAGGAAAAATGGATTGACAGTTACCAGCACAATAATCCCAGGGCTCAGGAGGCTAAGACAAAAGAGTCACAAGGTCAAAGCAAGCCTGAGCTACATAGCAGAGCCCTCACTCAAAAACAGATAAACATCTAGATATGGAGGCTCATGACTGTAGTTGCAGATTTTGCACTCGGAAGGCTGAAGCAGGAAGATTGCTGTGGTCTTGAGGCTAGCCTGGGCTACATAGTGAATTCTAGGAAAGCCTAAGCTAACAGAGATCCTATCTCATAGAACTAACAACAAAAACGACAGCTGCCACGAAGTCTTTTTATTCCATGATATTTACTTATTCGGGAGGGATGTATATGTGTTACGGTATATGTAGATGTCAGAGGATAACTCCAAATGATTCTTGCCTTCAATCCTATGGGATTTGGGGATCAAAACAAGGCCAAAGTCTTTCCTTGCTGAGCCATCTTGCTGGCCCAAGGGCCAAATCTTTTTGTTGTAGCTTGCTTTGTTTTATTATTATTTATTTATTTATTTATTTATTTATTTATTTATTTATTGAGATAGGATCTTGCTCTGTTGCCCAGATGGGTGTCTAACCCCTAGACTTGGCCAAGTAGATTTGCCTGCCCTTGTCTCTACAGTGCTAGAACTATAAGATGAGTGACTGAACCCACCGTTAGCATCAATTCTATTAAAGACAGAATGCCAAGGATTAGGAGTGGGATTCAGCAGTGGAGCCCCTGCCTAGAGTCCTCCAGTAGGGGCTAGGGGCTTGGCTCAGTGGTAGAGCCCCTGCCTAGAATCCCCAGTGAAGGAGGGGTTGGAGGCTCAGTGAAAGATTGTCACCTGCCTGACATGTTTAAGGGCCTAGATTCCATCCTCATTATCACAGGGTGTGGTGGAGGGGAGGGGTGGGGGATGAGGGCAAAGTGTTGAAGTGTTGCACACCCTTGCCTGTCACCCCAGAACTTCAGAGGCAGAGACAGGAGGATCTTGATTTCAAGGCCAGCCTTGTTTACACACTAAGAAAAACTGAGACTGAGAAAGGATGATCTGTTGAGATGGCTCAGCTAGTAAAGGCACCTACCATCAATCCTCATGGCCTGAGCCTGGTCCCTCAAGTCTGCAGTATAGAGAACCTACTCATGAATGTTGTACTTTGACTTGTTCACGAACATTGTGGTGCAAACATGTGCACGCACACACACACACCCACACATACACCCCACGGAGTATATGCAGTAATAATCTTTTAAAATGTGGCGGGGGTGGGGTGGGGTGGGAGGTTAAGAGCACTGACTGCCCTTCCAGAGGTCCTGAGTTCAGTTCCCAGCAACCACATGGTGGCTCACAACCATCGGTAATGAGATTCAGTTCCCTCTTCTGCCCTGCAGGCATACATGCAGGCAGAATGTTGTATACATAATAAATACAATTTTTAAAAAAGATTTATTTATTTTATATATTTTCATACACTGTAGCTGTCTTCAGACACCAGAAGAGGACATCAGATCCCATTACAGATGGTTGTGATCCACCATGTGGTTGCTGGGAATTGAACTCAGGACCTCTGGAAAAGCAGTCAGTGCTCTTAACTGCTGAACCATCTCTCCAGCCCATAAATAAAATCTTAAAAATAAAAACAAACAAACAAACAAAAAGCAAAAACTTGAGGGGACTGGGAGGTTTAGCACACATTTAATCCCACCACTTGGTAGGCAGAGGCAATTAGATCTCTGATTCCGAGGCCAGCCTGGTCTACAGAGTGAGTTCAAGGACAGCCAGGGCTATACACAGAAACCTTGTCTTGAACTCTCTATCTCCTCCTTCTCTCCCCCTCCCCTAAAGCTCTGTAGAACACGTTGGCCTCAGACTCACAGAGATCCGCCTGCCTCTGCCTCTTGAGTGCTGGGATTAAAAGTTTGTGCCACTATTCCCAGGCTAAAACCCAGTATTGAAAAACCAAACAACAACAACAAAACCCTTGAGTAGTAAAGCTGAACATGCTGACCAATACCTTTATTTCCAGCCCTAGAAGCCAAGGTAGAATATCTGAGTTTGAGGCCATACTGGTTTAAATATTAAGTTCCAGGACAGCCAGTGCTACACAGTGATGACCTGTCCCAGCAGGAGGAGAGCTCCATTTTTTGAGCAATGGAAGGGAGATCATGTCGTAATTTCTTTCATTTCTGTTTGTTGTTGTGTTTGTTGTTGAGGTTTTTGGGATAAGGTTTCGTGTGTCTTAGGCTGACCTTAAACTCAGAAGACAGCTGACGATAATCTTGAACTCCAGATCTGCTCGCCTTCACCTTCTGAATGCTGAGATCATGAGTCTCTGCCACTAGTAATGCTTCTTGGATGAATATAAATGCACAGTGTTTCTCGGAATATGTGATGGGGCAGTAGAGTTAGGTGAGGGTCCCATTCTCTGCAGCAGCTACCCCCCTCGTTTCCAGGATGGTGCTGGCTATGTTTTGGCCACACCCTACTGCTTGGTGCCTGCCAGGGCTGGAAGGCATTTCCCAGAGCTCAGCACATTCCAGCCTTCCCTGGTGGCTCAGAGTGGGCAGGGGGCATTTCACAGAGGAAGGGGGTGGCCCCAGCATGCTAGGATCCTGCCACCCTGTTCCTGACCCCATACCCTCAGCACAGGTCCAAGATTCCTCAATATGGGGTAGCAGGAGGATCCACAGAGAGGCCACCCAAGCCAGTGTGAGGGGCCAACGTGCAGCCCTTGGTCCTGGATGGACAATAGAGCAGAAGCTGCTGACTATAGCTTTGGGGGTAATCCCCCAGCCTCAGCCTGGCCCCAACTCTAGGCCTTAGCTCAGAGAGCTTTGAGAGCGTCTGAGGCAGCGGCCTTGTGGGTGACAGAGGCATGTGGGGGTATCTGTGTTTCCTCTGCCGCTCCCCGGGGTCTGGTGAGTTAAGGAAGGCTGGGGTCTGGGCCAGGGGTCAGTGGAGTGGGAATGAGGCCTTGAGACATTGGTTTGAGAGCTGGGCAGAACTGGCTTTAAGTGTGTGATATAGTTGCTTGCTGTGTGATCTTGTGAAAGTTACCGTCCCTCTTCCAGTCTCCTTATCCTTGAATTGGAAGGCCAGAGGGGAGCAAGGCATCTTTGGGGTCTGGCTGAAACTAGGTTGAAGGTCAGCTTCACCACCTCTTTCTTGGGTAGTTATGAATTGAACATACAGAGCCCTTCCTAAGGCAAAGGCAAAGAACTGCGGAACTTGGAATACAGTGGTTGTCAGAGACAGTGACTTTGTTGAATAATAAACAGGAGTTCCACCATGCCCAACAAAGGTTCAAAGCACTCTCTCCAGGAGAGGCCTATCCAGTCCTCTCATTTTTCTTGCTGTTTGTGTTTTTGAGATATTATCTCATGAGCCTGGTCTCAAAGTCAGTGTGTAGCCAAAAGGGTCCCAAGACAGCCAGGGCTACACAGAGAAACCCTATCTCAAACAAAACAAAAGGGTAATCTATCCCTTTTGCCATTTATTTATGTACTTTTGTGAATGGTTTTGGTTTGTTTGTTTCTAAGAGAGGGTTTCTTTGAGTAGCCTTAGCTGCCCTGGAACTAGCTCTGTAGACCAGGCTGGCCTCAAACTCACTCATAGAGATCTGCTTGCCTCTGCCTCCTGAGTGACGGGATTAAAGGTACATGCCCCCCATCACCCGGACTGCTTTTGTCATTATTTTTTTATTTTTCAAAGATTTGTTTTTTTATTATTTTTAATTATGTGTAAGAGTGTCTTCGTGAAGACATGAGAGTGCAGATAGACGCCTGCTGAGGCCAGAGGTACTTAACACCCTGAAGCTGAAGTTACTAACGATTGTAAGCTACTCGAGGTGGGAGCGGGAACCGAACTGGGTCCTCTGAAAGAACAGCAAATGATCTCCACTGCTGGTCCTCTCTCCAGTCCCTGCCTTGGTCTTTTTTTTTTTTCAAGTACATGTATTTATTGTGTGTGCGTATGTATCATAGGATATGTACATGTATGTCTGTGTGTATGTGTGTGTACGTATGTGTGCTTGTGTACTTGTGTGTGTGCACTCATGTGTATGTCTGTGCGTGTGTGTGTGTGTGTGTGCATGTGTGAGTCAAAGGACAATTTGCACGAGTTGGTTCTCATTTTCCATCACATGGACCCAGGAACTGAATTCAGGTCCTCGGGCTTAATGGCAAGGGCCTTCATCTGCTGAGCCGTCTCACTGGTCTCCACCATAGATTTTAAAACTCAATTGACTCCATTACAACCTTCAAGAGGTAAGCGTTCTTACTACTCCCATTTCAAAGACAAAGAAGTTGAGGCCCAGTGATGCCCTGTGACTGCTGAAGTTCCCATACCCAGGAATGCCTGAGTTGGGATTTGAATCCAGGTTACCAGGAAGACAGTGTAGGTTGTCTTGAGAGTCTCGGGGACTATGCTGGGTCCAGGAGCCCAGAGATGATGGGGGCGGGGTGCTGAGTATTCGAATGGGGGTGGTATGCAAATTCTTGAACCAGGGCTGGGGTGGAGGTCTGGGCTCTGGCAAGGGAGAGGTTGGTGTTTCCAGATCCCCCCCCCCTTGTAGATGGCTATAGTGCAGAGAAGGGGATGTTTGTTTCCCTACCACCCACCCTTTGGGTGACATCACAGCAGGACAGCCAATGGCCAGTGTTCCCCCCTCTCCCCCTCCTTCCCATTCCTTTTCCCTCCCAGCCTAAGGCTGGGGCTGAACAAGACCAAGGAGCTCTGGAGGTGTCTGGAGGCCCACTGGTAAGAAAAAATCAGCTGGCCGCTCTGGAGTGGACTGAGCTGAGAAATCCTAGGAACCCAACCTAGGGTTCGGGGAGGTCTGGGAAGGGAGATTAATATAGGAGTTAAATTCATGGACTTCAAAGCCAGGCTCTGGGTTCAAATCCTATGCCCCTATTTTGAGGGAGGGGTGGTCCTTTGATCTCTTGTGGCCCAGGTTGAGCTCCAATTTATATAACTGAATATAACTTTGAAATTCTGGGCTCCCTGCTTTCACCCCCCAAGTGCCAGGATGACAGGCATGTATAACCATGATGAGTATATGTGATGCTGGAGATGGAATCCAGGGCCACATGCAAGCTAGGCATGTGTTTAGTGTTTTTGGAGACAGCCTCAGATTCTTCCTATATAGCCCAGGCTGGCTTTAGACACCTGGAAAGCCTCTGATTTTAGTCTCATGATTTCTGGCATTATATAGGTGTGCTCAACTATACCTGCCTGGGCAGCTTCAGGCAAGAGATTTCAACCTTTGTCTTCACTTTCCCATTTGTAAGATGGGCAGATGAAGGCCCCTTTGCATAGCTGGTAGAATATGTGAATTGCTGGGAAAGGGTTCTTGGTCTTTGAAAACGGATGCTGGAGAGCTAACATTGATCCTGTTGGTAGGAGATAGGACTCAAACTTTAGTTGGTGTCTCAACTTAATGTTCCCTTTTGGTTGGGAGGAACTTGGGGGCTGCTGTGGTACAAAGTCTGGGTATGGAAGGCAGGTGCAGTGGTTCATGCCTGTAACCTGAACATAACACTTAGAGGTGGAAAGAGGCAGGAAGATGAAGAGTTCAAGGTCACCCTCAGCTACATAGGGAGTGTAAAACCAGCCTGTGCTACCAGGAGACTGTCTCAAACATACAAGATGGCTGAATCTGAGAAACAGATGCATAGCCCCCTTTCTCTGCACTCTGATGTTGCCAGAAATTAGTTTATATTAATTGAACACTTACCATATATGAGGAATAGTCAAAGTACCTGTTGGGATGTGTGTGTGTGTGTGTGTGTGTGTGTGTGTGTGTGTGTTGAAGACAGACTCCAGGCTGGCCTCCACCTCACGATCCTCTGACCTCAGCTTCCTAGGTGTTGGGATAACAAGCTGGCACCATGCCCATGAAGCTACTTTTATTGGGTACATACATACTTCTTCCTGGTAAGAAAACTGAGGCCCCAAAGAGAAGGATTTTTTTCCATGTACTCAGACTTAAGAAGCACTGGAGCTGGGCCAACCTAAGGGGCCACAGGCTACACTGCCTAAGCACTTCCTCTCAACCTCGGTGCACGGCCTTAGATAGTGTCCAGGAGCCATGATGAGCCAGGGATTGCTGAGGGCAGCAGATCATAGATGGCTTAGGGAAGTCGAGGTTCTGAGTGGTCAGAGTTCACACATGAGGTAGACAGCAGCTCCTGAGGAGAAGGAGCCAGAAGAACAGAATCCTTAGCTGGGTCATGGGAAGGCCCAAATGATAATATCCGCCTCTGAGCCACACTAAGGGTTTGAATGGCACCTAAACCAGACAAGTAGCTCTGGGCCTGGTGTTAGCCTGTGAAGCCAACTCAAGGCCATTCTAGGCAACTTAGTGTGACCACGCCTTAAAATGAAAGGAGAAGAGAAGGCTGGGATACGTTAGAGAACATAGACCAGTTGGTAGTGCTTTGCCTAGCACAGGAGAGACCAAGGGCTTGATGTCCAGCATCCCATAAAACCTGCTGTGGTTGAGCCTGTAATCCCAGCACTAGGGAGGGAGGTACATGAAGGAGGTTCAAAGGTCCAAGGTCATCCTCAGCTACATAGGGAGCCAGAGGCCAGCCTGGGCTACATGAGACTTTGCACCCTTTATACACCAAATAATGTAGAGGGCTCAGAGGTAGTTCAGTGGTAGAGCATTCGGCCAGCAACTATGAGTTTCTGGGTTCAATGCCCACCATTAGTAAAAAGACATTCCATTTCTGTTTGTTGTTGTTGGTTTTTTTTTTTTTTTTTTTTTTTTTTTGAGACAGCGTTTCTCTGTGTAGCCCTGACTGTCCTGAAACTGTTCTATAGACCTAGGTGGCTTCAAACTCAGAGGTTTGCCTGCTTCTTGCCTCCTGAGGGCTGGGATTAAAGGCGCTCGTCACCACCGCCTGCTTAAGATATTATATTTCCAGACGTTAATACATAAGTGTATTTTATTTTATTTTTATTATTATTATTATTATTATTATTATTTTTGGTTTTTTTCGAGACAGGGTTTCTCTGTGTAGCCCTGGCTGTCCTGGAACTCACTCTGTAGACCAGGCTAGCCTCGAACTCAGAAATCCGCCTGCCTCTGCCTCCCAAGTGCTGGGATTAAAGGCGTGTGCCACCACCGCCCGGCCCATAAGTGTATTTTAGAAACGGGATCCTTGAAAAGTTTGGATGAATTTCAGGTGTATGCTAGGGTAGTGTCTCACGAAAATCTGTCGACATCCAGAAAGTTCTGCCTGGCCACAGTTCAATAAGAGAACCTCATTCCCTCTTCCTGTGACACAAACCAGGGACTCCCCGGAAGCCTGTCCCCCACTTCCTTACGTAGTGGGATGGGCAGGTCTGAGAACAAAGAGTGTCTGCAGGGGAACATTTCCTTCGGAAGCTGCCCCCACCCCTGCCCAGGAGCTGGGCATGTAACTCAGGAAGGGCTCTCAGAGGTCTAAATATAACCTGGGCTGGGCAGCTGTTCCAGGCAGGGATGAAGAAGGGGGACACTGTGTTGCCTGTGTCCTGCCTGGGCTTCCTGTGTCATGTTCTAGGAGTAGTCTCACTGCCTTGGCCCAGAGCAAGAGTGGCCTTCAACATCTTCCTTGGTATCTGCCACTGTGTCAGGCCAAGGTTCTCCACCGAGATTCCCCACAGATCTTATTGACTCACATTTTTATTTTATGTGCATTAATGTTTAGCCTGCACGTATGTTTGAAGGTGTCAGATCCCCTAGAATTGGAACTACAGACAATTTTGAGCTGTCATATGGGTGCTGGGAATTGAACCCAGGACCTCTGGAAGAGCAGTCAGTGCTCTTAACCACTGAGCCATCTCTCCAGGCCCCCAGCCCTTTTTGTTGTTTTTGCAATTTTTTTTTTTTTTGAGATGGTCACAAGCTGTAGCCCAGGTTGAACCCAGAACATGTTATGTAGCCCAGTTATGTTATGAACATAAACCATAAATCTTCCTGCTTTCCAGTATTTTTTTCAGTATTTTTGAGACAGGGTCTCATGTAGCTCAGGCTACGTTTTAACTCATGATCTTATTTGATTACAGGAGTCTGTGACCACACCCAGTTTACGGCATTCTGTATTTAACTTTCCTTTACTTGTCAGCAAATTAGGGTCCCGTGGCCAGGCCTGGCACTGACAAGGCCCTCCAGAATTTATTCAATTTGACTCCTCTTGCTCACCTCAACTCTCCCCCAGTGGCTCTGCAAATTAGGCCTTGTCATTGTAAGTTAGGTATAGAACAGAGGCCAAAGGCACAGGTCTTTACTCTGCCTCATCCTGGCTATGTGACTCTGGACAGGTAACATTTCTCACTGAGCCACTGAGCCACTGAGCCTTGATCTCTGCCCCTGAGACAACTAGCATCTGTAGGGTGAATTTCAGGTCTGTGGTTGCCTTCACAGGGCCTGGTTCACAGGGAAGCCATCTTAGGAGAGGTCTTCAGCTTGTGTGAGGAGCTGAAAGGATTCACAAGGAGGCCGGGCTTAGACATAGAATCTAGGCCTCCTAGGCGTTTCTGTCAGGAGCCGTTAGACATTGGATGGAGTGATTCCGGCATGTGTGTATGTGTCAAGAGAGTTGTCTAGTTCGGCCAGTTGTGGCCTAAGTTCGTTGTGTTGCATAGACCCATTTCATGTAGTTGGACCTAGGGAGCTAAGGATAACCTTGAATTGTTTGATCCTCCTGCCTCTACCTGCCAAATTCTGGGATTATAGTTGCATACCACCATGCCTGGTTTTAGGCAGTACTGGGAAAATTGAACCCAGGGCCTTTGTGCATGCTAGGCAAGCACTGTACCAACTGAGCTCCTTGGCTCCAGGGGTGAGCTATGAAGGGCCATTGTATGGCAGCGGGTGGGTGGGTGGGTGGGCAGGGGCAGAATGTGACGGGCACAGCAGATGGCCCATTGTGTGAGGGAATGTGCCGCATGTGCCTGACCTTTTCCTGTGTGGCAGGGGTTGGCGGGCTGGCATGCCAGGTGGGGGCCAAGCTCAGAGACAGTCTCCTCCTCCATGTCCCTAGGAGAGCCTAGCTGGAGGCTTGCCTTCTCTGTGCCTTCTTCTTGGGTTGTGTGAGCCACAAAGGTACAAATTTGCTTAGCTTCTCTGAGATGGCATATTTTCAGTAAAGTAGCTGTCTCGTAAACTAAAAACGGTGACATATGCCTGTAACCCAGTATTTGAGAGGCTGAAATTGGGGGGCTGGGGGAGCAATAGTTCAAAGTCATCTTCAGCTACATAGAGAATTTGAGGCTAACATTTTCTTTTCTTTTTTTTTTTTTTATTTCGTAGTTTGATAATTTTATCACGGTTTGATAATTTTTTAAAATTTATTTGGTTATTTAAATCACATTGTAATTTACTTATTTACACAGAGGTTATAAACACAAAAAGGCAGGATGTGGGGAAGGGAATGGCACCGGAGCATAGGTGTTCAGGGGAGTACAGATACCTTTCAGAACAGGGTATCAGCTGGGTGAAGGTTCAGGGGACCTGTCACTATGGCTCTGCCTATGATTCACTTGTCCTTATCTAAGTTGGTACTGTCCACCGAGGCTGCCTACTTGTAAGACCTATGACTACTCGGGCTGGTAAATTTCCACAGAAGCTGCCTGTTTACAATAGCTTATAGCCTTCAGTTTCAGTGTTTTTCCACAGAGACCCAAGACTTTGTGTTAGCATGTGTGTATGTCAGGCCTATTGCTGATTTTAGGCCTATGGCTGATTTTAGGCCTTCAGTGTATAAGCAGGGCTGCCCCTGACATCTCCTCCCTTCTCTAAGTATAGAAGGGCCTTGGGAGGCTAACATTTTCTGAGACCCTGTCTCACACTCAAAGCAAGGACTAGGCTGTAGCTCAGCTGGTAAAATGGTAGCCTCACGTGCACAAAACCCTGGGGTTGACTCTCTAGCACAGAATAAACCAGATGTGATGGAGGCCTAGTACTCCCAGCTCTGCATTCAGGTTTTGAGACACAGTCTCACTGTGTACTCCAGGCTGGCCTGGAAATGACCTTGTGGCACTTGAGCACAAAGAACTGTGAGAACGAGCACCGGGTCAGACTCTTAGGAAGTTACCAGGGGATATGAGGTAATACTACTGTGTGTGTGTTGTTCTTCCTAGAGCCCCAGACCCAGGAGGCCCAGGGAGCTGGAAGTGACCCTCAGGTGAGAGCTGGCTGGTTCCACAAACCCCTCTCTATCTACCCTGGGCCTGTCTGGTGTCCCATGCTCTTTGTCTCTCCTTGGCAGGCAGCAAGACTTCCAAGGAAGAGTGAGATTCCCGCTTACAGCTGTGCCTCACCCCGAGGAGTGGGGCTCCTGTCAGGAGAAAAGACCATCACCCAGGAAGCGGTGAGATGCCCTACCGTCTGTCCGCTCTGATGCCATCCTGCACTTGACTTCTCTGGCAAGCCCCAGCTCTATCCCTCCTTGCCTTAAGCCT
This sequence comes from Mastomys natalensis, assembly GCA_021653895.1. Lineage (NCBI taxonomy): Eukaryota > Metazoa > Chordata > Mammalia > Rodentia > Muridae > Mastomys > Mastomys natalensis. The sequence continues at coordinate 421,004 of JAJTUV010000764.1, read as the reverse complement.
CCATCTTGTACCTCCAGGCTCAGCGGCAGCTGCTCCATGAGGAGCTGAAGCTGGTCCTACAGCAGAAGGAGGAGAGGAAGCAGGAGCCTGAGGCCCAGGTGACTCTCTGCAGAGCTATGGAGGCCAGGAGTCGCAGCGCTGAGGTGGGTGTCCACAGGTTAGGGTACCAAGAAGGCATGTTCTAGCTTCTCTGGACTTTGGTATCCCCATCCGGAAGCTGGATGTAGTACACAGGGAGAAATTAACACATGTCAAATGCTCAGCACAGCGTAGGGCCTACAGATGGGTGTGGTGGCTTATGCCTGTCATCTTAGCTTTCAAGTTCAAGGTCAACTTGGGCAAACTTAGTAAGGCCCTCTCTCAAAATGGTTTGGTTTTTTTTTTTTTTTAAAAAAGTGTCCCTCAGGGGTAGAGTATCCTAATATGCACAGGACCTTGGATTCACTCCTCAGTACTGATGATGATGAAACCCAGCAGAAGGGCCAGCCAGATGGGCTCGGTGGGTACAGGTGCACCTTCTGCTATGCCTGATGATTTGAGGTCAATCTTCTGGAAGCTACATGGTGGAGGAAAAGACCCAGTTCCTAAAATTGATTTCTTTGACATCCACACATATACACATACATAAATAAATGAATGTAAACAAAACTTTAAAAAAAAGGGGGGGGGGAACCCTGGTATGGGACAGATGGCTCAGTGGTTAAGAGCACTGGCCTTCCACCCTTTATCCAGATTGGACAACGTGTTGATTGAGCACTGTCACAGTGATTCCGATAGCACACACAAACCTTCGAAAAGCACTGGCTTCTTGAGGATTTGTTCAATTTACAAATGGGCTCCCCCTGAGATCTGACACACTCCTCTGGCCTCCACTGACACCAAACATATATATGGACATAGACAAATACAGGACTCATGCAGGTAAACAGACGCCAATGCAGGTAAACAGCCTTTGGTTTTTTGTTGTTTTGTTGCCTTTCCCCAATCTTTTTTTTTTTTTTTTTAATTTTCATGACATGGTTTCTCTTTGTAGTCTTAGCTGTCCTGGAACTGGCACTATAGACCAGGCTGGCCTGAAATGCAGAGATCTGCCTGCCTGTGCCTCCTGAATGTCAGAATTAAAGGCATCTGCCACCACTGCCCAGCTCCCAAATCCTTGTAAAATAAATTAAAAAATATCTGTGTGCGATAGCACAGGCTTTTAATCCTAGCTCTGGGAGCAGAGCAGGTGGATCTCTGTGAGTGCTAGGTCAGTCTGGGAGTCATAGTGAGTTTCAGGACAGTGGAAACCTCAAGACCCTATATTGAAAAAACAAAACAAAAATTCAACAGAAATATTTTATCAGAGAGACTAGTATAACCAGGCATGGATACATGCTTATGATCCTGGCACTTGTATTCAAGAGGCTGAGGCAGGGGACTACTGTGAGAAGGCCAGCCTGAAATACAGAGTAAGACCCTGAGTCAAAATACCCCACTACAGAGAAGACTGAAGTGTGAAGTCAGCATGAAGGACTTGGGACCAAGTCAAATCCAGTCCTTTACTGCTTTATGGGCAGCCCTAGACAGGTGACCGAACTTGTTGGAGCCCCAGCTTCCCACTGGTGAGATGCGGCGATGGTCCCCATCTCTGGGAGCGTTGATGGTTCACTTTTTGGACCTCTGCACAGTCTGGTACCACCCTCAGTCACTGCCACTGCATTCAGATTTGGTGTTAGCAGTTTTAACCTCTTCTACTGAGTACCAGGCTGGGTGGCTCTACACACAAAGGAGCCTCAATAAGGCTGAGGGTGACAGGCAAGGGGGTCACAGCCTAGAGAGTCCTGGGGTGGGATACCAAAGACAAGGCTTTGGCTGTTTAATGTGCTTTGAGGCATTAAGTCACTTTAACTTTCTAGGCTTTGCTGCCTTCCTGTGACTTCCCAAAAATCATGGGGAGACGCAACAAAGATGCTGCCCAGGGGGAGTGGAAGGACCCTACTGTTCCAAGAAGCCCCTACAACTAATGTCCCATATTCCCCTGCTCTAGTCCCTTTGGGCAACTGCAGTAGGGCATCCAGTCTAGGCCTGATTGAGCTAGTCTCTAAGCTCCTCCTGGCTGGTCGCAATGCCTTGCACTCATCCAATTTCATCCATGCTTGGTCAGGTCTCGGTTCACAACCAGACATTCTTTACACGCCACCCAACTTTTTTGCAGTACGGCAATAGACCCAGAAGCGCAAGGTGCTCCGCAAAGTCTTGTGGTTTCCTAGACAGACTCAGACCTCTCGCTTCCCCTGCTGGGAAGCAGATGTGAGCCCTCTAGCGTGTTTCAGAGCCAGGGCCAGTAAATACCACGAATGCCACTTCTGCTGCGGTCACCATTCATTACCCACGCACCCCCCTTCATTGGATTCCCTTTCCCGGGGGAGTTATGCATGTCTTAGAGAGTTCACAACAGCATTCTCACACATATTCAAGCCCACAGGGGGCAAGACCCCATTCTTCCATCCTGCATGGCTTAAGGGTGCCTCCCTTTGTTAGAGGCATGCCTTTGTTGGGTAGAATAACTACTATCAAGTTGAATATTTTATATAAATGTTCTGGTTTGTTTTGTGTTGGGAACGCAACTAAGAACCTCGTGCGTGCTAGGCAAGAGCTCTACCACTGAGTTAAATCCCTAGGCCTGTTGTGTAGTTATTAAAGCCCCACCCGGTCTTTAGAATATGGATATTGGAATTGCCATTTTGTCTTATGCCTATAATCCCAGTACTCGAAGGTGGATCTCTGTGAATTCGAGGCTTTCAAGGGCGTTCTGGGCTACAAGAGTTCCTGTCTCAAAAATAAAAGGAAAGAAAGTGAAGAAAGAAAGGAAAATTAATACGTTTCTCAAAACCGCTTATTGGGCTCTCCTAGTCCCGCCCCATGATCTTGCCCCGCCCACTCATCTCCTCTTCTTCCAGCCCTGACCCGCCCCTTGCTTTTCCGGACCCCGATCCTCCCGGAGGGCGAGAGAGAAGGCAGAGCTGTTTAACCACAAAGCGGGTCCTAGGGAAGGCACGCCATGGCAAGCTCTAGGGGGGTTGCCTTCCTGGAGCTCCATGGCCACCCTTTGCTGCCCTCGCAGGAGCTGAGACGAGCGGAGTTGGTGGAGATTATCGTGGAGACCGAGGCGCAGACCGGGGTCAGCGGCTTCAATGTAGCAGGCGGCGGCAAAGAAGGAATCTTCGTCCGCGAGCTGCGAGAGGACTCACCGGCCGCAAAGAGCCTTAGCTTGCAAGAAGGTAGGTGTGGCCTGGATGCGGCGAGGCGGAGCCAGTCTTTGGGGCGGAGTTAAGAATCTACCTTGGCCTTTGCCCTGGAGGCGTGGCTTGGGGAGGGCGGGGCGAAACTGTTTTGTGGAGGCGGAGTTAGGAATCTGCTTTGGGTCCCGGGGCTGGAGGGGGCGTGGCGGGGGTGGGGCGGAGCCTGAAGGCCTGGTGGGGCAGGGTTGACCTGCGGGGTGTGGTTAGGTATCTGCCTAGAGTCCTGGCAGGATGAAACTGAAGTTGTGCTTATTTGCTCGGAGGCGGGGTTAAGGGGTTGTGGTGAGACTTTCCTTGTTCTTCTGAATCTAGCTCCTCAAGCACGCCAGGTTCTCGCTCTATCACCGAATTACATCTCATTCGTTGTTTTGGGGGCTCGGGAAGCAGTTCAGGCCGGCGCTGAACTCTCTACAGTTGAGGAAGAGCTTATCCTATTTCCCAAGTGCTAGGATACAGGCATGCACCGCCATGCCAGTCTTTCAAATTCCTTTTTAAAAATTTGAGTCTTTCTAAATTGCTCGAGTTGGCCTTGAACTTCCTGTGTAATCCTGGCTGGGTTTAAACTTAAAAAATAATTACTTTATTATTTTATTTGTATGGCTGTTTGGCCACCAACTATGTCAGTGTTTGTACAACTGTATCTGTTGTACCCCTGGAGGCCAGAAGAGGGCTCGGAATTCCCTTGTGCCCTGCCAAGTGGGTGATAGATCCTCTGGAAATGCAGAGAGCACTCTTAACTGCTGAGCCATCTTGCCAGCCCTTGGCCTTGAACTTTTGATCCTTCTGTCTCTGCCTCCAGGTAGCTAGGATGACAGGCCTGAGTGATCATGCCAGCTAGCACTATGATTATTTAGGGCCTGCTCATTGTCTGTGTTGGACTCCCAGAACCCTCGTGATATTTCTGTGTCTCCATATTTTCATCTTTAAATGGGAATAATTAGCACTGACCTCATGAGGTTATTATGTAGCTTAAATGAGTCAGGTTTTGAAAACAGCACACAGATAAGTGTCACACAGTAAGCACTATGTAAGTGCTAATTAATGTGTTATTGGGACAGAAAAAAGGGGTGGAGTTAACTCGAGATGAAGAGAGGAACTTAATTAAATGAGAGATGTTTTTAAGAAACATGGATAAAGCTATTGGACTTATGCATTGCATGTAACAATTATTCTTTTTTAATTAATTATTTTTAAAACATATATGTTCATTTTTGTCATACTGGGGCTGGAACCTGGGGCTTTTTGGACTTGCTAGGCAGATGCTCTATAAACTGTGCTCCCAGCCTCTCATTGGTGAGTTCTAGGAAAGCACTCTGCCAATGAAGTACATCCCTGCTCCATACCAATTACTTACTAAGCATCTTACTGCTTTTGGCTACAATGGTGAACAGAACACAGAAAGGTCCCAACACTTAAGAAGCTTACAGAGTAGTGGGTTGAGACTAGTAAGAAGGTAGGGGAAGGGCAACTTTGAAGGGCTCATAGGACTATGACTTTTATTCTGGGACATAAGCAGAAGAGAAGCAGAAATACATGTTGTTGAGCTGCTCTCTTTACAGCAGACTGAAATGTAAGAGGCGGCAGCATTGGGGGCAAGATCACTTAGCCTCTATGAGGTGATAGGCCAACAGGCCTAATATGGGGTTGTTAAAAGGACTTGAATCTCAGAGATATTCAGGACTAGGTGTAGGGTACCATAGAGAGGGAGTCCTCAAGGATGCGTCTAGGCATCACTTATAGGTGGTAGGGTGCTTAGCTAGGTTTCATCTCCAATTCGTTGGTTGTGGGAAATCCCCAAGGAGGTTTTACCTGAGGATTGAGTGGCCCGCTGATACCTGTTTGGAGAAAGACAAGCTGTGAGTGGTTTTTTTGTTTGTTTGTTTGTTTGTTTTTGTTTTTGTTTTAAAGCTCAAGGAAAATTTTATTACAGACTGGGAGAAAAACACCAATGCAGGCAATCTGTAAGTCTTAGTGATTGTTGAGAAGAAGAGAGAAAGTCAGGTCTTTTAAGTTTGGGATCAAGAAAGCAATGGAGGTTAGTAAGTAGTCACATGGCTAAAGGCATGGGGTATGGAGAGCCTCAGAAAAAGAATAAGAAAACACAAAACCCTGTGTCAAGAAAGCATGCCCAGGCTCTGAGCAGTATCCAAGAGAAATCTAAATGGAAACAAAGAACAGTTGCCAGGCTTCCAAGTGTTAAATGATAGAAGTTTGGTGAAAGGCTGCCTTAGTTGTTTCTTGTTTGGTCGGTTAATTTGGTTAGGTTTTTCGGGACAGCCTTTCTCTGTGTAGCCCTGGTTATCCTGAACTTGCTTTGTAGACCAGGTTGGCCTCAAATTCACTTGCTACTGCCATTTGCCCCTGGCTCCCAAGTGCTGGGATTAAAGGCATGTACCACCATGCCCGGCTTGTTTTCTTGTTTTTCTTTCTTTCTTCTTTTTTTTTTTTTTTTTAATGATTTAATTTATGTATATAAGTTCACCATTGCTCTCTTCAGAGACACCAGAAAAGGGCATCAGACCTCATTGCAGATGGTTGTGAGCCACCATGTGGTTGCTGGGAATTGAACTCAGGACCTCTGGAAGAGAAGTCAGTGCTTTCTCCAAACAGGTACCAGCAGGTCACTCAGTCCTCAGGTAACCTCTGAGCCATCTCTCCAGCCCTTGTTTTCGTATCTTGAAACAAAGTCTCCCTATGTGGTCCAGGTTAACCTTAGATTCCTCCTGCTCCAGCCTGATAAGGGTTGGGATGGCAGGCGGGCACCATCGGACCCATCAAACGTCAGAGCTGTCTCTTGCACACTAGCTGGAGGTGTGGAAAGACACGTGGGTAGATAATCTACCCTTCACTCTGAATTCTGCATCTGAGGATTCAGCCGACACACAAACATTCCTGCGTGTGTTGGGGGGAGGTGCCCATACTAAGCATGTCTGGACTTCCTTCTTTCATTATTCCCAAAGGGGCTAGAGAGAGGCTCTGCAATTAAGAGCATTTGCTAGTCATGCAGAGAACCAGGATTCAGTTCCCTGCACCCACACTGTGGCTCACGATTATCCCTTACGGGGGCGGGGGGGGGGGTCATATACCCTCTTCTGGGCTTCGCACTGTCATGAATGGAAGCAAAATACTCAAACACACAAAGTGAGAACAAATCTTAAAACACAAAGGAATGACTATTTATATAGCGTTTACATTGTATCATATATAATTTGGAGTTGGTGGTACTAGCCTGTCATCCCAGCAACCCTTAGGAACCTGAGGCAGGAGAATCTTGAGTTTAAGGCTAGCCTGGACCACACAGGGAGATTTTGGCTCAAACAAACAAACAAATAGTTACTTAAGTGTCCAGGGTAGGAGACTTGAAAGTTCAAGGTCTGCCTCGGCAACTTAGTAACATCCTGTCTCAAAAAACTAGTAACATCAGCGGCAGAGCACTTGGCTAGAGTGAGTGGTTTAGTGGGAGAACATTAGTCTAGTATGCATAAGGCCCTGGGCTCAATCTCCAGCACTTTAAAAAAAAAAAAAAAAAAAAAGGTTGAGGCAGAAGAGATGGTTCAGCATTGATGAGTGCTGGTTACTCTTCCAGAAGACCCAGATGATGATGACAATAATGATTCTTTTCTTTTTCTTTTGAGACAGGGTTTGTCCGCGTAGCCCTGGCTGCCCTGGAACTTACTCTGTAGACTAGGCTAGCCCCAAACTCAGAGCTATGCCTGCCTCTGCCTCCCAAGTGCTGGGGCTAAAAGTATGCATTACCATGCTTGACTTTGGACCCAGATTTTATTCCTAGTGGCCACATGGCAGTTTACAATCAATCTGTGACTTCAGTCCCAGGGGATCCCACACCCTCTTCTGGCTTCTATGGGCACCAGGCACGCCTATGGATCGTAGACATGCATGCAAGCAAAATGCTCATACATTAAAAACAAACAAACAAAAAACCCCACTAAAATATAATAATAAAACTCCAAAAATTTACCTAGAGATGATTTAAAGTACAGGGAGTGCAGGGCAGATGTATATGGGTTTTATGCAAATATTAAATGTTTATATGAGATTTGTACATTCACAATTTTAATATTTGGGTGGATAGTGCTCCAAAAAATTCCCTGCAGAGACTGGGGGACCATTGATAAGTGCGGAGGGGGCATTCCAGGATGGAAGCATAAATGTGTGTGTTCGAAATAGACATCTTACTAAGCTCCACAAAATCCCCAACTGGGCTACTACAATCCTAGTACTTAGGAGGCTGAGATAGATAGATAAGATGATTGATAGTTTGAGGCTAGCCTTGGAGTCATGGTGAGAAAGAGATCAAGACCAGCCTGAGCTACACAGGGCAATCCAGCTTCAGAAAGCAAAAACAAACAAACAAACAAGGCTGGAGAGATAGCTCAGTGATTAAGACACTGGCTGAACAGAGGACCAGAGTTTGTGTCTGACACCCTTGTTGGGCAACTCACAACTATCTGTAACTCCAGTTCCAGGAAATCTGAATCTCTCTCTGGTCTCTGTGGGACCCAGCATATACACACATTCATACACACAAACATACACACATATATACACACTTACACACATACAAACACACATACACATTCAAACACAAACACACACATTCATATACACACATATACACACATACACACATACTCACACTCATATACATACACACATACATACATACACACACATACACACATACAAATACACATACATACTCATACACATACACAAACATATATATACATACACAGATACAAATATACATACTCACACTCCCACACACATACAAACACACACATACGCAACCACACACAGACAAATTTTGCACATACACACTCACAAAACCACACACTCACATGTACATACATGCATACTTACACTCACTCACACAGTCACATAAACAAAAATAAAATAAATATTAAAACAGACACAATAAAGACCAGAGGCTAGAGAGATGGTTTCACGGTTAAGAGTGCTGAGTTCAGTTTTGGAACCCATGTCAGGTAGCTCATAGCCAGTTCTGGCTATAAGGTATGTGATGTCTTCTTTTGGCCTCAGAAGGCTTCCACATAAACAAAGCATGTATACACACATGGATATACCTTAAAAGCAGGGGAGAGAGAAAGTGTAACAACACACTTCTTCAATCCCAGCACTTGGGAAGCAGAGGCAGTGGATCGCTAATAAACTGAGGCCAGTGTGTCTAGGCAAAGACAATTTAAGGTCTGAATCTTCTGTCAGTGTGTCTGTCATATGGACGAGTAGTACTGGAGACAGAACCTAGGACATCCTTCATACTAGGCGAGTGTGCTCTGTAACAGAACTACATCTCCGATTTCAACAGTGTATTCTTATGAGTTCAAGAAGATGGGGAAGGAACCATCCACAGAGGGTAAAGTACCTCCGTATAGGTTATCAACTTCATAACCCACAGCTGGGTGTGGTGGCAAACGCCTGTAATCATAGTGCTTGAGGTGAAGGCAGAGGGTCAAGGGTTTAAGATTATCCTCGGCTATATAGTGAACTGAATTACATGAAACCCCTTGGGTGCTCAAGGATGCTACTTTTTGATTCTGATTTCACAAGGAACCCTTTGCTTGAATGATGAGGATGGAAAAGGAGAGTGGAGAGGCACCCATAAGTGACCTGAGTGGATTGGTTCCTTCCAGAAAGGGGCGGGGCTAAAGCCAATGGGACCAGTTTCGCTCTTAGAGTCCTAACCTTTGAAATTTCCTCTCAAGCCAGAGGCCTATGAGACGCGGGGGTCAAAAGCTGGGCCTGGACCTCTCTAGGCTGATTCCTAGGAAATGGGCGGGCCCAAGTGTGGGTGGAGTCAGGAGACACTCACTCCAGACCCACCTCCACCTCGCTTGCAGGGGACCAACTGCTGAGCGCCCGTGTGTTCTTTGAGAACTTCAAATATGAGGATGCGCTTCGCCTGCTGCAATGCGCCGAGCCCTACAAGGTCTCCTTCTGCCTGAAGCGCACTGTGCCCACCGGGGACCTGGCGCTGAGGCCCGGGACGGTGTCTGGATACGAGATGAAGGGCCCGCGGGCCAAAGTGGCCAAGCTGGTACGCGTGCTTAGCCCGGTCCCTGTCCAGGACAGCCCCAGTGACCAGGTCGCTGCGCCGTAAACCCTACTCCCTGCCACCGTGGCCCACTTTGGCCCTCTGTCTTGTCACTAACCCAACACTAATTCGCCCTCTGCCCCTTATTCTCTGCTCCAAAACCCCACTCCTGGGAAAGGGTGCACCTATCAGCAGGTGGTTCTCACCTATCCCCACCATGCAACCCGGGCTCATTAGGGGCCATGGAGTCCTGGAAGGCCAGATTCTAGCCCAATGGCTGTTGGGTTACAGAGTGACCCAAGTTTCTTTTCCTCTCTGGGTCCCAGTTTCCCCATCTCTACAAAAAGGATGTTGGGGAAATTACAGAGTAAGGGCCTGGAATTTTGGGGTTCCCATTGCCACACCCCTGTCCACTCACTGTGAGATTCTGAATGACCGTCATTGCCTTCCTGGGGTGAAGTGACAGGCAGGAAGGTGGATGTGTTTTGGGGTATATACATTACCCCCAAACTTCTCCCAGCCTGGTATACTAGGTGGGCTATTTTTCTGTCTACTCCCAGCCTCCCACTGTGCCACAGCCTCCTGCCTCTCTCCTCTCTCCTCAGAACATCCAGAGTCTGTCCCCTGTGAAGAAGAAGAAGATGGTGACTGGGGCTCTGGGGACCCCTGCAGATTTGGCCCCTGTTGACGTCGAGTTCTCTTTTCCCAAGTTCTCCCGACTGCGTCGGGGTCTCAAAGCCGAGGCTGTCAAGGGACCTGTCCCAGCTGCCCTGCCCGCCGGCGTCTCCAGCTGCCTCGGCTACGCGTCCGAGAAGTAGCTGAAGAGGCCCAGGTAGCCCGAATGGCTGCTGCCGCCCCTCCCCAAGGAAGGCCAAGGCAGAAACTGAGGTAGCCACAGGAGCTGGGTTCACAGTCCCTCAGATAGAGCTAGTTGGGCCTCGGCTTCCTAGTGCTGAGGTGGGTGTCCCTCAGGTCTCAGTTCCCAAGGGGACCCCATCAACAGAGGCAGCCAGCGGCTTTGCCCTTCACCTGCCAACCCTTGGACTAGGAGCCCCAGCTGCCCCAGCTGTGGAGCCCCCAGCCACAGGAATCCAGGTTCCCCAAGTGGAACTTGCCACCCTGCCCTCTCTCCCCACTCTTCCCACGCTTCCATGCCTGGACACCCAGGAGGGGGCTGCAGTGGTAAAAGTTGCCACCCTGGATGTGGCAGCTCCATCTGTGGGAGTGGACCTGGCTTTGCCAGGTGCAGAGGTGGAGGCCCAGGGAGAGGTACCTGAAGTGGCCCTCAAGATGCCCCGTCTCAGTTTCCCCCGTTTTGGGGTCCGAGCGAAGGAAGCCACTGAGGCCAAGGCAGTCAAGGGCAGCCCGAGGCCAAAGCAAAGGGTCCCAGACTTCGAATGCCCACCTTTGGGCTTTCTCTCCTGGAACCCCGGCCCTCTGGCCCTGAAGCTATTGCTGAGAGCAAGCTGAAGCTACCCACCCTCAAGATGCCCTCTTTTGGTATTGGTATGGCGGGCCTGAGGTCAAGGCCCCCAAAGGGCCTGAAGTAAAGCTCCCTAAAGTTCCTGAGATCAAACTCCCAAAAGTGCCCGAGGCAGCCATTCCAGATGTGCAACTCCCTGAGGTACAGCTGCCCAAAATGTCAGACATGAAACTTCCAAAGATCCCTGAGATGATTGTACCCGATGTTCGCCTTCCGGAAGTGCAGCTGCCCAAAGTCCCTGAGATGAAAGTCCCAGAGATGAAGCTCCCGAAGGTGCCTGAGATGGCCGTGCCTGATGTACACCTTCCAGATGTACAGCTCCCGAAAGTTCCAGACATGAAGCTCCCGAAGATGCCTGAGATGGCCTTGCCTGATGTACGACTCCCGGAAGTTCAGCTGCCAAAGTGTCTGAGGTGAAGCTTCCAAAGATGCCTGAGATGGCTGTGCCTGATGTACGACTCCCGGAAGTTCAGCTGCCCAAAGTGTCTGAAGTGAAGCTCCCAAAGATACCCGAGATGGCTGTGCCTGATGTTTGCCTCCCGGAAGTTCAGCTGCCCAAAGTGTCAGAGATGAAACTCCCTAAGATGCCTGAGATGACCATGCCTGACATTCGCCTCCCGGAAGTTCAGCTGCCCAAAGTGCCTGACATTAAACTTCCTGAAATGAAGCTTCCAGAACTAAAACTACCCAAAGTGCCTGAGATGGCCGTGCCTGATATCCCCTTCCAGAGCTGCAGCTGCCTACAGTGTCAGACATTCGGCTGCCTGAAATGCAAGTGTCACAGGTCCCAGAGGTGCATCTTCCCAAGGTGTCAGAGATGAAGTTGTCCAAGGTTCCTGAGGCGCAGAGGAAATCTGCAGGGGCAGAGCAGGCAGAAGGGACTGAATTTAGTTTCAAGTTGCCCAAGATGACCATGCCCAAGTTGGGGAAAGTGGGCAAGCCTGGGGAGGCAGGTATTGAGGTTCCAGGCAAACTCATGACACTTCCCTGTCTGCAGCCAGAGTGGGTGCTGAGACAGCCCATGTTGGTGTCCCTTCCCTCTCTCTACCCTCTGTGGAGCTTGACTTGCCTGGGGCCCTGGGCCTGGAGGGACAAGTCCAAGAAGCTGTCTCGAGCAAAGTGGAGAAGGCAGAGGGCCCCAGGGTGGCAGCGGCTGTTGGAGAGATGGGCTTCGTGTACCTTCTGTGGAGATTGTCACTCCTCAGCTGCCCACAGCTGACGTTGAGAAAGAGCAGCTAGAGATGGCGGAGATGAAAGTCAAATCCTCTTCCAAGTTCTCTCTGCCCAAATTCGGACTTTCAGGTCCAAAGCTGTCAAGGCAGAGGTGGAGGGGCCTGGGCGAGCCCCCAAGCTGAAGGTATCCAAGTTTGCCATCTCACTCCCCAAAGCTCGGGCAGGGACAGACGCTGAAGCAAAGGGAGCTGGGGAAGCGGGGTTGCTGCCCGCCCTCGATCTGTCCATCCCACAGTTCAGCCTGGATACTCAACTGCCCTCAGGCAAGGTGGAAGTAGCAGGGGCTGATAGCAAGCCTAAAGCGTCCAGATTTGCTCTGCCCAAGTTTGGGGTGAAAGGCCGGGACTCTGAAGCGGATGTACTAGTGGCACGGGAGGCTGAGCTTGAGGGAAAGGGTTGGGGCTGGGATGGGAAAGTAAAGATGCCCAAGCTGAAGATGCCATCTTTTGGGCTGTCCCGAGGAAAGGAAGCAGAAATTCAGGATGGACGTGTCAGCCCAGGGGAAAAGCTGGAGGCCATAGCTGGGCAGCTTAAGATCCCTGAAGTGGAATTGGTCACACCAGGAGCTCAGGAGACAGAGAAGGTCACCAGTGGAGTGAAGCCATCAGGCCTCCAGGTGTCCAGCACTAGGCAGGTGGTTGTAGAAGGCCAGGAGGGTGTGCAGAGGGTGTCCACACTAGGTATCTCTTTGCCCCAGGTGGAACTGGCCAGCTTTGGGGAGGCAGGCCCTGAGATCGCAGCCCCTTCTGCAGAGGGCACAGCAGGCTCTAGGGTCCAGGTGCCACAGGTGATGCTGGAGCTGCCCGGAACCCAGGTGGCAGGTGGTGATCTGTTAGTGGGTGAGGGCATCTTCAAGATGCCCACAGTGACAGTGCCCCAGCTAGAGTGGATGTGGGGCTGGGTCATGAAGCCCAGGCTGGTGACACAGCCAAGAGTGAGGGTGGGTTAAAGCTGAAGTTGCCCTCCCTGGGGGCAGGAGGCAGAGGAGAAGGAGCTGAACCCCAGGGCCCCGAGGCCCAGCGCACCTTCCACATCTCTTTGCCTGATGTAGAACTCACGTCACCAGTGAGTACCCACGCTGAGTACCGGGTGATTGAGGGTGATGGAGATGGCGGGCACAAACTCAAGGTTCGGCTGCCCCTGTTCGGTCTGGCGAGGGCCAAAGAAGGAGTAGAAATTGGAGAAAAGGTTAAGAGTCCAAAGCTCAGGCTACCCCGAGTGGGCTTCAGCCAAAGTGAGTCAGTCTCTGGAGAAGGCTCTCCCAGTCCTGAGGAGGAGGAAGGCGGCAGTGGGGAAGGGGCTTCCGGTCGCCGGGGTCGGGTCAGGGTCCGCTTGCCTCGTGTAGGCTTGGCTTCCCCTTCTAAAGTCTCTAAGGGACAGGAGGGTGATGCAACCTCCAAGTCTCCAGTTGGGGAGAAGTCACCCAAATTCCGCTTTCCTAGGGTGTCTTTAAGTCCCAAGGCCCGGAGTGGGAGTAGGGACCGGGAAGAAGGTGGATTTAGGGTCCGACTACCCAGCGTGGGGTTTTCAGAAACAGCAGCTCCGGGGGCCACCAGGATTGAGGGAACCCAGGCCGCTGCCATCTGAAGCCCCGGGATAGCTGGAGATTCCCCTCTTGTCTTCCCAATCCCCAGCCTAGCTCCCTATTTTGTGTGTGACATTACTAGCACTAATCCTCAGAGGGCTTAAAGGTGGGCAACTGACTCAGGCAGGAGCCAGTGGCCTGTGCCACCTCATTGGCCAAAGTGCCTGTATATCATGTCAAGCTAGGTGAATAAAATAATTCAAAAGTTGCCATGTGTCCTGGTTCTGTGTGGGACACAGGGTCTCTTTATGTTCCCCCATCTGGCGTATGCAGTGTTATCTCAGCTTGAACTTAAAATCTTGCAGCCTTGGGAGCTGGAGAGATGGCTAATCAGTTAAGAGCATTGACTGCTCTTCCAGAGTCCTGAGTTCAATTCCCAGCAACTACATGGTGGCTCACAACCATCTGTAATGAGAGCTGGTGCCCTCTTCTGGCCTGCAGGCGTACATGCAGGCAGAACACTGTGTACTAATAAATAAATAAATAAATAAATAAATAAATAAATAAATAAATAAATAAAACATAATAAATACATAAATCAGCCTCTCAGTGCTGTGATTACAGGCAAGCACCTGCCCTTGCCCTTCACAGTTCCCAGAGGCCTTTGCGAAGGACCCGTGGAGAGATCCCAGCAGAACTCAGCAGGGCACAGCAGGACCCCTCTGTAGAGAGAGTCAGTTGGTCCTCTGTAGGTGAACTCTTGTCCATCTTCCCTTTCCATGAGCAAGACTTTAGTTTACTCCTGGTGGTCTGGGAATTGTCCTTCAGGCTTTCATGTGTGCTGGACAAAGATTCTACCCCAGAACTACAGCCCCATCTTTAAAAACATTTTTAAAAAAGATTTATTTATTTATTTTATGTTTAACGTGTACACTGTAGCTGTCTTCAGACACACCAGAAGAGGGCATCGGATCCCCATTTACAGATGGTTTTGAGCCACCATGTGGTTGCTGGGAATTGATCTCAGGACCTCTGGAAGAGCAGCCAGTGCTCTTAACCGCTGAGCCATCTCTCCAGCCTCTTTAAAAACATTTTAAATTTATTATTGTATGTGTTTGGGTGTTTTGTCTGTGCATTGGATGTGTGCCTTGTGCTCCTGGAAGCCTGAAACTCCAGATACTTGTGAGCCACACATGAGTGCTAGGATGCAGCCTGTGCTCCGAGCCATCTCCCCCTACCCCCTTGGTGTATTCATTTTTTATTTTTTTATTTTGAAACAGTCCCATATAAACCAGACAAATTTTCAAACTATATAGCCACGGATGACCTCAATTTTTTTATTCTGATGCCTGCCTCTACGTCCCAAGAGCTGGGATTGGAGGAATGTGCCACCATGCCTGGTTTTCTGTGGCGCTGGGAATTCAGTTTATGGTCTTACCCATGCTAAGACAAGTACTCTGCCACCCAAGCTATGTCCCAATTCCATAACTTTTAATTTCAAGTGTCACTAAGTTCCCAGAGCTGGCTTCGATCTTACTTTGTAGAGTAAATTTCCTTTCAGTTGTTTTCAATCCTCCTGCCTCAGCCTTCTGAGACTAGCCAGGATTACAGACTTATGCCACCAAAGCGCCAAGGCTAGGTTTCATGCTCCCCTTCCTGTCTTTCTGGTTTGACTGCCCTGTGTACTTAGGGCCCCACCCAAGGAGGCTCCTCCTGGTTCTTTCTTTGGAATCAAGGTTTCGGAGCCTCAGTTTCAAATACTTGCCTGCCTTTTAGGACCAGGCTCCTGGCTCCAGAGCAGCCAACACCACTGGGCATCAGCTCCTGGGGACTGTGGGCCACACTTTCTCTTGCCTTATTGGTACTGGCAGGGATCCAGGCCTCTACTGTCTTCAGTGTATGTCTATCTGTGACTTGGGTCAGCCCCAAGTCTTTTCTACATGGGTCACTGCCACTCTCTGCGTACATACCACAGAGACACACAGTCCTCTCTCTCTCTTCTCTCTCTCTCTCTCTCTTCTCTCTCTCTCTCACTCACACACACACACAACACACACACACTTGCGAATTTCCATTATAGATAAAGGAGAGCAAGGGGCTCTCACACACTCCAGCCCCAGGCTCTCCCTACTCAAGTCACTGGTCCTTTGTCTCCACCACACTGACAGGCGTTCTCCTCCCCTGTGCTGGACTCCCCACAGCATTTGGACTTTCAGCACCAGTGCTTTGGTTTTGTTGTTTTGTGGTGTTTTGTTTTGTTTTGTTTTTTTTGGAGACAGGATCTCACTATGTCTCCCTGGCTGTTCTGGAACTCAATCCGTAGACCAAGCTGGCCTCACACTCACAGATCCACCACATGACCTCGGTCTGGTCTCCTGAGTGTTGGGATTAAAAGCATGTGCAACCATGTTCACTGCCAGCAAGCTTCCCTTGGCTTCTCCTGAGTGTTTTTTTTTCCTTCTGACTTCTCATCAAAAATGTCAAGCTATGTTTCCTCCTCTTCCTCTTCTTCTTCTTCTGATTGATTGATTGATTGATTGATTGATTGATTTTTGGTTTTTCAAGAGAGGGCTTTTCAGCCCTGGATATCCTGGAAACTCTGTAGACCAGGCTGGCCTTGAACTCACGAGAGATCCTCACACTGCAGTGCCTGGATTAAGGGCGTGTGCCACTACTGCCTGGCAAGCTGCCTCATCTTCTATGGTTTCCACACCTAGTCTCAGAGCTGATAACTCTCAGACATCCCTCCATTTCTCTGGGGGAGTCAGCTACTGCTGAAGCTTCCGGTAATGACTCCAAACACCATATACTGGAGACTGTGTCTGGCAGCTCCTGAGGGCCTCTGGCTCCCAAATGACTATAAGCATAAATTCTCTAAAGCAACCTTTTGTTCCCTGCTGGGCAGAGGTTGTGCTCACCTTTAATCCCAGCACTCTTTAATTCCAGATATCAGGTGGCAGAGGCAGGCAGATCTCTGTAGATTTGAGGCTAGCCTGGTCTACAGAGTTCCAAGATAGCTAAGGCTACACAGAGAAACTCTGTCTCGGGGAGAAAAAAAAAAAAGACACTTGTTGCTCTTGCAGAGAACCCAGAATGGATTCCCACATCCACCTTGGAGCTCACAACCATCTGTAACTCTAGTCACAGGGGATATGATGGCTTCTTCTGACCTTTGATGGCACCAGGTGTGCACTTGGTGCATATACATACATACAGGTGAACATTATACACATAAAATAATAAGTAAATAAATCTAAAAAAGAAAGGAAAAGGTTTTTTTTTTAATGGCCTGAGAGTGGGGCAGTGAGCAGGATGTAAAGTGAATAAATAAAAAAATAAAAAAATTAAATTTAAAACATTAAATAGCAAAATGGCCAGGTGTGGTTGGTGCACCCAGTACTCGGGAGGAGAGGCAGGTGGATCTCTCTGTGTTCCAGGCCAGCCAGGGCTACACAGTAAGTCCCTGACTTAAAACCAAACCATATATTGGACTAGAAAAATGTATGGAGGGAAAAACCAGGGAACAGAGAGGAATGGAGATGTTTTGCCTTTTGTTTAACATCGATTTCCCGAACCTGATCTCAGTGTCTTCTCACTCCTACAGTCCCTTGTCCATGTCACCTTCTCAGGGACTGCCCTATACTTTGTCATAGATGGTTTCTCCCTCCCTGACCTTTTTAGGACCTCAGCCTGCCCTCCTGCCTTATCGAGTGCCTCACCCATCAGCACCTGAACCCTTCACCAGCCTCATCTGCCTGGCTCCTGCCTTAACCTCCTTGCTGGGGTCTGGGACCTCCTTTCTTGCTTTCTACAGTTTGTCTTTCTTCATGTCTGACTGAGTGGTCATTCCCTTGCTTAAAGCCCCTTCATGGCTCCCAGTGTCCAGGTCAAACTTTTTAGCCTGCATTCAGCGCCTCGTACAACCTGGATCTTATTCTATCCACACATTCCCTTCCTGCTTTAACACACACACACACACAACACACACACACAGAGTCTCTAACTCTCTTCATTTCCACATGCCTGTAGGTATGTCCCATTCTGAACTCCCAAGGTCAACGATTAAAATCTCTCTGAGTCCACTCTGTCAAGTTTCTCCGGGATTCCGTCAGTCAGCGGGTGGGGGAGGGTCCCAGCCAGGCACCCCACCCCCTCCATTCCAGCCTGGGACTCAGGTCTCTAACAACAGAATCAAAGCCACTCAGCAACGCTGGAACCCATTCAGGGGGGCCTGAGCCCCCTCATCCCAAGCCAAGAGGGCTTTGGGGGAGGGGTGCAGCCCCTGGTAGACTCACCGTGTGGCCAAGGAGGTCAAGGGGCGTCAGGGAGACAGGGGCTGAACTCATAGGGAGAGGCACGAGTGTGGTTATCTTTCCTCCGCTAGGAGGACTAGCTAGGGGCCATCATCAGGGTGGGAGGTCTAGGCAGCCAAGCCAGTTGTTCAGGAGTAAAGGCAGACTAGTGACTGGCAGCCAAGGCACCATGGCCACCATCCAGTCAGAGACTGACTGTTACGACATCATTGAAGTACTGGGCAAGGGCACTTTTGGAGAGGTGGCTAAGGGCTGGCGTCGGAGTACAGGTGAAATGGTGGCCATCAAGATCCTGAAGAATGATGCGTACCGGAGCCGCATCATCAAGAATGAGTTGAAGCTGCTAACGCTGTGTACGAGGCCTGGACCCCGACGAGGCTCACGTTATCCGCTTCCTGAGTTCTTCCATGATGCCCTTTAAGTTCTACCTGGTCTTTGAGCTATTGGAGCAAAACCTCTTTGAGTTCCAGAAAGAGAACAACTTCGCACCCCTTCCTGCCAGGCACATCCGTACTGTCACACTGCAGGTACTAAGAGCGCTGGCCCGGCTCAAGGAGCTGGCCATCATCCACGCTGACCTCAAGCCTGAAAAACATTATGTTGGTAGACCAGACCCGCTGCCCCTTCGGGTAAAGGTGAGTGAGGTTGCCTGAGAAACGGTTTGCTTAGTCCTGGGATGCTCATGCTAGACACATGGGTCTCCCTAGTCAGTTCCGTGATGCAGTCCCTCCTAGGTGTCGCCTGAATCCCAAGCTACTCATCCTTGGTGCTGTCTGGCCGTCTTCTATATCCAATCCCAATTCTTTTTTGTTTTGTTTTTGAGACAGGGTCAATGTGGCACAGGCTGGCCTTGAACTCACTGTGTAGCTCAGAATGACTTGAACTTCATGACCTACTGCCCTCCCTGCCTCCACTACTTAAGTGCTAGTCACCTAAGTCACCACCCAGCTCGCTTTGTTGTCCTTTGGTTTTTGGAGACAGGATCTCATGGAGTCTAGGCTGGTCTGGGATTTGAGCGGGTTCCCCCTTCCCAAGTATTGGGATTACGGATATTCACCACCACCCTTGGCTTCTCCATCTCATGTCTGAGGTCCTTTCTATCGAAGGCTGGTGGTCTTCCGTGCTTCCCCTCGGGCACCGGGAGTCTCCCCAACCCTTTTCCCATTCGGCTCAGGACTGGGCCTCCTGGGGCTGGCATTCTAGTGGGGGAGCTGGTAGCGGGGTAAGAAGTAAAATGTGTTGTGGATGTGAGAACAGATAAAACAGGAGAGAGAGGATGTGGGGATCTGCTCAGACATGGGAAGTGGGTGACGAGGAGGTCACACTTCAGGGAGTCTTGAGGGGAAGAGAGGCCATGGAACAAGGGCAGAGTCTCCAGGTAGAAGGAACAGCCAGTATGAGGGGTCCAAGGTAGGAGCGTGTTTATGTATTCTAGCAACACACGGGGGAGTTCTGTGGAGTTGAAAGCAAAATGATGGGGGAGCAAAGAGGGAGGAAATGATGTCAAAGAGGTAGGGGTGGGGTTGTATAAATCCTCATAGGCACAGTCAAGATTGGTTTTACTTTGGAATATATATACATATGTATATATATATACATACATATACACATATATACATATAATGTATATATTCTTATATATATAGGAATATATATATTTACAATATATATATATATATATATACCACATATATATATACACCCACATGTGTATAATATATAGCATATATATTATGTATATGTATGTGGTATGATATATACCCATGGTTTTACAATGTATGCCTGGCTGGCCTTGAACTTGCTATGTAGACCAGGCAGGCTTCAAACTCATGGAAGATCCTCCTGCCTCTGCCTCCCAAACAATGGGATCAAAGTCACACACCAACACGCTAGGCTTACAGACGAATGCAGAACAGAGGGATGTGTTCTGACTTAGGTGCTCATTTTGGGGAGCAGTAGGACCAAGATGGCAGATGAGGTGATCCAAGTGGGAGTCCCAGGTAAAAGATGTAGTTGGGATATTCGTGGATTCTGGTCAGACTTTAGAGC
Source organism: Mastomys natalensis (assembly GCA_021653895.1). Taxonomy (NCBI): domain Eukaryota; kingdom Metazoa; phylum Chordata; class Mammalia; order Rodentia; family Muridae; genus Mastomys; species Mastomys natalensis. The sequence continues at coordinate 401,041 of JAJTUV010000764.1, read as the reverse complement.
TAAAGACAACAGAGCTGATGGATGGGTTTCCTAGTGGGAGGGAGAGGGGCTGGAAAGATGCCCAGATAGTAAAGCCCCTGCTGAACAAGCATGGGGACCTCAGGTCAGACCCCTGGCAGCACACCTATAGTACTAGTGTAGGGAGGCAGAGACAGGAGAATTCCTGGAGCTTGCAGGCCAGCCAGTCTAGCCAATCAGCAAGCTCTATGTTCAATGAGAGGAGGGATCTTATCTCAGAGACATGATAGAAGAAGACATTCGATGCATGTGTGATGACACATGTGCACATGTATACACACATGTACATGCACACGTCTAGAAAAAGAAAGGCCAGCAAGATGGCTCACCCTGTAAAGGTGCTTGCTACCAAGCCTGAGGACTTCGGTTCAGTAGCCAGAACATACATGGTGGGAGCAGAGAACTGACTCCCGGAAGTTATCCTCTGACCTCTACACATATACCACTGCATTTGCTATATCCCCTCTTAAATTAATTAAGTTTAAAAAGAAAAGGTGTGAGGAAGAGCTGGGTATAGTTGCAGACACCTATAATTCCGCATTGCCAGGTGGAGGTAGAAGGATTTAAAAATTCAAGGTCATCCTGGGTGGCAACAGTTCAAGGCCAGCTGCACTTTCAAGGTCTGTCTGCACTACTTGAGATCCTGTCTTTAAAAAATAAATGGGAGAGAGGTAGAGAAGGCTGGACTTGAACCAGAGCCTGTGGTCTAGACAAATGCAAGCTAGGTGTTCCACCCTCTGTACCTGTTCCTGGGTGGGCACCTAAGCTATCCCCTCTTCCCCTAGATCCCACTTCTGCTGAGCCAACTCAGACACCCCCTTGTGCCTCCTCCATCAGAGCACAGACTCCTCTGCCTGCGCATCCGTCAGCAAGGCACTGGTGATACTGAGCTGGCAGCAGCACCCAAGGCAGGGCTAGACCAAAGCTGCCTATACTGTGCCTCTCCCAGCACCCCACTGAATGTTAGAGACACAGAGACAGGAAGCGATCACTGTAGACCTAACAGGGCTCACACAGCACCTGGGGTCACTGATACTCCTCCAGTGCTTTCAGAATGAAGGGATCCCATAAACACTGGCTCAACGTTCAGTGTCACTGAAGCCCTAGGGGGTGCCGAGTCCAGACTAATAACTATTTATTTCATGATTGGCCTTACGTGCATGGAGGTGAGAGGTGGCTAAGTGCAGGACAGAGAGGGAAGCTCGGGAGTCACAGGGATTCACAGTGAAACTGGCAGAGCGCCACCTGGTGGCGAGAGGAAAGACAGGTGCCTGCCCATGGCCCATGGATTACCAACTACCAAGAATCTGTAACATGCTTAAGGCCTTCAGGGTGTTAACCATGTCTGATGGTGAAGATCTTAGAGGACTTGGTTTTCAGGGTGGTACCTTTCTAGTCCATGACACAAAGACAGGGACAATGGGAGATGAGAGGTTAGCTGAAGAGGCAGTTGGAGAGAGAGAGAGACAGAGAGAGACAGAGAGAGAGAGAGAGACAGAGACAGAGAGCGAGCCACTTGGGAGGTACAGGCAGAGGCAGAGGCAGGTAGATCTCTGAGTTCTAGGCCAGCCTGGTCTACAGAGTGAGTTTAAGGACAGCCAGCGCTACACAGAGAAACCCTGTCTTAAAAAACATAACATATATGTGTATATGTGTGTATATGTGTATGTGTGTATGTGTATGTTTATGTATATGAAAGAGAGAGAGAAAGAGAGAGAAAGAGAGAAAGCACCACAGAAGGGAGCCAGACCTGGTGATACATGCCTATAATCCCAGATACTCAGACTGCTAAAACAGGAATATCATAAATTCAAAGCCTGCCTCAAAAACCTAAGGCCTGAATCATCAGTATAAAAAGTAAAGGCCCAGAGAGGTAGTACACACCTGTGACCTCAGTACGAGACATGGAGTCCAGAGGATGGGGAGTTCAAAGTCACCCTAGACTACACAATGAGTAAGAAGCTAGTCTGGGATACATGAAACCCTATCTCAAAAACCGAACTCTATGCCAGGCAGGATGGCGCATGCTTTTAATCCCAGCACTCAGGAGCCAGAGGCAGATGGGTCTCTGTGAGTCAAGGCCAGCTTGGTCTACAGAGTGTCTCAAAGTAAAACAAAACACTTAAACACCTCCTAACTAAATAAGTTTTGAAAAGGCCCAGGAGCTGGCTAGAAAGAGGCCTGGTGGTTAACTGGCCAGACTGCTCTTGCAGAGGACCCACATGTGTTTCCCAGCATCCATACTGGACAGTTCACAACTACCTGTCATTTCAGCTCCAGGGGCATCTGATTCATTTGATCTCAGAGGATTCCAATACTCATGTGTATGGGTTCTTGAGGGCACACAAACACACAATTAGAATAAAAATAAACCTAAACAATTCTTTAAGGGGGGGGGTACTGGAGAGATGGCTTGGTGGTTAAGAGCACTGATTGTTCTTCCAGAGGTCCTGAGTTCAATTCCCACTAACCACATGGTGGCTCACAACCATCTGTAATGGGATCTGATGCCCTCTTCTGGTGTGTCTGAAGATAGCTACAGTGTACTCATAGATAAAATAAATAAATGCTTTAAAAAAAAGAAGAAGCAGCAGCTGGGAGCCTAGCTCAGTAGTAGAATATTTACCTCATATACCATATACGTGAGGCCTAAAGTTCAGTCTCCAGGACCATGGAAGACAGATAAATCAAAGAAGGAAAATACTGATTGGCCTAGAACGCCTTTCATCTATCATTCATTCTTTCCTGTATCCTACAATGTGCCAAGTACTAGATCCAGGCCTCTAGAGCACATCCTTGAATGAAATACAAAGTTCTCGTTGTCATGGGCCTGGAATTCTAATTTTTTTTTTCATTTATTTTTATGTGTGAGTGCCTGAGTATGGATGTATGGTGTTCCAAGAGGCCAGAAGGCTTTGAATCTCCTGGAACTAGAGTCACAGACAGGTGTGAGCTGCCATGTGTGTGCTGGGAGCCAAACCTGGATTCCCTGCAAGGGCAGCAAGTGATCTTAACTACTGAGCCATCTCTCAGGCCCAGCGGGTTAAGTACTTGCTGCACAGAAGCAGAAGAGCCTAACTTCAGATCCCCAGCAATGCCATAAAAGCTGGGCTTGTCTTTATCATCCCAGGGCTAAGGGGTTATAAGGGAAGACAAGAAGAGCCTGAGGGCTCAGTGGCCCAGCTATCTTGCCAAAGTAGTGAGTTTCAGGTTCATGGAGAGACCCTGTCTCAAAAAATAAGGAAGATAGAGGACCTTTGGCCCTACACATGCACACATGGGTGATGACACCCACAATATGCATATAATGCCCCCAACACACACACACACACACACACACACACACACACACACACACACCACACGAAATATATAGCATGTGAGATGATGTTAAAATCATAGCTGGGAGCTGGGTGTGGTGATGCTATAATCCCAGCCCTTCAGGAAAGGAGAACAGGAATTCAAGGGCATTCTTGGCTACATAACCAGGTTGAAGCCAGCCTGGGCTACATGAGAGCCTGTCTTAAAGCTAACCAACAAACAAAGGATAGGGGATACGGGAGATTAGTTGCCTACTGTGTACTGTAGGCAGGGGGAGGGTCCCAACTATTATAGGTACAAGTTGAAGTGCACATAGACAGACCCGACACCTAACCCAGAAGCAATAGCTAGAGGACAGAGACAGGGACATTCATAAGAAAGGAAGTGTAGACGATACAGAGCTAGGCAGACATAGGAGAAAGTCGTGGATGAATCCCAAGAGGGGCCTATATTGTCATCTCCATCACTCCACTGACCCACCTGCCCTGTGTTCCATCCCCTCTGCCCTCCACAGGTGATCGACTTTGGCTCGGCCAGCATATTCAGTGAGGTGCGCTATGTGAAGGAGCCTTACATCCAGTCCCGCTTCTACAGGGCCCAGAGATCCTGTTGGGATTGCCCTTCTGTGAGAAGGTGGATGTGTGGTCTCTAGGCTGTGTCATGGCCGAGCTACATCTGGGCTGGCCTCTCTACCCAGGCAACAATGAGTATGACCAGGTGCGCTACATCTGTGAGACCCAGGGCTTACCCAAGCCCCATCTGCTGCACGCGGCCCGCAAGGCTCACCACTTCTTCAAACGTAACCCCGACCCTGATGCCACCAACCCCTGGCAGCTGAAGTCCTCTGCTGACTACCTAGCTGAGACCAAGGTATGAGGGAAGCATGCAGGATGAAGCAGTCTGTGCTGGTGGGGGGGTCGGGGGTCGGGGGAATACTGTATCAAGAACAATTCAGATTTAGACCCTGGGCAAGACCAGAAACTTAAGAGTTGGTTGGTTGTCAGACTGGGGTAGACCCACAAATCTGGTGGGACAGCCAAACTGAAGGTCACTGCCATGTCTCTCTGGCTGATGAAGGTCTAGGTGAAGGGTGGAGGCTGAGTTAGGTCACAGATCTTCCCTGTAGCAGGGGGAAAGCAATGGGATTAGAAATCAAGAATCTGGTACAAGGGGGAAGATGGAGAATTGAAACAGCAAGAGAGCTTCCAATCAGATCATGGGCAGAAGTCAGGGGGATCCTACTTGGTCCCCACAGCAGGTGATTTTGGGAGCCCTGAGTCTAGATACACATCCGGCTGGCCCCACCAGGTACGCCCTTTGGAGCGCCGCAAGTACATGCTCAAATCCTTGGACCAGATTGAGACCGTGAATGGCGGTGGGGCTGTGAGTCGCTTGAGTTTTCCAGACCGGGAGGCACTAGCGGAACACGCAGACCTCAAGAGCATGGTGGAGCTGATTAAACGCATGCTGACATGGGAGTCGCACGAACGCATCAGTCCCAGCGCGGCCCTGCGCCACCCCTTCGTGTCCATGCAGCAGCTGCGTAGCGCCCACGAGGCCACCTGCTACTACCAGCTGTCACTTCGCGGCTGTCGGCTGTCCCTGCAGGTGGATGGCAAGCCACCCCCACCTGTCATAGCCAGCGCAGAGGACGGGCCTCCCTACTACCGCCTGGCTGAGGAGGAGGAGACTCCAGGCCTGGGTGGTGTGACGGGCAGTGGGTCCTTCTTCCGGGAGGACAAGGCTCCGGGGATGCAGAGAGCCATCGACCAGCTCGATGACCTGAGTCTGCAGGAGGCCAGACGGGGGCTGTGGAGCGACACACGGGCCGACATGGTCTCTGACATGCTGGCCCCACTCAAAGTAGCCAGCACCAGCCACCGAATCCCCGACTCGGGCCCGGAGCCCATCCTGGCCTTCTATGGCAGCCGCTTGACTGGCCGCCATAAGGCCCGCAAGGCCCCAGCAGGCTCCAAATCTGACTCCAACTTCAGTAACCTCATTCGGCTGAGCCAGGCCTCACCTGAGGATGCCGGGCCCTGTAGGGGCAGTGGCTGGGAAGAAGGAGAAGGCCGAACGACCTCCACAGAGCCGTCTGTCATCCCACAACGGGAGGGAGATGGGCCCAGCATCAAAGACAGGCCCATGGATGCTGAGGTAAGTGGGGTACACAGACTGGTACCCAGAGCTTAATCGATGGCGGTACACAGGTGACAGGGCCGTGCTTCCTACAGCTGTGGTATTTGTCATCTCAACACAGGCCTAAGACTCAGTAAACACTGACTTCCTGCACGAGGTGACAAGTCTCAGCTCACTCCAATACCCTAGGGACAGGACAAGGCTTATACTAACTCTAATTAAGTATGGTACAGAAAACAGGCACCTAGTAATGGCCTTGTTAAGGAATGCGGTGAGGTGCTGGCTGGTATGATACGTTATGTGCAATCCCAGGAGAGTCATCTCAAGGTCAAGTCTAGTTTGGGCCATAACAAGACTCTATCTCAAAAACCAAACAATAACATTGCCTCCCCACCAGAAGTGCTGCAGATTTAGATCTGCAGTAGAGTCCTTGCCTAGTTTCAACGAGTGAGACTGGGGATTCTCCTTGAGTGGCACACAGAGTGCTTACCAATGTGAGGGACTGGGATATAATTTAGTGGTAGAGCCCCTGCCTAGAATCCCCCAGTGAGGGGCTGGGGGTGTGGCTCAGTGGTAGAGCCCCTGCCTAGAATCCCCCAGTGAGGGGCTGGGGGCGTGGCTCAGTGGTAGAGCCCCTGCCTAGAATCCTTCAATGAAGGGCTGGGGGCGTGGCTCAGTGGTAGGCCCTGCCTAGAACCCCCAATGAGGGGCTGGGGCGTGGCTCCAGTGGTTAAAGCCCTGCCTAGAATCCCCCAGTGAGGGGCTGGGGCGTGGCCTGGAGGCAGAACATTTGCCTGGTTGCCCAGGCTTCCATCCCTAATACCTTATTGCAACCTGGGAAGGCTACACAGGAGTGAGGCCTACGTACCTGGTCACCCTCCTAGTCAAAAGGTACACACACCAGCAGGTACCCATACTTCTTGCTGATGTTCTTTTCGTTTCCCTTCCACAGAGGTCAGGCCCTGAGCTCTTTGATCCCAGTAGCTGTCCGGGAGAGTGGCTGAATGAACCAGAATGGACCCTAGAGGGCATCCGGGGGTCTCGAGCGCAAGGGCTCCCAGCTCGCCATCCTCACCCCCATGGGCCACCCAGGACCACCAGCTTTCTGCAGCATGTTGGAGGGCACCACTGATGAGGACTCACCCTGTCGTTTCATGGGGTCTGAGCTAGCTGGGCTGGCGTACCCCCTCTTGATCTGAAATGGCACTTTAGAGCCATCCTCTGAACCTACAGATTATTCTTACAGAAAAATAGAAATCCAGAATGTTCCTATTTCCCCGCCCCAGGCACATGCCTGTATCCCACCCTAAATGTTGGAGGTCGTCAGGGTCTGGCCTGAAGCCCTGAAGCCAGTGAGTCGGGAAGAGGCTGCACCCCACTGGCCATGAGTGTGCCTGGGCCTGCCTGCCTCTGTGTATTTCAATAAATAACTGTTCCAAACCCTGCTCCTGCTGTTACCACTGGGGAAAACTGCACCACCCATATTGGGCCATGCTGGCCCCCAGGGCCGGCCTCTCCCATGCTGTGACTGGTTGGCTACCAGCTGGGAAAAGCTGTGCTGAGCACAGTAACCTGTTCCCTATATACACTAAATTAAACCTGGTATGGTGGAGTGGGTTTATAATTCCACATACTCAGGAAGGAGAATTACAAAGTCCAGTCTGGGCTTATGGTGAGACCTTGTCTCAAAACGGGGTTTTGGGGGAGACGGGGATGAGGTAAGGGTCTAGCTCTTTGTGAATCTACTCTCAGGATGTTCTTTTTGTTGGACATGTGTCCATCTGAGTTTGCCAAGCACTGCTGGCTTGGTCCTCTATGTCTGTGGTGGACTGGGCATGCTGGCTCGCTCACGCTCCGGACATGCTAAATGTAAACGCACTGGTGGGAATAAATTCAGACCTGGCACATGCTGTGTTGTTCACATATGCACATGCTCTGGTGTTCAGATATGTTAGTCCAGCTGCCACCTGCCCCCACCCCCACCCCCAACAGCAGTGACATTCAGCAATGGTTCTGCCCGCATTGCTCTGTGGGGCATGCTCAGTATAAACATGCTGGTTCTACACAGGCTCGGCCCATGCTTGCCAGTGTGGCCTCACCCTGCACGCCCAGTCCATGCCAGCCTTTATGTGCATTGCATGCTAAGTTGTCACCAGCAGAAGTCCATGCCCCGTGTCTCCTAAGAACATACCATCTCATACCACTCAGTTAAGCACAGGCTATACAGACAATTATTTACTTATAATCTTGGCCCCTTTGTGGGGGGATGGGCCAAAAGTCTGGGCCCAGCATGCACCCCCACTTCTTTGGGGTTTGATCCTCCCCCAGCTCTGCTAGGTGCACAGGGGCCGGAGTGTCAGGCCAGCGGAGGTGGAGGTAGCGATGGGAATGTAGTGGAGAGTATAGAGCCACAATGGGATAGACAGAAGCAAGAGCACAGGGACAGCAACCAGGACCCAGAGCTGAGTCCAAGGAGGCCTGGAAGGCTTTGGCCTGTCCATCAGGCTGAGTCTCAAAGCAGGCGGCAGGCATTGCCCACACTGTCGGCTGAGGTGTCGAGATCGTGGCTGTAAGGGGATTCCCAGTCTCTCAGGAAAACAGCCTCCAGCTGGCTCCGCAAGCCACCATGGCCGTTCTGTGTCACCAGCAGGGAGGTGCCTGCTGTCTCTGTGAAGTAGCTTCCAGACCAGTTGGAGGTTCCTGGGAGCAAGGGGTGGAGTAAGGGTCTGATGGATGGCCAGATCCTAGTGCCAGGCATTCCCCTCTTTGATATGCCCACGGTACTGGGGGCACTTACCAATGTATGTTGCACGTTCAGTCACCATGTATTTGTTATGGTTGACACGGGCGTAGGGGATTCGGGCGTGGGTCTCATCCGCAGGGACCACAAACAGTTTCTGTAGGGGAAGGGAGGATGGTTAGACAAGGGCTCAAGGCGCAGGTCGGATGGCTCTGAGAAGTTCTGGGATGGCAGGGTAGACATGTAAATGGTATCTCCAAAAGGCACTTGGCTGCTTCCCTGGGTTGGGTGGATCCTTGGACCAAAATAGGGCCGAGTACAGCTGGTCCTCAGTAAACACCAGCTGAGGTGGGGTGGGGGTGGGGATCCAGACCTGCAATGGCTCTTACCGCCTTGTTCCATCCAGAAACCTCATCTCTCATGTCCCTTTTTCTAGAGAAAGTCTGTTTCTACTTCTGTCTCTCTCCCTTCTGTTTTATTTTTAAAAATGTTAAATTTATGTATTGGGGGGGGTGTTGTGGGGGAGAGAATGTGTGCACGTACTCGTGCTCACAGGGGCCAGAGGAGGACATGGGCTTCCTTGAAGTTGGACTTAGAGGCAGTTGTGCGCTATTCAGACATGGGGTGCTAAAAGCCAAAATCTGGTCCCCTGGAAGAGCAGCCAGTGATCTTAACCTCTCTCCAGTCCCAGGTCTTTCTTAAAAACCAGCATATGGTAGGTGCTTTCTTTTGTCAATCTCACCCTATCCTGCCCCTCTACCTGTGGCTTCCCACCTCAATGATAAACCTAGCTGTACCCTACCTCCTGCCCCCCAATCTGAGCCATGATTCAATTCCCCTCATGGCTGCACACTCTGGGGCATCCTTGTTGTTTTGTTTTTTTGTTCGTTTTTCGTAAGCAAGCACAGGCGGGATTCGAACTCGGTCGGGAGAGACAGACGGTCGCCTCGGACTCCAGAGCGCAGCCACTGCAGCGGTGCGCCACCGTTGGCCGGTGTAGGGCATCCTTGTAATATTCATGGTTTATGTGGATGTGCTCCCAGGACAGCGGAGAAGGGTACTCTGGGATGGGTGCTTACCACCTGGATGTCAGAGTGCGTATGGTTGTCGCGAAGTGCAGCCAGGGAGAGCAGGAAGGACCGCATGGATGGTTCAGAGTGCCCCCAGCAGCTGACGAGCAGGCGCACCTTGACGCCCCGTTCATACGCAGCCCGTCTCAGCCATCATCAATTGCCGGCCAGAACCTGAGGGGCAACAGGGTAGGGTTCAGGGGGAAGAGGCAGATCTTTCTAATAGATTTGTTTCTTTTGAGGGTTTCTTTGCGTAGCCCTGGCTGCCCTGGAATTTGCTCTGGCTGGCCCTGAATTCTAGAGCTCCTTCTTCTTCTGCCTCTTGAGTGTTGGGATTAAAAGCATGTGCTGCCGGGCGGTGGTGGCGCACGCCTTTAATCCCAGCACTTGGGAGGCAGAGGCAGGCGGATTTCTGAGCTCGAGGCCAGCCAGGTCTACATACAGAGTGAGTTCCAGGACAGCCAGGGCTACATAGAAAAATCCTGTCTCAAAAAAAAAAAAAAAAAAAAAAGCATGTGCCACCACTACCTGACTTTTTCTTATTAATTTTTTTTTTAAATATGTACTTTATAAAAAAACAATTTAATATTGCCACCAGGTGTTGTGGCCCATGTCTTTAATCCCAGCACTTGGGAGGCAGAAGTAGGAGGATCTCTGAGTTCGAGGCCAGCCTGGTCTACAGAGCTAGTTCAGCCAAAACAAAACAAAAACAAAAACAGAATTTAAATCTTGTTTTAACTATGTATAGCTGTGTCTGCATAGGTGCGTGCATGTGAGTACTATTGCTCCCACGAGATGAAGGCATCAGATCACCTGGGGCTGGAGTTAGCGATGGTTGTGAGCCACTTGACATGGGCGCTGGGAACCAAGCTCACGTTCTCTGGAAGAACAGCAAGCTCTCTTACCGCTGAACCACCTCTCCAGCCCCAAAAGATGACCTTCTGCTTATTTTATGTGTATGTGTGTTTCACCTTCATGTATGTATCCACTCCACCCTAACAAGAAGCATTCACGTTGAGCTTTGGGGCTTTTGGGTTCCCAAACCTCCCGAGGACCCTAGCCCTGGCTTCTAAGCCCTCCTCCTCCATACTCCTCAGCTCCTGTTTCTGGCTACCATTTGGGTGCCCGGAAACTCATCCTCCCATTGTTTCATTTGTTTTGAAATGGTTCACTTGGTAACCAAGGCTGGTATCCATCTTTGGCCTCAGCCCTCCTTCCAAAGGATGGGGTTACAGGCATGCAGCATCATGCGTGATTTCCTCTCATCTCAAACACGTGTGCGTGTGTGTGTGGTGTGTATGTGTGTGGTGTGTGTGTGTGTGTGTGTGTGTGTGGTATGTGTGTGTATGTGTGTGGTGTGTGTGTGTATATGATGTGTATGTGTGTATATGGTATGTATGTGTGGGGTGTGTGTGTGTGTGTGTGTGGTGTGTATGTGTGTGTGTATGGTGTGTTATGTGTGTGGTGTATGTGTGTGGTGTGTGTGTGTGTGTATGTGTGTGTGTGTGTGTATGTGTGTGTGTGTGTGTATGTGTGTGGTATGTATGTGTGTGTGTGTATGTGTGTGTGTGTGTAGTGGTGTGTGTATATGGTGTGTATATGTGTGTGGTGTGTGTGTATGGTGTGTATGTGTGTGTGGTGTGTGTGTGTGGTGTGTATGTGTGTGTATGGTGTGTGTGTGTGTGTGTATGGTGTATATGGTGTGTATGTGTGTGGTGTGTGTGTGTATGGTATGTATGTGTGTGTGTATGTGTGTGTATGGTATGTATGTGTGTGTGTATGTGTGTGTATGTATGTGGTGTGTGTGTGTATGTTTGAGGCACCTGGCATGGGTGTTAGGAACTAATGTAAGTTTTGGGCGATAAACCAGGCAGCAACTATCCTTAACTGGTGAGCGATCTCTCCAGCCCCAACCTTATCTTATTTTTTAAGACAGGGTCTCTTGTAGACTATGGAACATGGAATGCCCCAATTCAGCTAGGGTGACTGGGCAGTGAGTTTTGGAATCCATCTGTCTGTTCCCCAGTGTTAGTCATGCTGACGTTTTTCTGAGATGCTGGGGATTCAAACTCAGGCCCTCACTCATGCATGGTAAGCACTTTACCCAGCCAGCCTTCCTATCTTATCTTCTGACCCCACATTCAATCATCCTTGCCCCACCCCTTTTTGGTGACATTACGGACTGAGCCCGGCGCCTCTCGTATTTTAAGCAAGGGCTCCAACACTGAGTACAATCCTTGTCTCCATACAGTACCTTGTATCTGCTCTCCTGCCTGGGCCCCCTGCTTGCTCTCAGAGCCACCTCAGCCCTCCCCTCACAGGGGTTCCCCATCCGAGCCCTGCCCCTTCCCAGAGTACCTGCGTGGATGGGAGAACTCCATGGTAGGCAGGTAGTTCATAACCGCAATGTAGATGAAGTTTCGGGCATTGTCCACCACGTTGAGCAGAGCCTTCAGGTCTGGGGTGCGGCCACTTGGGCACAGTGGTGGGGGTGCACTCTGGGGTGAAGCGAGAGTCAGAGGCAGTGTCGTGGTGGACCCCGAGTGAGAACAGTTCACCACGAAGCAGGCAGGCCCCGTGGAACTCACTAAAAACAGACTCCATGAAAGGGCAGGATGTTTACCTTATCTGTTTTGCAAGTGAGGAGACAGGCTCAGAAAGGGTAAGCTACTTGCTTAAGGTCACACAGCCAATTAGTGCAGCCTGGATTGACTGCTTGGTTCCAGAATTCATACTCTTGGGTGTTTCCTGATCCAGCAGCAATAGGGGCACTTTGTTACTTGGAAACTTGTTTAAAATGAAAGTTTTCTTCTCTCTTGATGTATGCATATGTACCATGAATGGTATGTAGGATAAATGTGTGCATGTGCTGGACAGTGGTGGTGCACGCCTTTAATCCCACAGCACTTGGGAGGCAGAGGCAGGCGGATTTCTGAGTTCGAGGCCAGCCTGGTCTACAGAGTGAGTTCCAGAACAGCCAGGGATACACAGAAAAACCCTGTCTTGAAAAAACAAAAAACAAAACCAAAAAAAAAAAAATGTATGCATGCATGTTACACATGTGTCACAGTGTGCGGGTGGAAGTCAGAGGACACCCTTGCGTGTCAGCCCTTGCCTCCCATCTTGTTTGAGGCAAAATTTCTTTGTTTGCTGCTATCCCTCCAGGGGTGCTGAGATTCTGGACATGCACTGCTAGGCCAGGCTTTATGTGAGGTCTGGGGATATGAACTCGGGTCCTTATGCTTCCATCGCAAGGTTGGGTGGTTGTTTGATTGTACTGGAGACAGGATCTCATGCAGTCCAGTTTGGTCCCTAACTTCCCATGTAGCCTGAATGACCTTGAACTCCTAGTCCTCCCTCTAGTGCTAGACTTACAGGCATGTGCCACTTCACCTGGCTAGGGATAGGCTTTTAGTGAGTCCTCAAGGCAACTGGCAGAGACCTTTGCTGTATTCACACTTTTTCTGTCACATCATCCCTGACCAGGCAACCCCTCATGTGTCAGAGGTCACGAGAGCCCCTTTGCTCGGGTCCCTGAGGAAACTGCAACTCTAAAAGTAGAAGTAGCCACAGAAGGAGGAAGTATTCCTCTCTAGGAAAGACTGGTGACAAAGGGCACCAAAGATCACGTTTCCCTGTATCCACAGTGCCCAACACTCCAGGGTCTCTCTATAGAGTCCTGGCTATCCTAGAATTTACTATAGAATCCAGGCTGGCCTTGAACTCACAGAGATTCTACTGAGTGTTGGAATTAAAAGTGTATACTACCATGCTTGGCCAATAAAATAAACTTTGGAAAAAAAAAAAAAAAAAAGAAGAAGACTCGGAATGATGCCCATACTTTTAATTCCAGCGCTCAGGTGGCAAAGACAGATGGATTTCTGTGAGTTCCAGAGTCACCAGGGCTACATAGTGAGACCCAGAACAAACAAAACAAAGAACAAAAACCCCTTTGACATTGTTTGACGCCGTCCTCAGGTACATAATTCAAGGCCAGCATGGCATATATGAAACTCTGTCTCAAACTAAGTATAGGAATACATAGAAAGAGCTACCCGTGGCTGTATCAGAGGATCTGAGCCCATGTGCACCTCACACAGAGGTTGAAAATGCCTGGATATCCATTTTCCAGATTAATCCAATGCTCAGGGAGTTTGAGACACCGCACTGGCTTTTGACGAAGCAGATGGACCAAGAGTGAAGTTCAGGCCCCCTCTCTAACAATCAACAGTCAGGCGTGGTGGAGGCCTCAAGTAATGAGGTATGACCAAAAGCAATAGTGTGAGACCCTCTTTTCCCCAACTTACCGCCAGGTAGGCCAGAGCTGGGGTGCCATTGAGGCAGATCTCCATTGGTGTTTCTTGGTTATATCGGGTGTCGAAGGACCGTGGCCAGGTTGATGGGATGGAGCTACCTGCCTGGCCCAGGAACCAGTAGGCTTCAAAAATCTTGGTAAGGTCTCGAGCGAGGCAGCTGCAGTTGTACATGACCACTCCCAGCTCCTTGACCTGTGGGAGAACAGTGCTGAGCTGGGGATGCTGGCCGGGTGCTCACAGAGGACAGGGATGTTCCTGTTCTATCTACTTCCTTAGCCAACTCCTCCCTCTGACCCTCAGTCTTTCCTGCACCTCCGTTCTAAAGAGCTAGCATCCCAGACTTAAATGGACAGCTATAAACTTGACTTATGTTTTTAAGAAACATTCAGTTATTGCAAAGTTCCAGGGTTTTTGTTTTCCTGTGGTAGTGGGTGTTGAAACCCAGTAAGATGCACTGCCACTGATCCACAGCCTAGGCCCTCACCAGGGGATTCTAAATAGTATGTACTAGGAGGTACATACAGCCCCTACCCTTTAGAATTATTGTTTTGAGACAAGGTCTCACTGAGTTCTTCTGCCTCCTAAGGATTTGGGATGACAGGACTGCAGCGCCAGGTCCTGTGAGCTGTGTGTTTCCTGAGACTTTGCCCTATGCCAGCCAGCTCCAGCTTGGTCTCGGGTTTTGGCTCCTCCGATTAAGCCAGGTACTCCCCACTGGGGGGAAGACAGGCACATAGGAAGACTGTGTCTTCAGCATATCCCTGAATCATTGCTGAGACTAGGAGTCTAGGGAAGTATTTATTGAGGTGAATTAGCATCACATTCTTTCTTTCACAGCACTGCCAGAGTTGGTCCCTCTTGTGCTAGTACCTGTTCAAGCTTCCAGCAGATAAACTATCTCCTTCTCTGGGGACTCTTCCTTAAGCCCCCAGGTTGGATCAGATGTCTCCTTAGGACTGTTACAGTCATCCCACTGCATTCCCCTACTCCATCTCTGATAAATCCTCTGCCTCAACCTCCCCATTCTACCTTTGACCCTCTGTCTTTGCCAGCTTCCAACCTCACCTCCAAACTCCTGCCCACACCCACACCCCCACCTTACATCTGCATTCCATCTGAACTCTGACCCTTTATCTACTTCCACCCTCATCCTGGCCCAGCTCATCTCAGGACCTCCATCCCAGCTGGATCTTCTGTCTATACCTTCTTCCCACGCTATATTCTCTGCCTATACTATCTAATCCCATCCTTAACCATTCCTCTTGTATCCCATCCTGTCCCCCATCTCCCACCTATACCCTCATTCTGTACCTTATCTTTGCCTGTACCCACACCCTACCCATGACCCCCATCCCACCCTGATGCTGGCAGTAGTTATTTCACCCCAGCTTTTGCCCATTTCTTCCCTATCCTGGCCCAGAGCTATCTGAGATGAGGCAGCCTGATGACAGGTCAGGCTCCATACTGAATTGCATATTCAGGAAACCTACACACTAGTTCATGTTCCCAGAGTCCCCCAGGTAAAAGATGGGCTTCAAATACACACAAGAAATGTACAATGGAGGCCACGTAAGTGGACAGGACCCAGGGGGAACCCTAGCAGCAGCAGGAACAAGGCAGTTGAGGACTGAACTGCAGGGATACAGAGGGAGGTTCAGGAAGAGGCGAGGAATGTGGGCAAGGTACATACAGACCTGGGTCAGAGACCGCCAGTCCATGTTGGCACTGCCCAGGTAAAAGTGGGTCTGATCCACCACCCAGAACTTGGTGTGCAGGACACCATGGGTCAGCTTCTGCATGTCCACCATGCGGACCTGGGCACCTGTGGTCAATAGGGGCAGTAGTCAGGGGCCAGCTTGGGCAGCCCCAGGTCTGCCAACCCTGCTATTGCCAGCTTACCACTCTGCAGCAGAGACTGCAGATCAGCCAGAGGTCCATTAGGTTTGCTTACAGCAATGCGAACTTTTACTCCTCGGGGTGCCAGAGCCTGAAGCTGCTGAAGAACATCTTCACCCTGTGGGAGACACCTGCTGAGGGCTGGGCCAGCCAGTGCTCTACCACCACCCTCACAGCTGCCCCATAAGAATGAACAGGCTTCACTTCACACTACAGGATTCATAGATTACAATACTAAAACCCTTCACCTTTCCTTCTCTGTGTGTATATGCATGTGTGTGTGCATGTGTGTGTACATGTGCGTGTGCATGTGCATGGTGCTGGGGATGGAACTTGGAGAGCCTTGCGTTATAATAGGTAAGTGCTCTAGCCCAGAGTTACACACACACTCCCCTTTTTAATAAAGATTTTAGTTGTGTGTGTGTGCACATGTGTGTGTGAGTGTGTGTGTGCGCGCATACATGTGCATGTGGACATCAGAGGACAACATTCAGGTATCAGTTCTCTCCTACCGTGGGTTCCTGGGATTGAATCCAGTCAGGCTGGTGTGGTAAGCAATTTTACCTGCTGCGCCAGCCATCTTACCAGTCCCCACTTCTCTATTTTCATTTAACACAAGGTCTCCTTATATTGCTTGGGCTGATGACAAACTTGATTTGTAGCTGCAGCAGGACTTGAACTTGAGACTCTCCTACCTCTGCCTCTGAGTGGCTGGGACTATCTATCTTCCTGCAGCACAGGGCCCAGCTCGCATCTGTGCTTTGATATACTTCTGTGGGAGCCTGGAAGAGGTGTGAGCTTATACAGTGTGTGTGTGTGTGTGTGATGTGCTGCCTGCTTGTGAAATGTCTTGCTATGTGGCTGATTGGCCTGGAACTTTACATCCATTCCTCTGCAACCCTTCAGCTTCCAAAATGTTGGGATTTCAGATGAGCACCCTCATGCCAATCGTCTTTCTCCTCCTCCTCCTCCTCCTCTTCCTCCTCCTCCTCTTCTCCTCCTCCTCCTCCTCCTCCTCCTCCTCCTCCTCCTCCTCCTCCTTCATTTTGCAGCTTTTGCGAGGCAGGGTTTCTGTGTGTCCTGGCTGTTCTGGAATGCATTCTGTAAACCAGGCTGGCCTGGAACTCACAAAGATCTGCCTGCCTTGCCTCTGCCTCCCCAGTGCTGGGATTAAAGGTGTGTCCCACCACTCCTGCCACTTAGCAACAATAAACATTCCAAAAGGGCTGAGTCTGTGCCAAGCACTGGACTAAGCCACTGCATCCTCATAGGAGCCCAGCCGTGGAGCAGATCCATGTTTGCAATTTTCAGATAAGGTGAAGGAAGTCTAGGAGAGGAGGAGACCTGCCTAAGGCCACACACAGCAAGGGAGGTGGCAACTTGGCTTGGGCTGGGTTGTAATTTGTTCCTTCTTTGTGTGAAGGATTCAAGGTGATATCTCCAAACCTAAATCATCATAACCAAAGCTGTTCTCTGACATTCAGAGGCTTCCAGATAATCAGAACACAAAAACATCACCCTTAGTTCAGAAGGGTGTGTGAAGACAACTCTTACTCAACATGTGTCCACCTGTCACCAGGTTGGCAGGAAGCCCCTCCCCCTCCCTTGCCAACATTCCCATAGCCATGGGGGAGGGTGAGGAGTTGGGTGAGAAGGGAGGCTTCCAGGTACCTGCTGGGCAGAGGGCTCTTGTGTGTGGGTGTCATTGTTTGTGAGAGTCCAGTAGAAGGAGGCGATGTCCAGGCTGCTGTGAGCACCGGCAAGGAGGCCCAACCAGGCCTGGCTAGTGGAGGGGTTGCTTGTGGTAGCATTGGGAAACTCCAGACCCTCAGGAATGCTCTCCACCAGCACAGCCCTGAAGGTATAGGGGGATATCTGTCAGTCATAGAGGGCCAAAGAGGATAGGTTGAGAAAGAAGGGCTTTGCAAATCTCCAGGTGTGGATGGAAGACTGGTTGTGTATCTCACTGCTCTGTCTAGAGATGTGGGAGGGGTTTGTGTGTGCATCCACAGATGTAGATGAGAGCTACTGTGCCCATGTGTTCACAGACCTGTATAAAGGATGATGACGCTGTGGCTGCCATGGAAACAGAAAGGAGGGGGTAGAGTGGGCATGGACGTGGGCACCCACAATCCCCTCATCACAGCATTGGGTGCACCAAAGCACCAGGTGCTCTTGAAGGCTCAAGTGTCCCTGGGCTGGCAGGACCCCTCCCATCCACAATCCAGCTCCCTCCCACTTACTCGCAGGGGTCATAGCAGGGGGCTGGGCGCTGATTCGGTCCAAATAGATGTAAGTCCCCGTATTCCCATAGAAACAGCTGAGTCATCAGGGCACCGAAGCCCACCACTGCCAGGATAAGGACCAGGAGGACCCACCGGGCTTTCTGTGAGGAGGGAAAGGAAGCTGTCAGCCTATGCAA
This sequence comes from Mastomys natalensis, assembly GCA_021653895.1. NCBI lineage: Eukaryota > Metazoa > Chordata > Mammalia > Rodentia > Muridae > Mastomys > Mastomys natalensis. Next base: position 383,119 of record JAJTUV010000764.1, on the reverse strand, counting down.
GGTGGTCACAGCAGTCTGAGATAGCTCAAAGGGAGCAGCTTACTCCTACCTTCTCTGCTGCCTTCCATGCTTCGATTTCATTCATGGACAGTTCTCCCGCAGGCTCCTCAACAGGGACCTTCAGCTGCGGGATCCGGGATGATGACGGGGGAGTGGAAATAATAGGATGGTTTGGTGGTCTCCTACCCTTCAATACACCCAAACCCTCCCCACTAGGAGTCCCATCCTCCTACCTCCTGGTACATCAGTTTAGGCTTCATATTGTCTGGCAGCTGGGGGACTCTGCAGGACGGAGGCGGCAAGGTGGGTGTGTCAGGGACTGGAAACTGGGGGAAACAAAAAGCAGGCACTGTGTGGGGCGTTCTGGACTTTTAAGGGCATCGAGAAAGTGGATGTTTGGGCTTAGTGAGATCACCGAAAAGCCTCTTTCTTCTCCCATAATCACGGGGGGCCCTGGTGGGGCATCTGTGCCCATCACCCTAAGGTAGGAAACCCAGCTTTCAGTCAGGGATGTTGAAATCCCTCGAGGTGCAACCTCTGCTTTTTTTTTTTTTATTCTTCGACTCCCGAGCCATCGTCCTTGCTGTCCTTTCAAGCGTCCAGCATGTCCGTCATCAGCATCCCACGTTGCTCCCTGTCTGCATCTCTTCACCAAAGCGCTTTTTAGTTCCCTGCTGAGCTCGAATCTAATTTTCCCATAGGTCAGTCCTAGCTGGGGGCCAGGGGAGCTACCAATTCTAGTGCCTGGTTTTTCTCAGTCTGGGATTGACTACGGGAACTCGAATCTTTCCGGTTTAGAATCTGTTGCTCCTATTGTCTACCTGACCAGCATCTGAGGCTCAATCCCAAGGCAACGCCCCGACCACCCCTCCCAGCCCAACCCCTACCCCCAAACGACACTGCCTACTCCATTAGCGCCACTTCGTGGCCCCACTCTCGGAGCCTGAGGCGGAGAACCAACGGCGCACACCCACGGATTACGCCCATTAGCGGCATCGTGGGCGCCAGCTTGGCGGCAGCTGAGCAACCCCAAGCGGGAAGGGGTGGGTCCTGAGCAACCTGGTCTGGGTGGAGAGAAGCACAGGAACTGGGGGATGGGCTTCGCTGTACGCCACCCCAGTTTCCTCCACCCCTCCCTTCTACAAATGTGAATTTTTATACCATGGACTCTTAGTGAAAAACAAATCATAAGATGAATGTTGAAGACGCTTGAAGATAAAATGGGGAGATCAAGATTGAATAATGTAACTGAAAGAGAGGGGGAAGCTCGAGAGAAGACAGCCCACGCAATGGGATAGGAGAACTGTCGGGCGGTCACGGAGGTGGTGGGTTTTCTGGTAGTCGGCTGGGATGACGGTATTTCCTTTAAGTCAATTTATATTTTTAGAGATTAAAATTTAAAAAGAAAAATCCGAGGCTTCTGAATCTCATATTCTATCCAAGCAGGACTTTTTAAAAAGTATGTTACTTATTTCTTTAGGTCTTATGAGAGAGGATCTCATATAGCCCAGGCTGATGCACTGTACGGATTTAAAGCTAGAGAAATAACAGGTGACGCTTCTCACCACTCTCCCCTTAGCCGATCCCAAACACAGAGGAAGTACAGAGCTGCATTGCTATTGAGTCGCATAAACAGCCCTCTGTTGCCTTCTAGGGATGGCGCTCTTGGTTTGTGTGTGTATTACCCACCTAGATCCGGGGCTTTGCAAACGCCCTACTAAGGGGCTACATCCCTGGCCTGATTTCTTATTATTAATTAACGTTTTGGGGTGGGTAGTGAATTTTCCACAAAGTCTCATACTGTGGCCCAGGCTAGTCTGTAATTCCCTGTATAGCCCAGGCTGGCTGGCCTTTTAACAATCCTCCTGTCTCAGTCCCCCAAGTGCTGTTATTATAGCCCCTCTTCCTGTATAACCAGGGAGACTGAGGCAGGAGGATATCTATGAGGTCCAGGCCAGCCTGAGCTGCAGAGAGGCTGTTTCAGAAAAGAAAACCAAAAACCAGGATCCAGCAGGGAAGGACAAGGGCCAAGGTTAACTGAGGCTTCTGAAGGGAAGAATCCCACAGAAGCAGAAGATAGCAACCTTAGAGTGGGTGAACTACAGGGTGGGGAGGGGAAGAGAGAGACAGGGTTGACTCTCATTATTTCTGAAGGCTTTGATGAGAAATGTTTTCTTGAAGAATATAAAGTTGGAAATGGGGCGTGATGTCATCCTAGCACTCTGGAGGTGAAGGTAGGGACTTCATCAGGAGTTCAAGGTCATGAAACTCAGCTACAAAGAGTTTGAGACAGGGCCAGTGGTTAAGAGCACATAACTGCTCTTACAGAGGGCCTGAGTTGGGTCCTCAACCACCACAGAATAAGTCCACACAACCTGTAAACTCTAGCTCCTGGGAATCCAATGTCCTAATATGGTGCGCTCTCTCTCTCTCTCTCTCTCTCTCTCTCTCTCTCTCTCTCTCTCTCACACACACACACACACACACACACACACCACACACTTTTTGTTTTTGTTGACAGGATTTCTCTGTGTAACCCTGGCTGTTCTGGAACTCACTCTGTGGACCAGGCTGGCCTCAGATTCAGAGATCTGCCTACCTCTGCCTCCTGAGTGCTGGGATTAAAGGCATGCGTCACCATGGTCAGGCATAAATAAATCTTTTTAAAAATTAATTTAGCAGGGCATGGTAGCACCCACTTGTTATTCCAGCACTCACTAGTTTTGAGGCAAGAGGACTGATGAAATTTGAGTCCAGCCTGGGCTACATAGACCTTGTATCTCAAAAACAACTAAGTGTTAGCGGGCGGTGGTGGCGCACGCCTTTAATCCCAGCACTTGGGAGGCAGGGCAGGTGGATTTCTGAGTTCGAGGCCAGCCTGGTCTACAGAGTGAGTTCCAGGACAGCCTGGGCTACACAGAGAAACCCTGTCTCGAAAAACCAAAAAAAAAAAAAAAAAAACAACTAAGTGTTAAATTATTTTAAATACTTTTTAATTTCTTTACATTTTTATTACACGTATTCTGTGTGTGCCATGTGGACATCAGAGGGCAACCTACAAGAGTCAATTCTTTTTACCAGGTAGGAGCAGCAGATGGAATTCAGGCCATCAAGCTCACCGACAAAACGGAGTCAATCCAAAAGCTCACCATTTCTATGATAACTAAAGTGTGATCTGGCTCAGGCTCCTAGTTGGGGTGGCCCCTTTCCCCCATTCCTTTCCTCCTAAGACCTGTAGCCTCAGCTGGAACAGAAGTCCGACCCGTCCTGGGGTGTCGGGGGTCAGGACAATATGACTGAGGTAACTAGAAGCAGCCAGAGCTGGTACTCCTCCATGGCCCATGCCGCCTTTATGCAGGTATCTCCAAGGTCCCAGTCCCTTCATCAGCTCTGGCATGATCAACACAGCTGATCCTCTTGCTCAGTTTCATTTATATATGGGGTGCACCACAGCCAGGAAACATACCTTCTTCCTGTCCACAGAACAGCTCCTAGTTCCTTAGCCTGTGGTCCTGTCTGTATTCAGGTGTGACATCACAGCCTGCAGACAAGGAGGAAACAAAACTGGATGGGGTTTTTTAAAAAATTTTTTTATGCCGGCGGTGGTGGCGCACGCCTTTAATCCCAGCACTTGGGAGGCAGAGGCAGGCGGATTTCTGAGTTCGAGGCAGCCTGGTCTACAGAGTGAGTTCCAGGACAGCCTGAGCTACACAGAGAAACCCTGTCTCGAAAACCAAAAAAAAAAAAAAAAAAAGTATGGGTGTTTAGCCTGCATGCGTCTGTACACCATACATGTGCCTGGTGCCCAAGAAGAGGGCACCTCTTAGAATTGGAGTTACAGACAGTTATGAACTGCCATGTGGGTGCTAGGAATTGAACCCTGCTCCTCTGGAAAAGCAGCCAGTGATTTTTTTTTTTTTTTTTCTGTTTGCTTTGCTTTTTTTGCTTTTTTGTTTTTTGAGACATGGTTTCTCTGTATGGCCCTGTCATGCCAGAACTTACTCTGCAGACCAGGCTGACCTTTAACTCATAGAGATCCGTCTGCTTCTGCCTCCCAAGTGCTGGGATTAAAGTCATATACCACTCCTCCTGGCTGGCAAATTTGTTTAATTCAAAAATTAGATTTATTCATCTATGTGTGTATATCAGCAATGATAAGGACTTCTGAACTTCTGAGCTCAAAACTCTAAGCTCTCCCAATCCCTGCTCAAACTTGTCTGACACCCCACTGTCCTAAGGTACGACACTTCTTGCCTTGTTCTGCTGACTTGTGCCAATTCGGCTGAGGCCTGGCTGTCTCTGCTAGGTCATGCTACTGCTGATGATTCGTGTCTGCTATCCCGACTCTACCGAACTGGACTGCTGGTGTATCCGTGAAGTGTTTTCGAGTGGATCGAGCTGCCGCTGCTGACCTGTGAACTGAACTGCTGATTTCCAGACAACAGATGAAACTTGCTCCAAAAACCTTTCTAAACAGGTCCCTTTCCCCCCTATCCTTTCTTTCCCACTACCTCTGGTGGTGGTGGGCTAGAAGGGAGGTTAAAGCATTTAAGAACCATCACTAAAAGTAGGCTTTGAAAAATTAAAGTTACAATGTCCTATAGGGACCGACCTGGACCCTGTGGACAGCAACTACTACTATAGCTTTAGTTCCCTTTTTTGAGTCTGAATCCTTGTTTCCAGTTCTCTAGGTCCCCTTGTAACTTTAATGTTTTTCAAAACCTATTTTTAATGATGGTTCTTAAACACTTTAACCTCCCTTTTAGCCCACCACCCACCAGAGATAGTGAGAAAGAAAGGATACTGGATGGGGACGGGGGTTGGGGTGGAAGTGGACCTGTTTAGAAAGGTTCTTTGGAGCAACTCCTGTCTGTGTTGTCTGGAAATCAACAGTTCAGATCATAGGTTAGCAGGGGATAGAGTTGGGATAGCAAACACGAAGCAGTATCCTTGGCACTACCTAGCAGAGACTGCCAGGCCTCAGCCTCGGCTCAGGACAGCAGGAGGCACCAGGAGGGACACCAGGAGGGACACCAGAGTTCTCGGCCAGCCGTGCCTCTCTCAGGGAAGCGAAGATCAGGAAAACCAACAAGTGTTACACAGCTAGCTCTATAATCAAGCCAAGCTCAGCCTTGGCCGCTGGCCAGAGAGTCCTAGTTATAGTCATCCAAACATCACGTGTCCTCCACGGGTCTTGCCTCAGCATGTGTGTTTGACTTAGCTGACATCACTCAGCTAATCAGCCTGAGTCCTTTGATGCGGCAAGAAACTGCAGCACACCCCCAGAAGCGTTGGGTGCCTTTCTCTCTATGTGGTTCTGACAAATGCAGCTCGACTACACAATGGAAGGTGGACCGATCCATGCGTGTCCTTAACGAAGATTCCATCATCACATTTCCTTTCGCGTGCTTATTTCGGCAGAACATCCTTTCTCCTGTGTCTGCTTCAGTGAAATGTTTCCTTCGTGAGTCTGCCTGAGCCTTTCACCTGGGCCCACTTTAACAGAATGTTCCTTCACGTGTTTGCCCCAGCAAAACACCATCCAACTGACTTTTCAAAGAACCCTTCAGTTCCCACGTCATCCCTGAACTCCAGCTCCTGTCATGTTTCCTACTGTATCCCCATAGACCTTCCGTTCACCATGTGTCCGCTCTCCTTAGCATATCCCTTTAAATCTGTTCCTTTTCCAGGAACCTTTTCTTTTCTCTTTGATTTTGGACCAGATCTTTCCCCAGGGAGCAGGGCAGCTGACTCGCTCACCATATCCTTCACACCTCAGCCACACAGTTCCTTGAAAGAGACTACACATTCTGCTTTTGGGTCTTCAAGCTCAGGCCTCACAGTTCGATCCCCAATGCTTTAACCTCCCTTGTAGCCCACCTCCCACCAGAGGTAGTGGGAAAGAAAGGATACGGGGAAAGTGGACCTGTTTAGAAAGGTTTTTTATAGACTTCCTATATCTTAGCTCCAACCTCTCTGGGCTGTCCCTGCCTGTTGACGGCTCTCCTTCACTCCTTCAGAGATGTGAGCCCTATAAGGACAGGGCTAGGCTGTTTTAGTCATCCCTGTGCCCCAGCACCTGGGCACAGAACCAGCAACACATGCCCAGTACCCAAGTCATCCATCTACTCATGCAAGTAAATATGTCCAATGACTCTACTGAATAAGCTGTATCCCAGAGACAGTACAAAATGCTGTTATCCCAGCACCTGGGAAGATGAGGCAGGAGGATCATGAGTTCCAGGCCAGTCTGAACTACAGGATGAGGCCTTGTCTGAAAAAACCAAACCAAACCAAACCAAACCAAACCAAACCAAACCCAACCCATGGGCTGGAGAAATGGGTCCGTGGGTAAGTGAGTTGACTGCGAAGCCTGAGGATCTGTGTTTGAATCCTCAGCAGCCATATATAAAAAGCTGGGTGTGGCACCTGTAACCCTCATGCTAGGAAGGCAGGGACAGCGGGGTTGTTGGGCTTGCCTAGCTGAGCTCAAGATTCTCTGAGACCTTGTCTCAAGGGAATGAGGCAGACCACGATAAAGAAGGCCACAGTTGATGCCCTTCTTTGGTCTCTGAGCATGTGCACACACATACAAATACTCCCATATACACAAAAAAACCCAAGAACCCCTCAAACCAACAAAACTACATGGTCTTTTTGGTTTTATGTTTTAGTCAGACAGGGTCTATGTATCTCAGGTAAGCCTAGAATTCTTTTTTTTTTTTTTTTTGGTTTTTCGAGTCAGGGTTTCTCTGTGTAGCCTTGGCTGTCCTGGAACTCACTCTGTAGACCAGGCTGGCCTCGAACTCAGAAATCCGCCTGCCTCTGCCTCCCAAGTGCTGGGATTAAAGGCGTGCCCACCACCGCCCGGCCAGCCTAGAATTCTTGATCCTCCTGTTTCAGTCTCTAGACTGCTAGGACTTCATGTATGCATCACCACATATATACACATATTCCACATATATACATGCATGGGATATATATGTGTATCTTTATACCATATATGTGTATGTATATACATGTATGTCCCATATGTTTCCCTCTATACACACGCACGAACATGTGCACACACATACACTATCTATCTATCTATCTATATCTATCTATCTATCTATCTATCTAGTTTCTCTATGTAGCCCTGGCTGTCCTGCCTGACATCACACTAGGCTCTGAAACTACAAATTGACCATGCATTCTGCAACCCCCCAACCTATCAAATAATTTACTTATGTATTTACTCATTGTCTCTTATGCCGACTAGACTGTAGGCCTTATAAAATCAAGGAGTCTTTGTGTCCTGGTCACTTATCTGTCCCCAGTGCCTAGCACAGTGTTGAACAAATAAATCTATAGGAAATATGGCAAACGAGTAACTTGTACTTTCTTTTCTTCTTCTTTAAACTTTCTTTTTCTTTCTCAAGACAGGGTCTCACATAGCCCAGACTGGCCTCAAACTCCCTATGTAGCAAAAGTGAACTTGGATCCCCCTGCGCCAGGCTCCACGTGTTTGGCACAAATCTGTAACATCTTCACTAAGAAACTGGAGGCAGGAGGATCCCAAGGTCAAGGTTATTCTCCTCAATTACACACAAAGTTCAAGGCCAGCCTGTGCTACATGAGACATCGTAAAAACTTATAAAGTATTGCATAAGAAAAGTTGGGTGACTAAGCAACCTCTCACATGGTTACTCATTACTACAGAAGTTTGACTTTATTTGCTTTGAGACAAGGTCCCACTCTATATACAGTCTTGGCTGGCCTGGAACTCCTATGTAGACCAGGCTGGCGTTGAACTCCTAGGGATCTAGACATCTCAGTCTCCTTAATGTTGAGATTAAAGATGAATGCCACGCACCTGTTTACTGCTGAGGTTTGACTAAGGGGAGAGGTTCCTGCTTCCTGTCTCTGCCTGATTCCCAACCCCCATTCTAGAAGTTCAGGAGAACTAGTTCATAACCAATCTTCAGTCTCCTCTACCCAAGTCCCCCTAAGTTTCCAAAGCACTAGCTGCCTGATCTCACTGTGGGGCTCTCGGGTCACACAAGCCAACAGAACAAAGGGACCAAGGGCAGAAGCAAGCTTGCCCATAGGTCCCAGAACACTATTTTGGGTCCATAACCACAAAGTTGCAGGGTTGATGGCAACATGGAAATCCTAGGGTGGTATGGCTGAGGTGGCAGTGTGGGGTCAACGAACGAACATGCTAACATTAGAGAATAATGGATGTATGGCAGGCTTGGGGATCCTGCAGTGTGTATGTGTGTGTTTGTGTGTGTGTGTGTTCATGTATGTGTGAGGAACCTGTGTACAATGTGTGGAAGCCAGAGGTCAAGGTCAAGTGTTTCTCTCTATTCGTCACCTGTTATTATTATCAATATTATCTTGAGACAAGATCCTACCCACTAGCTCTGGCTGGCCTGGAACTAGCTGTAGCTATCTAGCCCAGGGTGGCTTGGAACTCATAGACCCTGCCTCTGCCTCTGATTGTTGGAATTAAAGGTCACCATGCCTGACTCACGTTTCATGTTTTTGGAGACAGCATCTCTTACTGAACCTGGAGCTCACTGACTTGACCAGTTAGCTGGCCAGTGAGATTGAAGAATCTGGTGCTGGAGAGACGGCTTAGTGATTACAAGTACTGGCTGCTCTTGCAGAGGACCTGGGTTCAGTTCCTAGTGCCTACCTGGTGGCTCACAACTATCTATAATTATAGTTTCAGGGCATCGGATACCCTCTTCTAGCCTCTGCAGTTGCCAAGCACACATACGATTCACACACATACATGTGTGCAAAACACCCATACACATTAAAAAAAATACAACTCCATTAAAAACATTAACATTAAAAAACAACAACAACAAAAACAAAAAAAAACAAGGATCTTCCTGTCTCTGCATCCTCAGTCCTAGGATTTCGGATATGTACCACCACATCTCACTTTTTACCTGAATGCAGGGGATCCAAGCACAGGTCCTCATGCTTGCACATCAAGTGTTACCCACAGATCCATCTACCCAGGCCCATAGCTTGCAACATAATGATAATAGTCCCAGGTGAGGGCAATGTGGTCAGTAACAAAGTAACAATATTAGCTCAAATGCCACAGTAAATTAACTGTGTAACAAGAAGAAGTTCATTAGGGCTGGTTTGGTGGCCAACACCTGTTGGGGGTTGGTCTGGTACCTTTATGTTATGTATTCATATGCTAAATGCTGGCTCCCAAGATCTGGTTGCCCCCAACAAGGTGACCCTCAGCTACACCAAACCCTGCTCCCCAATTTAAAGTTAATTGTTTAATAAAAGGCTAGAGCCTGCGATTGGGCAATAGGGAGAGAGAGGCGGGCCTTGAGGATGGAGTGAGGGTCTGAGGGGAGGAAAAGAAAAGAAAAAAGGAGCCAAAGGGAGAAGGAAGCCATCAGGAGAAGAGATGGACCGTGAATTCATGGCCAGAGAAATAGACCCTGGAAGAAACCCTGGCAAGATTCAAACAGCAGGTAACAAGGGACTTATGGTGGAGATGTAAGTTAGAAGATTTCAAAACCTGCCCAATCCAGGCTTACAGCTTGTAAATAAAATGCCAGGACTGTGGCGTCTTTTATTTTATTTTATTTTGTTGTGTTTTTCGAGACAGGGTTTCTCTGTATAGCCCTGGCTGTCCTAGAACTCACTCTGTAGACCAGGCTGGCCTCAAACTCAGAAATCCGCCTGCCTCTGCCTCCCAAGTGCTGGGATTAAAGGCGTGTACCACACCACCCAGCCTGTGTGTCTTTTATACAGGCTGGCTAGAACATAGTAATTCATTTTACAAACGCCTATAGGCAGAGGATCAGGAGTTCAAGACCATCTTTGGCTAATATGGAATTCAAAGCCCGCCTAAGCTACACAAGGCTCAACCAACAAATGAACAAAAGAATAAGTGCTCAGAATTCACGTTTTCCTGGTATGAGTATCCCTACGTGCTTTTGTCATTGTTTGGCAGTTTCATGTGGCTCAGGTTGGCCTCGAACTTGTAATGTACCAGAAGATGACTTAGAAATCCTCTTGAGCCGGCCAGCGGTGGTGCACCGCAGCAGTCACCCCACTCTGGAGTCGGAGGCGGCCGTCAGTATGTCTCTCCCGAGTTTGAATCCTGCCCATGCCTGTCAATCAATCCGAGAAAAGAGAGAGAGAGAGAGAGAGAGAAGAAGAAGAAGAAGAAGGAGGAGGAGGAGGAGGGAGGGGAGGGAGGGAGGGAAAGGGAGGGAGAGAGAGAGAGAAAAAAAAATTTGCCCGGCGTGGTGCGCAGTGGTGGTGCATGCCTTTAATCCCAAAGCACTTGGGAGGCAGAGGCAGGCGGATTTCTGAGTTTGAGGCCAGCCTGGTCTACAGAGTGAGTTCCAGGACAGACAGGGCTATACAGAGAAACCCTGTCTCGAAAAACCAAAAAAAAAAAAAAAAAAAAAATCCTCTTGTTTACCTCCTAAACATTGGGTTTACAGACACACAAAGCTGTTGGCTACTGTGCATTCTACAGATGGGAAAGTTGGGATTGAGAGGCATGACTTGGTGGCCAGGGTTTCCCACAGGTTCAGGGGTGAAGTTGGGACCCTGGGATATCATAGGCTATAATATCCCACACTATGGAAATATGTGAAACATCTATCCACGGTGGGGGCCGGGGGGAAGCTATAAGGTTAGGTGGCTTCTTGTGGGAAATGCTGGATATAGACCTGTTAGGGGAGAGATGGAGACACGGGGCAATTTGAGGGTAATCTAAGGGAAGATGGAAACAGGAAATACAGGAATAACTGGTGCAAAAAGATTTAGGGGAAATGAGGGTTTCATGAAGGAGAAATGACAACAAAAGAGATGTGTGGGTGACTAAAACAATGATGACCCAGAGACTGGCTCAGCGTACTTGTAATCCCTGCACTCAGAAGGCTGAAGAACTGGATCAAAAATTCAAGGCCAGCCTGAGTTGCATTGGTGAATTGGTTGCTGATCTCCCGTGCAGGTACACATCATCAATGCTAATAAAGTTGGAAGAGTAACCAGGGGAGCCCTGGGAACAGCAGGGGCCTGTGTAAGCCAAGGTGAATTGAGATTACAACGGGACCCTGTCATACAAAAAGAGAAAACTGTACATATAGGACCAATCAGAGCTTAAGGGGAATGAAAATGAATAAAAAGGACAGTGTTGTGCTGAAGAGATGGGGCAGCAGTTAAAAGCACTTGTTGCTCTTCCAGAGGACCTGAACTAGAAAAAACACTCACATGGGGTGACTCACAACCATTTGTAACCACAAGTCCTGGGAATCAGACGTCTTCTGATCTCCTCGGGCAAATGCAGTCACAGATATACACAATTAATTCAAAACAAAAATAAGTGACTAAAATAAAGAGGGGCGCTGTGAGGAAAGTCGTGTCGTCAGAAGGGCGGGATGGTGATGATTTAAGTGGGGTATAATTTAAGAGAAGGAATGGGGACACCTAAGTGGGCCAAGGACGATATAGAAGAGATGCATTCTAGACAAGAGGGTTGCACAGGGAGGGTAGCCGAGGTGTAGCGCACCAGATCGCACAGGACCTGCACGCCACAGTCTTCTACCCCAGAACCTGCCTTCCTGCCTACCTGTGTGCAGGCGCACTGGCGCTAGACTGCGGCAGGGCGGGGGCCAGACCTGATCCTTTCTGGTTGGCCTGCGTTCTTCGCGAACGCGGGGTAACTTGGGGCGGGGAGGGCGGGAGGCTGCGCGTTGTCACGTGACGGCCACCGCCCCACACTCTCTCGCTGGTTGGCGGCTAGGAGGGCTAGAGCGGCAGGTGGGAGGTTCAGTCTGACTTCCGGTATCAAGGGCAGGACTTCCGGGGAGGGCGACCCAGGAGGAGGGAGGAGTGTCTGACAGTAGGCGCGACCCGGAGGGCGGGCGAGCGCCTCGTGGGGGTGCGGGCCCAGAGGGCCAGGTGAGGTGCGGGACTGGGACGGAGGAGGTTAGGGATGGAGGTACGGGGTGGCCGGGGGTCTGGAGTTCCAGTGTAGCCCACCTTGCACGACCAGATAAGCGATTTCCCTTTCTGATCCTCAGTTCTCCTTCTGTACAATGGGGGCCCGAAGCTGACCATAGTACCCGTGTAATGGGATGTCAGCTCGTGCACACCCCTGCTGCTCTCAGCGCTCTCCGTGTTACTCTTCCATCCTTGTTAGCACTAATGATGGGTACCCGCGCGGGAGATGGCCCGGCTAGCAGGCCAGCGGGTTTGGGTTCTTATTGTAGCTTCCCTGTGCAGGGACTGTGTGTCATTACCTTTCTGAGCCCAAGATTTCTCTGCTTAGCGAAAACCGATAGTCTCAGGCTCATATGTTCGTCGTGTGGATGCTGATGAATATCTTTGGCATACCAACAGTTAAAGTGGATTGGGATTGTAGCTTTCCCTCCAACAAAGTAGAGGAGGGAAGCCCAAAGAAAGCAAGAAAACAAACAATCGGGAAGATTGTTTGCCTCTTTGCTGAGTCCTGAAGTAGTGATTTAAAATACTGACTGATGTGTGCTCCTCAATTTAAAAGGGGGCATTTTACATTGTTAGCCTATTGGGAAACTGCCATTGCTTGCCTGGAGAAAGAAACCTTAATTTGAAATGAGTAGAAATAGAACAATCCTCTTCATTTGTGGGCCGTAAATGAAACATACTTGAAAATTGGATCTTTTTATTTACTTATTTATTTTTGATGCAGGGTCTCTCTATGTAGCTCTTTCTGTCTTGGAACTCACTACATAGAGCAGGTTGGCTTTGAACTCACAAATGTCTGCTTGCCTCTGCCCTCCACCCAGGGCTGGGATTAAAGGCATGTGCCATCATGGCAGGCTGGCTAAATAGTCTTATACTTGGTTTCCACCTCACATCTGCATGCAACTGAGATTAGGTCTACAACTGTCTCACCTTGTCACTAGTTTAGTTCACATTTAACTTAATGGATGATACCTGTCAAACGGAGTTGTAGAAACTTTGAGTTTGCGCTTTCAATCCCTCTAATTTTTTTTTTTTAATTTAAATGACATGTTTTATTACACTGTATGAAAAGTCAGAGGACAGCTTGGCCTAGTGGCCTTTACCTGCTTAGCCATCTCTCTGCCCCATCCCCCAACCTAAAGAAAAGTAGAGCTACTTGCTTTTTAAAAATTTCCTCACTGATGCACCAGTTCGTGCGTTGGTGTAGAGATCAGGAAAACTTTTGGGAGTTCTCTCTCTTTCTCTGCGTGGGTTGCAAGTCGGGGGACAGAACTCATATTGTCTGACTTGAAGGCAGGCCTCTTTGAGCAGTGGGACCCAGGCCCAGGAACACGCTAGGCAAAATGCTCCGACACTGAGGAGCTCCCAGCCCTCGACTTTCTGAGGTAGGGTCTCCATGGAGCACAACTGGCCTGGAACTCAAAATTCCAGCCTCGGCTTCCCAAGTGCTGAGATTTGCAGGTACCTGCTGCTGTGATGAACAGCAATAGGATTGCCCTTACATGGCTCCAGAGGGTGAGTCCCACAAAGTAGAGCCACTTGCCTGAGGTCAGGGTTAGGAAATGGCGAAACCAGAGCTTGGGTTCCCCCCCCCCCCTTCCTACCTTTCCACCCCTTCTTTGGCTTTTTTGAGACGGGACCTTAGGATTTAGCCTTGGCTGTCCTCCAGGGCATGGCGCTCTTAGATCAGCCTCCTAAATGCTGGGATTCTAAGCCTGTAAGCATGGTGCTTTGGATTCAAGACTTCTAAAGGCATAGCACGTGGATTCTGTAAATGGTATTTCTAGAATTGAGTTTTGAGAGCTGTCTTTGGTTTTTCGAGACAGGGTTTCTCTGTATAGCCCTGGCTGTCCTGAAACTCACTCTGTAGACCAGGCTGGCCTCGAACTCAGAAATCTGCCTGCCTCTGCCTCCCAAGTGCTGGGATTAAAGGCGTGCACCACCACCGCCTGGGGAGAGCTGTCAAGTTAATTTTGTCAGTTTCCACTATTCAGCAAGTCAGTGCAAGAGATGGACTTTTAGAAATATGAATCTGTGTTTGTGTGCATGCTCCTGCAGGTGTGCATGGGGCACATGCCCGGGGATGCCAAAGTTGGGTGTCTTGCTCAATTCTTTACCTTCTGTTTTAAGTCAGGGTCTCTCACTGACCCTGAAGCTCACCCATTTGAGCACACAGACTGGGCACTAAGCTCCAGGAATCCTCCCACCTTCACCTCCCCACTGCTTGGCTTTATAAAAAGTGGGTGGTGGGTATTTGAACTCAGATCTTAATGCACAGTACTGCCTGAGCCATCTCCCCAGCTGGGGACATGAACTTTTAAAGATGATGATCCCATTATTTTTATGTGTATTTACCAGCCTGTGCATATTTTGCACCACATACATTTTCTTAGTGCACTTGGAGCCCAGGCTGTTGGATCCCCTGGGGCTGGAGTTACAGGCTGCTGTGCCTTGCTCTGTGAGTGCTGGGAACCAGACTGGGCCCTCTACGAGGACAAAAAATGCTCTTAACCTCTGAGTCCTGTCTCCAGCTCCCTGGAAATAGCAGAGAGAAGCAGCTTGGCACCTGGGAAATTGTGAATTCATGGCCAGCTTGACTAATTCAGGAGACATAGCTTTAACATGGGACCAAACCAACCAACCAACTAACCAACCAACCAACCAACCAACCAACCAAAATGGTGTTAGGGAGCTGAAATTGAGTTTAGTGGTGACTTCATGGCCCTAGGGAGTTCTGGTATAGTATTAACTGAGGCCTTCCAAAGATAGGCAGGCTGCTTATGCCTGCCTCATAGCAGTGCCTCAGTCTGAATTTATCACACATTGGACTAATCTGAGTTCAAGTCTTGACCCTGCTGTTATTTGCTGTCTGTTCCCAGGCTTACCATTCTTTTTATCTTTGACTTTCCTCCTTTTGCTCATTTTTCTTCCTTCCAGGATCATCATGCAAAACCACTGAGCTGTGAGCGTTCTTAGTTCCTGGCACAGAGTAAACACTCCAGAGGACCTGCTCCATGGGCTTCGGAATCACAGAGAGCTTGCTTTTGAATCTCAGAAAGGTCAGTGGCTACATGGGACACTTGACAAGTGACTGTTCCTTGCTAAGTGAGTCATTTGTGACTTTTAATTGATGAGAATGGGACTAATAATAGCCTTCCCCGTGAGACTTTTGCCAGGCACCTTTGTGACGCTCCGGCCTGGTGGCTACTTGGTGCTTGGTATGTGCTGTATCCTGACTGTCTCAGAGCTCTCTATTGTTCTGCTGGTGGTGGTAGATCCTGTGCTTGCTGTCTAGCTAAGGATAGCCTTGAACTTCTTTCTGATCATCCTGCCTCTGCCTCCTAGGTGCTGGGGCTATGGGTATGTGTACCTGGTGTGTATGGTGCTGGGGATTGAACTCAGAGCTTTGTGTATGGTAGACAAGTACCCTATCAACTGAATTATGCCTCTAGCCCTACCCACTTGCTTGAGACTGGGTCTTGCTGTATAGCTCAGGCTAGCCTTGACCATATTATTTAGCTTGGGCTGTCCTCCACAGTTCTTCAATGCCTTTTCAACGATTGTTCATTTAAGTGAAATTGGTTTTCCATTTTTTGGAACTTGTTGGGGGTCTGGTACCCCGTCTTTCTCACCTATCCCCTCCAGTCTGTGTCTTTGATACACCAGAGGAGTTTCTGGCTTAGGGCACTAGACTAAGTGTCCCCTTTCCTGGAATACTCTCTGAAGAGCCATGCACTCATTTTCCCTCCCTAGGTTTCTACTTAACACTGTAGTCTTTGCGGCTCTCAAACTCCTTCCCAGGTTGCCTTTGTCCCCCACCTTCCTGGCTCTTCTGCCCCCAACTAGGATCAATGGTTTTGTTCCTGTTGGTATTCTTAAGTATCTCCTACATTGAAGGTTCTCAGGAAATCTGATTTGTTTGTTTGTTTATTTGTTTTGCTGAGGACCAATCCAGCCTTCCATGTGTTAGGACAAAACCCTGTTATTGAACTCCATGTAAATTAAATCTTTTATGTTTGATGCAAAGCCTTATACAGCCCAGGCTGGCCTCAAACTCGCAAACCTCCTGCCTCAGTCTTCTGAATGCTGAGATTTCATACACTACTATGCCTGGTTTCTGTCTTAATGTTTGAGAAAGGGCTCACACTGGTCTGGTACTGTATCCTTTAATCCCAGCATTTGGGAGGCAGAGACAATCCCTGGGAGTGCAAGCCTAGCCTGGTCTATGTAACAAGTTTCAGGACAGCACACAAACAAACAAAGAGACAGTGCCCCCTTTGTGGCCTGGGCTGTCCTGCTACTTCAGCGCCCTACTGGTGGGATAGTAGGGTATGCTGCTGTGCCCTACTCGGGCAGGAAGCTGCCTTAGAGCTATGAGTGATCCACATGCTGGAATTCTGGGGGCCACTATTCCAACTAGACTTGTCAGAGAGTGAGGAACCAGAGCTTGGATGTTTGCTGTCTGTGCTGGTACTTTCATGTCAACTTGCTGCAGTAACATTTTTGAGAATTATGTAATTTTGGTTTCTTTAAAAAACACAGAAATAGCCTGGCAGTGGTGGTGCACCGCCTTTAATCCCAGCACTTGGGAGGCAGAGGCAGGCGGATTTCTGAGTTCGAGGCTAGCCTGGTCTACAGAGTGAGTTCCAGGACAGCCAGGGCTACACAGAGAAACCCTGTCTCGAAATAAACAAAACAAAACAAACAAAAAAAAACCCACAGAAATATTATAAGAGTGTGCTTTCATTTTAACCCCAAGTGTGGGGTTAGTGGCTGACTGTGATTTGCCTCGTGCTCTAGCAGAGGCGTGGTTTTACCAGCAGCAGATAGTTTCTGCGATTGTGTGACTTTTGGAATCTAGGAACTTTTCAGAGGGTACATAAGTTTGAGGGTCCCAAGAGGTGGGGTCAGAGTTGTTGGTTGTTTAGGGAGGTTGGTTATAGTTTGTTAGTAGCTGTGGTCAAAGAAGAAACAAAAGAAAAAAAAATTAGATTCAGGGATCTCTTTCTCTCTCCCCTCTATCCTTGTTTTTCTTCTATCTAGTGTTAGTGGGTGCAACTGGGAAAAAGTAGCAAAGACCAGCTACAGCTTGCCACAAGCCAGGGTCATCTGGGAAGAGGGACTCTAAATTGAGAAAATGCTTCCATAAAATTAGCTTGTAGGCATTTTCTTCATTGACGTTTGATGTGGGAGGGTCCGGCCTGGGCAGGTGGTCATGCTGTTATAAGGAAGCAGGCTGAGCCAGTCAGTGGGCAGCACTCCTCCGTGGCCTCTGCATCAGCTCCAGTCTCCAGGTTCCTGCCTTGAGTTCCTGCCCTGACTTCCCTCTAGGATAAAATAAACTCTTTCCTCTAGGAGTTGCTTCTGGTTATGGTGTTTTATTACAGCATGGAAACCCTAACTAGGACACGGTCTCTGAGTTCCTTCCCAGGCAGAGTGATAGCTGTGATGGCAGCCCTGTCCCAGGCTCACCGCGTCCTGCCAGCTGCTGCTTCAGGCTGCTATTCTTGGGTCCTGACCCCCTAGTTCAGGAATGTTCCTCTGACCGACAGGCCAGCAGCCCTGGGAGCCTGAGGCTCTCTGGGGCGACTGATGGGCCCTCTTCCTTCTCTTTCAGGCTTCAGGAAGCAGGGTCAAGGCCAGGGAGACAATGGTCTCAGTGACTATGGGTGAGTCTGGTGTCTCTACAGGGCCCCTTCTGTCCGTGGGTTGGTTTGGGTCTCTTTGGGTCTAGAGAGGTAGAGGGGGAGGGCTGATAACAGGCAGGAACAGCTGGGCTTTACTGAGATGGGGGCGGGGCTGGCAGCCTGTGCAAGGGTGTCTATTCTCTCGCCGAGACGGGACTCCTGAATTAGGAGTATGGCCTGAGAACTTGGTAGGGTCCACGGATGCACAGCCTACCTGGCCTGCTAGAGCCTCCAGTTTTTCTTTTTTTAAAGATTTACTTATTTTTATTTTTATGTGTGTTGGTGTTTTGCCTGCATGTATGTCTGTGTGAGAGTGTCTAAACCCTGGAACTGGAGTTACAGACGGTTGTGAGCTGCCATGTAGGTACTGAGAACTGAACCTTAGTCCTCTAGAGGAGCAGCCAGTGCTCTTAACCACTGAGCCATCTCTCCAGCCCTGAACCTCAGTTCTTCTAGCTCTGAGATGGAGATGATAATCCTGCATCCTGGACTGAGGAGATTACCACATGTAGAATCCTAGGCACGGTCCTTAACAGATGGTAGTTGTGCTTGTCAGGAGACAGTTTGAGATAAGTCTTCCATTCTTCTCTTGCTAAGATACCAGCACACACTAGCCCAGGCTAACCTGAAACTCCTTAGAGCCAAGAACAACCTTGAACTCTTTACTTCTACCTCCCTGTGCTGGGATCATAGGCTCCCGTCAGCCTGGCTGTCTTCCTTGCTCTTTCTCTTTTTTGGGGGTGAGGAGAGACATAGCTTGTTACCCAGGTTGCTCTCAGCATTCCTGCCTTAAACTCCTGAGGACTGGGGCTGCAGGTGTATGCCACCACACCCAGGTCCCCAGTTACTCCTTAAGCTTTCTTTTGGGATTGTCAAAGCACGGAAATCACAAGGTGGCTTGGGAAAATGTTGACATTTATTGCATATATAGGAAAATCCATAAAATATGTTTGCATTGAATTAAGAGGAACTAAAATACAAGCATCTAACAGGGCTGGGCTTTGAATTTACATAAACAATCCCTGCAAGGTATCACCATGTTATATGACCTGCCTTTATGTAGCATGATGTTCGGAGTGGGGCTAAGTATAACTAGTGCCTTTTTAATGCTGGGTAGTATTTCACATGTTTATGAACATCACTGTCAAGAGATTGCTTAGGGTTTGAGATCTCGGTAGCTAAATGGTAGAACATTTGCCTAGGACTCACTTGTGAGGGACTTGGGGTATGGTTCAGTGAGTGTATGTTTAGGAGGGCTTGAGAAGGTGGCTCAGAGCTAGAGTAAAGCCCTTAACTGGTCCTCAAAAGGATGGTCCTCCTCAGCACTGCAAACAGACAGACTAAAAGGGATATTGCTTTGTTCTGGGAAACACATTACAGTGTATGTTCTTGAAGATTTCTCCTGGTGTTATGCGTGGTAACCTCATCCACCTGATTTTAAGATACGTTGTTATGCGATGTAACATTTCTGAGTAGGGACTACCACTTCTGTGTTTTCTTTTGGAGACAATGTCTCACTCTAGTTTTCCAGACCATTCACTGTGTATCCCACCCTGACCTCAAACCCACAGCCTCAGCCTCCTGAGTACTGGGATTGAAGGCTAGCACCACTCCCTGTGGCGCAAGTATTTCTTTTTCTTTTTTTTTTTTTTTTGGTTTTTCCAGACAGGGTTTCTCTGTGTAGCCCAGGCTGTCTGGAACTCACTCTGTAGACAGGCTGGCCTCGAACTCAGAAATCCGCCTGCCTCTGCCTCCCAAGCGACTGGGATTAAAGGCGTGTGCCACCACCGCCCGGGGAGACCTTTTCTTAAAGAAAGAAAGAAAGAAAGAAAGAAAGAAAGAAAGAAAGAAAGAAAGAAAGAAAGAAAAAAGAAAAGAAAGACTGATTCAAGAGAAGCAGCTGTAGCTTGGGTAGCAGGGTGTTTGCCTCAAATTGCACAAGTGTCTGTCCCACCAGCACATTGCTGAGCACGTGGCAGCACACACCTGTAGTTCCAGCCTTGGGGAAGAGGAGGCAGGAGGATTAGGAGTTCAAGGTCATCTTCAGACAAGTAGTGAGTTTGAGGCCAGCCTAGACTCTATTAGACCTTGTCTCAAAAAAAAAAAAAAAAAAAAACAAAAAAACCAAACCAAATAAACAAAAAAACCCCATTAAAGGCTGTCTGATCCGGTCTGCCCCGCTAACCTGAGGACATGGGTGTTTTAGTATTGAAACATTAGCCAGGTGAGGGCAGATTTCTTGTTTGTGCCCTGAGGGTCTAAGGCATCCCAGGTGGTAGGAACAGGATAGGACCTGCTTGTGCTTCGTGTCCAGAAAGTACTATTATACAAATGCACAGATAAGGACACTGAGGCACTGAGCTTTGACTTCCTGGAGGCAGGAAATGGCAGAGCCAGGATTGAACCTGGTCAAGCTAACGGATACATATGTGAGTGTGTGCTTCTCCATGAGGCTGCTCTCTGCTAAGGCCCCTGGGCTGGCTCCTGGACCTGGGCTCCCCACTGCCGGGTGCTGAGAGCTATCAGGCCAGGTATGTGGGATAAGGCATCAGGACAGGAGGAAGCCATAAGAGAACAGGTCAAAGGACGGAGGAGCATTGTGCCCTGGCAAGTTAACCAACCTCTTGGGTCCCAGTCAGTGGACTCAGTGCCTGCAGACTCACAAGTGGTCAGGGAGTCTTAGAGAGCTCACAGTGCAGGGCTGGCAAGCACTGGCTTTTAATTGTGGGAGCCGCTGCTGCTGCTACTGCTGCTGCTCTGCTGCGGTTTGCTATGAATGACTGTCTTGTCTTACCGCAGCCACTTCCGAGTGGATCCAGTTCTTCAAGGAAGCCGGCATTCCCCCAGGACCTGCTGTTAATTACGCTGTGATGTTTGTGGATAATCGGTGAGGAGGCCGATGGGATGGGATCAGCTGGGCAGGAGGGGTAGGGGCTTGCTGGGGGGGGGAGCTTCACCACCATCCTCCCCCCAGGATCCAGAAGAGCATGCTGCTCGACCTTAATAAAGAAATCATGAATGAGCTGGGCGTGACCGTCGTGGGTGACATCATTGCCATCCTCAAGCATGCCAAGGTGGTGCACCGCCAGGTAGGTGCTCTTCTGTGCCTCGGACTTCCTGGGAAAGTATGGAGGAAGCTGTTAGGAAGCCAATAGAAGGCCTGGCAGCCAAGGAAGTGCAGTGTTCAGAGGCAGGTTCGGCTCTTTGCTGTGTGACATTGGGCATTTTTCTGACTTCTCTGAGCCTTGTTTTCTCTGTCTTTCCTATGCAGTGGGGCAAACCTTAATTTTGTGTTTCTTTTCTCACTCTTCACACATGTGTGGTATACACACAGATGGAGGTGCATGTTAACATGTGTATGTGTACATGTGGAGGCCACGGTTGACACGGGATGATCCTCAATCACTCCACCACCTTAGTCAGTGAGCAGATCTCCTAATCAAACCAGAGCTTTCCTATATGTAAGTTAGAGGTTAGAGGCGTCAACTCAGCTGGAGAGTCAATACACAAAACATTGTTTTGTTTAAATATATTGGGTAGATGTGTGTACGGTGGATATGTGGTCATATGTATGTGGACATCACAAGACAACTTTGGGAGTCGGTTCTCTCTTTCCACCACCTGAGTTCCAAGGTTTAGCTCAGTCATCAAGTGGCATCAAGTGTCTTTACCTGCTGGCTATCTAGCCAGTCCAGGGTACTTCCTTTTAGCCCAGAGCAGAATAGTACAGGGTTGAGCAATGGCTCAGATGTTTGTGCTTGCTGCTCTCCGGAGGACCCACGTTCAGTTCCCAGCACCAGTGTGCTCACAACTGCCTGTAACTGCAACTCCAAGGGATCCTGCACCTGTGGCCTCTGCAAGCATCTGTACACGCGAGTGCACACATAAACACACACACACACAGCTCAGTTCTCTAGGTCTCCTGTTCTGTGCTCACACCTCTTCCTCTCCTTTGCAGGACATGTGCAAAGCAGCCACTGAGTCAGTGCCCTGCAGTTCCAGCCCCCTCCAGGGCGAGCTTCGCCGTGGCGCTTCCAGTGGTGAGTTGCATCTGTTCAGTCTCTTCTTTGTATCCTGTCACTGAAAGGAGTACATATGGCCAGCCCGTCTACCTTGTAGTTTGCAGAAGTGGAAGCAAAGCACTGAGGCCCCTGTAAGGGGCAGAATAAGCTAGAGGGGAGTAGCTCTTTCTCACTCCTAAGAGTAATAGTATTTTATAATTTCTGTGTGTGCGTGCATGCGTGCGTGTTTGTGTGTATCTGGTCTCACAAGACAAAATGTCTGAGGAAGTTAGAGGGCATCTTGTGAGCTTGGTTTTCTCTTTCCACCATATAGATCTGGGGATCAAACTCAGACCGTCAGGCTTGGCTTGTAAGCGTCTTTATCTTCCTGCCTCCCTTTTTCTTTTCTTTCTTTTTTTGAAAGACAAAGGTGTGTGTGTGTGTGTGTGTGTATCTCCCAGGCTGGCCTCAAAGTCACCATCCTCCTGCCTTAGCACCTTGCTGCTGGGATCACCACACCTGATTTATTTCTTTTGGTGGTGCTGGGGACGGAGCCCTGAGCCTGTTCAGGCTGCTCACGGCTGGTCCTTTGCTCTGCCATTTCACACAGCTACACCTCTGCCCATTATCTCTGTCTTAGGGTTGGTTTGGTTGGGGTTTTTTGTTTGTTTGTTTGTTTGTTGAGACAGGTTTTGTCTGTGTAGCCCCAGTGGTTCTGGAATTCATTCTATAGACTGAGCTGGCCTCAAACTTAGAGCTCTGCCTGCCTCTGCTTCCTGAGTGCTGGGATTAAGGGCGTGCGCCATCACTGCCCAGTCTACTTTGCTTTCTATTGCAGTGTTAGAGCATGACTGAAAGTAACTTGGGGAGTTTATTCAGCCTGATCAGGGCCTTGAGGCAAAGACCGTGCTGCTCTTTGGCTTTCTCTCCAGCCTTCAGCCTTCTTTTCTTTCTTTCTTTCTTGAAATAGGGTCTCACTATGTAGCCCTGGTAGGTCTTGAACTCTGCCTTCTGAGTACTAGGATTAATAAGCATTGTACCACCACACCTCTCCAGGTATGGTAGCCCTCCCAGGACCAGCTATCTGTCAGGAATGGGGCTGCCCACAGTGGATGGGCTCTCCTACCTCAGGTATCAAGCAAGAAAATATCCCCACAGACTTGTCTCGAGGCCAATCCAATGGAGAGTTTTCCTCAATGCCTCTGGCTTTTGTGAAGATGACAAAAAACTAAGCATACTTCAGAAAATGCTTATTTACATTTATTTATTTTGTGTGTGACTGTCTGGGGAGTACTCATGATGCCATGGCTCAAGTGTTGGTTAAATGACAGTGTAGAAGTCAGCTCTCTACTTCCTCCACGTGGGTCCTGGGGTCAGGACCTTTACCTGTCCCCTGTCTTTCCTCGATGAGCTCTCTCGGTGGCCTCCATCATACCCTTTGGAAGGACATCTTGTTTACTATACGCCGTTGGGTGATTCGCTGAGCTCATGACAGCCGCACAGTGACTCTGTTCAGCTCAAAGCTTGTAAGCCACACAAGTTTTCCGTGAAGGACATCATGGCT
Organism: Mastomys natalensis; assembly: GCA_021653895.1. NCBI lineage: Eukaryota > Metazoa > Chordata > Mammalia > Rodentia > Muridae > Mastomys > Mastomys natalensis. The sequence goes on along the minus strand of JAJTUV010000764.1, from coordinate 359,879 downwards.
TCCATGGAGTGCAGTGTGACCCAGCCAGCACCTTAGCACAGTGCTTGCATCATTTAAAGCTGCACAGTCACCAAGCAAAAGCAAAAAAAGAGACCAGTTTTTATACTTCTCGCAGCAAGTAGACCATAGAAGGATACTTACAGGAGCTGACACCAGAAGGCCACAGGATCTCTTTGACATAGGTTGGGAACAGGTGTTGGGTGATAGATGAACAGCTACAGACACACCACACGAATGGGTGTAGGGTTATAATGAATTGTCATCAGAAGATGAGTCTGTACACACAGACTCTGAAAAGGCCTGGGCAACAGAATGAGACCTACTTTAAAAACAGGCAGGACTGGGATGGTAGTCAATTGGCAGAGTGCTTACCTAGTATCCGTGAGGCCTTGGGCTCCATCCCAGCTCCACACAATCTCGGCACTGTGATACCCACTCTATGACTCTCAGCACTCAGAAAGTGGTAGCCGGAGGATTACAAGTTCAAAGAAGGGCACTGGAGAGATGGCTCAGTCGTAAGAACACTTCCTGCTCTTCCAAAGGATCTGAGTTGAAGTCCTAGCACCCATATCAAGTAGTTCACAAATGCATGTCTCCAGTTCCAGGCGATCTAACACCCTCTTGAAGCCCTCACAGGCACCTGTGTGCATGTAGGTCACACACATACACACACACTCCTAAATAAAAATAAATACATCCATTAAAAAAAAAGCTCAAAGTAATGTTGTTTGAAACCAGCCAGGAATACATGAGATCCTATTTCACAATGGGGAGAAGAAAAAGGGCCCTGGTGAGATTGCCCAGTGGGCAAAGGCTCTTGCTAAGGAAACCTTGAGTTGTCTAAAACCCATGGAAGTTAAAAGGAGAGAACCAACTCCAAAAATTTGTCCTCTGGCCTCCACATGTGTCCTGTGGCACACGAGCCCCCTCCCACACAATAAAAGTTAACAAGAAGCTGTAGACCTTTAATCCCAGCACCCAGGAGGCGGAGGCAGGCGGATCTCTATAACATGACCTCCTAGGCCTGGCAGCTCTCGGATAATAACATGAGACTCTTGACTCATTATGAAAACTTTAGGCCTTAGCTTACTTGTTTACAACTACTCTTATAACTTAACCCATTTATATTAATCTAAGTTTGCCATGTCGCCTGTTAGTTACCTGTCCTTCCGTCCCGGCCTGCATCATTCTCTGTCTAGCTGACAAATCTCTCTCCATGTCTCACTGGTGAATCTCCCACCTCTAACTCTTTCCCAGAGTTCCTGTTTCTGCCCAGAAGTCCCGCCTGTTCTCTCCGCTTTGCTATAGGGTCATTCAGCTCTTTATCAAGCCAATCAGAAGGTGTTGGAAGGACTTTACAAAATACTAAGACAGGTAAATAGACACACACGCGCACACACACACAACACACACACACACACACACACACACACACACAAAGATAAACAGACATTTACTTCTCACTGTTTTATAGTGGATCAACTGGTCATTGTGCTCTAATCTAGCTCAGCAGGTCTCTGTGGGTCCACAACATCTAGGTTGAAGGATGGCTTCATTTACATATGTGATTACTGGCTTGATGCCAGCTGGAATAATAGAGGTGACTTAGTGCCTTCCATCCTGCAGCAGGCTAGCAGAGGCATGTTCTGACAGGGAGTCATAGGGTTCCTAAAAACAGCAGTAGAGAACAGGCCCCAGCGCTGGGCCTCTGGAGTCTGTGCTCTTGTGTCATTGGCCAAGTGAAGTGACAAGGCTGAACTTAGAGGCAGTGCTGGCGGGGCACACCCAGAGGTGTCGATGAAGGGGGTTGTAGAAATCGGGCTTCATGTCTCCTAAGCCCACAGCACATATATAGAGGAGGGTTTGCTCATAATGGCTTTGCAGGCTGGGGTGTAAGTAAGCTCTAGAGTGTATACTTAGCCTGTGTTCCAGCCTCAGACAAAATCATTTAAGGCTCTGCTGAATAGCATTCAGTATGGGATAGCTGAGAGCCAGCATCCAAAAGAGAGACAAGCTCTGTCTTTCAGAGTCCCCTCCTCCTCCTTTCCCACTTGGTTCAGGGTACCCACAACCAATAGCATAGGTGAGCTTTGCCGGTCTTTCAAGTGCCTGTTGTTAACGTTTTTTTTTTTTTTTTTTTTTTTTTTTTTCGAGACAGGGTTTCTCTGTGTAGTCTTGGCTGTCCTGGAACTCACTCTGTAGACCAGGCTGGCCTCGAAACTCAGAAATCCGCCTGCCTCTGCCTCCCAAGTGCTGGGATTAAAGGCGTGCGCCACCACCGCCCGGCTGTTGTTAACGTTTTAATACCCTTCTGCAAGCCTTTTTCTTCCTCCCTCCCTCCCTTCCTGCCTTCGCTTCTCTTCCTCCCTCCTTCTTTGCTAGACAAGGTTTCACTATATAGATATAGCTCTGCCTAGCCTAGAACTCATGTAGACCAACCTAGCCCTGAATTTACAGTTCCTCCTGCCTCTGCCTTCTGAGTGTCTGGATTAAAGGTGTGTTCCATCATGCCTGGCCTAAATGCCTCTTACAATTTCAAGTAACTTTGAAAAATGAAACTAAAGTTGTACATGGTGGCTCATATATAATCCCAACACTTTGGAGACAGAAGCAAGGGAGGACTGCTGTGAGTTAGCCACCCTGGGTTATGTTTTGAGTTCCAGGCCAGCCCAGAGGGAGATAGGTCTTTAAAAAAATCTTGTCAAGCAGTCATAAGACCTGCAGAACAAAGCATGTTGTGGGTCCTGGTGGTCTGGGGTGTCAGAGAGAGGAGTTCTCTTTGAGGAGTCGTACATCGTAAGTAAGCCCGTTCCAGGAAGGTGAAGCTCCCTTTCCATATTCCTGAGCGTACCCATCATGAGGACAAAGCAGCCCTGGGCGACAGCGGTGTCCGTCATTAGTTCTCTGCTTGCCTCCCCCTCCCTGGGCTGGCACTGTTAGGTTGAGAACTTGTAGACTATGCTCCAGAATCCTCATTGCCATTTCCCAGACCCCTCTCTAGGGCACACAGCACAACTGGACTCCTCTCCTTCCTCCACAGCCGCTTCTCGAATGATCGCTAACAGCTTGAACCATGAATCTCCACCCCACACTCCTGCACGGCGGTCAGACAACACTTCCAAGATCTCTGTCACCGTGTCAAACAAGATGGCAGCAAAGAACGCCAAGGCTGCAGGTGAGGGCACTCGGGCAAGCAGAGGGTGTGTGTGTGTGTGTGTGTGTGGCGCGCGCGCGGCGCAGGTTGCTTCTAAATGTTAAGGTGCTTCAGAGACCACCAGAAAGTCATTGATCTCTGTATTTGATCAAGTCTGAGGGCTTTAATTTTTGTTTTTCTGTTTTATTTAACTTAAAGTTTTATTTTCTAAATTAAGTGTCTGTATGTGGGTGTGTGCATGTGTGTGCAGGTGTCCATAGAAACCAGAAGAGCGGATCCCCTGGAGCTGAAGTTACAGCAGATTGTGAGCTGTCTGATCTGGGTGCTGGGAACTGAACTTGGATCCTCTGCAAAAGCAGTATTTGATCGTAAACACTGAGCCGTTCTCCAGCCCATGGTACTAGTTCTAGAAGGGCAGTGCTGATATCTTAGTTTCCAGGACACTGAGAAACTCCGGGATGGACTAGAGACCTGTCTGTCCTTCTTCTCCTTGAGATTGCCATGTAGCCAAGGTGACTCTGAACTCCTGTTCCTCCTGCCTACCTTGTGCATATTCAGGTCCCGGCATGGGCCACCACAGCCTGCTTATGCAGTGCTAGGGCTAGTGAGCCAATGCATGTGCGTGCTAGGCAAGAACTCTCCCAACATGCCACGCCCCAGCCTGCATCACTTCCTCTTGCTGAGGCCTTCAAGCTTCTTTGTGCCTGCGGGCATTAGCCTGCAGCTTGCTTCTCTTTGAATGTTTGGGTGATCTTCTGCCCAGGACTAAAAGCTGGGGGTGGAACTCAGCTTTCCTGCTCACCTGTGTTCAGTCCTTTCCCAATTTCTAGTTTCTCAAGGCACCTGTGGGAACTTGAGGCTAGGGGCTGGGGAGGACTTGGTGTTCTGGTTGCGCAGTAGTCCCCATCACAGGCTGTCTGCTGCCATTGTCTCTGATTTATCTTTGCCTTGTGTGTGTTTGTGGCAGTGCTTTCAACTAGAAGGTAAAGTCAATTGCTGCGTGTAGTGGCTCCCACCTAAGGTACCTGCACTTGGGAGGCAGAGGCAAGATGATTGCTGTGAGTTTGCACCCAGCTGGGGCTGCAAGCATGAGCTTGTTTCATAAAAAGAAAAAGACTCTGGGACTAGACTATAGCTCTGTGGTTAGAGTACTTGACTAGCATGTACTAAGTCCTGGGTTCAATCCCCACCACAAAAATTTATAAACATAAAAGTATTTAAATGTAAAAAGCTAGGCAGGGTGGCACACACTATAAGTCCAACATTCAGAAAGCAGAGGCAGGGAAATCATTCCTAATTCAAGGTTGGCTTAGTTTATATAGAGAGTTCCAGGCTAGCTAGAGTTACACCAAACCAAAAAAGAGAAACAGAAAGTTAAAGCAGTTTCTAGAAAGCTGAAGTGACAGAGCCCCTGGGATGAGAGGCTGGCTCCCTACCTTCTGACGCTCCGAAGGGATTCTTTATTTTAGTTGAAGTATAAAGTAGGTATGGTAGAGTATGCTGTTAATCTTAGTAACAGGGAGGTTGAGCCAGGAGAATTACAAGTTCCAAACCAGCTCAGGCTACATAGTGAGACCCTGTCTTAAAAAAGAAGTACAATTTAGGGTTGGCTACATGGCTCAGTGAGTAAAAGCTTTTGCTGCTATGCCATATATATATATATTTTAATTTTTTACATGTTTTATGTGTAAGGTGTGGATGCTTTATCTGCATGAATGTCTGCATCACATGAATGCTTGGTGCCAGCAGAGGCCACAGAGGGTATCTGATCCCTTGGAACAGGACTTACAGGTTGTTGTGCGCTGCCATGTGGGTGCTGGGAATTGAACCCAGATCCTCTGGAAGTGCTCTGTAACCAACTGAACCATCTCCTTAGCCCCAAGACATATTTTAAAGTATAATTTAATATGGTGCCATGTCAAACCAGTAAGTATGGCCCTTGATTACTCGTTAAAAAATGAGTGCACAAAACAAAAAGTCAAAAAGTGCAGGTATCCACAGCTGTAAAGGCAACCTTCCCTCCCCCATGGCTCCACAGTTAGCCCTTTAAGCAGGGTGTGGCTTACCTCAGAGAGTCTGGGAAGTCATGTTTTCAAATCCCAAGCACAGCTTGTGGTTTAGTCACACCAGATGACTAAAGTCCTCAGTGGCTCAGTGTGGTGATGGCAGCAGCTGCACACATGAAAGAGCGAGTCACACCAGTGAGAAGACGGTGTGCGACTGGGACGTACAACATAAGCCTAGCCCTCTAGGGGCCGAAGCAGAAAGTCTGTGAGTTGAGATCAGCCTGGGCTCCATAGTGAGACCTTGCCTCAGAATTGAGGACAGAAACAGAGGTAAACTGTCCTGACCATGGCTAGGTGTCTCTCATCTCAAGCTCTGAACATGGATCCCTGAGGGAGCTGACCCCATGTCTCCTTACCAGCTCTGGCCCACAGGGAGGAGGAAAGCCTGGTAGTTCCCACCAAGCGGCGGCGGGTCACAGCTGAGATGGAGGGAAAGTACATTATCCACATGCCCAAGGGAACCACTCCCCGCACCCGGAAGATCCTGGAGCAGCAGCAGGCAGCCAAAGGTATGGGCTATGTGGGTTGCAGTTGAGAATCTCTTAGCTTGTTGCCCAGTGATGGTCCGGCCCAGGAAGTGGGGTCTCAGAGGGGAGCCATAACAGGACCACAGAGGAGAGAACCCTCACCTCTGCTCTGCTGTCATTCAGTTCATGAAGCTAGGCGCATGTCCTCCTCTGTCCCTTGTGGGCAGGGACTAAAGGACAGTCATGGCTAGCCTTGAAATTAAGTGGCCATACCTGGCCAAGGGCAGGGCCACAGTGGATCCCAGTACTGTGAGCCAAAGCCAAGCTCATCGAGGGCTGTGCAGGTAGTGGTTTTATGGTGGCAATATTTCAGAACAGTCTGCTGGTTCTGCTACAACTTCCCAATAGTGCACATCCCTTCCTGGGCCCCATACGCAGGGCTGTTTTCTCTCTAGGGAGCAGTGTCTGTGAACCAGAGTGGGTCACTGGAATATGTCCCTGGAGTGTCTCGTTAGGGTTTTACTGCTGTGAACAGACACCATGACCAAGGCAACTCTTGTAAGGACAACATTTAATTGGGGCTGGCTTACAGGTTCAGAAGTTCAGTTCATTATCATAAAGGCAGGAACATGGCAGCATCCAGGCAGGCATGGTGCAAGGGGAGCTGACAGTTCTACATCTTCACCTAAAGGCTGCTAGCAGAAGACTGGCTTCCAGGCAGCTAGGATAAGAGTCTTAAAGCCCACACCCACAATGACACACCTACTCCAACAGGGCCACACCCTCCAATCGAGCCACTCCCTGGGCTAATATATATACACCATCACATGGAGGCTCTGTTTTTCCTCATCAGTCAGTTTTTGTCTGAGACAGGGTTTCTCTGTGTAGCCCTGGCTGTCTTGGAACTCACTATGTGGACCAGGCTGGCCTCAGACTCAGAGATCCTGCTGCCTTTGCCTCCTAAGCATTGGGATTAAAGGCATGCGACACCACTGCCTGGCCAGTTGTTTTGAGATGCTAGCAGTATGACCTTGTGCATACTGGGGCAGTGCTCTACCACCCACCTTCAGCCTGCTAGAGTCCTTTTGTTTTTTTAGTTGCTATCTAAAATAAAAGACATGTATGCTTTTAGTTCATCAATACTAAGATTTACCTTAAGTCAGTTTTTCCTTGCTTTTTAGTCTTTAATTTTAATAAGTTTCTTTAAAAAGTTACTTTTGATGAGATTTCAGCTTACTTGATAGTTTCTACAGTGCATAAATTTCAGGACACCTAACAACCCAGACCTTTCAGATAACCCTCTTATACTCAGTCTGTTGTGTTTTTTATTCCCATGCGCCTGATGACTGTGGAACTGTAGGCTGTGGTACCTGTACAGATCACAGCAGTGTCCTGAACTGAGCTGCGATTTCTAGCCCTCGTATACGCTGATTTCAGCACTCTGCAGTCGATTTTCCATGGATCTGCCCATTAAGGTAAAGCTCTCTGACCAATTACAACAGATACACAGTTATGGTTGTTTATTATTTTCATATGTTCTCGCGCCCATGCTCCAGATAAGCAGACGCTGCGAACACATTCTTCGCCCTGACCTGTTAGCCTGTGTCGAAATTGAGTGAGGACCCACAGCCGGGTGTCCTTGATAGCTTGGTGAGGCTGCTGTAGGATTCTATGGACAAGAACATCAGACAAGCTGACTCACACTCTGGACACTGCGATGCTCACCTGAGAAGAACCATGTAGAGGAAAGTCCTCGCACCTAATTGACGAGCGAGTCCGACACATATGGATATGTTTATATATAATTACATAATTTTTATATATATATTATAAAATTATTTTTTGTTTATGTGTACTCCATTCACGTAAGAGCCTGCAGAGGCCAGAAAAGGGTGTCCGGTCCTCTGGAGCTGCCGTCACAAGTGATTGTGAGCTGCCATGTAGTTGCTAGGGACCAATCTGCAAGAGCAGTCAATGCTCTTCAAACTCTCATCTCCCGACACGGGCTTATTTAGAAGATAGCTTGATAGCATGTCTATTTAGTAAAGTGGCATATTAGCTTTTCTATTAGGGACTACTACCTCCCACGCTGCAGACATGTGACCAGGTTTACCATAGCAGACACGAATTCCTACTGTGGAGTGGCCTCAAATCTAAGCAGAGAGCTGTTGGTTAACCCTATAACCGTCATGCCACTGCTACCCCAGTGAGCACATCTTGCCAGGCAGGTTGATATTCTAGTGTTCAGGGTTCACTGCTGGTGATAGCACTGATGGCTTTTCCTCCTCAGTGGTCTGCAGAGTGCCTTTCAACACGGGGAAACTAGCCATTAGGGAAGAAGCTTGTTTTTCTGGGTTTTTTGTTTTTTGTTGTTGTTGTTGTTTTGTTTGTTTGTTTGCTTGTTTTTCTTTCTTTCTTTCTTTTTTTTTTTTTGGTTTTTCGAGACAGGGTTTCTCTGTGTAGCCCGGGCTGTCCTGGAACTCACTCTGTAGACCAGGCTGGCCTCGAACTCAGAAATCCGCCTGCCTCTGCCTCCCAAGTGCTGCGATTAAAGGCGTGCGCCACCACGCCTAGCTTTTTTTTTTTTTTTTTTTTTGGTGAAGTTTGTTTTGTTAGTCAGTTCCAGCTTGACTTTTCTCTATGTCCTACAACCAGAGTATGCTGTGCTTGGTGTCCTGGAACTTACTATGTAGACCAGGCAGGCCACTGCCTCCACTTCCAAAATGCTGAGATAAAAGGCATGTGCCACACCTGGGCTGGTGGCTTATTCTTTTTTAATGATTGTTTCCATAGTGTTTTGGGCTTATCTTTCAGTGAACACTATATTGTGATGCAGGGTGTTTTCCTTTGGTTGAGGCAGGGTTTCCCAGTGTAGCCTGGCAATAGTCCTGTAGACCAGAGATCTGCCTGCCCGTGGCTCCCGAGGCCCGGGATCAACTGTGTGCGCCACCTCTACCTGGCTGAAATGTATGTTTTGTTGTGTTTGGTGGAGGGCTCATCCCAGCCCATCAAATCCTGTCAAGTGCCCACAGTCGCACATGTGAAAGGAGCAAGTGCAGGCTCAGAACTCTACTGAAAAGCCGGCTGTGATAGCACCCAGCAGTGATTCTAGCCTCAGTTACATAGTGAGTTCACAGTCAGCCAAGGCTATGTGAGAAACACCTTCCCTTCCATATTAACACAGGCACAGTGAATGTTAGGGTTACTATTGCTATGATGAAACATCAAAAGCAAGTTGGGGGGCTGAAGAAATGGCTCAGTGATTAAGAGCATGACTGCTCTTCCAGAGGTCCTGAGTTCAATTCCCAGCAACCACATGGTGGCTCACAACCATCTGTAATGGGATCCGATGCCCTCTTCTGGTGTGTCTGAAGAAAGCACAGTGTACTCAGATACATAAAATAAATAAATAAACCTAAAAAAAAAAAAAAAAAAAAAACCCAAAAAGCAAGTTGGGGAGGAAAGGATTTCTTTGGTTTGTACTTCCTCATCACTGGAGGAACACAGGACAGGAACTGAAGCAGGGCAGGAACCTTAAGGCAGGAGCTGATGCAGAGGCCATGGAGGGTGCTGCTTACTGGCTTGCTCCCTCGGATTCCTCAGCCTGTCCTCTTACAGAACCTAGGACCCCCAGCCTGGTGTTCGTGGACCCTACTCCATCAATCACTAAGAATCATTAAAAAATGATCATTAAGATTTTAAACAATAGCTGGGCAGTGATGGCGCACGCCTTTAATCCCAGCACTTGGGAGGCAGAGGCAGGCCATTTCTGAGTTCGAGGCCAGCCTGGTCTACAGAGTGAGTTCCAGGACAGCCGGGCTACACAGAGAAACCCTGTCTCAGAAAAAAACAAAAACAAGATTTTAAAACAATAAACATGAAGAGCTGGGTGGTAGTGGTGCACACCTCTAGTCCTAGGCCTTAGAAGACAGAGGCAGATGGATCTCTAAGAGTTTGAGGCCAGCCTGGTCTACAAAGTCAGTTCCACGATAATCAGGCTACACAGAGAAAGTCTATCTTGAAAAACCAAAAAATAAACTAAATCCTTAAGAAAATGCCTGCAGGCTTTGCTTCAACCCCTGTTATGGCGGCATTCTCTTAGTTGGAGTTCCCTCCTCTTAGATGACTTTAGCTTATGTTGAGTTGACATGAAACTAACCTGCACATTGATCTTTCCCAGATTTGACACTCACCATATGTTTGTGTGAAGATCAGAGCCAGTAGTCTAGTTGCAAAGCCTGCGCCAAGCATGGTCTGTCCCTATGGCGTGTGGGCTGGCAGTGTCATCCCTCCTTGGCATCTGCTCTGTGGTCAGCCTAGACATGATCCCAGGAGACACCAGGCAGGTGCTTCATGATGTCACTTCCCTCCCAGGTCTCCATAGGACATCTGTGTTTGATCGCCTTGGTGCGGAGACTAAAGCAGACACGACCACAGGGACTAAGGTGAGTGTGGCTTGCTGGAGCAGCTCATGTGGGCAAGTGCTGGTACCCTTTGTGCTTCCCGACGTGACACACAATCTGTGCCCCAGATGTCCACACTGTCTTCCCGAGTTTGGAACCTCTGTTTTTTTCTTTGGCTCTGGTGGATTTCCTGTTTGCCCTTTGTCTTTCCTCAGCTGACTTTTAGCCCAGTCCCAGTCTATTTGGTTGTTAGGTTTCTTTCTGTAATCTTCTACCCTCAACTTCAACTAGTCTCAGCATCTTCTACCACAGCAACTCCTGTCTTGAACCTCCAGCTCAGGGTACCTGCCATCTGCATTCCAGTCAGCTGAATGCATTTCAAGTTCCAAGTCCCTGACATGTTGTGTGTGGTTCTCAGCTCCTGAATTTGTGTATGCCAGTTGATGGGATGCCTATGGAATATCAGCAAGGGGTGAGGGCGTGTGGGGCACAGCAAACGTGAGAGAAAACTATGGCTTCCACTGAGTCTCATGCTCACCAGTGTAGAGCCACCTGCTTACCTATCTCTCACCTCCCAGAATCTTACCATGTGGTGATGGTAACACTTAGGGTCAGAGGACTGGGGTCCAGCACTGTGAGAGCACAAAGGGTGTGGCTGTCACTTCTGCCTCAGGGACCCAGTGCATGCTTTCTTCTCAGCTGTCTTTTGGAGGGCCTGACTTCAGAGTTTGGATGTCAGAGGCAGTCCCTGGCATCTCTGAGAAGATGTAGATTGTCCCTGATTCGATTCTCATGCCTGCTATTCTCCAGCCTGCTTCTCTCCTTTGCATGCTGGCAGTGGTGGCCCACATCTGTCCTCCTAGCACTCAGGAGATGAGGCAGGCAGATCTCAGGTTTGAGACCAGCTATGCTGTGTAGTAACTCCTGTCTCAGAAATAAAGGAAAAGACAATCCATGAAGACACGCTCTCCCCACAGAGCTTGGCCGCTGAAGTCACAGGATTAGTGGAGTTATTTCTGATGCTGCTTCCTCCTGGGCTGTGATTCCAGGGTTGACCTGATCATCATGGTTTTCTCCAGCGCTGTTCATCCTAGGCTGAGTTACAGCACTGAGACTAGCTCGTAAACTGTCTGCTGAGGAAGCGGCCAAGGAAGGCTGGGTGGGGCTCAGTGGGGAGCACTTCCCAGCTGGGTATAAGGCCATGAATTCTCCCTGAGGCATGAGAAAATGGACAGCTAAAGTGACCTGGGGGCCTTCCCAATGCTTGCCTGTCCTTGGCAGTGCACTCCGTTTCTCTGTCTTCATAGAGCCATGGCTATTCAGCTCTCAGGGCTCCCATGGTCAGAGTTTCTTCCTAAAGAACCTTCCTGAGTCCCTTAGCACAGTCAGGTCTTCCTTTTGGTGCCCTAGCCTCTGGTCCCCTTCAGTAGTGCTGTCACTATTACATAGCATGTCACTGAGCTGTCAGCTGACTTCTCAGAGGCCAGCCAGAATAGGTAGCATGCTGAGGGAGTCAGTGACCTTTTCTCTGCCCTTTGCAGCCCACAGGGGTTTTCAGCCGCTTAGGGGCCACCCCAGAGATGGATGAGGATCTGGCCTGGGATAGTGACAATGACAGCAGCAGTAGCTCTGTCCTGCAGTATGCTGGGGTCCTGAAGAAACTAGCACGAGGCCCAACCAAGGCCAGTCCCCAGCCAACACTGACTGTCAAAGCCAAGGCCACAAGCTCTGCAACTACAACAGCTACTGCTCCAAAGCTGCGGCGCCTGGCACTTCCCTCTCGCCCTGGGCCGGAGAAGAAGCCGGATTCCCTGCCCAAAGTCAGCATCCTTCAGAGACTGGGCAAGGCTGCCGTTGTGTCCGAGGCACAGGACAGCCAGGTCACAAGCACCAAGAGTAAGTCCTCAGCTGAGGTCAAGTTCGCCATTAAGAGGACTCTGGTAGGGCCCCGGGGGAGCAGCTCCAGCGAGAGCCTTGGTGCCCAGATGGACCATGCAGGCACTGTGAGGTGTTCAAAAGACTGGGCCGGAGGACTTTCTAGCCACACACAGGGTGGGGTGCAGCATGGAATGGCAGGCCGGCTCCTGCTTTCATCCCTTCCAGCCTTTCTTAAGGGCACACCTGCCCTCCTTCCGAGCTCTAGATGGCACAAGGCTTGGCTCTCTCCGGCATTTATGCTGGTTCCAAGCACTCGGGGACACGGGCATTATTCCTGGTCTTTGATGTTTCTGTGACCTGACCCCGCCTGCTCTGGGACTTTCCCTTCTTCCTGCCCGATGTCCTCTGTGCAGTAAGGGGCCTTGGCATAGTCCCCTTCTCTACCTCTTCCCAAAGCCAAGGCCCTGTGTCTTTCATGCAGTCTGCCCCTGACAGCAGCAGCATCTGCTGCCGTAGACCCTCCTGTTGTGACTGCCCCACCACAAAGGTGTCACCTGGAGGCCCACCCTGCGCCTTCCCTCCCTCTTCTCCCCCTTCCCCGCCTTCTGTGCTGTCTCTCCCTCTCTTCCCCCTTTTCATTTCTTTTCTGTTTTCTGTCCCCGTGGCAAGGCCCGACCGTCCGCTGCATCCTGCCCGACCCTCCTGCACCTCTGGCCTCCCAGCGGCCCCCTCGTCGACGGTGGCGGCGAACCTGTAAAGACTGTTAGTTGCCTTCCATTCCCAGGCTGGAGGAACTCCCCAGACCTGACCTGCAGCTGGGGCACCTCCGTTTCCTTGCCCTGGCCATCTTTTTCTTTGATGGGTGGTGGGCAGCAGACATTGCAAGGGGAGGGTGCTGAGGAAAGATGACTGCTGTTTTAATATATTTTTGTGACTTTCAGACTGTTTCCTTCTTTTCCCATTCTTCAGTGTGAGTCACATGTCTGTTGTTCATACCAACACAGTGGGGTGGTAGGCACTGGTGAAGGACTGGGGCCAGAACATCGGGATCTGAGCTGAAGGGGATGATGGCGACAGTCCTCTTGGTGAAGCTATCTCCTCCCCTGTAAGCTGCAGTGCCTGTCACTATGGCTTCCTCCATTGATGTCACCATTTTGCCACTCTGCCTGTTGGTAGCTTGCTTTTATTTTGAGACAGGATCTCACTATGTAGCCCTAACTTCCCTGGAACTTGCTATGTAGATCAGGCTGGCCTCAAACTCTGAAGAGACCCGCTTGCCTCTGCCTCCTAAGCTCCCAAGTGCTGGGATTAAAGGCTTTCCTGCCACACCCAGCTGGCTTGCTTTCTTTTTCTTTTTTCATTTCTTTTTTTCTTTTTTTTTTTTGAAACCCCAAGATGCCTCAAACTTGCTATATAGTTGAGGAAGACTTGGAACGTCTTTCTTTACAAATAAATTTATTTTATGTGTATAAATATTTTGTTTCTGTGTATGTATTAGGCACATAAGTGCCTGATGCCCATGGAGACTTGGAAGAAGATGTTGGATACTCTGAGACTGAAGTTAAGGATAGTTGTGAGCGCCTTTGTGGACTCTGGGAAACAACTTTAGTCCCTGCAAGCAACAAATGTTCCTAAGCACTGAACCCCACTCTGAGTTTCTAATCCTCTATCTATTCCATGAGATTTCTGACATTAGAGGCCTGTGCCACAGTGTCAGGGTTTTATGTGTGCAGGAGACTAGGTCCAGGCCTTATGTGAACATTCCATTAGCTTTCGCCCTACCCCCAATCTCTCTTTTTGAGACTGTTTACTGTGTCGCACAGGTTAGCCTCAAACTCAAGATCCTCTTGCCTCTTCCTCTGGAATGCCGCAGTTACAGGTGTGAGCCATTAACTCACAGCCCTTAGATGTTGTGAGATTGTATTGCCCAAAGAAAATCAGCGGGGCGTGGTTGGCCAGGACCACATCAGTTGTATGGTCAGAAGATTTTGAGGTGACATCATTGGGTGAATTGGGAATAAGAAGAGGCAATTTTTTTTTAGAGTTCAGGAGAACGTTCTGAGGGAAGGACTACCACAGGGAAAGAGCTTGTGGTGGGGCCATGACCAGGAAGGTAGCTGGCTGTGAGGAAGGCATGGCTGCTGGATAGGAGGACTAGCTATTGGCAGAGACAGGAGAATGAATGGGAAGAAGATGGTGGGGACAGTTCTAATAACTGCTAAAGATTAGAGGCATCCAGTGTGGTCGGCCATGTGTGTAATCCTAGCACTCAGGAGACTAAGGCTTTAGGATATCTGACTTCGAGATCAGCCTGAAATATATAGCAAGATCTTGTCTCAAAAATGTAAAGATAAACTAAACAAAAGGAAACAGTACTGGAGAGATGGCTCAGTGGTTAAGAGCACTGACTGCTCTTCCAGAGGTCCTGAGTTCAATTTCAAGTAACCACATGGTGGCTCACAACCATCTGTAATGGGATCTGATGCCCTCTTCTGGTGTGTCTGAAGACAGCGACAGTGTACTCACATGTATTAAATAAATTAAGTCTTTAAAAAAACACACAACTTCCTCGACCCCCCAAAAACATACATAGTGATGCACACCTTTAATTTCAGCACTTGGAGAGCAGAGACAGGAGAATCTCTGAGTTTGAGACCAGCCTGGTCTACATAGTGAGTTCTAGGACAGCTAGAGCCATACAGTGAGATCCTGTATCTAAAAATAAAAACAGCTAGCCTGGTGGTGCACGCCTTTAATCCCAGCACTTGGGAGGCAGAAGCATGTTGAATCTCTCTGAGTTCCAGGCCAGCCTGATCTACAAAGCAAGTTCCAAGACAGCTAGGACTCCTAACACAGAGAAACCCTGTCTCAGAGTTAGGGGCCGAGGAAAAGACAAGGGGTTGAAGAAACAGCTCAGTGGTTAACAGCATTGGCTGCTCTTCAGAGAACCTAGGTTCTGTTCCCAGCAACCACATGTGGCTCACAACCATCTGGAACTAAAGTTCCAGGGGAGCTGGTGCCCTCTTCCAGCTTATGAGGACACCAGGCACACACATGGGCATAGACATTCATGTAGACAAAACACCCATACACATATACATATATACATACATATATATATATATATATATATATATATATATACATTTTTATATTGTGTGTGTGTGTGTGTGTGTGTATACACACACATTATTTTTTTTTCCCTTCTGTCATATATTTACATCCCGATCTGTTTCCCCTCCAGTCTTCCAAGTTCTACTTTCCTTTTCCCCCAGATCCATTCTCCTCTGTTCCCCTTGAAAAGGGGGTTGGGGGGAAGGCACCCCCAGGGATATCAGCCAAACATGGCATAACCAATTACAATAAGACAAACGCTCATATCAAGGCTGGATGAGGCAACCCAGTAGGAGGAAAAAGGTCCTAAGAGCAGGCAAAAGAAGCCGGGCGGTGGCGCGCACGCCTTTAATCCCAGCACTTGGGAGGCAGAGGCAGGCGGATTTCTGAGTTCAAGGCCAGCCTGGTCTACAGAGTGAGTAGCCAGGACAGCCAGGGCTACACAGAGAAACGAAAAACCCTGTCTCGAAAAACCAAAAAAAAAAAAAAAAAAAAAGAGCAGGCAAGAGTCAGAGGCACCCCCTACTCCCACTGTTAGGAATCCCACAGGAACACCAAGCTAAGTAACCATAAGGTCTAAGACCCATATAATATGTGTGTTTGTTGCTTCAGTCTCTGTGAGTTCCTGTGAGCCCTGGTTAGTTGATTCTGTGAGCCATGTTCTTGTGGTGTCTACCCTCTGGCTCCTACAACACTTCCTCCCCCTTTTCTGCGGGGTTCCTCTGACTCTACCTAGTGATTGGCTGTGGGTCTCTGCGTTTGCTCATCAGTTGCTGGATGAGGCCTCTCTGATGACAGCTGGGCTAGGCACCAATCTGAGTCTAGCAGACCATCATTAGCAACCATTTCATCGATCCCCCACGCCTCCCCTGCAATTGTGTTTGGTTCTATCCCATATCTCTGAGCTGTTCTGCGTCTGGTCCTCGCTCATCCAGCCTGGGCCAGGTGTGGGCTACGGAGTTAACTTTTTTGTTTGTTTTTCTTCTAATGATGGGGATCGAATCTCGGGTTTCATACATGCCAACAATGCTAGCAAGTGTAACAGCTCTGTTGTTTTAAAAGGCAGCTTTTAAAATCCCCTTTTATTTAAACCTTTTCCTAATGCATACTCTGTTTTGTCTGTTTCATTCTGTAGCCCAGGCTGTCCTGGGCAGCTGAAGTTGACCTCGAGGCTGAGGCTACCCTGCCCCCCCCCCACACCTACAAAGACTTAAACTTAAGTGTGTGGATTCTAGGTGTGAGCTACTACACTTCACTGAATGTCTTTGATTTGGAGACTGTGAGGGTTTTTTTGGGTTTTTTTGTTTGTTTGTTTTGATTTTTCGAGACAGGGTTTCACTGTGTAGCCCTGGCTGTCCTGGAACCCACTCTGTAGACCAGGCTGGCCTCGAACTCAGAGATCCGCCTGCCTCTGCCTCCCAAGTGCTGGGATTAAAGGCGTGTGCCACCACTGCCCGGTGACTTTTTTTTTTTATTACCCTACTACGGCCCCCCCCCCCCCAGGTGAGGGATGCCAAGCCAAAGGGCCGACCACTTTTGTACTGTGCTGGTCAGTTCTTCTCTCCCACCATATTATGGGTCCTAGGCCTCAAACTTAGTTGTCAAGTTTGCTGGCAAAGGTCTTTTCCCACTGAGTCTTTTTTTTTGGTCAATTTTTAAAGGATTTTATTTTTAATTATGTATGCATGTATGTATATATGTATGTATGTATATATGTATGTATGTGTTTATGTGTGAGATTGCTTATGCACATGAATATACTGTCTGCATAGGCCAGAAGAGGGCTTCAGGTCCCTAGGAACCACAGTTACAGGCAGTTGTGAATCACCCGACATGGGTGCTAGGCCCTCTACAAAAACACTCCTACCCACTGAACCATCTCTGTAGTCCCTCTTTTCTTTTTTTTTTTTTTCTTTTCTTTTTTTTTTTTTTTTTTGGTTTTTCGAGACAGGGTTTCTCTGTGTAGCTCGGGCTGTCCTGGAACTCACTCTGTAGACCAGGCTGGCCTCGAACTCAGAAATCCGCCTGCCTCTGCCTCCCAAGTGCTGGGATTAAAGGCATGCGCCGCCACTGCCCGGCTAGTTCCTCTTTTCTGTTGTTGTTTTTTTGTTTCTTATTTAAGACAGGGTTTTCTAAAGCCTAGTTAGCCCCTAAGTTGCTATGTAACTATATTAATAATGATCCAGAAGTAATAGGATGAATATATATTTGTGGGATTTAACCCAGATCTTTTAGGATTTATTAGGATGACTTATAGGCTGTGGTCCAGCTAGTTCAATAATGGCTGTCTACCATCGGAAGACATTCCCTTCCAAGGGAAGGGCCAGAGAAGAATCTAGTAGTGGTTCAATCCACCAGGCTGGGTGCATCAGCTGGTCTTCAGTATACTCTAGAATCCCAAAGAAGTCAGCTCTAATGCCAGGGAAGGGATGGACTTGCTAGCCAGAGTGAGAGCAAGCATGCAGAGAGGTCAAGCTGGCTTCTCCCGTGTCCTTCGTGAAGGATGCCAGCGGAAGCTATGGCCCACACTAAAGGTTCATCTTCCTACCTCAAAAGATCTGGTTTAAAAATTGGTTTTCCCATTTCAAATGGTTTGATTAAGAAGAAAAAAATCCCTTAGCTTGGTAGTGGCGGAGCACGCCTTTAATCCCAGCTTTTAGGAGGCAGAGGCAGGAGGATCTCTGTGAGTTTGAGGCCAGCCTGATCTACAGAGTGAGTTCTAAGACAGCCAGGGCTATCCAGAGAAACCTGTCTTGAAAAACAAAAAAAGAAACAAAACAACAACAACAACAATAACACAAAACTCCCTCATAGGCATGCCTAGTCTCCTGATTTTTAGTTATTTCCAGGAATAACCAAAGTGACAGGAATCTGTGTTCCAGTGTCTGAGACTGGCTTTGAACTCTTGTTCATCTGAGCCCACCTCCCAAGCGCTGGGATTATAGGCAGTGTGCCACCGTGCCTGGCTTTATATTTCATTTTTTTTTTCCTGTGGTACTGGGGTTTGAGCCCAGGGCTTCACACATGCTAGGCAAGGCGTACCGTGATGTCATGGTAACCTGGCCTCTGCAGCACAGCCCTGGGACTTGCTGCTAAAGCCACTTGGCACAGAGATGAGGAACCATTGTGGTTTGTGGTCCCAGCGCATGGGAAATGCTGGTCTGTCTTAGCTCAGGATCACTTTGATTTACCTTCCTCTAAACAGGAACTCGTCTCAAGCCAGGGAAGTTTTTCAGACTGGCTAAAAACTGTCTACATGCAAATCCTTTGGCATGGTGTTAAATGTGGCACCGCACGGAAACACCGTTGACTGAACCACAGCCATGAACCTGAGAGTCCAGCTCCTCTGCTGTTGTCAGGGACATTGCGGACATAGATGCTCTAGACTTCAACCTCCATCCTTTATAGACCTGGTCACCAAGCCAGCAGTGTCAAGGATGTCTGTTCGTCAGTTTGTCCTTCATCATGTTGCTCCTACACCGCCCTGACTAGTCTGCATGCTTTCTCTTCCTCCTGGCTGTCCTACCAAGCCTACCTCCTCCCAAGCCAGGCCTAGCACCTGGAGCTGGGTGCTCTTCAGGCTCAAACACAGCAACTCCCCGGGCTCTAGTCTCAAACTGCAGCCCTTCCTGTAAGCCCCGAGCTCACTAGGCCTTGTCTCTGGCCTTTCCAATGCCTAGCCTACAGCTCTGACTTCTGACTGCCTAGAATCCTCGCTGCTATCCCCAGCCCTCTTTTACACTTGCCTGCCTGCCGTCCTTCCTTCCTTCCTTCCTTCCTTCCTTCCTTCCTTCCTTCCTTCCTTCCTTCCTTCCTTCCTTCCCACATAGCCTACCCTAATGGCAACAACTCACTATGTAGCTGAAGCAGGCCTCTACTTCCTGTATGCTGGAATTACAGGCCATTATGTCTGGTTTTTCTTTTCAAGGAAAGTTGGAGTTTATTAGGAAAAACATTTGCCTTGACTCCAGGAAGATTTACAATTTAGCAGACCACCTAATGCATCAGCTCAGACAACTGTGGGTTAGTCAGTGGTGAGGTACAGGACCACACACCCTGACCAGACTGTCTAGTTATACAGAATTCTTGCCTTCTCCTTAAACTTACCCTCACTTCAGGATCTAGAAGATGAACTTTGGGGTATTACTTGCTCATTTTTGTTCCTTTTTTCTTTTCTTTCTTTCTTTTTTCTTTGTTTTCTATTCTGTGTTTTTGAGACAGGATTTCTCTGTAGCCCTGGCTGTCCTGGAGCTCCCTCAGTAGACCGTGCTGACCTTGAATTTTCCTCCTGCCTCTGCCTCTGCCTCCTGAGTGCTGGGATTAAAGACATGCACAGCCATGCCCATCCAACTACTATGTTCCTTTCTCAATATAGCCATCTTGAATAAATTAATGTTAAGAAAGAAAAGCTTTTGCAGCTGAAGGGATAATTTGGTTGGAAAGTACTCACTACCTAAGCTTGAGTTCAATTCCCAGCACCCGTCTACAAAGCCAGCAAGGTATATGCTTGTTATCTGAACACTAAAAAGGAGGAGTAATGAGATCCACCTAGGAAGGATTTACTGACCAGCCAGCCGAGCCTAATCAGTGAGACCAGGTCCCTGTGAGAAACTCATGCACACACACACACACAAACATACATGTACATATGACATACAAACACAAATAAAACCGACTTAGATAGTTCTGAGAAACACCTGACGTGGGCCTCTGGCCTCTCTACACACATACACACCTGCACATTCCTTTTCCAGATACATATAAAAGGAAAGCTTTAGTGCACAGCTGCAGGAGGATCCACTGGGTTTGGGGCCAGACTGCCCTATGCAGAGTGAGTGGGAAAGGCTTGGATGACTTCAGTCTGAGCAGTAAGACAGAGCCCGGCACTTGGGAAGAGGACAGCATATGCTCTCAAGAGTCGTTCTTTTCATTTTGAGGCCAGCTCTTATGAGGTTGCTCCGGCTGACCTTGGACTTTCCAACACCTTTCTTCAGCTTCTCCAGTGGCTGTGACCCAACTGGGTAAGGTATTTCATATGTATAGCTCCACTGGGGTAAGGTATTTCATATGTATAGCTCCACTGGTTCGCAAAACAGCGGGATCACTGTGAGTTTGGGATCAGCTTGGGCTGAGTGAATGTCAATGAGACCCTGTTTCGAAAAAACAAAAATGAAATAGTGTTATGGACTTTTCCTGGCATGATAGGAGCAAATGTCTGTTCATCCCAGATGGGGTCCCAGAGACAGACCAAAGTAAGATTCCACCAAAATCCAATTTAGTGAACCAAGAAGTTTATTGGGGCTTCTTTATAGGAGGAGTATGGGTGATAACTCTCGAAATCTGAATTACTGGAGTTCTCTGTACTCTTATTCACCTCAGCTGGTGTCTCTTTTTTTATTTTTTATTTTTATTTATTATTTTTTTTATTTTATTTATGTTTTATTTATTTTTTGGTTTTTCTTTTTTTTTTTTTTTTTTTTTTTTGGTTTTTCGAGACAGGGTTTCTCTGTGTAGCCCTGGCTGTCCTGGAACTGACTCTGTAGACCAGGCTGGCCTCGAACTCAGAAATCCGCCTGCCTCTGCCTCCCAAGTGCTGGGATTAAAGGTGTGCGCCACCACCGCCCGGCTCTGGTAGTTTCTTAATGTGCGTAACAGGAATACTATAAAGACGTTCACATTCCCAAAAGGCCAACTGGGCGCTAGGCAAACTCTATCACTGCTCTTTATGGAGCAGTGGTTCTCAACCTGCATGGCATGAACCCTTGAGGGTTGTCAAATGACCCTTTCACGGGAGTCACCGACCCTTTCACGGGAGTCACCGAAGACCGTCAGAAAACAAGCTACTCTATGATTCCTAACAGTAGCAACATTACAGCTATGAAGGAGCCTTGAAATAACTTTATGGTTGGGACCGGGTGTCACCACATGAGGAGCTGTATTAGAGGGTCGCAGCGTTAGGAAGGTTGAGAACTGCTCTAGAGGCACAGGCAGGTGTGAGCTGCTGGAAGCCTCATAAGGCTGAGCGTGGCAACACCGCGTTTGATCTTCAAGATCTTCACCTCTTACCTCATGTCACCATTACAGTGTTCTCTCTCTCTCTCCCTTCCTTCCTTCCTTCCTTCCTTCCTTCCTTCCTTCCTTCCTTTCTTTCTTTCTTTCTTTCTTTTTCTTTTTTAAACCATGTGTCAAGATTCCGAGACCTCAAACTTTTCATGTAAGCAGAGCATGGCTTTGAACTCCTGGATTCTCCAGATACAAAGAGAGTGGTTGGGATTATAGGCATGCCGCCATCACACCTGATTTCTGTGATGCGTGGCAGCAAACTTAGGGCTTCATACATCTTGGCATGCATTCTACCAACTGAGCTATAACCTCAGCCCTTCCAGTTTGCATCTGAAACCTGGCGAAGGGCCAGGAAAGGACAGCGTCCTAGGCAACTGCTTCTGTTACTGCTGTCTGGTTTTGTTTTGTTTTTCTTCTTCCTTTTTTATGTGTGCGTGTCCCCATTGTTGTGGATGAAGAGAGAAATTTCCTCTTATATATTTCTTCCTAACCCCACAGCAGCTGCAGCCTCAGTTCTTGGGCTCCTAAAGGAGCGTTCCCACGGATGCAGCCATCAGGTAGTCAAGTTCACTTAAGTAGGTAAGTGAACAAAACCAGCAAGCAGTGGAACGGAGGGCTCAGTTAGCAGAGCGGCAGCAGCCTCACCTGCCTCTTGAATTTCACCATCAAAGTCTGGGTCCACCATTTCTCTTCCCTTGCCCGGGGTGACTGCCTTCTTAGAAGGTATCTTTATCCAGTATTCAGTCTATTAGAATTGAATGTAAGAAGAGTTACAAAGATGTAAATAGCATGAAGGTGAGAAGTTTATGGGGAGAAAGGGCAATGGTGTTTGGTATGAGGTCTCTCGTGGGCAGTAGTTTCTTGGGAGTTGGCCAAAGCCTGCTGAGATAGACTTGGTCCTTAAGAGTCCTGTCCTTCTTATCTGTCAAACTGGATTGTCTTCTCTAGTGACCTTGATATACCTTTTAACTCGGCTTTAACTGTGATACCCACTGCCCCGTCAACCGCCTCTAGATACTTTGCAGCTCTTTTTGGTTGGTGCCTTTAATCCCAGCACTGGAGAGGCAGAGAGGCAAGTGAATTTCTCAAGTTAAAGGCCAGCCTGGTCTCCAAAATGAGTTCTAGGACAGCCAGGGCGTTACACAGAGAAACTCTGTTTTGAAAAACCAACAAAAAGTTTTAATTCTTTGTGAGTGAGAGTGGGTGTGTGGTGTGTATGTACAATATGTATGCATGCCTGTGCCCCAGGCATACATTACCATACCTAGTTAAAGTTTTTATTTTTAAAGATTTATTTATTACATGTATGTGTATGTGTGTATACATATGTATGAACACCTACGGAGGCCATAAAGGCATTTTATCCCCTGGAGCTGGAGTTACAGATGGTTGTGAGCTGCAGTGTGGGTGCTGGGAAGCAAACCTAGGTCCTCTGCAAGAGCCACAAATACTCTTAACCCCTGAGCCATCCCTGCCAGTTTTATTGTTTTGGTATTTTTTGAAATGGAGTCTCATTGTGTAAAATGCAGGCTGGCCTTGAAAGTATCTTGTCTCTGTTTTACCTCATGCTGGAAGTAGTTTTGTGTCAGCATACTCAGCTGAGTAGTTTCAGAGTTAACAAAAAAATTGTCAGGGTAGTAGAGTTACCTTGTCTCCCACACCCAGTTTTCCTTTCACTAGTATCTTAAACCAGTAACAAGTAACTACTGTTATAGTATTTGTTACAGTCTATCAATGAACTAGGTCTTAATCAAAAGCCAAAGTTTATTCCAGTGACTTATTCTTGATGTCCTTCTTCATAGTCTTCAGTAGAGTTTTGGCAAGGGTAGGTAAGCTTCTAAACTTGCTGTGTAGTCACCATTAGACTTGACCTCTAATCCTTTTGTTCTCCTTTGCAAATTCTGGGAGTCTGGGTGTGTAGCCACACCAAGCTTTCTTGGCTCTAGCCAGTATCATGTTATCTTTGTGTTATCAAATCGGACCTGAAGCTGACAGAATTTCACATTCGTTGACCCCTCTGCTTCTGCCTTTCTGGTCTGTAGCAGTTTTTTGTGTTTCCCTGATAACCCTTAGAAGGGTTTTTGTTAGCCGGGCTGTGTTGTGGCGCATTGCCTTTAATCCCAGCACTTGGGAGGCAGAGGCAGGCGGATTTCTGAGTTCCAGGCCAGCCTGGTCTACAGAGTGAGTTCCAGGACAGCCAGGGCTACACAGAGAAACCCTGTCTCGGAAAAAAAAAAAAAAAAAAAAGAAGGGTTTTTGTTTTGTTTAAGACAGATCTTAATGTAGCTCTGGCTGGTCTTGAACTTTTGATCTTGCCTCCTCTTCCTAAACCAGTTTATGTGGTACTGGGGATAGAACCCTGGTCCTTGTGCAGGCTTAGGCAAACAATTTATCAACTGAGCTGGATCACAGCCCTTGAAAGGGGTGCGTGCATGCATGCGTCCGTGCACGTATTTGAGACAGGCTACCATGCCCATTTCACATACATCATTTAGATGTCATGTAAAGCCTTTCTTTCATCCATTAAGTGTTCAGAATAGCACAAATGTCCCCTAAGTTTCCATAGAAAAAGTTGTAAGCCATCCATTGCAGTAGGAATGACCAGCTCATATGGTGCCATCTTGTGGCAAGAGCATAAATATAACTAATACATTTCCTTACTGGTAGTAGTGAATCTTTTTAGGGGAGGGGCAGAGTTTGCAACAGGCTATCAGTAAGACTCTTTCTGAGAAGAAATCACTGTGAAGTGCTAACTGCCCTGGAACTCACTATATAGTTTTTGTTCGTTTTGCTTTGGTTTTTAAAAACTGAGTGCAGTGGTCCAGAACTTGAGTTGTTGAGGTAGGAGGACTATCAAAAGTTAGCGACCAGGCAGGGCATGGTAGTGCACACCTTTAGTCCTAGCACTTGGGAGACAGAAGTAAGAAGGTCTCTGAGTTCAAGATCAGTCTGATCTACATATTAAGTTCCAGGTCAGCCAGGACTACATAATAAGATACACTTTATTTTCAACTATTTTAAATTTTTTAATTAATTTTTTTTCTTTTTACTTTTATCTGCATTTCTTTTATGCTGAATTTATTCCCATGCTGTACATTTTTTGTTTCTTCAGGGTTATCTTTTTCTTCTGTGCAACTTCCTGCCGAGAGCCTGGCCCGGCACGGTGGGAAGAGGTGATCTTCTTTCTTCTCCTCCGGTCGGTTCTTCTTGAGGCAGCCAGGGGGATGGGAAGAGCGTAGGCAGGGGGTAAGTCCTAGGGTTAGGCTACTGTAGCTGGCCGCCCTCTGGTATCCTCCAGAAACTGCACTTAACACCTCAGCCAGGGACAGCAGAGGATTAGGCAAATGGCCTTTGGACTCTTTGCAGTGCTGCCAGACTCTAACTTAGGTCTGTTAGTTTGAGGTCGCAGGAAGAAAAAGACACTTAAAGAAGTTATCACAGTTTATTACTAAGTGTGAAAAGTTTCCTATGAAAGCTATCTAAGAGAAAAAGAGGAAAGGTCCTAAAATGGAGAGATTCTAAGCAGGGAAGACAGAAGAGGAGAGAAGAGCAGAGAAGAGAAGAAAGGAGGAGAAGAAGAAGAGGGACAGAAGAGCAGAGAGAAGAGTAGAGAAGAGAAGAAAGGAGGAAAAAGCGAGCTGCTAACAAACGTCCCTTTGTCTTATACCTCATTCAGAGTACATGATCACATGTTACAAAGTTCATTACAAGTTCACACCAAAATTCAAATCATAAATTGAAATAGAAGTTTACAACAGAAAATGTTTACATGCATATCCATTAGCAGTAATTATCTGGCTAAACATCCATCACCGGTCTAGCTTCACAGGTTCATCGAAGGTTTGAAACTATAACTTAAGAAATTAGTGAAGGTTTTTTTTTTTTGTTGTTTTGGTTTTTTTTTTATAGAGGGCATCAGATTCCATTACAGATGGTCGTGAGCCACCATGTGGTTGCTGGGAATTGAACTCAGGACCTCTGGAAGAACAGTCACTGCTCTTAAGCGCTGAGCCACCTCTCCAGCCCTAGTGAAGTTTTGTATAGATAAACCCAGGCAATATTTTCTCTTATGTCCTAGCACCTATAATAAATTGTGAGTTCCCTTTTAGTGACCCTTGGTTAATTGTTTTACAACCACATTGGAATGTGCTCTGAGCAGGAGAGGGTCTGGTTTCTATCTCAAGGCTGTTAATTGATGACACTTGGGAGACTGGCAGAGTTCTCATAGCAGTATTGATTGTCAGAAAGGGACTTAATACCAGTCCCTCTATAAAAGAGCTTAATAATCATTGATATAATGTTAGGAATTCTTATAAGATCATCCTTAAGACTTAAGAAGTCATCTATTTGTCTATATAGCATCACTACGAGACAATACATCTTTGTGGGTCTGCAGAGATCTGCTCCAAAGGGGTGTGCTATTGCTTATTGATTGTTACATATGTTTAATGATAATAATAATAGGAAAAGCATATTTTTGTTTGTTTTGTTTTACTTTTTGGTTTTTCGAAACAGGGTTTCTCTGTGTAGTTCTGGCGTCCTGGAACTCACTCTGTAGACCAGGCTGGCCTCGAACTCAGAAATCCGCCTGCCTCTGCCTCCCAAGTGCTGGGATTAAAGGCGTGCGCCACCACCGCCCTGCGGAAAAGCATATTAATAGCAGGGATTTTTCCTAAAATATGTTCACACAGCCTTGCTAATGGGGCACACCTGTTGCAGATTATAATCCGAGGCAAGCATTTCAGGATGATCACCTGCTAATTATTAGCTTTTCCCATTATAGCTCCCAACAACTTCCTCTACTGGCTTTGGAAGAATTTGTTTCTTTACAGCAGGAGCATCTCGAAGTGGCAGGGAGAGTTCATGTACAGGTTAACCCGGCCATGGGCTCTGTAGGCTTGTCGGCACATCACATCTTAGGTGCATTGTTCACCCGGATATGTTCAGTGACTAGGGAATCCACATCGAAACCCCTGAGCTCATGATTACTCTCTGCATTGGTAAGCATGTGCTGCAAAAATCCAGCAATGACCCTGTGTCCAGCCCCATTGTTTGGCCTGGAGTACCTACACTCCACCATTATGCCACATTGCTTCTTTCAAGTGACATCCTTCAGATACTTGGTGACTTCCCAGATATGCATACCTTGATGGCCTGGCAGTTTCACCAGTGTTCTTAAATGAACACGAAGATTGAACTTCTTGATTTGCATGATTTTGTAGGAGTTTCTAGGGGTCAATAGAGTAGCAAAGCATCTTCACAGGTCACCTGCCTTCTTACAGGAAGAACTATTTTATCTCTTAAAAATAATCTGGAGTGTCTTAGTTTGATTTGTGTATCTGAGTATTTTGCTGTGTGTGTATCGTGCATGCCTGGTGCTCTCAAAGATCAGAAGAACGTTGTAAACTGGTATGTGGGTGCCTGGTGCTCTCAAAGATCAGAAGAACGTTGTAAACTGGTATGTGGATGCCTGGTGCTCTCAAAGATCAGAAGAACGTTGTAAACTGGTATGTGGGTGCTAGAAACAGAACCAAGGTTATCTGCAAGAGCAACAAGTGTTCTTAACTCGTGACAGGATCTCAGTGTAGCCCTGGCTTGGCTGGAACTCCCAGGGATCCACCTGCCTCTGCCTCCCAAGTGTTTGGATTAAAGATTTATTGTACTTTAGAGTGTTATTTGTGTGCCATGGTGTACATGTGAGGTCAGAGAACAATTTGAGGGAGTCTGTTCTCTCCTTCAACCATCTTAGTCCCAAGGATTAACTTCAGATTAACCTGCTGAGCCATCTTTCGAACCCTCATTCTCTTTCTGATAATGTAAAGTCGGATGTCCCTGGGTATAGTGGCACCTGCCTGTAACCCCAGCGCTTGCTGTAGCTGGCATAGGAGGATTTCTGTGAACTCAAAGCCAGTCAGGGCTATGTGGATTTCCCCCAAAACTAAAACATTCCCTCTGCTCACAGAAAAACAAAAAATGGTATGTGGGAGCTGGGAACTGAACTTAAGTCCTCTGGAGGAGCAGGGAGTGTTCTTAACTGCTAAGCCACCTATTAGTTTGAAATATTATAATAATAATAATAATAATAATAATAATAATAAAAGCATACCGCTCTTTCGAGTCCAGTTCTGAGCTCTCACATCGGGCTGACTACAACTGTAGAAGCTCTAGCTCCAGGCTAAGTGATGCCCTCTTCTCTGGTTTCTCAAAGCATTTGCACTCAGATGCATCAACCCCACCCCCAATAATTAAATGAAACCTTGAAATTTTGAGGTAGGGTCTTACTATGAATCCCAGTCTGGCATGGAACTCTTAGTCCTCTTGCTGTGGGATCAGCAGAGGTGAGTTACAGGTGTGCAATCTGTGTACCTTTCTTCTGTGAGTGGTTTCCTGTGGTTTGAAGTCGTATGTTTACTCCAAGTTACTCCGTATGAGAAATTATAAGTCCCACATTTATTTAGATGTATATCATGTGCAGATGACATTAATATTTTGAAGTCACAGTTCAAAAAGAACTGTTTCCATAAAATAATCCAAGATTGTTTCAGTTTTGAAGATGTAGATGCTTCAGCTGTAGATACAGAAGTCAGCCCATAGTTACAGAGGGACATTCTAATGTGTGGTTATGGGACTCAAAATTGAGCGCAGTTTTTTTTTTTTTTGAGACAAAGTTTAGCTGGCCTGGAACTTGCAGCAATCCCCTGCCCCAGCCTCTCGAGTGATGCACTAACAGACCTGTCACCATACCCTGCTTTGTGCTCAACCTTTACCAACTTGAGTTTTGGGCTCTATAAGCATCTAGGAGGCTGGCCCTGGCAACACAGGCCTTTAATCCCAGTGCTCAGGAGGCAGAGGCTCTGTCTGACTTCAAGACAGCCTGGTCTACAGGCGAGTTTCAGGATAGCCAGGGCTACACAGTGAAACCCTATCTCAAAAAATAAACAAAAAGAATAATAATAAAAAGGTAGGACTGGTGAGATGCCTCAGCGGTTAAAAAGAGCACTCACTAGCTCCTCTTCTAGAGGTCCTGAGTTCAAGTCCCAGCAACCACATGGTGGCTCACAACCATCTTTAAGGGGATCTGATGCCCTCTTCTGGCCTGCAGATCAGCGCACTCATACATTAAAAAAAAAAAAAAAAAAAAGTCTAGAACAGTGTTTCTCACCCTACCTAATGTGACTCTTTAATACAGTTCCTCATGTGGTGACCCCCAAACATAAGATTACTTTCGTTGCCACTTCATAACTGCAATTTTGCTAAGAATAGCAAAATAATCATAATATAAATATCTGAGCTTTCCGATCGTCTTAGGCAACCGCTGTGAGAGGGTAGATTGACAGATTAAGAACTCCCAGGTTAGGAACCTCTGGTCTAGGAACTAGGAACACAGGAAAGAGTAAAACAAGATCAAAGCGTATGTAAATAAAGCCTTTGACTGCCGGGAAGTAATCACTTGGGCCTTCGGGGAAAGCCAGGTTGTTGGTGTTCTACTGCGCATGTGTCATGCTCTCCCTCCAGTTCAGAACGAGGCTCTTTAAAAAAAAAAAGTTAACATGATGGGCGTTGTCTAATGTACGCAGGCGCGCTGCTGTGAGCATGCCGCCTCCTTGTCCCTGCGCTTGCGGTCTGATGTTTTCTGAGGCCATTCCCTTGGTCTACCTACGTCAGTTCCTGTTTGTGGCTGGAAAAGGCGGTATTTCCGGCCAGCGGGTGGGAGGGGGCTGGGAGCGGGGGCTGGGGGGGGAGGGGGGGGGGGGGGCCGCGCCGCGCGAGCCGTTGGGCCTGACTCTGAGAAGGCGTCGCCGTCGCCAGCTCGGCCGCCGTTGCCGCCGCCAGTTAATAAATAAGGAGCGGGAAGGAGCTCAGCGTGGCGATGGGCGGGGGTAGAGCCCCGCCGGAGAGCTGGGCGGCCGCCGGTGACAGGTGAGTACGCCAGCGCGTGTCCCCAAGCGCCCTCCCCTCCGCGATGGTCGCGTCCTGGCCCCCCGTGGGGCCTCGCTGGGCCGTACCACCCGTGCCCGCCGGGCGGGGACCACGGACCTGGAAGCTCCCCCCCTTTCCGGAACTAAGTGGGGGCGGCTGCTGCGGGACTTGGGGGGGACAAGCCCAGGGGGACGTGGGGCGGGTGCCGCGGTCCGTACCACTGAGGCGGCGGGGGGAGCGGTCTCGGAGTGTGCCGGCCGGGGGCTGCCCTCGGGGGCTACCGGGGGAGACAGCTCCTCCTCTGCGGTGCCAGCCTGTCGAGCTTTTGAGGCGCGCACCGTGTCAAGTGTAGAGGGCTGTGCCGCTCGAGTGCTTTGGGAGCCGTTCCTATAGTGCACTTAGAGGGATGGGAGCCTCTGGAGAGGGGGGTCTGTACCCAGGGTGACCACGTTGGGGCAGTCAGGGTAGTACCACCTAGGCACGAGAGAGCTGTCTTCAGTACTTAGAGGAGAGCAGGGTCGGGAGGAGGGCTGCGATGTTTATCATATTTGAGGCACAGGGTGTTGGGAGGCCCGAGTGAGTGTTAAGGGGCGTACTTTTAGGGGTGTGATACTGAGTGGGCGAGGAGCGCTTTTCTCTTCCTGTAATATGCAGAGGTGGGCGTTTACACTCACCTCACCCTTTATTGAACTTCTTAATGACCTTGGGGGAAACGGGATCGTTACTGGGCTGCTTTTTGTCACGGGGCTGTTCGCTTTCCACTCTCCACTCCAGAACCCTCTCCGATTATTTCTCTTTAAGGTGTGTGGGACATCCTTTGGCAAGTTCTTGACTTCCGGGGGTGGAGATGTGTCTTAGAAGTCACTGAAGTTTTCTCATCTCTAGTCTGGCTCCCTGTTAGGAAAGGGAGGGGCTATCGGGCTTGGATAAGGAGAGGTGCCTCTGGACCTGCTTGTCACCTTTTGGGCGGAAGGTGTGTTTTAAGGGACAGCTCTCCAGAGCAAGGCGACATCTTTATTCCCAGAATTTGGAGCCCCTGTTTCTCTCTCATTTGGAGAACTTTTGGGGCCTGATGCTAGAAAAACCTAGGGTTCAGGTCAGGCTGATTTTTTTAGCCTGTTTACTATTCCCTCCCCAAGATGCACGTGAGAGTTCAGGTACTGCCTGCTGTGGTGGACATGGATATGAAGGGGCCTATAACCAGCCCGGCCCACGTTTCTCCATCCCTGGCCACGTGGCTGCTTGTGCCTCCCTGCTACCAGCTCAATCTAGAGTCCTGTTTACGCTCCTAGAGTTGAGTGATAACAGTTGGCCTCTTGGTGAGGTTTGAGTGCTGTTTTCCCAGCTGTTCTCTCTGCAGAGGCCAAGGGGACGTGGAGGGAGGCACTTTATCCAGCTTGGTGTGGCCGAGGGAGAAAGGCTACTTAGCAGTGTTTGGGACTGTCTTAGGTTCCTCACCAGACCTAGCTCTTCACTGTGGTCCCTAAACAGGGAACCCCAGAAGTGTGTGGCCAGTGTCCTTGCTCCTTAGGCCAACTTGTGATTGTAGCTTGCCCTGTAACCTTTGTCCTAGGTCTAAATTTTCCTGGAAGATTGGCTGCGGTCCCTGATTGACCTAGCTGACCAGTCTGGTGATATGGTCAAGGAACAGACAGTAGCCCTTGGTCTACAGCATTGGTGTCTGTGCTGACTGACTTCAGTGCGACATGGTTCCCAAAGAGAAAGGTCCAGGTGGTGGGTGTTCTCTCCAGGGTTTTTCTCCACCAGGGATGTGCTTCTCTAGTCCTCTCAGAGTAGCTTTTAGAGGCTTTGCCCGGTAGAGTTAACAGGAGCTATAAAAGTAATGACCGTGAAATTGATGGCTGACCTGCACTCAATGCATTCAGTGTGCCCGCACACTGTGTAGGATGCCTTGTATTCTAGAGCAGCAGACTCTGTTGTCATGCTCTCCTTTGAGAGAAACTTGAGTCACAGGGCTCCACCATTTCAAGTGATAGTGGGTAGCATGTGCTATTGAGTAGTCTCATCATGCTGTGGATGGGATAGGCCTTTTGAACATGGCTTCATGTAAGTCTCAAATACTAAAGTTGTGTATCTGTCGTTTGGTCTACTTTATAGAGTCCTCATAGTGAGATAGGAATGTTATGCCCAGGTCACAGGTAAGGCAACCAAGGCACTGAGCCATGGTGACTTCTGTTTGTGACTAAATGCTCTGTGCCCAGCCTTAGGCTTGTGGCTTTATATAGTGTTTCTTTCCTTTTGTTTAAGCAAAATCAGAAGTTGAGGCCTGAAGGAGAAGGTCTGTATCAGGCCCCTTGTCAGCCAGGCTGGGATTTAGACACAGATTATGTAGACCCACCAGGGTACCATACTCTGTTTGTTCAAGAGGTCCCAGGCTGGAGTGGTCTCTGCCCATTTGACTTTGGTTCTGGGTAT
Organism: Mastomys natalensis; assembly: GCA_021653895.1. NCBI lineage: Eukaryota > Metazoa > Chordata > Mammalia > Rodentia > Muridae > Mastomys > Mastomys natalensis. Next base: position 328,378 of record JAJTUV010000764.1, on the reverse strand, counting down.
CTGCTTTCGTCCCCAGGCTGGGGTGATTTGAATGTTCCTGTACTTGACAGTTTCAGCATTTCAGGTTTTTCTGGAGAAACTTGAGGACAGAACTGAATTAGACATCTTTTAGCCCTGAGTACTTGTGTGCTGGGGACAGGAGGAGCTAGCGGGAGAGCCATTCGGTGAGGTGACGAGAGCCGCTATGGACCCCAGTTAGAGGCAGGATGAGGGTGAGCTCTTCTGGCTGCGTGATTGGGGCCACAGTGTCACCTACATACAGTGGACTCCGAAAGGCACCCACCTCCAGCTGCTGTGAGGAGCTGACAGGAAGCTTCTACCATGGTGCCAAGCCATGGGCATCTCTGCAGACACTCAGAACCTGTCACAGGACTGAGGCACCTGCCTTATTCATCCCCTACTTTCAATTCTGTTAGGTATCTAGGGATCCAGCTCTGTCCACTCTCCATCCAGACATTCAGTGTCCTGGTTCCTGGCTTCTGTAAAGAGTTATGTTGGGCTGACAAGATGGCTCAGTGGGTAAAGACATTGCTATGTAGGCCTTGCAACCCGTGTTCAATCCTCAGAACCCATATAAAGGTGGAAGGCGAGAACCAACTCCACAGTTTCCTCTGTCCTACACATGCATGTCATAACATGCCCCCAATTATGCACATGTACATACACAATAATAAATACAGTTCTCAAAAAGGCTATGGTGTTGTGAGCACTGAGTTCAAATCCAGCCTTCCAGGTGCTAGTTGTGTAACTTTGAGTGGGTAGTTCAGCCTTCTCGAAGCCTCAGGGAGTCCAGGGAGGTAATACCTTCCTTAGGTGGCAACAGGGAGTCCCAGATCCTGCAGCCTCCTCTGTGTTGGACACAAGTGATGGGCAGGCGTGCGCTCAGTCTGTCCTAGCAGATTGTAATTCATGGACTGCTGCTAGACCCTGGGCATCAGGAGGAAAGTCGGGCTGAGGTTAGCCTCTTTCTCAGATGTAGAGACAAGGTGGCACACAGGAAAGTAAGCTCACAAGTGCACCTCGGTACCAGCTGTAGATCCTGCCCACATTGAGGATTCGGTTCATCCCTTTGCTTCGTGTGCTTTTCCTAAATCCCTACCACAGCCGTGGAGTGGTGGGAAGGCTGGGAGTGGGCAGGGTGTTGCATCAGGTGAAGATACGAGGGTACTGACAAAGTCCCAATTCTGTCCCACGTTGTACAGCATGTCTTTAATCCCAGCACTGAGGAGACAGATGCCGGTAGGTCTCTGTGGCTTCCAGGCCAGTCTGATCTACATATATGTTCCAGATTAACCAGGACTACATAGTAACACCCTGTTTACAAAACAGAAGTCCTTTGTGGAGCTGAAGGAGACCAACAGGAGGGTAAGCAAGGAATGGGTTAGCTGCTAGGTGGTGACTTTGGGTGAGGCTGTGGGGACCATCAGGAGCTTCTTTAGATATAGTGGCAGGGAAGGCAGGACAAGTATGTGGGTGAGACAGGCCAGCCTGGGAGCAACAGGGAGCCCACAGTGTGGGGTGTGGCAGGAGGATGAGCTTGGCGAGGTGTAGGGATGTACCACACACGGAGAGAGAGGCCTGTGTGATTGAGTGAGTACTGGTGGCAGGGGATGGGGTGTGTGCTGCTTCCTCAGCCTGGAAGGAGTTTGGAGTCTGAGGATGTACTCAGTTGGGTGGTGATTTTGGCTTTGGAGGTTTTCAACCTTCTGCCTAGGGCCAGGCACCGTTTCGCATGCCTCCCACTTCCCCCTTGAAAGAATAACTGCCCTACAACTGCTTTGGTGGAGACCCACTGGTTGCCTCCCTCTTCTGTGGTTTCACACTGTGTTCCCCAGGGCCATGGCTGGTACATTTAGGGATTGAGGTGGGGACTCAATGGGCTGACTTGTCTATGCATCTCCAGCTAGCCTAGCCTGCTACTGTTGCTAAGTAACAGTATGAATGGCTGTCACACTGACAGACAGGAAGGGTCCTTGCCACCGACTGCCTACCGCTTCAACAGTTAGCTCCAGAGTTGGAAGGAATGGGGTCTTGGGCCTTACCTTCTAGTGAGAATGAGGACCAGCTTGTAGTGTGACAACATAGCTTGTCAAGGTTGTGTTATCTGGGCAGGATACATGGAAGTTAGGAGAAAGGAGCACGATGACACGATTTAGTTTTGATTAGATGATCAAGGAGGATCTTCCTTAATAAGATTGACACGAGGGCTCAGCTAGAGAATAATGATGGAGTCATGACGGGCCCGGGGCGAAACCCTTGAGGATGGAAGGAATTGACTCTGGCTGTCCACTAATGCCCTGAAAGCCACTGTACCTGTGTTGGGACCCCAAGTGGAAGGGGATGGGACCCAGTGTTTGTATGGTTTGCCTCCGAGGTCCCCTCAGCACAAAGGTGCTTAGTGGCCTAGATGAGGATGTCTTTTAGTCTGGCCTCTGAGCTTTCTCCCTAAGGCTTAGTGCATAGGCAGACGCCCTGGTGTGTGGTTTCCAAGGCTTGATCTGGAGAGAGTGAGCCTCTTGGGGGCTACACAGATCCCATGGATGGAGGATGGGAGGAGGCATCTTCTGTGGTTGATCTCAGTCAGGCCTCAGGAGAACACAGGACTGCCCTTCTGTGGGCCTCTCTAGCTTCCCAGAGCTATGTGCAAAAGGCCCTCAGCCACTGGGCCTCCGGGCTGCATGGTGGGGTGGTTCCATGGCAGACTCCTATGGACAGCCAGCCAAGCAGTGAGAGGCCCGGCCCGGGGAGACGGCCTAGGAGCAGGACCAAGGGGGAGGGAGGACGCCAGTGTGGGAGGACTGCAGGGTGGGATCTCAGCCTGGTCCTTTGGGGCAGGACCCACTGCCAGCTCGGCAGCTCGGGACCCACGGCAGGGCCTGTGCTCTGAGTGGGCTGTCCAAGAGCAGCAAGCTGGGCTGGCTAAGGAGAGACTCCATGTCAGAGGTCCCTTCGGCAAGTTCCCGGAGCTCAGCCGCCTAGCGAGGAAACCCATCTACAGATGTTGTTTCTGAGGGTGAGGCAGAAATCCAAGCCTTTCTCCATTTGCCACCTCGATGGCCTTCCTGAATGCAATGGGGCAGCTGCCACTGCTCATCTCTTCCCAGAATTAGGGCTCCTCCTTCTCAGCTAGTGATTAAACCTGGGGTGGCTGAGGGAGAGCCCTGGTTTTAGCATTTTGAGGTTGCTGTGAGCCCTGAGCATCTGAATTCATTCTCTGAGGTGAAGTTTGTTCAGTTAAACTTGGAAATGTTCCTGCAGGGTCATGGGAGGCTTCAGGAAGCTGGTGTAGAAGAAAGCACCAGCCTGTGAGAAGGTACTTGATTGATTGGGTTCTTGTTCCTATGGCACCTGAGAGCAGAGAAGGACTCTAGAGTGGACAGCCTGTGCTTGTGGACTGGAGGCGTGGGTTCAGGGTGGGAGTTTTGGGAGCCTGGGGCTGATGAGCTGTGGTGCTGGCTTACATTGTACTCCTGTGTGCTTTGTGCACTGGCACTGTACCTGTGCATGGTATCCTGGGCTGTGGGAAGGCCTCTTATTTCCAGTTAGTAGGTGAGATACTGAGGCACACATGTTTTGCTTATTTTGGTTGTGTGTGCTGCATTCACTTGAGATTATTGGGTGAACATGCCCATGTCAGGGCTTTTGTAATTTGCTGCCTTACTGCCTTGAGACAAGATCTCTCACTGAACCTGAAACTTGCTGTTTCAGCTAGGCTGGCTGTTGAGTGAGCTCTGGAGATCTTGTCCCTAGCCCTCAGTGCTGGGGTTGCAGACTTAAAATTTTATGTATGTGTGTTTTGCCTACATATCTGTCTGTGTACCATATGTATGCCTGGTGCCTGTGGAGGCCAGAAAAAGGGGTCAGACCCCCTGGAACTAGAGTCACAGATGGTTGTGAACTGCTCTGTGGGTGCTGGGAACATTTGCAAGACCAGCTAATGCTCTTAACTGCCAACCCATCTCTTCAGCACTCTGCCTGGCTTCTCTGTGGTGGCTGGGGACCCAACTCTACTGGCTCCCGTGCTTGCAGAGCAAGGGCTTCCGCCCTCTGAGCATTTCCTCAGCCCTGGTTTTTGAGACAGGATCGTGTAATGTAGCTTGGGCTATCTGAAACTCATCATCCTCTTGCCTCAGTCTTCCCAGTGCTGAGGTTACAGGCATATACCATCATGCCTGGCTATGTGAGGTTTTTGTTTGTTTTGTTCTGAGACAGGAGTTCCCTCTATAGCCCTGGCTGGTCATGAACTTTTGTTGATGGACCTGTCTCTTTCTTCCAAATTTTGATATTATAGGTATATATCATCATACCTGGTAGAAACAATGAAAAACAACTTAATCTGTCTGTCTGTCTGTCCATCCGTCTGTCCATCCGTCTGTCCATCCATTCATCCATCCATCTATCTGTTTGTGGCAGGCCTGGAACTTACACTCTGTAGACTAGGCTGGCCTCTGGCTCACAGAGATCCACCTATGCTGGGATTAAAGATCTGTGCTACAATGCCTGGTTGGCTTTTTTTTTTTTTTTGGTTTTTTCGAGACAGGGTTTCTCTGTGTCACCCTGGCTGTCCTGGAACTCACTCTGTAGACCAGGCTGGCCTCGAACTCAGAAATCCGCCTGCCTCTGCCTCCCAAGTGCTGGGATTAAAGGCGTGCGCCACTACCGCCCGGCTGGCTTATTTTTTTATTCCACGATCTCAGTAAGTTTTTATTGAGCCCTTCCTATGCCATGTATGGTTCTTATTCCTGGGATAGCTCCCAGTCTAAGCAGAGTCTAAGCACACTGATGCGAGTGGCCTGGGAAAGGAACTGGTCTTGGGAAGCTCTTAAGGAGAGAGCAGGTAGGCTATAATGGGAAGTCAGGAGGGGTAGCCTGGGCAAGGTTAGGGGGTTGAGCTCAGCAGAGTTGGCCAGGGTAACTGGAGCTGAGGGAGTAGTGAAGGATACAGGCAAGAACTTGGAAGTGAGGAGTCAGGGCTTCATGTCCTCAAAGTAAGGCCAGGAAAGCAGGTGGGATGGCCATATGAGGAGAGGCTGGGTGGGGCTCAGGTAGTGCCCTGAATGGGTGGGAGATGAGGAGGCACAGAGCCAACCATAATCTGTTTTATAGATGGGCTCTCTTAGGGCCCAGAGTTTCAAACTGGGATCTAGAGGCCTTGGGGGTGGGGGCTGGGGTAGTCTCAGTTCTTCAGCTAATTCTTTTTCATTTAGATGGTATTTTATTTTAAAAAACTTAGCAGGACGTGGTGGCGCATGCCTTTAATCCCAGCACTTGGGAGGCAGAGGCAGGAGCATCTCTGTGAGTTCAAGGCCAATTTAGTCTACAAAGTTCCAGGAGACCTGAGCCTATTATACACAGTAACCCTATCTGAAAAACAACAACAACAACACACAAGAAACAACCTTAATATAGGCAGGCATGCTGTGAATCATCTTTCCGACTCCATCCCAACCCTAGTCACTGTGTTAGTAAGTCACTTCCCTGACCCTTGCTAGGGCTCCGGATGCTCCTGGACTTGACAGTTGGGCTTTGTGCAAAAGCTGCCATTTTTCCCAGGCTTGTCACATCCCCAGCTGTACCCTGAACATACCTCATGAAGAATGCTGTGGCAACACGGACATGTAAAAAAAATCTGGCTCTTTCAAGACAGAGTCTCACTAAATAGGTCTGGCTAGCCTAAAACTTCCTGAGTAGACTAGGCTGGCCTTGAACTCACAGACATTCCCCCCTGCTTCAGTCTCCTGGCTGTTACCATACCCTGTCTAATAAATTGTCTTTGTGGTAACATAAGCACATTCTTGGTCTTGGTGGTACTCAGTCCTAGCTAATAGACAAGGGAGCAGATGTCCAGAAGAGCTCTAAGTAGCCCCTGGAAGGGGTACAACAAGATTCTGTGGTCACTGAGGCTTCCACCTAGCCTGCCTGTGTCCTGGGAGGGATTGGCATGGATGGGGCTTCTAGTCAGGTGCCATATGCCTTGTCAGCCAGAGAGCCCTGTCTACCATCCTCCTCCATCAAGACTCCAAGTGTTACATGCCAGGGTCTGTGGAGCTGCACATGAGCACAGTAGCTGCCAGTTTTGTGCTTGGTTTGTATGCTGAGTGATCACCATTAAAGACGAGGGGGAAATGGGCTTCTTCAGCACTCTAGCTTATTGTTCTGTGACTACAGTTCTGCAAATGCAGAAGTTGCCTTGGTTTGTTCTACTTTAAGGACAGAGGTTTCCTGCACTGGTTCAGTGCACTGTCCTATGTGATTTGGGTTCCCAGTTTAGGCTCTGGCCTCAGCCTGCTTATCTGCATAATGGGGAAAGTGGCACCACTTATCCATCAGGACTCCTGTTAGCTTGTACCAGCATTTTGGGGAGTCCTCCCCAAATGACTTGCAATGGGTAAGCAAGCCCCTGATTGATTGTTCTTGGGTACCCTCCGAGCACCAGCACAGATGGAAGACCAGGGGAGAAGTGATGACCGTGAAGTGTTCAGCCAGTTAGAGACCTGCTCTGAGTGCACACTCGAGTGTGTGCATACGTGTGCTGATGTCTGCAGGGTGTCTGAGACAGTGCTGGCCTTGATATGGCAGAGAGCAATGTGAGAAGGAGTGATGGCTCAGTCTTGAGAGCAAAGGCAGAGGGAGTTGCAGGCTCAGATTCAATGGCAGAAGTTTAGTCTCTTTGGCTATTGTACTTTAGCTGTCTAGTTGTTGGCACTCTACTTCCCATCTTGACAGAGGCAAGTAGAGGTCCATTTTCTGAAGGGAGGGGGCAGGCTGAGTGTCAAGTGTTCTTGTCTTGGGAGGAGATGTTCAGAGAAGGTTTCCCTGACGATGGAGAATTGGGCTGAGAGTGCACAGTGACCAGCATCCTAGCTAGGAAAGCAGCAAATACAAAGGTCCTGAGATTTTCTTTTCTTTTTCTTTCTTCTTTTTTTTTTTTTTGGTTTTTTGGAGACAGGTTTTCTCTGTGTAGCCCGGGCTGTTCTGGAACTCACTCTGTAGACCAGGCTGGCCTTGAACTCAGAAATCCACCTGCCTCTGCCTCCCAAGTACTGGGATTAAAGGCGTGTGCCACCACCGCCCAGCTGGTCCTGAGATTTTCAAGAGCAGATTCTTCAAGGGACCCAGAAAAGAGATGATTTTATGTGTTGGTCTGACGAGGCTGCAGTTCAGAGGCAGGGCTGAGGCAGGTTGTCTTTGACAGCCTTGGTCAGGGTCTTGGGTATGTTCACGTGTGCCTGGGAGAGACCCTGTGCACTGTCAGCTGTGCTTGCAGAAGCCAACTGAGTGCAGCTGGTGTTCCTGGTTTGTTTGGAGAGCATGGCTATGCAGACCAGAATACTTGACATGATTTCCGGGGGTTCAGTGAGGGGAAGGTGTGTGTGTTGGGGGAGGTGGTAGAGAAGACAAGGAAATCTGTTCTGGGCTTATTCTTGTCCCAGTCTCTGGCAGCTGCCTACACCTTTATCCTGCCTTCAATCCTACCTACTTCAGGAGACAGATGGGTGGGTGGGGGATGTGTGCTGAAGAGGAAAGTTAAGTCTTTTAAAAACCAGCATTTCACCAAGGAGCTGGAGTAGGTAAAATTTTACATGTTCAGAAATACCCAGTGTCTCCACCCACAGAGGGAATAATAATACCTGACCAGTGCAGCTGCCGCTTAGGGAGCGGTCAGTTTGGATCCCAAGGCTGCTTTGAGTCCTGCACATGGAGCTCTGTTAGCACAGCTCTAAGTTCTGTTTCTTCGCATGTTGTACTTATGCACCTGCCTCCTTGGGCACTGAAGCTCAGAACTGGAGATCTCTACCGACACTGTATATGATTGTCTAAAAGACCTTCACTAAATTAAGGTGTTGAAACCAGTTCGGACTATCTAAAGTAGTAGTTAGACCTTGTCTTAAAAAGACATGAAAATATTATGTATAGCAATCTTTCTCTCCCTCCTCTTTTTTTTTTTTTTCTTATGCTGGGATGGAATCCAGGACCCACATATGCTAGCAAGCATGCTCTGCTGAGCCATTCCCCTTAACTCTCTTGGTGGTTTTTATTTTGAGACTTGGTTTCAGTAAGTTCACGACAGGCCTTGAACTCTCTGTAGCACGGGAAGGCCCTGAGCTTGTGATCTTTTGGTCAAAGCCTTATGAAATCTGGGATTATAGGCCCGTGCCACTAGACCTAGCTTTGGCACAGTATTTCTGTGTGAGTTTGTGTGCATACATACATGTGCCATGCTATGTACAAGGAATTCAGAAGATAATTTGTGGGAGTTGGTTTTCTCTGCCTTGTAGGTTCTAAGAAATTGAACTTAGGTTGTCTCGCCTGGTGGTAAGTGCCTTCACCTACTCAACCATCTTAACCAAGAAATTAGTGCCTTACTGGCAGCGCCCACCCACAAGAGGACGATAAACAAACCAGTGATTGTCCAAATGCAAAGGGCCACAGTGCTAAAACACAGAAGACAAAAGACAGGAGACCCAGAAGAAGAAATTAAACAAGAAATAACTTTGAGGGCCTGCCAGCTGTACTTGCTGGTGAGGGACCGATCTCTTGTGCAACTGTACTGAGATCAAGGAAGGACTGAAGGCCGAAGTGGGAGGATGCTTGCAGCCTCCTACTGAGGCAGGCCTCCCTCAAGGGAAAGCTGATAGTGTTCCCTTGTGACCACATGGCTCTGTTTTACCCTTTATGGTTTTGAAAAAGTGCCTTTCTCTGCACTCCATCACCAGCCATACAGAAGAATTCCAGTTTGGGAGTTGAGATGGCGTGGGAGAGCCCACCTTGGGTCTCTGAGCTCCAGAGCAGGAGTCTCCCATTTACCCAGAAAGGTGCTTGTTACAGCTTCCCGTCTAGGATGCCTGACCAGGTAAGGAGGGCTCCATAGTCTTGAGGACCTAGGTTTCAATCCCAGCTCTACTGTATATTGGCCGTAGGAGTGAAATCGCATGTGTGCTCAGCTCTGGGCAGAGAGGAAAGGATTAGAGATGGTCCCCAAAGGGCTCTAAGTACAATAATAAATCTCTCGTGAGATTTATTCTGTTTAAGCAGTGGCTGAGAGCCAGGCATGGTTATAGACACCTGTAATCTCAGCATCTGGAAGGCTAAGGCTGCCCTGAGGTTTGGGACCAGCCTGGGCTACATTGTAAGGCTATTTAAAAGATACATACACACACACACACACACACACACACACACACACACACACATACACCCCAAAATGTTGCTGAGTACATAGGTACCACAGACTAATCTTATGTATCACTCAGTAACATTGTTTTAAGTTGTCTTTAGGGCTTGGTATATGGTTCAGTTGGCAAAATAGAAGGACCTGAACTCAATCCCAAGACTGTGCTTGGGGTGGAGAGAGGCAGATCTTTGGGCTCCCTGTACTCATGAGCTCAGTCCAGTGAGAGGCTGTCTTCCTGAAGACTGTACCTACAGTGTGCACGTACCCTGCACACACCCACACATAGGAATATGCAGACACACACAAAATTGCCTTTGAGACATTGTATTTCCATTTGTCTAGTTCTTCAGTGGTATTCAGAGGTCCCTTAGGAGCCAAACATCACAGCTCTGGGTTCAGATAGTTAATGCATGACACCAAGGACCTGAGCTCGCAGAGTTCATGGGCCAGAGGAACAGAATAGAGTCCACCTTGTCCTAGATGGGCTTCCTAGAGAGCAAGTTAAGCTTGGCAAAACAAGGTTCCCTGGGCTTAGGCTGTGAGGTTCGCATAGATCCCAACAGTGTCCAGGTCCTCCCTCCACTATGGGACTTGTGATCACTAAAGCCAGAGCCCATCTGTCCATCCTCAGCGCAGACCCGTCTGTGAGGCCTGCACTGTCCCTGTTTATTTCCCCAGAGTCCTTCTATTCCAGTGTGGCTTAGTTTCTGAGACACCAAAACACCTCAGTGGCCTCATATACCTGTTTCTCAAGAGAAGGGAACCACAGGGCACAGGCTAGGCTCTGCTTATACCGCTTTCAGAAGCCTTCTAGACACCTTACATGAGCATGGGAAAAGCTGGGACTCTTGCCTGTCCCAGTTATCACTGGATCCAGTTATCACAGGCTTGCCGTATTATGCACGCAGTGGGCGCTTGATAAAAATATAGAATGGCTGTAATTCCACAGACATGTAATCCCATCTACTCAAGAAGCAGAGCTAAGAGGTTTGCAAATTCAGCCCCTTTTGGGCTATAGAATAAGTTCTAGGCCAGTGTAGGTAACTTGAGACCATGACTCTAAGAGTTAAAAAGATGGTTTGGGGTATGACTTACCGATAGAGAGCTTGCCTAGTGTGCACATGTACTAGCTTTAGTACCCATTTCTGGAAGGAAACAGAAATCCATGAAATGAACATATGTAGAGGAAGGCCTGGTGCCAGAAACAGCTCACAACGAGCTCAGTTACCCTCTGCAGGTGGCTGTGGCCTCTCACCCCCTCAGTGGCCTGGTTTCCCTGCCAGACTCACAGATGGACTCAGAGGCAGGAGGATGGCAGGGATCTGCACTTGCCAATGGCAGCATTAATGGGGAGCTCCTTCCTGACACCTCAGGATCCTGCTGAGACAGTGGCAGTGAAAGCCCCCACCCCATTTTGTTCCAAATTCTGTCACCTACTGCTGATCCAGGCCTAACCTCTTAGAGGAGGAACTGCTCAGAAAGGAAATTCAGACAACCAACCTGTCATTGACAGTCAGTATCTGCTTGTGGGCATTCGGGAGTAGGGGGAATGGATCTATTCTCTCAGTGGCTGCCGTCTGCTGTTAGCTGGTCCACTGCTTACAAGAGCATTTTGATAAAAGTTGGTGGTCTGGAAAATGTCCACATGCTCAAAGGAACATCTGCCATGGAAATACTGCAGGAAACGTGGCTGCTGGCAAACTACTGGGTTTACGTAGCCAAATACTGACTTTTGACTATTACTGATAATTTTTATGAAGACCTCACCATTTTGCATTCCTACAGTAGGCTACACTTAGCACTATGAGTTTTTGAGGTTTAGCTCTCCTGGGCAGAGATAATCACTGAATCTCTTCATAACTCATGAGATTTGTGTTTTTGATTTAGGCATCCTTTTCTGTGAGGGGCCCTGTTCTGTTCACGGCGCCTCCCAGGTGGCACGTGTTTAGTCAGCAGCTACAGTCCCAGCCCTGGCCCTCTGACCACTCAAATGTGGATGTTCTGGGAAGCAGCAGCTAGTGTGTGATGGAGACACAGTGGCTCCCTGCTTGTGTGTGCTGCAGAAGGGCAGTCAGGACAGGCCTCCATGTGTTCTTGAGTTCCACAGGCAGGTCTCTGTCCCCCTTCTGAGTGTCCTCAGCCTGCAGCTCCTCAGTGAACAGGCCATCTGCTTGGCTGTGCTGCCTGGGATTTCATCACCACAGGACTGCGTCACAGACACCTCGGCTGAGGCGCCACCCTTAGTGGGAGGACGGCTGGAGCCAGGCAGGACGCAGGGGATCTTCCAATTCCTCCCCCTGCTCCTGACTGCCTGAGCTGCTGCTGGCTTTTTAGTTGCTGAAACGAGACTGTAAAAAGTGGCTCTGGTGTGTGGAGCTGTGGCCAGGGCCCCTGCCACTCAGCTGGGAGACTCAAGGTAAATGGCTTCCCTTCGCTGAGTCTCTCTTCTCACTTGGGCATGTTAGAGCTCCTCTGGTAGGGTACTGGGAGTCCCCTGCCCTGCTGAAGACTACCAGGTTGGCCGTGGCCCTCAGACTCTGAAACCCTGACCAATCTTAGCTACACCTGGCTGCCTTCACGTGGCTTTGAACAGCAGCAGCTGTGGGGAGGGCTGTGCATTAGACACCAGCAAGGCTCACACTAGGTGTTATAGTATTATTGTTGCTGGGTCTCAGAGACTTCAAGAGGCAACATTGCTTTGGGTTGTAGTTCCCTACCCAGCTCACTAGGAAGTATTCACAACTGACCCGTACCTGGGCACAGTTTAGGATTTTGTTTTTGGGGTCTCAGCCCTAGGCCCTGAGCAGTATCTCCGGTTTCCTCTGTACTGTGCTCCGCCATAGAGCTTTTCCATGTTCAACTTTCCTGTCGGAAAATCTTTCCATGTTCTGCTCTGTTCACTCCTTGCTTCCTGAGGTTTCGCTCCCACGCGCCATTCACTGTGCAGCAACGTGGCTGGCCCCATTCCCTGCTAGTTCTGCCTCGTTATTCTTCTCAGCACCTCTCCACCCCTTGACATTGGTGTGTGTGTTGTGTGTGTGTGTGTGTGTGTGTGGGTGGTGGGTGTGGTTCTATCTTCCTTCTTCAGAATGTGAGTTTTGTGAGGCCCATGACTATGTCTTAGTGATGTTCTCTAGTATCTGCCTGTCCAGGACACGCTCAGGGAAGATTGGTGGTATGGGCCAGGTTCAGGTGTTTGTACACTTGAACCTGTTGTGGAGAATCAGCTCATTCCTTGCTTGACAATGTCAGAGCTGGGCTGGCCCACTTTAATAGTACTGGTGGGTGTGGAGGAGGAGTTTGCCTGAAAGGTCTGTAGATGTACTCACTGCAACTTCAGAGATTGAAACCCGAGCACGCACTGTTTCTCTGAGGCCTCCAAGGAGGGAGGGAGGCTGGAGGGACTGTGTAGTCCCTGTCCTGATGGCGTGCCCTTGCTTTCTTGGTTCAGGAACCACTCTTGTGGCCTGGTTGGTATAGCGGAGACTTCGTTCTGTTTCCCAAGTGCGCTGGGAGCTGTGAAGGGCTGGGACATGGAAGGACAAGGTCAGCTGTACATGGAGGGATCAGAGTGACACTGAGGAACACGGGAGAGGCCCGAGTGGGGAGGAGCCAGGGCTGCAGGACTCCAGCCTGCGCTGCGCAGGCAGTGTGTGCAGGGTGGGGACAGTTGCAGGAATGAGACAGTGGAGGCAGGTCTGTAGAGCCTTGAGTGCTACACTGAGGACTTGGGCATTTTTGCCAAGGATAATTTTGAGTTGAGGAAGGACAGAAGTTGTTTGTTTGTTTGTTTGTTTGTTTGTTTAGCTGTCCTGGAACTCACTTTGTAGACCAGTTTGGCCTCCAACTCAGAGGAATCTGCCTGCCCCTGCCTTGCAAGTGCTCGAATCAAAGGCATTAATTAATCATCATGCTTGGCTTAAGACTGAATCAGTTTTGAGGGTCTCTTTGGCTACTGAGTCGGGGGCAGGGAGGTAAGACCCCAGGAGGGTGTGGAATAGGATCCTGTCAGCCACCTCAGAGAGGGAGTGGGGAGGCTGGCGGTGGTGGATGTTTAGGGCTGAGGGCCCCGAGCGCCTGTGTGTTTGGGGTCTGTGTGGGGAAGCCCTTGTTGCTGTTTGGTCTCACACTCCTTCACTTCCTTTTGAGCCCGGAGTCCAGCTTGTAAGTTCACACCCTCCTGCCCTCCCTTCTTTGGCCACCTTGCCTTTCCATTGCTTCCTCCCACTTACCTCCCTTCCTTTTGCCCAGGGCCTGGGCAGCCTGCCACTGTCACATGCCAGGCAGTACTGTGTCCAGCCCACCCGCTCCCCTGGGGCACGAGAGAAAGCTGATGCCCATGCTGTCCCTAGAGCCAGCTGCCACTTCTCCAGGGGCCTCTGTAGCTCCTGACCTGCTGTCCGCAAATAACCCTGGGTTGGGAGAGGCAAGCACAAGGCCCTTTGGGCTCCATGGCCCCTGTCCAGGCCCAGGCTTCCAGGTAAGGGCCAGCTGGTGGCCACCACAGGCATCCTCCTCCCCTCTGCTCAGGGAACTTGAAACTCAGCAGCAGCTTCGGCGTCCGTTAGTCTGTTGGCTGTTAGTCCCTGAGGACAGATGCAGAGGTCTTCTTGGAGAAGGAACCAAGACCTTGGTCAAACCCCAGGACAACTCTAGGCCCCAGACAAGTGTATATGCAGTAGGTTCCTCCAGCTGCCAAAGCTTTTGAGACTTGCGTGTTCATCGCTCTTTGGGTGGGAACACCGAGGTCACTGAGGTTGGGGGTGACATGGGTCTCCCTGTACTTGGGGGAAGCAGTAGTTTGTTTAATGTAGCAGGTTGATTTGAAAAGAAATGAGTGCATGCATGAGTCTTGGGGGTAGGCAGAAGCTGGAGGCTTTGAGCACACCCTGGTGCCCAGGGCTGTCTGATTCATCCTGGGTTACCTCAGTGCTGGGGCACTGGGTGAGGCAGAGGGCGGGGCTGTGGCTACCTGGCTTTCTTCCTGTCCAGCCATAGGCGGGAAGGAAAAAAGAGCTTTGGTGTATAGCCTGGGCATATTTGACTCTTGTAGGAACCTTGTTTCTCCCTCAGTACTGGGCCCCAAGAGAAGAACTCTCCCCAGCTCCCTGGCTATACCCTGTCTGGCAAGCTACAGAGCCACAGGATGGGGTAGGGCACATCCTTCCCACCCTCACAGCTCCTCTCTTGTTTCTTGTAGACTGTACTGTATCCGAGGAACCTCCTGCATGTCCGCTGCCCTGAGCTCTCTCAAGCTAGGTGACAGCGTGTTAATGCTGCCACCATGAATGAGGTATCTGTCATCAAAGAAGGCTGGCTTCACAAACGTGGTAAGGGTTACTTCTGCTCAGCAGATTGTGCATCTCTGTCTTATATCCTGCTTTCCTCTAGCACCTGGTGTCACACGCAGCCCTGTGGCCCTAGCTGCACACCCTGAATGAGTCCAGATAAGGTTTCAGGCTCTGCATCTTTGTTGGTGATCTCATTCATGCCCCTGTCTCAGAAGTAAAGAAACTGAGGTCTAGACAGAGTAGTCACATAAAACTCAGTAAAGTGATAGTCAACATTTATTTATCAAATAGTCATTGATTGTAAGGTTCCAGGACCGTGTAGAGGCCATGTTCTGCTGGGAGTGGTAACCCAGTAAATGAACACACACAATGTTAGGTGGTAGAAGTACCATGTGGGTCAGGGGAAGGAGTCTGGGACACAGAGACAGGCTCATGGGAGGCTCTGAGGAGGTGACAGTCAGCAGAGCCTGCCGAAGAAGGTACCTGGAGAAAGAGCTACAACATCGCCTGGACAAGGTCTCATCCCAAGGGAGAGGCAGAAAGGACAAAAGCCCCGAGACTTGCGTGTGTTTGTTGTTTCTAGGAACACTGTAGCTGGGGCAGAGTGAAGTAGAAGCCGGGCAGAGCAGACTCCACAACCCTGCCAGCCACGTCCTTACAGGTGATCAGAAGCCTGAGATGCTGAGGTCCAGGCAGGACTTAGTTGTGTGATAGGAAGCAGAGGCCCTGGTGAGGTCGTAGATAAAGAAGAGACGAGACCTTGAGAGCCCAGGGTCCTTTGTGCCTTGCACCAGAAGCCACGTGACATTGGAAGACAGATAAGAAGCAGCATGTGCTGTGGAGTTGGCTTTGTCACTCTTGGCCCTCAGGGACCTTCTCTTGGGGAGGAAGGGTGCTAGCCAGAGGAGGCTGGTCCGCAGACACTTGCAGAGTGACTCCTGTGTGCCGGGAGCTGCTCTAGATCCTGGAGACACAGTGGTGAGCCAGCTATGCTGGGACCCCACTTTTATAGTGACATGTCACATCCTGGAGGAGATTAGGTGTCCAGGCAGACCTTTGTATCTAGTAGTAGCATGACCTGTGCTGTGGAGTAAAGTCAAACAAGAGAGGAAGGAGGCTGTGAAGCTTACAGCAGGGAGCCATGCTGCATCTGGTGGTTGGGGGTGGTTTCCTGGAAGAACAGGGGAGTCCCATGGTTCACAGGCAGCCTGTGGGTAGATGGGGCAGCCAGGGCATCCTGAGAGGAGTGAGAGGGGCACATTTGAATAACAGATGGTGATGTCAACCTGTCTTGCCATCCCTGGCCACAGACACCAGCAGTCACAGGGGACAGGATGCTGCTTAGGGCCAACAGAACAGTAGAAGAAACCCCACTTCCTGCTGCCTTCACAGCAGGGTGGCATTCAGGGCACCCCAGCCCTTCAGACTGAGCCCTGAGTTTGAGACTGTCAAATGCAGCCATCCAAATATGGACACCTGACAGGTTCTGACCTTGGCTCTGCCACTTCGTCTTGATATGACACTGGGTAAGCTGTGCCATCTGTCCTGGGTCTTTTTTTGGTATTTTGAAATGGGATCTTACTTCAGTACCCCAGGCTGATGTCAGCATTGCAGTAATCCTCCTGCCTCAGCCTCCCTAGTGCTAGGATTCTAGATATGTGCTACTATGCTTGGTTCTGAGTCTGTAAGATGAGTTAACAATCCAGGTGTCTGATGTCAGCACCCTTGAGGCAGGATTTTCATGTGGTATGTTTACTATGGTGTCTTCATTGCCTCAAGAAATGTTTCACATATAGTAGGTGTTCAGCAAACAGCTGCTGAATGAGTGATTGGGATTGTATGCAATGGCAGTTGTGCTAGGGTGTGCCAGGCTGTTGGACTCCGGTCCCTTGGCTGGAGTTTCCCTAGGCTTACTTGGTTAAGGTGTTAGGATGTGGAGAGTGGTGACTACTGAGTGGGGGGGAGTTTGTCTGTAGACCAGACGTAGCTGACCAAACAAGTCTTGGCTCTGGCTCCTCCTAGGGCTTCATGTCTGTTTTTGTGGTAAGGGCTCAGGTGAATTGGCTCCTGGCCTGTGCTTGTCTGTTGTCTGGCTCACCTGTCTTGAATACACAGTGCACATACACGCAGTTGCACTCCTGGATCGTCTGAGTGCTGACTGGTAGAAGGAGGGCTCTGTGCTAACCCACTCCCACTCCTGGTGGTTACAATGGTTTGTATTTTCCTGGCTGGTTCCCAGTCTGTCAGGTCTCAGGCTGTGCCAGGCAAGCCTGCTGTTGAGTTTTCATGGATGTGCTCTGAGGGCGCACTAGGAGCCACAGTGATTGCCAGGAGCCTTGGCACAAGGCTGTAACGATAAAGTGGGTCCCTGGCCCTCTGATGCTCAACTTGACTGCTCAAGGCCTGGCCTGCATGTGTGCTACCTCAGATCAGCAGGGTCTGAGGGCATGACTGACTGGAGGGTGTGACTGCCACCAGGTCCTATTTGTGACTTGACTGTAGCACATCACCGCCACCTTTAGCAGAACACTCTGTCTCCCCTGCTGGGTGTAGAGGCAGACAGCATAGTGGTCAGAGGGTGAGCTCTGGATTCTAGTGCTGCCAGACATCCCAGAGAGCCAGCCCTATGGGTCTTGCCAGGAAAGTGAGGCTCTCTGGCTGTTTTCTCATTTGACTGTAAGGAGTAGATTGGGAGTTTTTTTTTTTTTTTTTAATGTGTAGCCCAGGCTGGCCACGAACTTGTGATCCTCCTGCCTCTGCCTCCTTCAGCAAATCCTACCGGCGTGCGCCACCACAACCGGCATGAGAATTTTTTTTCCTTTCCCTGTAGGCTTCTTGTTGTTAAAGTATGAAGCACCGCAGATAAGTGCCTGGGTCATTAGCTTACCCATGCCAGTGTCTGGATAAAGAAACAGCAAGACAGTCCTCAGCGCCCCACGCCCCACCCAAGCTGTGGCTGCTGCTTTCAGGGTATTTTGCTGTTGCTGCTTGTTTTTGTTTGTTTTTTTAAAGTAAGGCATATTGTGGGTCGTAGCCCAGGGCCTTGTCCGTGATAACAAGTACTCTGAGCTCCAGCCCCAGCTTGAGTTTTTCTAACTTTTTTTTTTCAATCAAGGTGAAATTCTCATAATATGAAGTAAACCTTTTGAACTTGTATAATTGAGTGACATTTATGGTAACCACTGTTTCTCTAAACCTGGAACCCACTAAACATCTGTCTAGTCCACCTCTTCTGCCCAGCCCCTGGCAGTCATTGCCGTGCTTCCCGTCCTTGTGGCCTCACCTCCAGACGTGTCACAGCACTGCACCCATACTGTGTGCCTTTGCAACTGGCAGCGTCTACGTGGCAGAGTGTTTCTGTGGCTATACCGTGTGTCAGTCCTGCATTCCTTTTTTTTGTTGTTTTTTGTTTTTTATTTTTTCAAGACAGGATTTCTCTGTATAGTCCTGGCTATCCTGGAACTCACTCTGTAGACCAGGCTGGCCTCGAACTCAGAAATCCACCTGCTTCTGCCTCCCAAGTGCTGGGATTAAAGGCGTGCGCCACCACTGCCCGATGCATTCCTTATTTTTTAACATTTATTTTTTACGTGTGTCTGTTGTCTGTAGGTATGCATGCGTATGTATGTGGGTACCCATGGAGGCCAGAAGAGGGTATCAGACCTTGTAGGGTTGCAGTCACAGATTGCAAGCTTCCCAGAGCTGGCTCTAGGAGCTCTACCTGAGTCCTCTGTACAAGTGGGAAGCACTTTTCACCACTGAGCCACTCTCCAGCCCCTTATTCCTTCTTATAGGCAAATAAGTGTATAGGTATATGTCTTAGTCAGGATTTTATTGTGTGAAGAGACACCATGACCACTGCAGCTTGTGTAAAGGAAGACATTTCTTTCACTGGGGATCGCTTACAGGGTTTTTGCCCTATTCTTGGGCAGTCTTTCACTCTCTTTTAGTATCCTGTCATGCAGGAAATTTGGAGCTTTGATGACTCTATTTTTGATTTCTGGTTGTACTTACAACTAAATCTGAGTGACAAAGATTGAATCCTATGCATTCTACTAAGTATTGATTTAAAATAGAATTGTGTGTGTGTTGCACAGTGTGAGGTGGAGTCCAGCTTGCCCAGTTCCCTTCCAGCTGGCTGCTCTTAGCCTCCCTGTGCATCCATGGACTGGAAATGCTTTGTGATGGTTTGACTTTTCTCTGCCCTGCTGCAGTGCATGTTTGGTTATGCCACAGTGTTGCAGTCACTGCAGCTCTGTAACAAGTTCTAAAACTGAGAAGTGGGAGTCTTTCAACAAATAAGCTCAGTTTGGCTCTGGGCCCTTGCAATACCTCATGGTTTAAGAACTGGCTTTTCACTAGATGTGGTGGCATGCACAAGTAAACAAATAAAATACAATAGGAATCATTCAACCAAGGAAGAGGAGGACTTTACACTACCAAAGAGGGCCCAAGACAGGCTTATGGGTAAATTACTTGCCACACAAGCCTGATGACCTGATTTCGATCCTCATAATCTACATAAAGGCTGAAGCAGAGAACCAACTCTAAAAAAGGTTTCTGTGACCTCTCCCTGTGCCATGGCATGTGCACCCAAACACACATCATGTGCACACACACAATAATCATTTTTAAATTGACAAGAGAAGTTAAACACTTAAATAAACTCAATGCACCCAATATTCATGAATTGGAAGCTTAACCCTATCACATATAGGTTTAGGTGCTAGCGAATCTCTTAGGGTTCTCTGTGTAGCCCTGGCTGCCTGGAACTCACTCTGTAGACCAGGCTGGCCTTGAACTCAGAGATCTGCCTGCCTCTGCCTCCCAAGTGCTGGAATTAAAGGCATACCCTGTCATGGCCCAGCAACTCTGCCTACGTTTTTACATAGCCCAGGACCAACTGCCCAGGGGTCACAGCACCCCCAGTGGTGGCCGTCCCACATCAGTCATTGATTAAGAATGTGACCCATAGACCTGATGGAGACATTTTCTCAGTTGAGGTTTGGCCTCCCCAGATGACCCTAGTTTGGGTCATGTTTACACGAAACTCATCAGTACAGAATTTTTAAGTTTTTCTTTCTTTTTGAAAAGTATTTTTATTCAGCTGGGTGTGATTGGAAGACAGAGGCCAGTGCATCTCTTGAATTTGAGCCTAGCCTAGTCTGTAAATTGAGATCCTGGACAGCCAGAGCTACACAGAGAAACCCTACCTCAGAAAACAAAACAAAAAAACAAACAAAAAACTCATTTTTTTTTTTTTTTATTTTGGCTGCATGCATGTCTGTGTGCCATTCACGTGCAGTGCCCACTGATCCCCTGGAACTGGAGTTTCAAACCATTGTAAGATGCCATATGAGTGCTGGGAGTCCAACTGGGGTTCTCTGTTAAGAGCAGCCAGTGATCTTAATTGCTGAGCCATCTCTCCAGCCCTCCAAAATTGTGTGTCTGGTTTTACACTTTCTCTGTGTAGCCCTGGCTACCTACCTACACACATACACACATACACACACACACTTTTAAAATTTATTTTGCCTGCATGACTAGAAGTGCAGCATTTGTGTGCTTGGTGTCCACAGAAGCCAGAAGACTTTGCTGAGTCCCAGGAACTAGAGTTGCTGCTGGTTGTGTTTCTCCATGTGGGTGCTGGGAAATGAACCCAAGTCCTGCAAGAACAACCAGTTTTAACTGCTGAACCTTTTTGGTTTGTTGTATGGATTTGACTTGTGTCGTGTTAACATAATCTATTAGCTCTCATAATGATTTGGGGGATTTGTTTTTGTGCTTTTGTTTTTATTTTTCTCCCCCTTCCCTTCTCCCTCTTGCTCCAGCCCCTCTCACTCAGGCCCCCGCTCACTTCTCTATGTAAGTACACTGTAGTTGTCTTCAGACACCCATATGAGGGCATCGAATCTCATTACAGATGGTTGTGAGCCACCATGTGAGTGCTGGGAATTGAACTCCTGACCTCTAGAAGAGCAGTCAGTGCTTTTAACCTCTGAGCCATCTCTCCAGCCCTTGTTGTTTGTTTTTAAAACCTGATCTTTCATTATGCAGTCCAGGGTTGCCTGGAACTCACAATGTAGCCCAGTATGACCTTGAACTATAGGCAGATGTAGACAATCGTGCCCAGCTTTCTTTGCGTTTGAAATAAGGCCTTGTTGTGTTGCCTTGATTAATCTGTAATGCTTGGTAATCTTACTGCCTTAGCCACTCCTGCTCAGTGGTACACCACCATCCAGCTTTGAACTCATGGCGATCCGCCTGTCTCAGCCTCCTCTGTGCTGGGCTTACAGGTTTATACAACTATACCTAGTCTGCCTGCCTGCTGCCTGCCTGCCTGCCTGCCTTTTTTCCTTCCCATCTCTGTCATCCTCCTGTTTCTCCCATTGTTGCTGTTTACATCTTTCTATGTTGCCTAAGCTGGCCTGAATACTTGCCTCACACAAGTCTCCTACTTCAGCCTTTTATAGCTGGGACTATAGAGTCATGTGCCACCATGTTTGTCTTTTTTTCCTCCCACATTGTCAGTAAGCCAGAGTTATCCATGAACTTGCTGTGAGGCTGAGGACGATAGTGCCCTCCTGTTGGTCCTGCTTCCGTCTCCCATGACTGGACTGTGCAGTGCCAAGGAGGCATCCAGGCTTCTTACGTTCTAGACGTGCTGTACCAGCTGGGCCACATCCCAGCTTTGTTTGGGTTCGTCTGTGGTGTTGACTGTGTAGGATCTTGTTTCCTGCAAATAAAGATAATTTCACTACTTCTTCCTTTTCGGTGTGGATGCCTTTTATATTTTTGGTCAAAAAAAAAAAGTGATTGACCTTAGACCTAAGTGACAGTTCACTTACTTTGTAGACTGGAGTGTCAGCCCATCCTGAGCAGACAGCAAGTTTGCTTCACATTGGTGAAGACAGACGTCCTGCTATTGTCCTGACTCCGGGACCTGCAGTCTCTGCTTTGGGGCAGTAACAGCTCCATAGCTTTTCCCCCTTTGTCATGTTGGCCCATTCTGTTCCCAGGGCATTGAATCCACTGTGGCAAGGGCCGCGCTGTGGTGAGGGGCGCGCTGTGCTCCATCAGATGCCTCCTCTGTCAGTCAAGGTGGCTGGGCTGCTTTACTATATCGACTTATTTTCATATACTCAACTACTTTTTTTTTCCAGTTTAGAGTCATTTCCCTTTTATTTTCATATCTACTAAGCCGACTTCATAGGGAGTCCATCGGCTTAGGCTTTCCATCTGTAGACCTTTTGAGGTGAGGGCAAGGAGCAGGTCAGCATGTCCATTGAACCCAGGAACCTTTCTTTTTAGCTTCCTTCTTTCTCTGATCATCTTCTTGCACCCGGTTCAGGAAGCCGTCAGCTTTTAGAGTGCATCACATGCTCAATCCCCACATTAATTCTCCTGGCAACCCTCCTGCCCTGAGCTTGCTTGTTTGTAGCAGTGCCAACAGCATGCTGGGTGCCATTGTAGACTCTTGCAGTTTTGCCATGGTAACTTTTGTGAGCTGTTCCTTTGTGAGTACTGTCCATCCCTTTGATGTCTACACGACTGCTCTTCTTGTATATTCCCATGTATGTGGCCAAGGGAGCAACTCTGCATTTCCTGAAAGGCCTGGAGAACAACTATTGGTGCCTCCCATCTTTTTCCTTTCCTTTGTGTTTGACATTTAGCACATGACTGGAAGACAGAGGCTCCAGCTGATAGCTGAAGTGTATATTTACTTGGTCATAGTGTGCAATTCTCCTCTTTCTACAGAAACAAGCTATCCCTGTGTTGTGTAGGCTGGCCTCAGATTCCTGCTTCTGCCATCTCAGTATAGCAATTATTACAATCAGTTTTAGACTATTTGGTCTCACTCTAGACTAGGCTGCCCTGGAGTTAGCCCAGGGTAGCCCTGGAACTTCCAGCAATCTTTCTGCCTCAGCCTTCCTCATGCTGGGATTGTAACTGTGAGTTATCACAGCTGGCATCTGTTTTACATAAAAGAGCCTTTCTCACATTGGCTCTCACAGTCCCACCTCCAGGCAATCCCAGGCAACCTCTAATCCACTTTTCATCTTCATAGAGTTAGCTATTCTGGACATTTTATATAAATGGGCATAGATAGATAGATAGATAGATAGATAGATAGATAGATAGATAGATAGATAGATAGATAGATAGATAGATGTTCTCATCATTTTAGGAAAACATGTCATAAATTAGAAGCATGGCACTCCTAAGTTCCATGGGCATCATAGTGTAGCCACCCTGGAATGGAAGACTTTTGGTTGTGTCCTCTTGAAGTTGCAGGGTTGACTGAAAGTCTCATACTTTAGAGAATCTTGCTGAATACTACCAGCCTGGCAAAAGAACAAAATTCAAAGTGTGAACTATGCTTTTTTGCAGAATGACTGTCGCTTTCACAGTCACATAGTTGGAATATTGAAAGTCAGAATGGCCCTCAGTGTGTGCTCCTTTGTGATTGGCTTCTTTGCTTCAGGCAGAAGTGATGGTTCAGCTACCCCAGAGGATGGAGCAGCAGTCTGTCATTTCTTTTTCTGACCAAATAGTAGCCCATCATCGTAGGCATAAATTATTTGCAACCTACCTTTAATAAGGGTTCAACCTCTCCTCTTGCCCACCACCCTGCAGAGGTAGTGGAAGAGAAAAGTTACTAGGATGTGGGGGACCTGCTCAGGATTAGTTCTTTGGGGCTGACCTCGATCTTCTTTGTCAGCAGTTCAGTCCCCAAAAACCACCAAATACAACTGCTCGTATTTCTGCAGACAGTCCTCTAGGCAGGCAGACAGCAGGCACGAACCAGCAGTCACAGTCCAGTCCTTTCAGCAAGCAGACACCGGGCAGCCATAGTTCAATCCTGAAGAAACTGCCAGGCTCACCAACAGGCCTAAGGCAAGGCAGTGGAAGCGGCAAGTTGTCACAGGAGCCTCGAGAGCGGTTCTTGTTTTGAAGCCCGGACATCTCTTAGGACAATCCATATTGGTAGGGATAGCTTGCTGCTGCCATCTATACTAAGGTGGTGTTGCCCTGGGACACTGTTGCAGGGGACTTCCTGCCAAGCATGGCCTGTGGATCACTTGGGCCCAGTGCAGAGCCCCAGCCTGCGTCAGCAGGTGCCACCTCCAAGGTTCCCTTGGGAGAGCCTCATCTACCTCTTCCCAATGTAGTTCCCTTGTGAGTCACTGTCACCCTGGACTGCCTGCCTGCTGGGATACTATTTAACTTTGCCTTGACCTTTTCTCCTCCTGCCTTGTTTCAGGTGAATACATCAAGACTTGGAGGCCCCGGTACTTCCTTCTGAAGAGTGATGGATCTTTCATTGGTTATAAGGAGAGGCCCGAGGCCCCTGACCAGACCTTACCCCCTCTGAACAATTTCTCTGTAGCAGGTACGTTTCAGGGCCAGGAGGCTGGAGTTCACAGCTCACAGCATTACTGGCAGGTGTTAGGGACACATGGGACACAATTATGCTTGAGTGGAAACCTGTCTTAGGCCTTTCACTCTCAAATCTGACTTCTATCCTTTCTTGCTGTTGCTCTTTGTCAGTGGGTGTTTCCTTTCTGGGGATAGTGAGAAGTCAGGATACACCTCACCCTTTTTGGCCCTGTGGTTCTAGCTGGTGTTGTCCTGTCTGCTCTCTTAACAAAGTTCTCCCTCCTCTCTCTGTTCCTCTAGCCAAATAGATGTTAGCATCTGACTGAGCTGCTCCAGGGCTTACCATATGTCCTCAGTTGCCTCTGTGGTGTCTAACCTGGTGTTTTCTTTGTGTGTATGTGTGGTTTTTCGAGGTAGGGTCTTGATATGTAGCCTTGGCTGCCCTGGAACTCACTCTGTAGACCAGGCTGGCCTCAACCTCATGGAGATCTGCCTGCCTCTGCTTCCTGACTGCTGGAATTAAAGGTGTGAGCTACCACTTCCCTGGTATTTTTTTGACCAGCCCGACAAGCCCAATAATCCCCTTGTGCTCTTGTCTCTTGCTGCACGGAGAACCCAATCCCGTGTTCTTACCGTAGCTGTTGAGAATGTTTCATAGATGCCCGTGTCCGCTACCCCAGAGTCCGTTGTATCTGAGGGCCTTGCTGCGGCTCCTGCTTCACCTTCTGGCTTCTCAGTCTCCGGAGCCCAGCCTGTGCCCAGCCTAATGCCCAGCCCTTCTGCAGAAAGCCTTTTCCTGGCAGCTCTCTTCTGTGCCCATGGCCTTGCCACCTCTGCTACCTGCTCCAGCTTCTGACTTGATCTGCTAGCCCATCTCTAGCAGCTTCTTGAAAAATTTTCCATGGGTAGCCTCAAGGACCCCCGTCCTCACCATATCCCAAACTGACCTTCCTGTCCCTTGTCCACCATCTTCTCTTTCTCCTATCTCCATCTGAGGCAATCCAGTGCCCTTCCCTCCCCAGCTCTGCTCTGCTGTGCTGTAGCCCATTAACCTTGGTTAACTCTCTGTGCTGTCTCTGGCCTTCAGCAAGAAGGACCTGTCTCAGTCTCTACACATTCCTTCCATGACCCCAGAGACAGAGACTGGATTCGTCAGTGTGATTTCCAGGGTTCTGCCTGGCCAGCTTGACCCACCTCTCCAGATTTGAGGCTTCTTTCTCCTGTGGCCTGCCTGTGTTTTATTAACTTGTCCCCTTACCTTCTGGGTTAGATACCTTCTGTCTTTTCTTATCTGGCCATGAGTCCTGAGTGGTTGCTGCCCACATGACCTTCAGCACATGGTAGACTTCTGTATTTGGCAGGCTGAGGCAGCCAGAAGGCCTTTCTGGACTGCAGAGTGAGTTCAAGGACAAGCTGAATGACTTAGTATAAGACCCTGTTTCACAACAAGTAAGCTAGAGCCCTCAGTCAGCGGCAGAGCCTTTGTCTGTTGTGAAGTAAACCCCGAGTTTCATCTCTGGAACCGTGGGGACTGGCTGAAACCAAGAAAGTAAGAACTGTGTGGTGGAGGAGCCGGTGAAACCCTCGCTATCACTTGTGCCCCATCTGTGTAGTCCTTCCCACAGCTGGGGGTTTCTTTGTGTCCTTGAAGAGCAGGTGGACACTGTGACATCCTGTACCCTCAAGGACAGGCCAGGACCGTCTCAGTTTCTGGCATCACCTTGTATAGGGTTGGTGCACAAAAGCTGGCATGGTGAACTTGGTCTGTAGTCAGCAGGACCATCCCTCCCTCTTCTCCTGCCTGTACCCACAGAATGCCAGCTGATGAAGACCGAGAGGCCACGACCCAACACCTTCGTCATACGCTGCCTGCAGTGGACCACAGTCATCGAGAGGACCTTCCATGTAGACTCTCCAGATGAGAGGTGAGTCCGCGCCTCTGTGTGGCTGTCCTAAGAGTGGACAGCGAGTGGACAGCCCTGGTATGAAGGCAGGAGGGTTAGGTGGACAGAATCCTTTGGGATGCTAGTCTTCCTATTTTTTTTTTTTAAGATTTCTTTTAAAGATTTATTTATTTATGTTATGTATATGAGTACACTGTTGCTCTGAGGACATCGGATCCCATTACAGATGGTTGTGAGCCACCATGTGGGTGCTGGGAATTGAACTCAGGACCTCTGGAAGAGCAGTCAGTGCTTTTAACCACTGAGCCATCTCTTCAGCCCCTGGGATGCTATGCTTTACCTGGAGTCCTTCTGGCATGGGATCTTTCCAACTGGAGATGAGAAGAGCTGGGATGCTTGGTTTAAAGACACCATCCACCCCACCCCCCTTATATCTTCAAACTCTGGGAACATATCAGAGTCTTGAGAAGAAATGGAGTTCTTCCTGTTCATGACCCTGAGGTCTGCCAGCTGTGTTGCACATAAGCACTTGCAGTGACTGCAGGGCACTGGTCCAGAGAGTCAATTACAGAGATCCATGTGGGGCTAGAGATGTAGCTCAGCTCCTCAAAGTCTAGCTGAGAGTGCATGAGGCTCCAGTACTACACAGACATGGCATGGTGACACATCCCTATAGTACTGTCACTAGGGAGGTGGAGACAAGGGGTAAGTTCAAGGCCAGCATGGCCTACATGAAACCTTATCTTACAAAAAGGAATTTGAGCCTAGTGTAGTGGTGTATGCTTGTGATCTCAGTACTTGGGAGAGAATAACAATGGCCACCTCATCTCTGTGCCCTAACCCCCAAACCCCAAACCCTGCAGCTTGCAGTTTGTCTTAGGATTTCTGTTGCTGTGAAGAGACACCGTGACCATAGCAATTCTTATCAAGGAAAACATTTAATTGGGGCTGGCTTACCAGTTCAGAGGTTTAGTCCATTATCATCATGGCAGGAAGCATGGCAGCTGAGAGTTCTACATCTTGATCCACAGGCAGTAGAAATGTAGAAAGGGCCTAGCTTGAGCATAGGAGACCACAAAGCCCACCTCTATAGTGACACATTTCCTCCAGCAAGGCCATACCTGCTCCAACAAAGCCACACCTCTAATAGTGCCATTCTCTATGGGCCAAGCGTTTTAGTACAGGAATCTATGGGGGCCATTCCTATTCAAACCAGCACAGTGCCATTGAAGAGTGAGTAGAGATTGGCCCATTGTCTCAGAGGCCAAACTTCAGCTCTCTGATCTTACTGCTGTCACTGAATGGTATGTTTGGGGAACCTTTCTAACTAAAAAGAGCAGCTGTCACTCCACTGTGTTCTTTCATTTCTTTTGTAGCAGCCACACATGGGTGTCCCTGAGTTACTTAGGAAGTTCTAGGGTGATGTGTTTCCAGCCTTGAGCTCATATAGGAAGTGTTACTGTGAAACATAACACGTATGCCTTTGGCTTCCGTTCCAGTACATAGGATGCACTCTGAGGGCTAAGACTGGGGCTCACAGGACTCCACATTGCTAGGATTGAGAGGTTTTCTGTCAGGCATGTCTAAAAGCATCCCCATAACTTACGTTAATGCTGGGTCTTAGTTGTCTGAGCAGGATTAGGTTTTGTTTGTATGTAGAGAAGTCTGCCCTTGAGGAGGTTCTTTTTCTGAACTGTCTGTGCAATGGTTTCTCTCTCTTCCCTACGGGGCTGGACGGCTGTTCTCACTGATGTCTCTGTGTGGTAGACACCTCTTCCTAGTGTGGACAGTGTTCTTCCTCCTACTCCGTCCTCTTGAACTTTGCTTTGAGGAACACTCCTCTTGCTCATCCACAAGGCAGAGCCTCTGCTGTACCTATGGGAAGGCTGGCCTAGGCCTGCTTAGCATTTTAGATGTAGCAGTGGACAAAGAGAATGTTTACTTTCTTTACCCACCCTCACCGTTTTTTAACGGGAACTTGTGTTGCCCAGATTGGCCTTGAACTGATATGTAGCCAAGGCTGGTCATCAGCTTTTGATCCTCTTCCTCTGCCTCCAAGTGTTTGGAGCTGTCCCTCTTGGAGAGTACTGTCCTAGAGCCTGCATAAAACAATATCACAAGATGCTACCATGATCTATACTGTAATTATTGTTGCATATCTCCCCAAGTTAAAAATATATTTGTCTCACCACAGGGAACTGAATTATCATCTCAGGCCAGCTGAGGTGTAACCCAGTTGAAAACTGGGGACCAAATATGGACTACCAGCAAAAGCAGATCTAGGCTGATAGATGCTAGTTCATGGGTGCTGGGTGAGTTTGAACAATGGGTAAGACCTTTGCTTGGTCTTGAAATAGGAAAGAGAACAGTCCTGGAAATGGACTCAACAGAATATTCAGAGACCTGGAGGTGAAGCAACTCCTGTGTCCCAGGGACCTCAAGGAGTCCTGTGTGACCAGAGAATCAAGGGACTGCGTTTGGAAGAGGGGAAGTAGAGGCGCTCAAAGCTGGAAGCCTCACCAAAGCTTTGGCCCTCAGCGGAGATCCCTGCAGGCTTGGCAGGCACTTAATAAACCGGGGTTTGTTACAGGGTTGTTAGAGATTCAGAGGATGATAAACAGGAAGCCTGAGGCAGCAGTACCTGGCACTCACTGGGTCAGGCCTGGGAGAGGCCTAACCACTGCCAGAGATCTGAGCTCTGCCTTTACAAGACAACTTGTCCTCAGTAGAGGAGAGACTGGGTGGACCATGCTAAGACCAGGATGAAGGTTGGGCTTTTTATTCTTTCTCTCCTTGGTACCCTCTGCTAATGGGGAGAATGGCCCTGGAGTGGCCCCATCCTAGAGACCAAACCCTAGATTCCAAAGGAAGGCACAGCCAGAGACACAGAGCAAGGGGACAGCTCAGCTCCTCCACTCTGAGACACTCAGAGACACAGAGCAAGGGGACAGCTCAGCTCCTCCACTCTGAGACACTCAGAGACACAGAGCAAGCTCCTCCACTCTGCGGAGGGCTGATGCTGTCCTTACTGCGTTGTTCACAGAAGTTCAAGTGTGAGTGTGAGTGTAGGGACTGCAGAAGGGGAGACAGGAAACACTGCTGAAAAGATAGTCTAGATGCTAGGGCTTACACTTCAGGTTCTTTGCCTTCCCCAGGTAGCTGGGACCCAGCAGCCATTCTGCCAGCCCTTCCCCCTCCACTCTCCAGGCTCTCACTATGTAGACCAGGTTAAACTCATAGAGATGCCTTCTAAATGTTGGGGTTAAAGGTGGTGTGTGCCATCTGTAAAAGTTGGGGTGGGGGTATTGTAGATATGAGGGAGAACAGCCAGAGGCACCTGGAAGAGTAGTAGACTGGTCAAGGCCAGGAGAAAAGCCAGGAGCAGAAGGGGGTGGTGCATGAGGGGGGGTCGGCGGGGACAAGTAGCGCAAAAGAGCACAAAGGGAGGGGAAAACATAGGAACAGCAAGGCGGAGAGAAGAGACAACAACTGCGTAGTAGCTGAAATAACAGGTTTAGGAGAAATGGTAGCTTTTGGGAAGGGGAGGCTGTGAGCTGGGGGAGTTTAGGGTAGACAGGAGGTGAGAAGAGCTAGCTGGGGCTCTGAAATATGTAAAAGGTGCTTGGGACACTGAGGGAGCCTGGAGTCAGCATGCCATTTGGTATGCTAATAGGCACCTCAGATAGCCATTTGTCTCTTCTGACTTTTGGAATGTGAATAATTGGAGTTTCCTTTGGATTTGACACTGGCCATGCCCAGCACAAGTGTGTTCTGATGCAGAGTTTAGAGAACACTCAGAAACCAGCTAGACTCTACGGCTCAGCTCTCACTGCTCACATCTATAGAGAGTGTGTGAGTGTGTGTGTGTGTGTGTGGGGGGGTGCATATATATGTGCCATGATGTGCATGTGGAGGTCAGAGGTTATCTTGGAAGGAGAGCAGGTTCCATGTTTTGAATCAGGTTTTCAAATCTAAAGGGAAGTACCTTCACCTCTGAGCCACCTTGCCTGCCTTTCTTTTATATTATTTAAAGGCAGATTTTAAGTTTCTGCTCATACTTCACTCAGCCATCTGCTACGTACCTCTCTTAAAAATTCAGACTGCCACTGTCACGCTGGAGGTGATTGTACAAGATGCTCATCCCTAACGTGAAGTCCAGAGTTCTCCAAAGGTCAGGACATTGTGTCCTCATGGTGCTCAGGATGTTTCGGATCTTGGAACAGCCTCTTTGTTCCTCCCCGCGTGTAGAATAAGATTAAGACGCCCAGGCTGGTGGGAGGCTAACAGGCTGCTTTACCAGCACTCAGAGTGTGACATTTGCTGTCCCTGCAATGGGGGTGTTTAACCAGACAATAAAGAACCCCAAGCTAGGGGCTGGAGAGATGGCTCAGTGGTTAAGAGCACTGACTGCTCTTCCAGAGGTCCTGAGTTCAATTCCCAGCAACCACATGGTGGCTCATAACCATCTGTAATGGAATAAGATGCCCTCTTCTGGTGTGTCTGAAGACAGCATATGCATAAAATAAATAAATCTTTAAAAAAACAAAAACAGAACTCCAGGCTAGAAGCTTGGTCCCAAGACAGTAACTAATATGTATGCGTGAACCCTTTGTATATCCATGCATACTTGAGTTTGTCTTGTTTAGTTCAGTGTGTGTGTGTACATGTATATGTACATGTATGTGTGCATGCACATGGTACACTCTGTGAGTGCCTGCTTCTAGTCTCTGCTGTCTAAGACAGTAGCTCCCGGTGAACCTGCACCCTGCTGTTTCCGCTAGACTGACAACCCAGCCAGCCCCAGGCTCCTCCTGTCTCTGTCTCTTGAGTCTGTAACCCTCTGTTCCTGGTACAGGTGCCTGGCTCTCTCTGACAGTGCTGTGTATCTGCACTCAGGTTCTTGTGCTTACACAGCAAGCCTGTCATCTACCAGACCATCACCTCAGCCCTGACAGGGTTGTTTTTAAACACGGATTCACTCTAGGTACATACTGCATCTTTGGCTTATTCTAGCCTAGTTCTCCCTTGTCTCTATTTTTTTTCCCCTCAAGACAATGATATTCTTGACGGAACAAGCTAGATGCTTTGTTTACTACCTCGTGTTCTGAATGGTTCTTCTTACTTCCTTTATTCCTGTGCTTCTGTCTGTCCTGTGAACAGAAGTCGGGCTCAGTAGGGTTGGCAGCTACAGCCCTGCTTGCTGATTGGGCAAATCAAGTTGTATGGGAGTGTGGCCAGTCACTTGGTCACTTGTCTGTGAGGCGCTGTGGCACTTTTGCTCCACCACAGCAGAGTTTAATAGATGATGAAGCACATGACTAGAAAAGCCTGAAATGAAACTCCCCACGCCGTCCGTCCGTCACAGAGTTTGTAGCCCCTGGTCTGGAGGGAGCCGGTGAGCAGTGTACCAGGTCACTGTGCTCCTCAGTCCTGTGTCTTCTCAATCACAGTAGGACCTGCAGTTTCTGCAGGAGACAGATGTCTGGCGAAGGTGGGTTGTTGAGAGCCACATGGTCCGGGCCTGGCGCCCAACTCCCCAGCTAGGGCAGTGTGCTAGCCTGAGTAAGCAGAGCTTCTCAGCTGTCTCTTCCCAGACTCTAGAAGCCAGGTGAAGGATGACGGGGCTCAGGAAAGTACCACACGTGGGACTGTGGTCCTGGGCAAGGCAGGAGTCCTGGCTCATCTGCTGCCTCCTCTGTTGTTAGCATGTCCGTGGGCATCTGTCAGCCTCTGTGTTCCTCGTTCTTTCCCTGTATAAAATAAGATGCCCAGGCTGATGGGGCCAAGGGCTCCTTTACATGGCACGTAAACTCAGGACAGTAGCCATCTCTGTAATGGAGGGCAGTGGTGGTGTGTAGTGAGCAGGTCTTTTCTGGAAAGTGGCCTCAATCACAGCTTCCCAGGGGAGGTGTCCTTTGTTTACTCCAGGGCTCTATGAGCAGTGTCCTTTGGTCTGTGAACATTCCCAAGGGAGTGTTACCCTTTTATCCTCCTGAGTCCCAGCGAGGAATTGAGGCCTGGGCTGTCATCAGCTTCTTTCACATAGATACTTGGGTCCCTGGCATGGGGAAGAATGGCTGTGTGACACCCACCAGCCAGGGGTGGCTGTGTGACTGTGGAACTGCTATTTTCCTTATATGCCTATTGGCTGGAAGGGCCTGGTGTCCTGGGTCTTCTTCGGGAAAGGGAAGGCACTGAGGTGCCAGCTTGGGGGGCCGCCCTCTGCCCCAGACACCATGTTGCAAACCTCTGAGGAGTCTTCTGGACCAAGGCCTTCACTTCTTCTCTAGAATTCTGAGTGCTGCAACCTTGTAACTTTGGTCCAGTTGGAACCAGATTGGTGGCTGGTCAGGAGGTGGGAGAGCCTATTGCCACAGCCTGCCTCCTGGTGCAGGCTCTTGTGCTCTAACCAGATGTGTGCACTAGATCAGGTCCTGCCCACGTCCTCACACCTTCCCGCGGCCAGGGCCAGGCCAGGGCCGGAGAGCAAGGTGGAAAGGATGTCCCTGCTGGTGTGCAAGTCTCACCAGAAGCAAGCCTTTGAGTTGTATTCTATCTTCCTGTCAACGAAGGCAATAACCACACAGTACAGCTTGGTCTGCAGTCTGTTTTGCCATGTGACAGACTCAAAACTCTGTGTATGAAAGTCTTTTTATATATTCATACTGCTTAGATCTGTGATTTTTAGTCCACCATCATAATACTAAATGGTGCTTAAAAACATTTTTTGGCCAGGTGTGGGAGTACACACCTTTAACCCAGCAGAGGCAGAGGTATGCGGATCCATAGCACATGTGTGCTATCAGAGGGTAGCATAGGGAGGAAGTCTTCTCTCCTTCCCTGTGTGAGTCCTAGTTTGCAGTCAAGTAGTCAGGCTTGATGGCAGGAGCCTTTACCCCTGAGCCATCTTGC
Organism: Mastomys natalensis; assembly: GCA_021653895.1. Taxonomy (NCBI): domain Eukaryota; kingdom Metazoa; phylum Chordata; class Mammalia; order Rodentia; family Muridae; genus Mastomys; species Mastomys natalensis. The sequence goes on along the minus strand of JAJTUV010000764.1, from coordinate 295,715 downwards.
CAGTTTCAAAGTCAGTATTTTAAAACATGTATACAAGTATGGTCATGTAAAGCAGACCACAGCGTGTGTTGTCGTCATTGCTGTCCCCCACCCTCCAAGTTCTGTGTTTTGGAAAACAAGAATATTAATACAGGGATTGGTCTTTAGGCTGTGACTTATCCAATGAGGGCACAGGTTAAAACCAAGTAAGAAATGCTCACTGGAGGCATCAGCTGAGGAAGGGAAGAGGCTAGCACTGCCCTGGCCTCGATGTGTGGGGACTCTGGGGCCATGGGACCTTTTATACCTACCAAGCACCCAAACAGGCTCTGGGGCATGTCCCATTAAGAGCGGGAAGAAGCAGGAGCAGGACAGTGGGCTTTAATCCCAGCACTTGGGAGGCAGAGGCAAGTGGATCTCTGTGAGTTCAAGGCCGGCCTGGTCTACAGAGTTGAGTTCCAGGACAGCCAGGGCTACACAGAGAACCCTACCTCAAAAAATAAAAAACGAGTTCTAGGCTCCATAGCAAGACTCCATCTCAAAAAACAAAGAGCAGATGTTAGCCTCTGTCTTGAAGGGTTTGGGGAGCCTCTGGTCTCTTGGGTGAGGAGGAGCAGTGTGTCAACACTTGTCTGTGTACCTTGTCTCACAGAGCATGGTGTGAAAGTCACATGTCTCTCTTACAAAGTGTAATTCACAGGTAAAAGGCAGCTCCCTCCTGACAGTAATAGGAACCCCAAAGCTTTGCTTCTGCTTGCTTCAGCAAGCCTGGAGCTGAGCAGGAACTTTCTGGCCCAGTGGCCCTGGGGAAGGCCACAGGTCATTTGAGAGTCCAGTGACCAGGCTTGGAGCAAACTTGATGAGTTTTTCTTGCATCTGGGCTTGTTGTTTGTGCCTTGGGCGTGCCAGACAAGTACTCTGCCACTAAACTGCAGCCCATCCCCATCCCATGTGTTTGTTTATGTAACCTGAGTCTGTTTACTCTTTTGTGATATGGGGAGGGGAGCGGGTGTCCTGCATTTATTAGTCTGTCTCCTGGTCCTCTGCTTCCCCGTTCCCCATCCAGGGACAACCAGGATTCCAGAGTCAATCTCCCCACCAACTGCTGCAGGGAGGTTTGTGCCTTCTGAACCCTTCGTGAGGAGACCATTGTCTAACTCTGAGCCTGACCCTACACTGCTGGACACTTCTTTCTTCCTGGAGGGTATTTTAGGTCATCCTGAATCTGTGTAGACCTGTCTCAGGCTTTGAACTGCACATATGAGCATCTCATCACATACACTCTCATGCCTGTTCTGCGCCCCCAGAATCCCTTGTGTGAAGTGCTGCTGCCTTGCTCCATGGTCGCTAAGATACCGCTGTAACCGGTCAACCTTTCTGTGCCCACCCCAGCTCTGAATGAAGATAATGGAGACTTACTATGTTCATTATAGCTTTGGGCTCTGTAGCTGGGCAGATTCTCAGCTGGTCTAACCTAAGAACACTGACCTAGCCTACTTCCCATCACGTGGCACATTACCTGTCTATCTAGTGTCATCCTGGCACCTGCTTCTTCATCATGTCCGCTGGCCACCCTCACATCTGGTTCCTACCTGAAACCCTCTCTTTCAGCCCAGAAGCCCTGCCTTAACCCTCCAGCCCAGCTATTAGCCATTTAGCTGTTTATTTGACCAATCATAAGGTGACAGAAAACAATGTTTATAAAATACCAAGGCAGGGTATGCTTTACTGAAGCATAATACCAAAGTCCAGAAGTCCAGCCTATAACCAGACCTCTGCGGGCACAGAAGTCAGCATTTGATAATATAAGGATAATTTTTATACAGTGTACAAAAACATTATTCCAACATACCACCTTATGGAAGACATGCCATTGTAGATAATACCAGGAAATGACAGTACCCTGTTGGATCAAGATGAGTTGCTCACTGTAAGACCTGTGTCCCAGCAGTGTCCCAGCATGGATCAATTTGCACTCTAGGACTCATCATGGCTCTCCCTGGTACCCATGGAAATAGCAGAGCAGCCCAGGAGGCTGGGATCGGTTCCTCCTTCTGTGACCTTGCTAGCAGTCTTCCTGCTAGCAGAGTGGCAAGACTTCTGCAGGCCAGGGCTGGAGGCTGACGTGAAGCTCTCAGTGTCTTCTTGGCTCTTGGCTCTCGCTGCGCTGCCTGCCCTTGGTGAACACGCTTGTTTTAGTGGGCGTTGTTTCCCGTTGTTCACAGGCCCTTTTCTAGACATATACATGCAAAATACAGAGTTAATGCCAGGCCAAAAATGGAGGATGTGGCAACTGAGTGTTAAGCAGCCACATGTCTACATGTGATCTCTGGTGATTTGTACTACCTCACAGAAAGAAGGATTTGCGAAGATGAAGACAGCGACTCGTAACCCAGGAATGCCGGCACTAGCTCACTGTCCACCGCTAGCCCCGTCTGCCGGGGCTGACTTCCGCTCCAGCAGCTTCGCGCCTGCGTGCCTGGCTGGCTGGGCACTGGGTGGGGAGTCCTGATGGCCAGCTCGTACCTTATAGGATCTCTGGCTGCTTTGGCTCTTGAGGCTTCCTGTGATTCCTGCCCTGTCTTCACAGAGCAGCACAGCCTGTAAGCCTGGGCTCCCACTTGCTCTGAAGCATTCATGGTAGCGACGGTTGTCACTTCATAGTCTCAGGGCCTCAAACATATGTTCTCCTTCCTTTGATCGTCTCAGTGTCCTGACTTCAAAGCCCCCTCCACCGCCCCACCCCAGGCCAGAGTGCTCCAGAAGGGGGACAATCTGTCTTTATGCTGCAGCCTTGTCCACAGACCAAGCCTGGACCTATCAGTTCTGGCTGCCTTGGGTCTCACAAGTGCTGAAGGGTTGGTCATCTGCTCCCCCTTTGTGGGCAGTGGGGCTGTGGCTGCCAGGGAGGAGTTCTCAGGACCTGTGTGTGTCATACAGGGAGGAATGGATGCGGGCTATCCAGATGGTCGCCAACAGTCTGAAGCAGCGGGGTCCAGGGGAGGATGCCATGGATTACAAGTGTGGCTCCCCCAGTGACTCTTCCACATCTGAGATGATGGAGGTGGCTGTCAACAAGGCACGGGCCAAGGTGGTAAGTGCTGGTGGCAGGGGCTAGAGGCTGGGGCTGCAGCAGCCCTGCCTGCCCAGGTTTCCACACAAAGTATACACGGGTTTAGCAGGGGGTCCTCATGGCTTCCCAGCGTAGGATGACCGCTGCTTATGGATGCTGTGGGGGGCTATCCTGTGCCTTTGGGATGAGTGACTGTGCAGGGTAAACTGCTCTGGGTCTATTGAAGAAGCTGTAAGGCTCAGGTTGGGAGACCCTGGACCTACCTGCAGCCTCAGTACACAGAGTTGCCTTGTGTCCCCTGCCACCTAGAAGCCCTTGAGCCATAGCATCTTTTGGGTTTCCTCTTTCTTGTTACAATTTTGTCCCATGGGTCAAGTGCTAAACACCAAAGGCTCTGCATTCTCCCTACCCACAGACCATGAATGACTTCGATTATCTCAAACTCCTCGGCAAGGGCACCTTCGGCAAAGTCATTCTAGTTCGGGAGAAGGCCACCGGCCGTTACTACGCCATGAAGATCCTGCGGAAGGAGGTGATCATTGCAAAGGTGCGCCTCGGGGCTGTCCAGGGACAGCCATGCAACCTTTAGGTCAGACCTGACTGTCTGTGCTTGTGGTGTGTACAGTCGGGCAGCCTCAGTTCTATAAACAGTGCCCCGTCAGAGCAGTAGAGTTTGGAAGGCAACAGCAAGAAAGCAACACAGAGGGAAAGCTGGTTGGTTAACAGTAGATTATCTCAGGCTACCTTTTACAGGGACTAAAAGCAGAGGAGACTTTATTGTCGTGCGGTCTCCTGTTTCCGGAAAAACTGATCTGTTTGCCCATCCGTTTGTGCTGAGGCCTAGTGCTCTGAAACAGTGACCTTTAGTGGATGAGAAAGGGGCCCAGTGCTAGGTAAGGACCTGATTATTATGCAAAAGGCTCATGGCCCCATCCTAGGCCTTAAAATGACAACAGCCACCAATTACGGGTGTTGCACACCTTTAATCCCAGCACTCAGGAGGCAGAGGTAGGCAGATCTCTGAGTTCGAGGCCAGCCTGGTCTATGGAGAGAGTTCTAGGACAGCCAACGCTACACAGAGAAACCCTGTCTCAAAAAAACAGGAAAAAAAAAAATAGGTGACAATAGCCATCTTTTTTTTTTTTTTAAAGGAGTGAGGAGGAATGTTGGGGGTGGAGCCCAGGGCCTCATATTTACCCGGCAAGCTCTGTGCCACTGAGCCAGAGTCATATCCAACTGTCCTCAGGAGCCACTGTCTGCTGCTAGACCATGCTTGGGAGCTCCTTCAGGCCTGGGACGTTTGCCCCTGCCATCTGATGCTCTGTCCTTATTTTTTTCCACACATCCTGTCCCAAGTACCAGTCTCATAGGATCACTGTCTGAGGAGAAAGGCCTGAGCCCTGAGAGCCCTGGACCTCACTCAGCAGGTGCTGTTTAGGAACTGGGTTGGGATGTATGATAGGCAGGGAAGCTCGGTGGTAGGAGCTTGCTGGGCTAGTGAGCTCCTGGACCTGATCCCAGCCAAAGCCGTTCTTGTTGTTGGTTTTTAACACACAACTTTTCTCTTTTTCCTTTTTTGGTCTTTTGAGACAAGGTTTCTCTATGTAGCCCTGGCTGTCCTGGAACTCACTGTAGACCAGGCTAGCCTCTAATTCAGAAATCAGAGATCTGCTTGCCTCTTGCTCTTGAGGGCTGGGATTAAAGGTGTGCCCAGCAGAAAGAAAGGCTTTTAATAAGTTTAATAGTAAAATTCTTACACAAAGTCCATGGGACCTCTTTCATAAGAATGGATTATATTGACTGTGAAACAGTGCTCAGGATAAAGGGGACTCGGGTGGCCTGAAGAGGGCAGTGTCTGATGCCCTCGAGCTGACACTGCAGGCCGTTATGAGGGGCCTGTCATGGGTGCTTGGGAATTGAGCTTGGTTCCTCTGCAGGAGGAAAGGAAACTCCTTGCAGATTCTTGATGAAGCGGATCTAGGGCGGGGCGGGGAGGGGCTTCAGCACCACACTGTGGACCACTTGCTCCTTTGTGTGAGGCTGTGCAGTGCATCATGGAAGGTTTAGCAGCGTCCCAGCTGCATGTCACGGGGCACTCACAGCCTCCCTGTTTGTGAGAGTCAGCAATGATCTGATAGTCCCAGTGTCTCCTGAGATTAAGCCCTATCTAGGTTGTTGAGATAACAAAAGCCGTCTGGAAGTTCTCCTGTGGTCCCACCCTAGAGCATACACTAAATAAACTTCAGCTTTTGAGACAGCGCCCCACCCCCACCCCAATACCCGCTCCATGTGCTCACCCTGACTCTGACAGGCCAGGCCAGAGAATTTGTATTTCTACAAGTTACTTTTGTTGCTGATGCCAGGGTGAGCCTGAGAAGCACTGCTAAGAGGTGGAGCCTTTACCAGCCCCTCTCTGAAGTTGTGGTTCCTGTGTTGGTGTGGTGCCCGGGGGTGAGGGCCATGCTAGAGCTGCTTCCTGGTGGCTGTTTGTATGTTTCAGTTCATGGCTGCTGTCTTCTGTGGTTTTAGGCCTATGGGAACATCGTACATCCTTATGGGAGCACACGGCACAGAGGGCTGGGAAGGAAAAAGAGGAGACGGTCTGGGTTCCTACTGTCTCTTAAGGGCACATGCACAGTGACCTAGTTCCCTCCCTTTACACTATGTCCCCAAAGTCTCCCACTTCCCAAGAATGCTGTAGGTGGGGACTCATAGCCTATCTTCAGCACGTGGGCCTTTTGGCTCATTGAGGATCCAATGGCAGTGGAGTATTGGTGGCTGACTTGGGTTCAGGTGGTGGTAGCCTAGTCTTTCTGTTGTGAAGTCCTATCAGCTGTTCACCTTGTGGTTTTGAAATCACCCTTGTCTAGGCTGCCATTTGGGCCTGAAAAGAGCCCTGTTCTGAACCCACCATTCCTATTTCCCAGTTTGGGGAGGTTTCAGCTGGATTTTGTTTGTTGGTGACCGCAAGTTGTCATGTGTTCCTGCCACTCACCTGCGCTGTTTGTCCACAGGATGAAGTCGCCCACACAGTCACGGAGAGCCGGGTCCTGCAGAACACCAGGCACCCCTTCCTTACAGTGAGTTTCCTCGCCTTGCCCACCCTTGTGCAGAGGTCTGGGAAAGAGCTATTATAGGCTATTGTATTAGAGCTTTGGTGTAAGGCAGGCAGGCCAGGCAAGGCATCCTGGGCTCTCAGACTGTGAAAACATCAGGACACTGGGTGGTGGTTGCTTGCAGCCATCATTGGGAGTGAGAGGTGCTTAGCCCAGCTGGCCCAAGTGAGAAGACTGTGTTTTGGTTTTAAGAAACCTCAGTCACATCCGGGCGGTGGTGGCACACGCCGTTAATCCCAGCACTTGGGAGGCAGAGGCAGGCGGATTTCTGAGTTCAAGGCCAGCCTGGTCTACAGAGTGAGTTCCAGGCCAGCCAGGGCTACACAGAGAAGCCCTGTCTCGACCCCCACTCCCCCCAAAAAAAAGAAACCTCAGTCACAAACATGCTGTCGCGGCATAGCCTTTGACTCTAGGTGAGTAGATATGGATGGTAGCTTTGCGACAGTGTCTGTGTGAAGTCCTGGGTTTGGTGCTGTACTATGTGATCCCTCAGTGTAGAAGACAGAACCATAGAGCTTATGTTTTCTGTGAGCAGAGGAGTTGTCAGGGCTTGGGGGAAGAGCCCTGCAGGGCTCCATAGACCATAGTCGGAGAGCTGCTGTGGACTGCTTGGCTATCTTTCTTTGGGAGTTGGCACCCAAGCCATTGTCACTCTGAGCCATAGCAAACAAGAGGTGTGTGTGATACAGAGCAGTTCTGGGTGTGATGTCTCTTACAGAGGAGAGCTGGGGAGACAGCTCTCAGTGGTCAGAACATATCTCCTCCCCTGGACATGCCTAGGACTTGAACCCCTCTGACCCAAGCAGGGCAGGGTGTGCCAGTTCAGGTCCCTGTCCTCAGCCGGCAGAGCTTTCGTTCCATCCCGGCATCCTGGTCTCCTTCACAGGCCCTGAAGTATGCCTTCCAGACCCACGACCGCCTGTGCTTCGTGATGGAGTACGCCAACGGGGGCGAGGTGAGCTCTGCCACCTGGCTCTCATGGTGGGAAGGGAGGGAGGAATGGAGGGAGGGAGGCGAAGAAGACCTCGGCGAGAAGGGGTGTGCCTGTGTGCGGAAGGAGAGAGACAGACTATGAAGAGAGGTTTATTGAATGCTCCCCTGAAGCAGGTAGTACCAGATCACTTTGAAGGTGGAGGCAGGCTGGGGAGGCTAAGTGCGTGACTCACCCAAGGTCACACTGCTGCTGTGTTGCTGGGTAGTATTCAAAGCCAAGTGCCAGTGCCAGGAAGGTGTTCTTGGCATCCCTGAGAAAGCACGAGTCTGTCCCATGCCTCTGTCACTGCATTGGTTCCACTGACTGCTTCACTTCCATCACCTACACATCTCACTGCCCATCCCCTCACACTGTCCCCTCACACTGTCCCCACTGCCCGTCCCCTCTGTCCTGTCATTGGCACCTCCCACTCATTGCTTACTCTCCAGCCCTTGCTTCCTTGCTTATTAATAGCTAATTGATTAACGTGCTTATTTGTTTAATTTTAGGCAAAATCTCATTCAGATAGCCCAGGCTGGTCTCACACTCATTCTCATTCTGTAGCTGAGGTTGGCCTTGGCTTCCTGATTCTCTTGTTTGTACCTTCCCTGTACTAGGATTACACACCAGCCTCGCACCAGCCTCAGCTCTTTGTTTTTAATAGTCTTGTGTACCCAAGGCTAGCCAGACTCAGCCTGCACCCAGGGCTGACCTTGAATTCCTACTCTGGCTCAGCCTCCGTGCTGAGCTTATGTGGAGTCATGTCCCGCCGGATTACATCTGCTCTTTCTCGTTTCCTCGTGTGCCTGTGCTATCCTTTCTTGGTTCTCCTTGCTGGAGCCTGTCTGCTCTGGGGCAGATCCCGGGCTTCGGCCCAGGTCTCTGGGAACCAGGGCTAAGGCCTGCCTCCTCTCCCAGCTCTTTTTCCACCTCTCTCGGGAGCGAGTCTTCACGGAGGATCGGGCGCGCTTCTATGGAGCAGAGATTGTGTCAGCTCTGGAGTATTTGCACTCAAGGGATGTCGTGTACCGTGACATCAAGGTGAGAGGACGGTCTGCGTGCAGTGCAAGTGTCGGGTAGGGGACAGTGCACAGGATCCGGGCTAGCCCACGGCACACACCTCAGACAGTTGTACAGTGAAGACCTGGGAGTACCCCAGGCTGCTGATGGGGGTGTCAGTTGGCACCACCCAGAGCATAACTTGGCAGTGATGCCAAAACTATGTGCCAGCCATCTGCCCTTCAGCACACTAGAAACAGGGACATGTGTTCACCAGGGAAGGTGTGCACACGCTCAGAGCAGCACACTGTTGCTGCCACCCGCAGTACCTGCCGTCAAAGAGTGTGCAGCCCATTGCGGGAAAGGGCCGAGCGGATGAGGGGCCTCTCCTAGGTGAGTGTGGGATGAAGCTGGGCAGTGGGGAGCAGGAGGCCCTGCTTCTAGGCCCAGCACAGCACAGACCCGAGAGAACCGAGTAAAGGAAGGGCTGTTAATAACTGGACTCCCAGGGTTCTACTGTGTATGTTGTGTGCTTTATAACTAAAAGAAAATCTGAGCCATGCATTCATTGGTAGTACACATCTTTAATCCCAGGACTCAGGAGGCAGAGGCAGGCGGATCTCTGAGTTTGAGGACAGCCTGGTCTACAGAGTGAGTTCCAGGACAGACAGAGCTACACAGAATGACCCTATTTAAAAACAAACAAACAAAAACCCGAAAACCCAGGCTCATGCTTCTAATTCTAAAACTTGAGAGGCTAAGGCAAGAGGATTGATTTGAGTTTAACGCTAGCTGTAGCTACATAGCGACCTTATCTCAAAAAAACAAATTCTGAGAACATAGTACCACTTACACTGAACCTTAAGAACTAAAGCCCAGGCTAGGTTTGATGGCTTAGGCTTTTAATCCCAGAAGAGGCCAACTGCTGCGATTTTGACCTGTTTGAAAAAGAAAAGAAAGGAAACTCACAGTGCATGTGCTGTGGCCCCTTGTCCCCAGGAATCCCTGATGTGACAGCTTGCCACCCCAAACTACTGCCTCTCCAGCAGTGGTTCTCAGTCTTCCTATGCTCTGATCCTTTGATGCAGTTCCTCGTGGTGCGGTGAGCCTGATCACAGAGTTCTTCCTGTTGCTCCTTCCTGACTGCTATTGCTGCTGTTGCGGGTCACAGTGCGAATGCGCGTTTTCCTTGCTCTTAGGAGTCATTAAGCCCCACAGGCTGAGAGCTGCCTTTGGAAAGAAACTCTGGGAGGATCTGTCCCTCATATATTGGCTTTTTTTTAAACAGCTGGAAAACCTTATGCTGGACAAAGATGGCCACATCAAGATCACTGACTTTGGCCTGTGCAAAGAGGGCATCAGTGACGGGGCCACCATGAAAACCTTCTGTGGCACCCCGGAGTACCTGGCGCCTGAGGTGTCTGGGGCTGTGGGCAGGGAGCGTGCGGGCCAAGGGTGGAGGGAGCCCAGAGGTGGAGTCCCTCTGTCCCCTGCCTGGCTTATCATTCCTCCCTCAGGTGCTAGAGGACAATGACTACGGGCGCGCCGTGGACTGGTGGGGGCTGGGCGTGGTCATGTACGAGATGATGTGCGGCCGCCTGCCCTTCTACAACCAGGACCACGAGCGCCTCTTCGAGCTCATTCTCATGGAGGAGATCCGCTTCCCACGCACACTCGGACCCGAGGCCAAGTCCCTGCTGGCTGGGCTGCTGAAGAAGGACCCTAAGCAGAGGTGAGGCCTGGGAGGGGTCGTCCCCTGAGCAGGATGCGCCTTCCTGCACTGCCTCTTCTGAGGGGACATAGGGATGCAGCATTCCTTACGGCCAGCCTGGGCTCACAGGGCTATCTGAGGCTGAGCCAGTGTGTGAGCTGTCTGCCTTGTAAGCCTACCCCACTACCCTGTCACCTCTCCATGGATAAAGACGAGGCCAGTTGTGAGGCTGCTTCATCCCAGAGTGCCTTCCCCTGCCTCTGACCTAAGCTATGAGCTCCCCAAACCTAGGTCCCCTCAGAAAAGGGGTTTGTACTAGGACAGCACCATCAAAAGCTGTGCAGGGACCTCAGACCCTAGGTTATGTCTGCCTTAGCTCTGAGCCTGCAGTGTTGGGTGCTGGTGGCTGGTGACAATCGCCTCTCCACCCAGGCTCGGCGGAGGTCCCAGTGATGCAAAGGAAGTGATGGAGCACCGGTTCTTCCTCAGCATCAACTGGCAGGACGTGGTGCAGAGAAAGGTGAGGACTCCTGCCTGCCTGCATCGGGCTTACCTGCCACAGGCGACCTGCCGCTGCTGACTCCAGGCCCCTCTCCACAGCTCCTGCCACCCTTCAAACCTCAGGTCACTTCAGAAGTGGACACAAGGTACTTCGATGATGAATTCACCGCCCAGTCCATCACAATCACACCCCCAGACCGATGTAAGTATCTGGGGCACCATGGTCCCTGGGCCTGACTGGATGGCTGAGAGCTGGGGTCCGCCTTGGGGTCTGTTGGCCAGGAGGACCTTGGTTGGCTGGCTGTATTGTGTCTGGCACCTTTCCCCTAAGATAGACTTGCAAGGCCTGCTGTTGGGGAAGGATCATCAAGGACTATGGCTACAGTATGTTTTGGGGCTTGGGAACAGTCCTGATCTTTGGTCCAGAGCACTGTCTGGACTGTGTTCTTGATCTGAAGCTACCCCAAGGCTGGGTACTCAGGGAGCCCCCCGTCCTGGACAGCCCCGAACCCTCAGAGCTTTCCTAGGATCCCAGGGCTAGGGAAGCCGGAGAAGCTACCTGGCCTGGCAGTGTGGCAGCCAAGAGTGCATTCTTGGCAGGAATGCCTCTGGGTACCTCTGGGTTCTCTGAGAGAGAACCCTGTAGGAAAGGGACAGGCTGTGGGCAGGCAGATGGGGCCTGGGAGAGGCAAGAGAGCATGGGGTTAAAGTAGAAAGTTCTGGGGGTCATCTGGGAAGTGGAGGAGACCTCTGCCATGAGAACTTCTGTAAGGGTTCTGCATGCGGGGACAGAATTATGCCAGGGCTATTGACAGTCCCTTGGCTGCAAGTGAGTATGGGTGGGTAGGCCAGGCTAGACCCTGGTAGTAGACAGTGCTGAGGAGGGGGAAAGACATTCAGAAGACCCAGCCAGGGGAGGAAGCCATAGCTAAGGCCTCTCTCCAGAAGCAAGCTGCTTGCCTTTGGTGCTAGGCCCCCACTCCTGAGCAGGTTTTCCTGTCATCCAGCTCACTTCGCTCTAGGGTACTTTCCCAGTGAGGTGGGGGTGGGCAAGACTGCCGCTCCTTCATCTCCATGCATCTCCACCCAATCCTACAGATGACAGCCTGGGCTCGCTGGAACTGGACCAGCGGACACACTTCCCCCAGTTCTCCTACTCAGCCAGCATCCGAGAGTGAGCAGCCCTCTGCCACCACAGGACACAAGCATGGCTGCCATCCACTGCCTGGTGGCTTTTTAAAAAGAACTTTTTTTGCCTTTTGGTTTGTGTTCCCTTCCCTGTCCCCTCATCCCATATCCAGTTTCTTCTTCAGTTCTTGCTCAGACTTAGCAGTCCTGGCGGCCCTGTCCTCTGGCCCCCACTCTGTTCCAGATGCATGCTGGGAGCTGCCCAAGGACAGGCTGCTGGGAGGATGGAGACTGAGGTCACTAATCACCACCAGCCTCCAGGAGGGTGACTTGGGGAGCCATGGGGTCCCCTGGATTTGGAGGCAAGCCAGCGGAGGACACATCTAGAAGTACCCCCTGCCCCAGCACCCCAGCTGCCTTCTATGCTGTCATCTGGGCAGTCTCTCCGCTGCCACCCTACCTGGGGCAGAAAAGCAATAATGTCCAGGGACAGGCAGAAGCCTTCAGAAGCTGAGGGATCTGGGTTTGGTTCCATGGAAAATGGAGGCAAGTCCCTGGATCTTCACGGGGCATCCAGGAGCAGGAGCTGCCTCCTCAACCTGCCTCTTCCTCCTAGGCTGCTCTCTTGATTCTCAATAAAGCAGGAGGAACGTTTGTGGGCAGCCCTTCTGCCCACAGCCCAGTGCCTTACCAGGGCTTCCTTCTAGCCAGCCTTGCCTCCAGCTGGGCCCCTTTGGATGGCTCCATTCTCTGCCTGGGGCAGAGGGAAGCCAACCTTGGCTGTTACACATCTCACACCGAGACAGTATTGGGCCCCTTGGACTTGACTGGGGTCTGAGAGGGGACAGAGATGGGGACAGGTATCTCTGATACACAGTGGGGTGGAGTCTGCCTCATCTCCAGGGCCCCTGTTCTGGAGCCTTAAAGTGAATGTTTGAGTGAGAGTTTGAGTGCTGTGGGTGCAGGTGTGCACCCCGACCTAGCAGTGAGCATCTCAGACTCCTGGGATGCTGGTGCCCACAGCTGTCTGCAGCACTTGTGTGAGTGGGCTCAGGCCTCAACCCCAGCCTGAGTGTTTGATCCCATGGGGTGCAGCGAGTGCAGGCAAATGACCTGCTGCTCTGGCCATGTCCCCCCCTCCTCAGTATCTCTGGGTGTTTGGAAATGAGTTCTCCTGGTTCTGCTCTCCCACCACACCCCCAGAATAGGTGGATTTCAGAAAGGCAGTAGGGTAGGGTAGCCGGGGATGGTTATGGGGGTCATCTGTTTTTTACTTTTTATGCGTGTATGTTTATCTGAGAGTTTTCTCCCATCCCTACTGGCCTTTTCTTACTCCTCGTATTTGTACGGTACAAGCAATAAAGACACTCATTTCAGACCAGGAGCCAGTCCACATTTCCTTAACCACCCCCCTCCTCTCCTGGTACTGGAGTACCAGGTCCTGCCTCTCTGAGGTCCATGGAGCCATGGGGATGGAACACGTGCCCGTGGGAAAGTGGGAGGTGGATCCTGGCTGGGAGGATCTCCTCCAGGGAGATGGGCACTGCGGAGGAGAAGGGGGATAGTGGCTGGGTGGGTTCTCTTGGGGAGGAATGGGTTCAGGCCATTAGAAACTGCCAGGTTTGGGGCAGCTGGTGTCAGAGCGGCTCTGAACAGGAAGCACATGTGTACTGTGGCAGTACAAGGGGTGGTTCATTCACTTGGCCTCTGAGCCCTAGAATGGTTTTTATGTGGAACCAGGAAGCCTTAATGTCCCCAAATGCCATCATAAAATCTGTGACTTAACAGCACTTGTGGTAACTCCCGGCAGGAACACCTGAACATTGACTGCAGCTGCACAGGTCTAGGACTGAACCCCATGCTGAACCTCTGGGTTGTGGGGCTCACTGGGGTACCCAGGGCCCAGGCACACAGAGGGCCTGGTGCAGGGGATTTATTCCAGGTTTTACTAGAATTGGGGGCACCACAGGCATGAACATCTGAGAGCTAGAGAGTGGGCTGTGGGAAAGCCAAGCCTGTTCAGACAGCTTTCCCAACTGCGCAGGTCCAGGATGGGTGCGGCCTTGTAAAGAAGTGTGCCCCGTAGCTCTGACAGGAGAAGGCGAAGCCTCTGCTGCGGTGTTACAGCTCACTGTGGTGTTTGACTCTAGCATTTGACAGACCCTAGGTTCCCTTTCAAACCTAGGAAAAAGAAAAAAAAAAAAATGCCTTGTATTTCCCTGGGCTGCAGCCCCTCAGTTACAGATGGAAGAGTTTCTTATGTCACCTTGTGTGACTCATCTCCCAGTGGGACACATTCCTGCCTACCTCAGGTTTTCAACAGCTTCTGGTAAGGGGCCTCCAGCCAGCTGTTCTGTAGCAAACACGCATCCTTCCATGTGCCTGTGCTGCTTAGTTTGAGGGACAACGTTTTCGTAAATACGACCCATTTCATTGGAAATGGACTTCAAACACTTTACAAGAGTTTGTTTTCTCCCCAGTTTATGTGTTTATAAACTTCTCAAGAAGCAGTGAGCCCCCACAGCCCGGGGTCTGGGGTGGCATCACTGTGGGCTTTGACATGAACCCTGGCCTGCCTTTTGTGCATCCCTCACTCTTGCCGGCTGAGGCCATGCCTGGGCCATGTCCCTTCACTGCCATACCTGAGGAATTTTGCAGATGTCCTCAGTCTTCTGGGTCCTTGGGGAAATGACTTGGAGCACACTAGTGTATTCTCAGGGATCAGGGGACACTGTGGCCTCGTGCTCCCAGTTGCTTTACACGGCTGCATAGGGCATAGGCGTGTGCCTTCCATCACCAAGACTTTACTTAGGTTTCTGGTTCCTTTTTCCCCCCTCTGCTATCATCAGTGCTGTAATAAAAAATAAAAGTAAGTCTCCATCTTGCTGTGTTTGTACTTTGGTATTTGTGGCCTATATCCTATGATCTTCGAATGTGCTGACTAGTTTTAAAATGTGTTCGGATCTGAAGGAAAACTTTCTGGTCAGGAGTGGTGGTTATGCTTGTAGTTCCAGTACGGGGCCAGGTGGGTACGTGTCGGAGGTAAAGCAAGAGGGATTACAAGGTTAAACCTAGCCTAGGCTGTGTAATGAGACCTCCGCAGGCTTCAGAGATGGGATGGAATGAAGGAAACAGATAACAGATGGTTCCAGGACCTGCAGTAGGAGGAATAAGATGAGCCAATAGCATCTCTTGGACCTGCTTGAAATAACCCACACAGTTCAGGGGCCCAGTTGGCAAGTTCATGCCATGCAAGCATGACATGAATTTAGTCCCCAAATGTGGTGTGGTGGCTAAGAACTTTTTTTTTTTTTTTTTTGGTTTTTCGAGACAGGGTTTCTCTGTGTAGCCCGGGCTGTCCTGGAACTCACTCTGTAGACCAGGCTGGCCTCGAACTGGGCTAAGAACTCTTACAGGAGACAAGAATTGTGTTTCCAGAACCATGCTGGGTAGTTCATAACCACTTGTGATTCCACCTCCAAGGGATCCGATGCCCTCTGGCTTTCATGGACATTACAGTGGAATAGACACAGAAGGAGGTGCAGTGGTGACCTGTGCGTGTTATCCCAACGCTGGAGCACTTTGGGCCTTGCTGGCCACACATTCCAGCTAAACAAGGGAGCTCCAGGTTCAGCGAGACTGTGTCCCAAAGTGGGAGGCTGGAGAGACGGAGCAGCGTGGAGGAGCACTAGCTGCATTTCCAGTGGACGAGGTCCTGCTTCCAGCTCCCACAGGGCAGCTCACAACCATCTGGAAGTTCAGGTGCAAGGGATCTCACGCTGGCTTCTGGCCTCCATGGTGCCTGGTGTACACACTGCACAGACAGTACACATTAAATAATTTTAATAAGGTGGAAGGTGATTGAAGATACTGAACCTCCAGCCTTCATAGATGGGTGCATGCAAACCGTAGGCCCGAGGCTGTAGATCAGTGGCAGCATGTGTTCATGTGCAAAGCTGTGGATTCCATACCCAGCACCAAAAATAGCCCAGAGACATATATAGATCCCAAGCCGGGCAGCGGTAGGACATGCTGTTAATCCCAGCACTCAGGAGACAGGCAGGCAGATCTGAGTTTGAGGCCAGCCTGGTCTACAGAGTTAGTTCCAGGACAGCCAAGGTTACACAGAGAAATGTCTCTCTAAAAGAACACACACACCATTCAGTGTGAGTGACCAAACACCAGAGTCAAGAGGAAGATCTCCCAGCAGACAAGGCCAAAGACAAGACAGTTAACACCATAATATTGGACACTGACTAGTCCTGGGGAGGACTGATGGATCTGCCTCCAAGTACAGTAACAAGCCTTTCCTGGGATGTAGGCTGTGCATTCTCAGGGGAGACAGACAGCTAATATGTTTTGGATCCGATATATGTCCCAGAATGCTAGCGTGTATGTATGGCTTATTCCCCTGGTGCTGGGTGTGACTGGGTCATGGTGTGCCAACCTCACGGGCTCTTAGGATGCTGAGCTGGCTGGAGGGAGCAGGTCTGTCAGCTGTTATGGCCCCTTCTGCTGCCTGGCTGTTGGGAAGCAGCTTTGGTTGTTTTCATGCTCTCCTGCTACTGTGTTCTTTTTGCTGCAGACGCACATGATGGGCCATACAGCCACAGAGTGAGACGGCTAATGGCATGAGCTGAAATAAGGCCTCCTGAGTTGTCTTTGTTAAGTATCTTGTAATGGTAATGGCAAATTTGAGACTATTTTGCAATGTAGCACAGACTGGCCTGGAACTCAAGATCTACCCACCTCTGTCTACAGGATGCTTGGATTGTGTGCACGTGACTCTGTGTGTGTGTGTGTGTGTGTGTGTGTGTGAGAGAGAGAGAGAGAGAGAGAGAGAGAGAGAGAGAGAGAGAGAGAGAGAGAGATTGAGATATTTATTAGGCTGGTTTATAGGCTATGGTCCAGCTAGTTCAACAATGGTTGTCTACTGACAGAAGGGCCACAAATCCAGTAGTTGTTCAGTCCACAAGACCGGATGTCTCAGCTGGTTTTCAGTATACGCTAGAATCCTTAAATCGGCTCTAATGCCCGTGAAGGAATGGACTTGCTAGCTAAAGTGAGAACAAGCATGCAAAAAGCAAAAGCTTCCTTCTTGCATGTCATTTATATAGTTCCCTGGTAGAGGACTTGTTCAGAGTGGACAAGGCTCTTTGCAACCTCCAAGGTTGCAGAAGGATACAAAACACCCTGTTCTTTGTTCTGCACTTGGCCAAAGCAGTTCTCTAGTTCTTTCATGTTTCAGCATTTGTCCAGAGAAAGAACATTCTTTTGCTCAAGGTCCTATCACCAAGGTAGGAAAGAAAGTTACTGTTGACGCACTGTTCCCTTTCCATAGACCTTTATCAAATCTTGTTCGCCTAGCTTTAGGGATCCATTTGTCTTTCTCTGAGGATGTTTATGCATTCCTGGGGACTCTCAACCTACCCTCCAGTGCTTTTCCTTAGAATCCCCAGTGAGGGCTGGGGGTGTGGCTCAGTTATAGACCCTGCCTAGAATCTCCCCCCCACCCCCGTGAGGGGCTGGGGCGTGGCTTTAGTGAAACAAGCTGGAAGCCTCAGGTTCTGGCCCCCTGCAACTCTCCCTTCTTCTAATATTCAAGGTAAGGTGAGTGTCCACACATTCAGTTCCCCTTTGCCTTCCCTTGGATGCTGGCTCCCTCTAGCCGCATCCTTGAGAGAAGAATATGGTGCGACTGCCTTTCCTTGGTATCCTCTAGTCCCAACCTGCCCCAGCCACTCCCAACTCCAGGGATTTATATTAATCTGTCTTTTTAGCTCAAACCTCTAGTTCCTTTTCCTGCTTCGCTTTCCCATTTTTCTCCATGGAGTTCCCTGGAACTGGAGCCCCTGAAGCTGTTCAAGGCAAGCGCTAAGCTCCTAGCCCCGCCCGCCCCGCCCGCCCCGCGGGGGCCCCTGGCCTCAGGGCACTAGTTAGGCAACCACTCGTTTGCTTCGCATCCTGCATCCCGCACCTCCCGGAGCCCCATCTCGACTCAAATAAAGAAATAAATAAAAAAAAAAACAAAACAACCAGAACCCCAAAGTACCTTGGTAGTTTTAAATTCAACAAAAAGTGTTTCAAAAAAAAAAAAAAAAAAAAAAAGCCGGGCGGTGGTGGCGCACGCCTTTAATCCCAGCACTTGGGAGGCAGAGGCAGGCGGATTTCTGAGTTCGAGGCCAGCCTGGTCTACAGAGTGAGCTCCAGGACAGCCAGGGCTACACAGAGAAACCCTGTCTCGAAAAACCAAAAAAAAAAAACAAAAAAAAAGTGTTTCTGTTATTTGGAGAGCCCTTCATCCTTATTGGTCTAATTTCAGCCCCGCACTCGATTTTGACTGGTTGCTTCCTGGGTCCTATTATTCCTCTGATTGGATAATCTCAGCAAACCTCTTAAAGAAAGGAAGAGGCAAATTCTAACCTCTTCCGCCAGGGGGCACTGGCGGGTTTCCTGAGGGCTGCTCTTCAGGAACCAAAAACAAAAACCTGGGATTTTTTTTCAGAGGTGGGAAGAAACTGTTGAGGATGGGAAAGGTGAATAAACCGAGCCCGCCTTATTTACGAAGAGCACTGCCTCGACCTGGTTTGCCGACTTTGCAAATTTTGTAAAACTGATGGAAGATGTATGATTCCATAAACACTAATAATATACATGTATGAATACATCATATATGTATGCATCGTATATACATAATATAGGGTCTTGCTAAGTAGCCCAGGCTGGCCTCAAATTCAGTTTTCTTGCCTTCACATCCTGGGTTCTGGGATCACAGGCATGTATCACAGTCTTGGATAATTCAATGTTATAAAGGATTTATTTATTCTTGTGTGTCTGAGTGAGTTTGTGTGCACCATGTAAGTGCAGGTGCTCTCTGAGGCCAGAAGAAAGCATTGGATTCCCTGGGACTGAAGTTACATGTGGTTGTCACACACCATGTGGCTCCTAGGAACTGCATTCAAACGCTGTGCAAGCTCAGGAAGCGCTAACTCGGAGCCCTCTCTTCAACCCTTAACTTGATACTTTTAATTGATTGTAGAAACCCAACACACCACATCTGCAGGCCTGTGAAGGCATCAGCCTGGGAAAGTGTTTCCTGGTTGAGGGCTGGAATACAGTTTAGTTGGTATACAAAGCCTTGGCTCAGATCTCTAGTGTTGCATAAACTCTAGGCATGGGGATATGTACCTGTAATGCCAACACTGGAAAGGTAGAAACAGGAGGATCTGAAGTGCAGGGTCACCCTCAACAAATAGTGAGGTTGGTCTTTTTTAACTATCTAGTTTTATTTTACGTGCACTGGCGTTTTGACTACATGTATCTATCTCTGTGTGAGATGTCAGAACCCCTTGAACTGGAGTTACAGACAGTTGTGAGCTGCCATGTGGATGCTGGGAATTGAACCCAAGTCCTCTGGAAGAGCAGCGCCATCTCTCCAGATCCCCTGACCTTTCGTTGTTGTGGTTTTGTTTGTTTTTGCCTGCATATGAGTATCTTGAAAAGAATCTCAGAGAGGATTTGAGATTTGCACTTTTTATTTGTGTGTGTGCTTATGTGCGTGTGCAGGTATATGTAGGAGGGGTCAGATGACCACTTTCAGGAGCTGGTTCTACAGATGGAACTCGTGATGTCAGGTTTTGGTGGCTACTGCTTTCACCTACTGAACTATGTTGCTGGCTGATAGTGAAAGAATTTCTTTCCTTTCCCCCCTCTTTTTTAAGTCAGGGTGTCACTGTGTAGTTGTGGCTGATCTGGAAGCCACAGAGCTCTGCCTGCCTCTGTCTCCCAAGTGCCAGGATCACAGGCGTGTGCCACCACAGCCCAGCCACATCTCCTTGGTTGTCCTTACTGTACTAGTGGTTCTGGGCTGTCTGGAAATGAATGAAGGCAAGGGACATAATGGCCAGGTTACAGAGTTACCCTTCCTCCAGGGAGTCCCCAGTCCCACTTCAACCTAGGGCAGATGTCTTCTCTGGATTTCTCCATCTTAGCCATGACCCGTCTCCTGTGCTTCCCAGGGTCACCCACTTTGGGCTGTCACAGCTCTGTCTCCCCACTAGACTGTGATCCTAGGAGATGTGGCTATATCTAAATGATTCTTCTTCTCTCCTCCTTCTTTCTCCTCACTCCATTCTCCCACACCCACCTTTTCTTTGTAGCCCATGGCTGGTCTGGAGTTTCCTCTTTAGCACCAGATTAGCTTCAAACTTTACATCCTCCTGCCTCAGAGTGTGAGCACAGGCAGGTGCTACCCTATTTGGCTCCCCTCCAATCCCCCCCCTTTTTTTTTTACCATGACCCATCACCCCCCAGAACAGAAATTGAGCAATGGCTATTTGTGTGTTACATAAATAATCTATTCCAACGTGTGTATTATTGTCCCGCACTACAGTACTCTTGGTAATTTGAGGGGACTGTCCAAATCCAGGGAGTCCCCAGTCCCAGTTCAACCTAGGGCAGATGTCTCTTCTGGATTTCTCCATCTTAGCCATGACCTGCTTAGCCATGCTTCCCAGGATCACCCACTTTGGGCTTCCAAAGTGAGAAACCAGTGTCTGAATCCGGGCAGCTTGACTCCCTATCCTGTATTCTTATCCAACATGCCAAATGACTAGTGAGCTGAAAACCAGCTTTCCACAAAACTGATATCTGCCCGCTCAGGCTTTTTCTTCTAGAAATCTCCAGGAGAGCATGCAGGCTGGTGGGAGGATGAGGACTGTGGGGACAAGGGAAAGGCACCAGAACAAGTAGACCCAGGCAGATTTGAGGGTGAGTGAGGGAGTTTGGAGGGGTTTTTCTAGACCCATAGGGGGCAGCCGGAGACGGCAGCCAGAGATGTGGGGGCGGAGAAAGGGTGGGGACCGGCCCCGCGGGGGGCGATGCGGTAGCTGCAGCGGCGGCCGCAGGAGTTTCCCACAATGCAGCGCGGCGCGCTGTCCCCGGTGCTGATGCTCAGCGCTGCCCCGGAGCCTCCACCGCGCCCGCCTCCCGCCCTTTCCCCGCCGGGGCCCGGCTCAGCGCCTCGCCATGGCTCTGCTCGGTCGGGTCCTGCCCCAGAGCCGTCTGGGGGCCTGGCCGCGGCGCTCGACAGCAGCCTGCGGGCTGCCGTGGCGTTCAAGCGGAGGGTCAGCGTTGCTACCGAGAGAAGAAGTTCCGAGAAGCCATTGGCAAGTACCACCGGGCACTGCTGCAGCTGAAGGCGGCTCAGGGGCCCGCCCTGGCGGTCTGCCCGCCCCCTCCCCGGGACCACCACCAGCCCGGGGCCCGCCCGCCTCAGCGAGGAGCAGCGTCGCTGGTGGAGAACACAGAGTTGAATGTTACGATTCTCTCACTGGTACGGGGCCCTCGGGGGCACAGAGGACCCGGGTGAGACGGGTGGGTGGTGAGGGGCAATCAGGAGGCTCTAGGGCCTGGGGGTGGTGGCTGGAAGCTGAAGGAGTCAGGGATGTGGTCTGACGGGGAAGACTTCAGAACTTGATGAGGACAGGAGTTGGGAGTAGATGAACAGAGCTTCTTGGACGGAGTAAACGTGCTTGGATAATGAAACGGGCTCTGGACTCGGTCTTCTAAGCCCCACTTCCCTAAGTCTCCCCCCCCCGCCCCGGTTTGCCACGCATGAGCCAAGGTTAGAAAGGCTTACCCTGCACTGGCTATTTCGTTCTTGGACCCTCACTTCTATAATTGCTTGGGAAACCTCCTGCTAATTGCTTTAGACTTGTCTGTCCTGCGCCCTCTAGCGGCGGCGCAGATAGATCTTATATTAATGGGCTAGCCGATTAGTGTCCTCTGGTGGCCAGAGCAATCCCTTAGGCCCAGGGGGAAAGGCCGGTTATTCGAGGTCCTGTGACCCCTAGGGGCTGCAGGCTGTGTCTGAGAGTACAGGGTCTCTGCATCCCGACAGCTTGCCTCCTGCAGTCGGAGCTGGTGAACTACGAGCGTGTGCGTGAATACTGTCTCAAGGTGCTGGAGAAACAGCAGGGCAACTTCAAGGCCACCTATCGTGCCGGCATTGCCTTCTACCACCTGGGTGATTATGCACGTGCCCTGCGCTACCTACAGGAAGCCCGCAGCCGAGAGCCCACAGGTGAGTGGCAGGGCTGGGCTGGGCTGGGCTGGGCAGGAGGTTAGAGCAGAGGAAACCAAGGCAGGAGGACCAGGGCAGAGCCAAGCTACCCCAGGGAAGTGCTCTGGATAAGCTCTCTCCAGCTACCCAAGACTCCTCATACACCCACCCATCATCCATCCACCTTCCCCCAGCCAGTTCTCATCACTGGGAATTGAACCCAGGGCCTCATGCACGCAAGGCAAGCACTCTACCAACTAGGCTACATCCCCAAAGCACTGACCCATCCGCGCCCCTATCCACTCATCCACAATGGCCTTGAATACTTGTCCCCCACACCCATATTCCTTCACTCCCTCCCGGTCACATTCTGCTCCTCAGTCACTGTTTCCCGCCACTCATCTGCTCATAAAGCTTCTCTGTCCTTGGGGAGAGCAGTCGGGGTACTTGTGTGTCCGTGTGTGTGTCTGTGTGTGTGTGTGTTAGACGTGACAGAAGCCCTTGATGAGGGAACACAGCAGGTGCTGGATGCAAGGCTGTGGGAGCAGAGGCAAGATTAGCTTTCCTGTGTGGTTTGGTGAGAACACTTGTCACTTGGGGATGAGTGGAGGTGAGAGGAGCCTCTCCACGGAATGCTGCTGCACGTGTGAGGTAGGAGGTGTGAACTGTCTCTGGGAGGCTGGTACAGCTGAGGCGCTGGGAGTGCAGTCACTGACTGTCCTGAGGACACGGGCTGCTGTCTCTAGACACCCAGATAATGTTCCCGTCCCTCCCCTGCAGACACCAATGTTCTTCGCTACATTCAGCTGACTCAGCTGAAGATGAACCGTTGCAGCCTCCAGAGGGAAGACAGCGATAGTGGCACTGGAGGCCCAGCTCGGAATGTCGTGGGCTGAGGCCGAAGGGCAGCCTCTTATTCCCTCCAACCTCACTGGGCAACTTCCCCGACTCATGTGACCCCTGTTTACTGGTAAAGCTCCTGCCACCGGTGTCTCCTTTGTGTGATCTTATTGTGGGGATGAAGGAGCGGCTCTAGGAGTGACCTGGGTGTCACTTCCTCAGGAATCTAGAGGCCCAGGGAGGAAATGTAGGGTTTAAGGGTGTCCCATTGTGGGGTAAGTCAGTATCAGGGCCCAGGCTGGGGAAGCACACACAGCCAAGCTTGGTAGGGGGCAGGGGTTACCTTTAATGCTGCATTTTGTGCCAAATCCCCCACAAATGTCCTGTCCCTGAGTGTCCCTGCCCACCCTCTCCCCACAGCAGGTTGGGCTCAGAGCTCTACAACCTGGGGTACAAAGGAATAAATTAAGTGTCCTCCCCTCCCCCTTCCCCAATAAATAGAGTGAGTATCCTGCCCAGGGCCTCCCCCGCCTTGGCAAATGGTGGGCTGTGGCGGGGCCTGGGGCGCTACATTCATGGCTGCCCAGGCGGGTGGAGTCGGGCAGATCTCAGTGAGAGCCGTAGGCCCCACACAGGGGCACTGTGCTGTCCTGGCTCTGGCCCTCCATGTCCATGTCCAGCAGCGTGGGCTGCACGCCGGGGGGCCCGGGGCTCTCTGGAGTGTCTGGCCTGCTTGGAGGCGAGATGCTGAGTGTCCGGCCAAAGGAGACCAGTTTCCAGGGGTCCAGACGGGGGCGGCTGGCAGCTGGCCGGGGTCTTGGGGCAAAGGTGAGGGTGGTGGGGCGACCAGGGAACTCCAGGGGCCGGCGTCGGGTGGGGAACAGGGCCTGGGGGTCGGGCAGTCGAGGGAAGTCCAGGGGGTCTCGAGGACCTAGGGAAAGAGGACCACATGCGGTGAGGGGTTGGGGTAAAGGGGCCATTTCTACGTCAATACTCATCCTTGGAAAGTAGTTACCGGCTTCTCTTGAACACTCCTCAGATCTCGCTATGCCTGGTTTCTAACGGCCGCAGCCATTACAGCCCTGTACAGCCCCTGAGCGGCTCTCACGGCCTCCAACGGCTTGTTCTTCCGGAAGACTTGTAAAATGTGACAGGCTGGCCTGGGACTCTGTAGCAGAGGATGACCTTGAACTCCAGAGCACGGGTTGTAGGAGTGTGTTTTATGTGGTGTCGGGGATCACACCTGACATGTTAGACAATCATTCTACCTGGCTCATTCTCCCATCTTAGGGACAGAGTGTCATGTAGCCAAGGCTGGCCTCGAACTCTGGACATGGCCCAGGATGGCCATAAACTCCTAATGCTGAGTCCTGGGTTCACAAGTGTATGCCACCACTCCCAGTTCATGCCTCATCTCTGAAGCGATCAAAACAGCACCTTGCTGGGGCAGAGAGGGTCAAACCTGATCCCAGTAGCTGTAAACCGGAACCTGGGCCTATAGGGTACAGGTAATTCCTGACCATGCCATCCTGACCATATTGCTGGCTAATGAGCAGAGAGAGGACAGTGCTGAGAGCTACCAGTGCTTCCACTTGCCATCAAGTCACCTACTCTGTCCTTGCAGACATGACATTGTTACCCCCCAATTTATCATGTCTCGGGCATCCCCAAGCCCCACAGTGGCCCCCGGCAATGACAGCTGGGGATGCTCGGAAGGAGACCCGGTCAGTAGCCTGTGAAAGATGCCTTGTACAGGCCCCACTCACCGTGGTTGGTGAGCTCCGGAGGCTCCCGCTGTCTCAGAGCCCCATCTGATGGCGTCCGCCTATGTCCACGGCTTACGGCGTGGGCGGCAGTGACGTGAGTGGGCGTGAGCGACTGTCGGGGGTCTTTCTTGAAGCTCTCCAGCTCCACGTCCACAAGAGGATTGGTGCTCGGTGAGGGCGCGATCGGAGAGGGCGGCGGGGAGGGCGCGACGGGGGCAGCCTCGTCACTGTCAGAGCGCAGCAGTGAGCGCGTGGAGTTACAGTCAGATACAGAGGACAGTGACACCAGGGTGGCCGAGGGTGCCAGGCCCAAGCCTGGGACTGTGTCTTCCCGGCGACCTCCGGGGCGCCCGGTTGGGCTGAGACCCCGAGGGAAGCGGCCAGGGCGCGGGAAGAAGAGACCGTCCAGCCAGCGCCGCTGCTCCTCACCGTCCCCAGCCCGTGCCTCGGCCACGTCGGCGCCCAGGCCCACGGCACTCAGCAGTGTGGCGCAGCCCAGCAGTGCCAGGTCACAGCGCCTACGAGCTCCATGTCCTGGCCGGGAGGGGGTCGCAGCCGGGGGCTCCCAAGGTGCCTGAACACAAGGAGAGGGCTCGGCGGGCAGAGGCACCTTGAGGTAGGACGGGGTGGAGTAGGGGGAAGGGGGCACGCTGTTGCCTTCATCTGCCTCCGCAAATTCTTCTGCAATCAGAGAGGTCCGTCACTCAGCTGGCCCTGACTTTCCTCACCTTCCCCTAGAATTGGTGGCAAAGGCTTCCTCCAATGACTTCCAATAATAGCGCCTACACCCCACCCACCCCCACTCTCTAGCTGCCACCACTCCCCAGAGCACCCACACTCTTACCCATCTCATTGAGGCTGGCAAAGCCTGGGGCCATGGGGGTATGCTTGGGGGATTTGCCCAGGTTGGGGGCGCTCGAGGACCACTGCTTGCTTCCTTCCCCCAGGGCCTTGAGCCTGCAGGGACACAGGGAGACAGGGTCAGGGCCAGGGGCAGGCAGGTACAGGGGCAGGCAGGCAGCTGACACCCGTACCTCTCCTCTCCTCCAGCCCGCTCCTTTTGCAAAGTGGAACTGGGGCCCCAGGTCCTGCCTTTCTTCTTGCCCCCAACCAGTTCTTCCTTCTTCGGTGGCCCACTACGGCTCCATGTCCCACTGCCACTGCTGCCACCACAGTCCATGGGAGTCACTGCACGGAGAGGAGTGATCGCCAGTCACAGAGAGGCCCTGTCAGTCCATTGACCGTTCTGAGGGCTACTGCTGGGCGTGGCCTAACTCAACAAGTCAACCTGCTCCTTCTCAAGCCTTCTCAGCTCCTGACCGTGTCCTCCTCCCCTACCTAAGCCTTCAGGTGCACTCTGGTTGGCACAGCCCCGAGTTCTGGAGACTGAGGTTCCCGCATGCACTCCGGCTCTACTGTCTGTTATCGATGTCTGGACAGACACGCCTCCCTCCAGGTTGTCTTCTGACCTCCACACGCATCCACTGCACAAGCGCACCCACGCACACGCAGCCACATACAGTTGCAAATGTAATAAACATAATGAGTTTAGAGTCTAACCTGGGAGACAAAGTGAGGCTGTCTCAAAATGAAAACAAAAGGCTGGGAAGGAAGCTAGCTTGTAGAGCGTTTGCCTCTTAAACAGAATCCCTCATGAGCCCATGAGACAGGCATGCAAAGGAAGGGTTAGTAGCTTGGGATTTCATTTGGATTGAGTGCTGCGATCTCCCCTTGTGTGGACAGCAGCCCCGGTCCCTCACCCGCAGGGACTACGCACACACCTCCAGAGCAGGCGCCTATGCCAGGCTCCCTGTGCTTCCCAGCTTTAAATAGTATGCACTTCTCCACCCCTGGTAACAACTAAATTTTGATGGCTCCATTCAAGTGTGCCCCTAAGTATCTGGATACATGAAGAACAGAAGGGTTGATCCAGCATAAACTGGTTTTACCCTTTATTCTCAAGTCAACTTTTAAGGTAAATCACCTATTTCCCATCTCACCCCTCTGCATAACTAAACACAGGCATACCTACACACACACACACACACACACACACACACACACACACACACACTGCAGCAAGGGCAGGGGCAAAGCTCGACAATAGAACACTCACTTTGCACATATAATGTCATGAGGCCTTGGGCATTGTCAAACATTTTTTAAAAATCAGGGCCGGAGAGACAGCTCAGCGGGTAAGAATACTTTCAAAGGCTGCTTTCAAAGAAGACCCAGGGTTTGGCTGCCAACACCCACATGACAGCTTAAAGCTATCTGTAACTGCAGTTCTGGGAGACTGTGACTCCCTCTTCTGGCTTCCCAGGGCACTGTATACACATGGTGTATGTGCAGAGAAGCAGGCAAAACACTCATACCCAAGAAATAAAAATGAATAATAAAAATGTTTTTGTTAAATAATAAAGTTTTAAAAAATCAGTTAGATTGTGTCTCCATGGCTGTATGTTTTGGCCCTGTAGCCCTCTTTCCATATAATATCCCATCCTTTGCTCTGCCGAGCAGGCCTCTGGGCTGAAACCGTGCTGCCCTTCTCCCTAGCTGTGTCTTTGCTGGGCCTTCTGCCAGGGGCATGCACACTCATAACCTCCAAGGGCACTGGCAGACCTCACCTCAGGCCCCCAGCTGGGTAGCGTCAGCCTTTTGTGACATCCACTTTCCTGGGCTGAGGGTTCCCAGAAGCTGCTAAACTCCTATTTTTGCATGTGCAAGGGTGGCTCTGGGAAAGACATGCATTTGAATGAACAGAGTATAGGATCCACTGTCTCCCATGACAGTGGCTTTGCTCAATCTACTCCAAGCTCAAATAGAACAAAGAGGCAGAGGGGTTTCTGGTTTTGGAACCACCATCTTGGGGTCCTCTTAGGTTGGGCTTGGGTGTGAGGCAGAACAGCCGCTTTCCTGTGCCTCCGGCTTCCGGGACGGACCACACGCCCCAGGGTGTGAACTCTGCGACCAAACTGTCCTAAAGCATGGCCATGCATTCTACTGATGTAATCTCTCTGGAGAACCCTAATACTCCCCACCTCTCAATGTTTGGTGCTGGGGACAGGATACAGTTACAGGCTCTACCACCAAGCTGTACTCACCTCCAGTACCACTGTCTTTTCTTCTATTCCCTTCCTAGAGATGACCTTGTTGTTGATGTATTTTTGCTACCTGTTGCCCCTGGTGAGAACCAGAAATGCCAGCACTATGCTGAGGTTTGCTGACTGACTGTGAGAGCCTTGTGTATACTCACAGCGAATAGCCCTCAGCCGGGGGATGACGCTGGGACTGGCAGGAGGGCTGGCCCCATCGGATCCTTTCCTCTTGTCCAGGGTGGGGGAGGCCTGGACGGTGATCTTATGTTCAAATCCTGAAAGAAAGAGGCATTCGTAAGTGCTGCATCATGGTAAACAAAGGGAGATGCCCTCTGGAGAAAGAGAGGGGATGGCATGCACTGGGTTTCAAAGATGCTCCCCACACCCATCAGCACCTAGTGCTGCCAGAACCCTCTTAGAAATGAGAGTCTTAGGCTTTTCCTGAATGAATAAACTTAGAGAGGTCCAAACTGTGCTTGACCAAGAGCCCAGATCTGAGACTCCACCACTGCCGCAGTTAAGTTTTATGTGACCATGAGCACTTGGGGCAACTGCAGGAGTGGAATTTAATATTTACTTTTGACAAAGTTTAAAGAAGATACTGCATGTGGTAGTTGGAGGCACTAAAGATGCTAGACACAAACTAGGCAGGTGAGTCTACTTTCATCTACCTCAGTTTTCATAAAACCTTAGTATAAGTTTAAAAACACATGACTATTTGCAGTGTCAGAGGTCAAGCCTTTGCATGCTAGGCAAGTATCCAAACACTGAGCTACAGGCCCAGCCCCCCAGGTCAGTTTGGGGGGGCGTGCTGGAGAGCGTACCCCAGTGCTCTGCACCTGTTGGGGTGCTAGGCAAGTGCTCTGCCAGCAAGCCATGCCCCTGGCCCTCTCAGAGCCCCAGCCCCATTACCTGTGTTAGCTCTGGATAAGGTTTCCCTATGTAGCTCTGACTGGCCCTGAACTAGAACAGCCTATCCTAGGCTGTTCTGAAATCAGCCATCTACCTCTGCCTCCCCAGTGCTGGTATTACAGGCAGGTACCATGACGCCTGACATGGGAACTTAGCACTTAGATCAAGATGCGCTACAAATATAAAACACACTGGATCTCAATGATCCGGTGTGAAAACAAGAACATAGCATATCCTAGTGGGGTTTTTTTGTTTTGTTTTTTGGTATTGCTTACATAGATATATTGGGCTGAATAAAACATACCTACTGTCTCACAGTTTCTTTTGTGTTGTGATTTGAGATAGGGTCATATATAGTCTGATCCTTAATTTGTTATACAAGGAAGATGGCCTTGAACTCCTAACCCTCCTGCTCCCACTTCCCAAGTGACAGGATTACAGGCATGTGCCACCAGGCCTGGCTTCTTTTCATTTTTTCAACGTGGCTGCCAGAATAGCTAACATTCTGCAGGTGGCTCCATCTCTACTGGTGGGTACTGTGGCCGGCCCTGGCTCTGTGGTTTCTGTGTCAGGTAGGGAACCAGTCTTTTGTTTTGTTTCAACTGGTACCCAGGGTGGCCCAGTCTGACCTCGAGCTCGTGGTGGTCCTCCTGCCTTTCAGTCTCAGGATGGATGCTGGGATGACCCATGTGAGCGATCATTCCTGGCTTTATGGGTCATCTTCTCTATGTGATGGATACACTTGCAACAGGAAAAAACATTTAGGTGCCGAGGCTGTAGCTCGGTAGGAAAACCACCTTGCCAAGCCTGCGCAATTATCCAAATGAATCAAGCAACCCTCTATGGAGACATCCCACCCCCAAGAAGTTTCTGGGGCGCTCAGGGAGCCGGAAGGTACCGGAGGGCAGGCTGATGCGGCTGCTGCCTTCCCGGAGCCTGAGCAAGCGGCTGCGCTTGAAGTTGCCCTTGCGTTTGCGGACCCTGGGCTTCTCCTGGCTCAGCTGGCTCATGAGCAGGTGCAGCTCACGTTCCACGATGTCCATCTCTCGCTCCGCCAGCTCCTGCTCCCGTCTCCGAAGCTGCTCTTCCTGAAAACGCTGCTCCTGCGCCGCCCGCAATAGCTCCTCTTCCCGGCTGCGCAACTCCTGGTGAGAGGAGATGGGTGGGCCGTAGGTAGGGCTTAGCTGCTGGGGTCGACCCAGGACAGCTGGGTCTTGTGGGCATCAGGGTCTGGGTTCACATCCCTCCAGTTTGGACTTAACTAGCTAAGACAAATGCCCTAAGAGGGACTAAATTAGCGCCAAAAAGGGTGCTTTTTCTCTTTCCTTTTCTTTCTTTCTTTCAGACAGGGTCTCATGAAACCTAGCCTGGCCTTCAACTCACTACACAGTGGAGGGCAACACACACCACCATGCCTGGTTTATGCTGTGCTATGATGTAATCCAAGGTTTACAGTTTGCTAGGCAATCATTCTATGCCCATGCCACACCCCTAGTCTTGATCCAGCTCTCAGCTCTTCAGTTTGTTAAGTAGATCGCCCTTTAGTAAACAAGCAAACAAAAGCAAAGAGTAGGGGCATCTCTCCAGATGGCTCAGTGGTTAAAAGCACTGACTGCTCTGCCAGAGGTCCTGAGTTCAATTCCCAGCAATCACATGGTGGCTCACAACCATCTGTAATGGGCATCCGATGCCACCTTCTGGTGTGCATGAAGATATGAAGATAGCTGCAGTGTACTCATATAAATAAAATAAATAAATAAACCTTAAAAAAAAAAAAAGCAAAGAGTAGTGGAAAACTTCAGACACGCCCCAAAGCAGAGAACAACACCCTTGTTACCCATTATCGGGCTTTGGCAGTCACCTACACCTTGCAAGTCTGTTCCTTTTTCGTTTACTCTCTCTTAATCTGTGCTAGCATACTTATAACATGCAGTGTCACCTGTGAGTACTTCAGTACAGGGGGCCTTTTTCTTATCATTCTGCTCACAGAGAGCTGTCTTAACATGCAAACACACCCTGCAGGGACCCAAGGAGGACGGGGAAGATACAGGGACAGGGCTTCTGAGCTGCCCGAGGCATCAGAGCTGGGGTCTGCACCCCAGCCTTGCCTCCTGCCTTCACCTTCTCCTTGGTCCGCAAGTCGTCAAACATCCGCTGGATCTCCAGCTTCCAGTCTTCCTGCAGTGAGTGGAAGGACTCCAGCGGCATCTGGAACAGGGCTGACTGCTCGATGACCTCCAGCTGATTCAGGATGCTGCCAAAATCTGGTCGCCCATGAGGGTCTGGGTCCCAGCACTCTGGGGTGGGGAGGGGAGGGAGAAGGGGGCAAGGGTCAGCTCAGGGCAAGGCAAGACATAGCTAAGTTCCTGTCAACATGACAAGGGGGACAACGGGAAGGAACCCCAGGACCTGCTCGGAGGGATCCAGGTTCAGACAGGAACCCCACTACAGATGCCCTCCGGAGCTCCGGCTCTGGCCAGAAAATGGGTCTGGGAGTCATGGAGTCAATGATGGGGATGACGCCTATTGGCTGCTTGGGCTCCAGAGCCTTCTCCCCCGTTCCTGGGCCCACTGGAATGCAAGGATGGTATAAAGGGGAGAGGTGTGGCCCAAGGGACCCTGTCCCCAGAGCTGAGCCTACCCTCTCCACAGGGCCCTGGCTCACCCTCCAGTAAGCGGGCAAAGGGCTCGGGGCACGTGGAGGGGATGGGTAGCGTCAGCTTGTTCATGGCCACACCGTAAGCCACGGCCAAGGCGTCGATTTCTCGGTAAGGGACCTCCCCGGTCAGCAGCTCCCAAAGAAGCACCCCGAAGCTGCAGGCGGGGAGAGGGAGGGAGATGCCACAGTCCATCCTAGTCTTCCTGTATCCCAGCCCTCCAATTATCCTATTTCCAGCCTAGCTGATGAGGCCACAGGAGCCTGACTTGACCTCCACAGGCTTGTTCTTCAAGAGGTGGACAGGGTTGTCTCCTGACATCTGTCTACTTTCTGACTCCTAATCAAAATCAAAGTGGGGCCCCAGTGCCTGCCGGGAAATGCCTACTGGGAAATGCCTGCTGGCTGTCCTGGAGGTTACTATGCCCAACAGCTTGGCCTCAAATCTCCAGACCCACCTGCCTCTGCCTCCTGAGTACTGATGTTAAAGGGAGCAACACCACGCCCAGAGCCATCTTCCTAATGAAGTCATCACTTCTTTGTCTTTTTAAAACTGCTTTATTGTGGGAGCAGGGAAGGCTCACACATGGAGGTCAGAGGACAAGGCACAGGACCGGGTTCTCTCCCATCATGTGGGTTCCAGGGAACTAAGTCAGGTCATCAGACTTGGCAGCAAACACCTCTACCCACTGAGCCATCTTGTAGGCCCTAAAATCAGATCTTAAACAATGCTGAAGATAGACTCTCGGACCTCACACATACGCACTGGGCAAGCACTCGAACACTGAGCTAAGGCGTCACCTGTGACAGCAGCAGCCCCCTTCTCCTCTTCCTCCATCTCCAACACAACATGGTCTCACCATAGCCTAGGCTGACCTGGAGCTCACTAGATAGCCCATGTTCAACTGACCCCAAACTAAAGGTCCTCTGCTTCTGCCTCCTGAGTACATGCCTGGCAGGCACATCCTTCTTAGCATTCTTTCAGTGATCCTCGCAGTGTTCCTTCTAAACACCCAGCCTCTTCCTTTGTGATAACTTTTTCCTTCAAGTCTCAACTGAGTGTGCCCCCTCTGCCAGGAAGCCCTCCTTGATCCCTTCTTTGTGTCCCCACAGTACTTACCTGACACTAGTTAGGACTATTTCCCATGTGTAAAGTACTTAGTCTAGACCAGACAATGCTAGGCAGGCTTAGATATCCTTACAACAAAGCTTCAAGGTAGAAGGAACTAGCATGATTCCACCTTGGCATCCTTAATGGCAAGTGAGTCTGAGCAGCCACTCTGGATCATGAGGATAACTGCTTTTCAAAAGGAGGCAGCATGGTGCCTCCACTTCCATGTCCCTGGAAACCTACAGCGGCGGTTTGACTGTTACACCGACTGAGGAGTGCTACTGGTGGTAGCTGGGAGACATGACACTTAGTGTCCTGACCTATAACACCAACTCCTTATTTGGGAACACATCCAAGTAGCCCATGAGGTTGGAGTCACTATATCACCTGGGATGCCCAAAAGGTTCAGCGACACAGATGATCAAGTCATACAGAGGTCATTACACCTTCACCAAACAGTGGCTATGCTACAGAGCCAGTGGCAACGCCAGTCTTAGTTCTGCCTCAAACACATTACTCTGCAACTTGAACAATTTGCAACCTGGCTGGCGACTGACAGTCAGTGGGCACAGCAGGGTGTGACTGGCACCCAGTGTGCCCTCAGCCACAGGCTTCAGCTCTGTGCAGCACTCCTCTGGCCCCTTCTTGCTCTGCTGCATTTGAACTTCCTGTAAACTGCTCACCTCAGTACCTCCCTGGTGGTGCTCTGATTGTTCAGCTGGCTCCTTGTCACTTAGAACTCAGCTTACCACAGTGGTTCTGGAACTTGGAAGTGCCTCCCTGTCCACCCTTACCTACACTTATTTTCACACACAAATACTTTCCTGATCTTTACAATCATTTTACAATTATTTCTTTTGTTTCAAACAAACACCAAGGTTCACTACGTATCCCTGACTGTCCTGGAACAGGCTATGTAGACCAGGCTGGTCTACACTTACAGAGATCCATCTGCCTGCCTCTGTAGTCTGATGCTAGGAAAAGGTGTATACTACCATACCTAGCAATTGTTTAAAAGTTGGTTTTGTAGTGTGTGTGTGTGTGTGTGTATGTGCTTGTCTGTATACAGTGTGTATACACATGTGTATGCACATGGAGGCCAGGGCTAAACTTCAGCTGTCATTCTCAGGAGCTATCCACTTGGATTGTATGAGGTTTTTGTTTGTTTGGTTTTTTAAAAACAGAGTCTCTGTGTAGGCTCTGTTGTAATAGAGCTCACTATGAAGACCAGGCTGGCCTCACAGAGATCTACCTGCTTCTGCCTCCCGAATGCTGGGATTAAAGGAATGTGCAAGCATCCAGGGGCCTTGATTTTCTTTAAGATAGGTTCTCTCAGTGGGATCTGCAGCTCATGGATTAGGTTAGACTGCTGGCCAGCAAGCTGCAGGGATCCCTGCCTCTGCCTCCTCACCGCTGCTGGGGTTATCAGCACACCTCCATGCCCAGCTTTTATGTGGACGCTGCTGGTTAAACTCAGGCTACCATGGCTTTCATGGAAACACTTTACTAACTGAACTATCTTCTCAGCCCTCTATTTTCCAAATTTCTTTTAGGTTTTTGTTACTATCTGTGATGTAGGGTTTTCTTTATTTTGTGTTACTAAGGATTGAACTCAGGGCACTACAGCAAGCTATGCAAGTCTGCTCTCAGTGAGTCATGCCCCAGCCCCTCAGTAGGGGACTCTAGGTCGGTGCTCTGCCACTGAGCCATTTCCTCTCACCCTTCAGAGAGGATAGATTTCAGGCTTGTGCTCTACCATTGAGCTACATCCACTGACCTCTTGTTTTGATTCTGAGACAAGCTCTAAATGGCCCAGGCAGGCTCTGAACTTGCAATCATCCTGTCTCTGCCTCCTGAGTTGATGGGATAACGGGTCGATGCTACCAGGAAGGGTTCTCCTTATGCTTGCTGACTGCTGTATCTCTAGACATCTGAGTAGCTGGAAGAATGAATGGCTGCGTCCAGGTCCTCAGCTTCCCAGTTCAGTGACTATGCAGTGGGTGGTGTTTCAGGAGCCCTTTAATGCTAACATCTCTTTTTTCTGAAATTTTTTATTCAGGTACAGATTTTTTACTTGGGACTTGTTTCAGCCTCAGAAATGCTTGACTGCTTGGTCACTGGTCCCCACAGATGTCCCTCCCGCCAGCACCTCCGTCTCCCTCTCCCTCTCCCTGAGGATACCCGCCAGCCTCTCAGCACCTCCAGACATCGCTGCTTTTGGAGAAGAGGGAGAGGCGGATAACCTCAGGAGCCATCCAGGCGTAGGTCCCCGCCGCACTCATTTTGGTCGTCTTGTGCCACTCTCGGGCAAGGCCGAAGTCTGTGATCTTGAGCACCGTGTCAGCGAGGTTGTGGTTCTCAATGGCCTCCAGGATTAGGACTGGGGGTAGGAAGAAAGGTGGGTCATCAAGACCTGACAGGTTGGTGCCCCAGGCCTCTGCCTTCCTCTTTCTCGTCAATAGATTATGGGTCCCCACTCTGAGCAGTTCCTTCCTGCCCTGGTCACCAGAAGTGAATCCTTGCTTCTAATGCCCAAGCTTCCTGAGGGGTGGCCTTCTGCAACACAGTCAACGCCACCCCTCTCTGTCTCTTCATTCTGTCAGGTAGTCACTTACATGGCTGCTCTTTTCACTAACCAGGCAGAGAGTTAAGCCCTAGGCTTTAACTCTGGGAGATTCATACTAATACTGGCCAAAAAAAAAAAAAAAGAGGGCGTGGAGAGACAACTCAGCATTAAGAGTGTGTACTGATCCTGCAGACAACTTAAACTGTATTCTCATCGCCCTCACCAGACAGGTACAACCACCTGTAACTCCAGCTCGAGGAGCTGATGCTCTCTATTGAACTCCACAGAAACCGGCACTCACACAGGCACATATCCAAGCACACACATACACACTCTGCACATAATTAAAAATAACTCTTCTGGCTGGAGATATAGCTCAGTGGTAAGAGCATGCACTGCTCCTGCAGAGGGCCTACACAGTCACCTGGGACTCCAGCTTCAAAGGATCCAGCACCTTCTGACCTCTGCAGGCGCCTGCACTCATGCGTGTACATACTCACATATATACATGATTTAAAAACACACACACACACACACAAAACCTTTTAAAGGAAAAGGTAGACACAGTTGAGTATGGTAGCACATAATCCCAGAACTTGAGAGCCTGAGGCAGGTGAATAATATGTTGGAGGCCAACCTGGGCAAGACCTTGCCTCTAAGAACTAAAGGAATGAAATGAATATGACAGACCAATTCAAAGCTTAACCTGAAAGAAGCCTCTGGCACCATCTTGGCCTTTAGAAATTCTGCCACCACCATAATAATGTGCTTTAAGTAGCCTGCTGATCCAAAGGAGATGGGAGACACTTGGGAGTAGATCCCCTCTACCTAAACCCTGCTAAGTCATTTTGCTCCGCATCTAGCTAGAAGAGCACAGACAGGAACAAGTAGTTGTTTTCACACAGTGAGTTTTGAGGAAGGTTGGCTATGCAGCATCACTGTACTCAAGACTGACTGATACAACTAAGCATACAGAATAGTCAGAGTTGGCCGGAGGCAGGGTGCCATCTAACAGTGATGACAGCTATGATTAGTGTCTACATTGGGGTTAAATCCTTTCTAAGAATGGACTCGTAATTTTTACTGCCTCGCAAACTAAGTCTTAGAGGAGTTACTTGATCAAAAGCATACGGCTCTCTAGATCCCAGTACAAAGACTGGAACCAGCTTTGCCATCCTTGCCCAAAGTCTTAATGCTTTCCGTGTTTGTGCCACGTTTGAGTGATGGGTATTGAACCCAAGACCTCATGAATATAAAGCAAGCACCTTAAGACTGTGCTATAGCCTCAGCTTGAGATATATGTGTGTGTGTGTTTTGTGTGTATGTATATATAAAATAAATGCATATGTTTGCCTGTATATTTGCATGTCCAACATGTGCATGCCTGTTGCCTGAAGAGACATCAAGTATAGAATCCCCTGGAACTGGAGTCACAGATGTTTGTGAGGTACCATGTAGGTGGTGGAACCGAAGTCAGGTTAGCTATGCTCTCTGCAAGAGTAGCCCTGCTCTTAACCACCAAGCTGTCTCTGCAGCCTCCAGGCCTGGGTTTTGCTGTTTTTAGACTGTCTCACACTGTAGTCCAGTCTGACCTCAAATCTGCAGCCATATTCATGGTGCAGCCCCGAGCACTGTGACTCTATGCCAGTCTCCACGTCCCACCAGGTTTACCAGGTTTCTCCACGGAGGGACACGCTTCCCGTTTCACGTTTGCCCTGCTTTCCCTATCTCTCTTTATAAGACTGATTCCTTTTTGTTCAGTTTTTGTGCCCCCAGATGTTGCCTTTCTTGACCATCAAATATAATGAATTCACCATAATTCCCTCGGAGTCTCTGTAACTCTCTGAAAACTAGTATTTATCATCCTTTTTTTTCCTATCTCTTCCTATCTTTCCTCTAGCTATGGACCCCGTATATCTATATGTATCTGTCATTCCCATACCTATAGGTAGATTGATCCATCAATCAATCACCTATTCTTATCTACTATATATAAATTACATATTAGTGAGGGGTAGGGTTTTCTTCCTGTTCTTCTCCTTTCCTTCCTCCTTCTCCTTCCTTCCTTCCTTTCCTTTCTTTCTTTCTTTCTTCTGAGACAGTGTCTCATTAGGTAGCCCTGGCTTTCCTGAAACTCACTATGTAAACCAGGCTAACTTTGAACTCACAAAAATCTGCCTGCCTCTGCCTCCTGAGTGCTGGGATTAAAGACTTATAATATGACGCTCTACTCCTTTTTTTTTTTTTTTTTTAAATAGGTTTATCTATTTTGTATGTATGCACTTGCGTATCAGTTGTTTCAGACATGTCCCAGGAATTAAACTGAAGTTGTGAGGCTTGGCAGCAAGTACTTTTGCCCAGCTAGCCATCAGACTTGGCCCTGATTTATTTATTTATTTAGATAGGATCTTACACTGCCGTCCATATTAGCCTGGAACTCATAATGCAATTCCAGCTAGTCTCAAACGTATGGCAGTCCTTTTGCCTCAGCCTCCTAATACTGGGAGTAGAGACATGCCACTACACCCGGCTGTCCCTAATCTCTTCCATGATCCTAGAGGCAAGGATGAAAACAGTAGATGCTTGAGAAAGACTAAACTAAGTCAGGCATGGTAGTACACATCTGTAACTCCATTACCTGGGAGGCTGAGGTAGCAGGTCGGCAAAACTAAAGCTAACCAGGTGTCAGGATGGCTGAGCAGGTAACGGTACTCATAGCCTGATGGTCTGAGTCCCATCCCAGAGCCGTCATGGTGGAGGAAGAGACATGACCCCTGGTAGCTGTCCTCTGACTTCCACACATGCATGGTGATGTGTATTCCCAACCCCAGTAGTAAATAATTAATTTTTAAAAACAAAAAGAAGTATTGAAGCAAAGAACAAACGGCATCAGATGAGGCACTTCTTGGGGTAGGGTAAGAACTCTTGCAGGGGCCTGTGCTCATTGCTTCCCCAGAGGGAGCCCAGGCCTTCAGAGCCCAGCTGCCTTATCCAGGCTGCATTAGAGACGTTCTATCGGTCCTCTGGTTGAGGAAGGGCCTAGGCTCCCCCATGCCAGTGGCCCTGTCTCTACTCACCCAGCATTTTAGAAACACTAGAGTGTGGGCATCCATAGAGGCAGGGACCACCTGAATCTATTTTTTGAATCTCCCAGACTGGGCACAGCCCGTGGAAGGTCACCAGTACTTGGTCACTCTCTGTGTGGGATGTATGAATGCCAGGCGTAAGAGATGACCACTCAGCCCCTCTCTTCTAGGGGCTAAAGTTGCAGTTAGTAACAAGCTTATACAAAACAGTTGAGTGGAGTCAAACAAACATGAAAATATAAGCCAACAGGTAAGAAGGAATTGCTAAGGGGTAAGCATTGAAGGCAAAGGGAAGATTCTCACGCTCCTGCGTTAAGACTAACCCACTTGAGGGCAGGGAACGTGCAGGCCTCATTTTCTGTGGAGCCCCCATGCACATGCTCTGGCCTTATAAATACCAAATGCAAGACGGAGGCCATCAATTTAAAAGACAAAGATGAAGGAACGTGAAATGAGGCTCAGCCAGAATGGGAGAGCCAAGGAGGCAAAGTCTTCCCAGTTGTATACCTAGGAGGATCTAGCACACAGCATCATCTAGCACACATCAGAATGATCTAGAAAGAAAGGAAAGGTCTCATCTATGAGGACTCTCAGGGAAAGAAACCATGGTGTCTTGGTGCTTGGAGAGGGCCTAACTTACTAGCGGGCCCATTAATATTTGCTGATGCCTTGAGATGCTTTAGGTCTAGATAGGATTTCTAGGGACCCTTCCATCTTGGCCCACTGCTGACTCAATCAACCAGCCAGCTCTGTAGAGCCTGTGACTGGCAAGGCAGCCTGGACCTGTTTTCTACCAGCCATACTCTCCCAGCCCCTTCATCTGTCCAGTCTGCTGGAGAACCAGAAGCATTTCAAGAGTGGTTTGATTTGCCCCATTCCATCCCTATCTCCAGGGCACATACGGCAGTGTCTGGAGACATTTTTGTTTCTGGTAGTTGGGAGCAGGGTTGCAGAGAACCAATGACTGCTTGTGCATAAAGGCCACTAAACAACGTAAAAAGTGCACGGAACGGAACGATATTCCTACCAATGACGAGACCACAAAGGTTAATAGTGCAGGCTTCAATTAAGCTAGCTTCTGTTTATCTCTGCCTGGTAGACTCTGATGCCATGATCAGGTGGTGGGTATCATGAGGACAGACTCTGCAAGTGACAATGAACACAGGGACTGTCATAGTACCATGATACACAATCATTGACCTGCTGTGACTACAGCCTGAAAGACAGTCTGTCTTCCAACCTCTCTGAACTTCCTTTTTCTTATTAATACAACCAAAGCCCCCTTCACCTGGCCCTGAAGGGCTATTTCTGCCCCTACTTGCCCCTTTCACAGTGCCATCTGGTGTCCCTTGCCCTTTCCAACCACCTGAGCTTGGCCTCACAAGGTTCAGCGGTTGGGGAGAGAGGATACCACTTACTGTTGATGGACTTGAGGTCCCGGTGAATGATGGGCACAGGGGCATCATTGTGTAGATAGTTCATGCCCCGAGCCACCTGTACAGCCCAGTTGACCAGCACATGAGGGGGGACCCGGCGACCTGCCAGTACCCTGTTCAATGCACCTCCCCGAGCATATTCCATCACCAGGCAGAGGTTTGGGGGGCTGAGGCAGGCGCCCCTCAGGGCAATGATGTTAGGGTGTTGCAGGGCTCCAAAGAGCCGGGCCTCCTGGCGCACCTGCTCCGCTGTCACTGCCGGGTCCCGTTCAGGGTCCAGCCGGGCGGCCTTGACCGCTACTTCCTCTCCACGCCATAAGGCGCGATAGACCTTGCCAAAGCCCCCCACACCGATGATCTCCTCTAGCTGCAGCTCGTGAAAGGGGATCTCCCGTGGCAGCTGCAGGTCTGTGGGTGCGGCGGGTGCAGCGGGGGTCACGTAGTTGCTGGGGAAGACGCCCACACGGCCGCTGGGCAGCTGCCCTGTCCACCAGCCCTCATCTCCAGACACCGCACAGTCCTGGGAAAGCACCTGGACGCGGTCGCCTCTCCGCAGGGTCAGCTCCTCGTCGCCCACCGCCTCGTAGTCGAACACGGCGGTCCACACTGGCCCCGCGGGGGTCGCGCCCCACTCTCTGGCCGCCGCCCCCTCCTCCTCCTCCATGGGGGAGGGGCCGGGGGCTGCGGGAGGCCGCTTCACGCAGGCTGCCCGAGGAATGCTGAGCGCGGGGCCGGGAGGCCGGGATGGGAGACAGTCCCTGCGGACCCCGGGGGTCTCCTGGGGACCATGGCTGGGGGAGGGCCTCCGCTGGAGCGAAGGAATTTAAAAAAAAAAAAAAATCAAAAAACCACCTTTTTCAATGGATAAGACCGTCCTCTCGGATTTGGCTGTGCAGGAGAGGCGATAGGTTCACCTGTCCCCAAAGATATCAGGGCGCAAGGAGGGCCGGGTTGAGCGGGGTCCGCCGGCGGAGGCCGAGGCCGAGGGCAGCAAGCGGCCGCCCCTCCCCGCGCCTCTCACCCCGCGCAGCTCCACCGGCGGCCCCCGGCTCCGCATCCCCAGCCACGACCGCAGGGCCGGGCGGGGATGGCGGCGCCCCGGGGGCGGCCGCCCCGGGATGGGGTGGCTCGCCCCTCGGCCTCCTCACACGAGGAACGGGTGGGCGGCCCCCATCCTTCTCAGCCGGCTCCCGGTCGGCCCCCTAAGTCCCTCTCCCCCCGGGGCTCTTGGCGGTGTCCAGTGACGCTTGGATGCCGCCTCCGCGATGCCGCCTGGGAGTTGTAGTCCCAAGCTGCGAGGCCTTGGGTTTGTCCCAGGCTACAAGAACCGGTCCTTTGACCTTATCTCCTATCGGAGAGAATGAACCTAACGCTTTCCACAAGCCCTGCAGGAGCCCCGCTCATGGTGGGGTTCACGGTTAACTGACTCATTTAGGCAAGAGAAACATAGGAGCTGAATGAATGGAGATTACGGACCGATACTCCTAATGCGGTTCGGACAAGGTTCACAGGTCTCTCTCCGGTCCCTGACTGGAAGTGCATGCTGGGAAATGTAGTTCATTCGTGGACCATTGCTCTCTGTGGAAACCACCTGCTTCAGAAAGCTATGGGTGACTGGAGAAAGTTAGGGCGCAGGCTTCTGCGGCCTCTGTGGACAGGGGCAGGCTGGAGGGTGAAGTGTACTGTCTTGGAGATTTCGTAGCTACGTTCACTTGCCTCACCAGCTCTGGGATCACTGGTATCTGCAGTCAGAACTTGTCCACTCTTCTTCCTCCTATGATGAGCTTCAGTTTGGAGAGATGGGGCGGAAAGGGGGGGCGGAGGGAGGAGGGACTTGCGGTGCGGACTTTGCTCAGATGATGTCATTAAATCTCCATGAAGAGCTTCATATACAGGTGACCCAGAGAAACGAAGTCACTTTGTTCAAGATTGCTAAATTATGAATGGCAAAGCAAGAGTCAAAGGCAGTTTAAAATAAATTAAAACAAAATACTGCAACAGAGTTTATTTTTAAATTGTGTGTGTGTGTGTGTGTGTGTGTGTGTGTGTGTACATGCATGCACACAAAGTGCTGGATCTCTGAAGCTTCAGTCACAGGCGGTTGTGAGCCACCCCACGTGTGTGCTGGGGACCCAAATTCAGGTTCTCTGAAAAAGCAGTATATGCTCTTTAGTGCTGACCCATCTTTGCCGCCCTCTACGGCAACTAAAATTCTGGTATTAGTTGAGTTCATTTGTAGGGCAGGCAAAGAACTGACAGTCAGAGAGAGACAAAGGTGCGTGTGTGAGTGGCGCTTTATTGAGTCAGGCTTACGTATCGCTGAGTTGAGAGTTCTTACAAGGGCTCTGTTAACCATTTTATAAGACTGCTGGGTCCTCTCATCTTAACATTTTGCCTAGGCATTTGTCCTTCCAACCTTTCTCATAAGAAAAGAAACAACCCTGGCAGGAAGGCCGTTTCTGCTTTCCCTACCTGCCTATATATTTTCTAACTTTCCCTCAGCATCATGTTTTTAAAACGCTGCTCTCCATGTGTAGAATGCAGAAAATGAGTCATGTGTAATGTCAGGGGCTTGTTCAAGAACTATAAACATTAAGGGGTAGAATTCTGGGTCTTTCCAGTTTGATGATTCTAAATGGTTTGAGATTCTGGAGAGAGGAGGGAAGAGAAGAATTTTAAGGAGTCTCATAGACAGATTCTGAGACACTGCTGCTAAAAGATCACAGGAAGTGATACGACTCCTGTAGCTGACTAACAAGTCTCCTGCTCTCCACTTAAGGAAACTAGGGGTCTATCAAGAATGCTTGTTGGCTGGTGAGATGGCCAAGCAGGAGTTTGACCCCAGAACCCACATTGTAGAAAGAAAGAACTGACTCCTACAACTTGTCTTCTTAACTTCTACATGTGCAGTTTGGTTGGCATTGAATGTATGTGTGTGTGAGCACACACACACACAGAGAGAGAGAGAGGGAAAGGGAGCGGGGATGGTGAGCCCTGGCTATCCTGGAAATTGCTGTGTAGACCAGGCTGCCCTCAAACTCAAGAGATCTGCCTATGTCTGCCTTTTGCTGAGATGAGAGGTTAGGTCACCATGCTCCGCTACAATCTTTTATTACTAAGACTTGCCCTTTCACTGTGAGGTGCTTGCCCATGATGCTTTAAGACATTAACTTGTTACTGAAAATTGCACAATAATCAACATGCTTGGGTTAGGCTGACATCTTTAGTCTGTTTATTAGCCCCTTAGGGGTGACTCAGTGTCAATTAAGCACGTGGGTGGTCGGAACAGGCTGTCTCCAAGCAGGGACCTAGCCCTGAGTGAGGAAAGAAGCCTTGCTTGGCTTTAGATCTTAGTGGATGCTGTCTGAGGGTCTTCCTTACTGTGAAGAGACACCATGACCAAGGCAACTCTTATAAAGGACAACATTTAATTGGGGCTGGTTTACAATCTCTTGAGGTTCAGTCCATTATCATTATGGTGGGAAGCATGGCAGCGTCCAAGCAGACATGGTTCTGGAGGAGCTGAGAGTTCTACATTTTGATTTGAAGACTGCTAGAAGACTCAGCATCCTCAGCAGCTAGGAGGAGGGTCTCAACGCCCACCCCCACAGTGACACACTTCCTCCAACAAGGTCACACCTCCTAACAGTTCCACTCCCTGGGCCAACCATATTCAAATCACCATAGATGTTCTGGTGGGGATAGGGATAGAATTAGTCGATTCCATAGATCTCTTTTGCTACATCAATGATCAAAACCCCAACCCCTTTCTGATGGGTTCTAGGCAAGTGTTTTATTGCTGAGTTCCACCTCCAGCTCCTCACTGGGGGATTCTAGGCAGGGGCTCTAACCCTGAGCCACGTCCCCAGCCCCTCACTGGGGGATTCTATGCAGGGGCTCTGCCACTGAGCCACGCCCCCAGCCCCTCACTGGGGGATTCTAGGCGGGGGCTCTACCACTGAGCCACGCCCCCAGCTCCTCACTGGGGGATTCTAGGCAGGGGCTCTAACCCTGAGCCACGACCCCAGCCTTCACTAGTGGATTACAGTTAGGTGTTCAACCATCAAGCTTCATCCCGACCTTCTTTTGTTTAATTTATTATGCTCTATTCCAGTGGTTCTCAGCCTTCCTAATGTCGTAACCCTTTAATAAAGTTCCTCACATCACGGTGACCGCCAGTGATAATGTTATTTTCGTTGCTACTTCATAACTGTAATTTTGCTACTGTAATGGATCATAATGTAAATATTTTTGAAAAGAGAGGTTTGTCAAAGGGATCGGGACCCCCATGTTGAGAACCACTGCTCTATTCCTAATTTATGGTGGGATTTTTTTTTTTTTTTTTTTTTTTTTTTTTTTTAGTTGAGAAGATTGTCGTAGTTAGGGTTTTTATTGCTTCGACAAAACACCATGACCCAAAGCAAATTGTGATGGAAAGGGTTTATTGTGCTTACATTTCCACACTGTAGTCCATCAAAGAAGGAAACCAGGGCAGGAACTCAAACAGGGCAAGAACCTGGAGGCAGGAGATGATGCAGGGACCATGGAGGGGTACTGCTTACTGGCTCACTCCTCATGGTTTGTTCAGACTGCTCTCTTTT
Source organism: Mastomys natalensis (assembly GCA_021653895.1). Taxonomy (NCBI): domain Eukaryota; kingdom Metazoa; phylum Chordata; class Mammalia; order Rodentia; family Muridae; genus Mastomys; species Mastomys natalensis. The sequence continues at coordinate 252,100 of JAJTUV010000764.1, read as the reverse complement.
TTTCTTTTCCATTTCCTTTTCTTTTCCCTTTTTTCCCTCCCTTCCTTCCTCTCTCCCTCCTTGCTTCCTTTCTTTCTTTAATTTTTTTTGGAGGGTCATGTTTCAAGCCAGGGTTTCTCTGTGTAGCCGTAGCTCTCCTGGAACTCACTCTGCAGACCAGGCTGGCCTCAAACTCAAAGGTCTGTCTGCCTCTCCCTCCCAAATGCTGAGATTAAAGGCGTGCACTTACAGTTGAATCTTAAAGAGTCATTTTCTCAACTGAGGTTCCCTCCTTTCAGGTAACTGTAGCTTGTGTCAAGTTGGCATATGACTAGCCAGCACAGTGATATTCACATTTTAAGTGCTTTTAGAAGCTCGGCAAATCTTCTAATCTAAGGCTTTTCAGCAAAATTCTCTCTGTCTTTCCTGCCCACTGGCCTCCTTGGTTTGCAGTGTACTCCTGGACCTCAGTTCTCTTCAGGTTGGCCTGGTTGAAGCTGGTGATTTCTGTAATTTCCTTACTTCAACTCATGGCGTGTCAGTCACTCCAGTTCTTGTTGCTGCAGGGAGAGACCGAGAAAATAAAACCATTTCTCAAACTGGGCATGGTGGCACATGGTTGTCATCCCAGCGCTTGGGAGGTGGAGGCAAGAGGATCAGATATTCAGCCAGGCCTGCGACATGCCTTTGATCCTAGCAACATGGGAGACAAGAAACAGGCAGTTCTCTGAAGTGGAAGTTTCTGGATATTTCAGGTGATACAGACTCACGTGGTGTTTTGCTAAGACAGACTTGTGTAGCGTTTTGGTGAGGCAAGACCCGTGAGAGCACATGTGATGTTTGGAGAGTATAAACAGGACTCAATGGACAGTGATGGTGTGCTGCCACAGCTAGCTATGCAATGCTTCCTTGGTCTTGACTTTTCATCTTTTCTGATCTTCATTTCGTTGAGAGAGGCAGAGAAGTCCTGGCATCCTGGCTGGTCCTGGTTGCTCCTGCTTGCGTGCTGATTGAGCGGAGGCCTGGCGGTTTCTGCTGGATCATGCCACCGCTGCTGATTCACGTTTGCTATCCCAACTCTACTAAACGGAACTGGTGATAACCTGACAAACAGAGATTGGAATCGCCGCAAAGAACTACTTCTAAACAGGCTCACATCCCCTTGTCCTGTTTACCATCTTTTCTCTCCTACCTTTTGATAGTGGGCTAGAAGAGGGGTTGAAGCATTTGACAACCCTCATTAAAAGTAGGTTTTTAAAAACCTAAGCCTACAGTTCTCTGTGAGTTTGAGACCAGTATAGTTTACATAGTAAGTTCCAGGCCATCCAGGCTATGTGACCAGATCCTGTCTCAGAATAAGAGTAAGACAGAGAAGGAGGAGGAGGACAACATGTTCTGAAAAGTGAGGTAATCCTCAACCACGTACTAAGTATTGTGACAGCATGGGCTACATGAGATTATGTCCCAAAACAAAACAAAAGTATAAAAACAAGATGGCTCAGTGGTTAAGAATGCTAGCTGTTCTTCCAGAAGTCCTGAGTTCAATTCCCAGCACCCACATAGTGGCTCATGACCATCTGTAAAGGGATCCGTCACTCCCTCTTCTGGCATGCAAGTGTGTATGCAGACAGAGGGCACTTCTACATTTAAAATAAATAAGTAAATAAATACATTTATATCAAACTTTAATTTTTTTAAACCCTATTTTTAATGATGGTTCTTAAACACTTTAACCTCCCTTCTAGTCCACCACCCACCAGAGGTAGTGGAAAAGAAAGGATACGGGGAAAGTGGACCTGTTTAGGAATGGTTCCTTGGAGCAAATCCTATCTGTATTGTCAGGAAATCAGCAGTTCAGTTCAGAGGTCAGCAGCGGCAGCTCGATCCACTCGCAGACACTCCATGGATACACCAGCAGTCCAATCCAGTAGAGTTGGGCTAGCAAACATGAATCAGCAGCAGTGATAAGACCTAACAGGAACAGTCAGGCCTCAGCCCAATCGACCCAAGTCAGCAGAGGGATTTGGACCAGCAGGGACAGGGACGTCAGGAGAAGTTCTCAGCTGTGCCTCTCTCAGCGATGCAAAGATCAGGGAAGACAGGAGACCAAGAAGTGTTGCACAGCTAGCTTTATGAGCAAGCCCCTCTCATAGTTCATCAAGTCCTATTTATACTCCCTCCAAACATCATGTTTCCTTCATGGGTCTTGCCTTAGCACTTGAGTCGGCCTGAGCTGACATCACTCTGCCAGTCGGCTTGAGTCCACAGAAGCGGCATGAAGCCACAGCATAGCACCACAAGTTTTTGGTGTGTTTCTCTCGATGGCGTCCCAACAAATGCAGCTCAACTACACAATGTAAGGAGCACCAATACATGGCGTTGTTAGCGAAGACTCCTTCATCACGTGTCCTTTCACATGCTTGCTATAGCAGAACATCCTCTCTCCTGTGTCTGCTTCAGCTAAACATTCCTTCGTGAGTCTGCCTGAGCCTTTCACCTGTGTCCACTTCTCTGAAATGTTCTTCTGTTTTCCCCAGCAAAACACCATCCAACACAACTGACTTTCCAAGAACCCTTCACAGTCACCTGACCCTGGAGCTCTCTGATTTGGCTAGAATGGCAGGCTTCTGAGCCCAGGGACTCAGTGTCCTGGCTTCTAGTTTTGGGCAAGCTGCAAATTCACAGATTTTTTTTCTTCCCTAATACAAGTTCTAAGGGTCTGAAGTCAGGCCCTCATGCTTGTGAAGCCAACTAATTTCCCATTGAGGCAGCTCCCTATTGTACCTTACTATGCTAGCACGTGTTTAGAATCACAAATACCCAAGTTCCAATCCTTCAGCTGCACTGTGAATGTGAGGAGTTCTGGCTCATGCCTTTGATCCCAGCACTCAGGAGATATAGGCAGATGGATTTCTATGAGTTTGAGGCCAGCCTGGTCTACGGAGGGAGTTCCAGGATAGCCAAAGCTACACAGAAAAGCCCTGTCTCAAAAAAAAAATAATATCAATTACAGTTCTTATATATTCATCAGTGCCTGGTCTACACCACACACACACACACCACACACACACACAAACATCTATTTAATTTTTTTCAGTCTGGGTTTCTCTGTGTAGCCCTGGTTGTCCTGAAACTCCCTCTGTAGAACAAGCTGGCCTCGAACTCAAGGACTGGCCTGTCTCTGCCTCCCAGTGCTGAGATTAAAGGTGTGAGTCTCTATGCCAAGCTATACTTATTATTATTAATATTAAACATAAATATTAACATATATTCATGTGTCTGTGTAACTTCCGACTACATCCCCTGAAGGTTTAATATGCTTGCTTTCCAATGAGTAGAGCAAAAGCTATTGATTTCATTTCTGACTGCTTTTTGTGGTGCTAAGGATTTAAGTAAGGGCCTTGTGCTCTACCACTAAGCTACACCCACAGGCTTTTTAAAAACATTTTTATTTGAGACAGGGTAAGCCTAAAGTAGCCTAGGCTGGCTGTTAACTCACAATATAGCCAAGACTCTGCAGGGAGGAGACTGTCCAAGGAACAGTGAGTGACAAAGCCATCTACAACCCCAGGAGAAGCTCTAGGGGCAACGAAGCCCTAGGACCCCTTCATCGCCTACGTCTACTTCAGAACCACGAGAGAATCCTTTCTGCTGAGGAAGCCTCCCACTCTGTGGGGTTGCAGTACAGCAGACAGGCCAGACAAACACAGCCTCGAAGGCTGTAATTTCAGACACTAATTTAACCTGGATGGGGTGCTACCATTTGACTCAGAGACTGTGGGAGTAGGTCCAGCTCTGTCCACATGACACCTAAATCGCAGCCTCGCCTGGCACATGGACGTAAGAATCCCAGGCCTAGGCTGCATCTCAGCTGATGCTTCCGGCTTTCCCTTTGCAGTGCCCTGCAGTCTCTGAGGGCTCTTGACTGCTGTGGGTCCTGGGAATCGTTTTGTGCATGCCAGGAAAATGCCCTTGTGCAAGGCCACACCTCCAGCCTCTGTTTCTTGTACTTCACTGGAGAATGAGTCTGAGGACAGACAGTGACCTGCAGAGACACCAGACTTTCTCAGACAGCTCTGCATAATGTGGAGCCTTGGGTGGGTTAACCCTGAGGGATGTGCTGGGGAGGACAGAAAGAGGCAAGAAACAGCAAGAATCAGGGAGGGCGGGAGGGAGAGAGGTGCTCTCTGACATGAATGTATTTTTTTCCCAGTAGGCACTGGGCAGCGGGAGGGGGGGGCGGGAGGCGGGGATCAGAAGTTCAAAGTCATCCTCGGCTATATAGCCAGCTTGCCAGCTTAATGCTTGTTTGAGATGAGGAGGAACGGATAAGGAAAATGTGCAAGCCAGGCGGTGGTGGCGCACGCCTTTAGTCCCAGCACTCCGGAGGCAGAGGCAGGTGGATTTCTGAGTTCGAGGCCAGCCTGGTCTACAGAGTGAGTTCCAGGACAGCCCGGGCTACACAGAGAAACCCTGTCTCCAAAAACCCAAAACCAAAAAAAAAAAAAAAAAAAAAAAAGGAAAATGTGCAATATTTACATTATGAGATTTGTTTTCAGGCACAGGATGAAAAGAAATCACGCCATTTTGAGAAGACCAGTGGAATGTGAGAAGCTCAAGAAAGTAAACATGAGCCAGCCCGTGGTGGCGTACCGCTGTCAGTCGCCGCTCAGGAGTCCGAGGCGGCGGGGGTCTCTCCGAGTTCGAGTCCAGCCTCTGCTTGCTGCGGCACAGTGAGTCTGTCTCACAGCCTCGGGGAAAAAAAACAACAACAACAAAAAAACAACTAACTTTAGCCTGGGCAGTGGTGGTGCACGCCCAGCACTTGGGAGGCAGAGGCAGGCGGATTTCTGAGTTCGAGGCCAGCCTGGTCTACAGAGTGAGTTCCAGGACAGCCAGGGCTACACAGAGAAACCCTGTCTCAAAAAAACAAAACAAAAAAATAAAATAAAGAAAGTAAACATGATGTAATTCCCAGCTACACTGCAGACTTGACGGTGAAGAGCGCTTCCTGGCAACAAATCCCTGCTTCTGATCTATCAGAAACTAGTTTCATATAGTAAACTCCTTCACCAGGTGTGGTGGCTCACACCTGTAATCCCAGCACATCCCAGGCTGAGGCAGGAGATTTGCTGCAAGTTAAGACGCCAGCCTGGACTATATAGTGAGTTCTAGATTAGCCTGAGCTGGTGTATGAGATTCCGACTCAGGGGTCTGGAAAGATGGTTTAGTGGTTAAGAGCACTGGCTGCTCTTCCAATTGTCCAGGTTCAATTCCCAGCACCTACATGGCTGCTCACAGCTCTCTTTAACTCCTGTTTCAGACATACGTACAAGCAAAACACAATTGCACATAAAATAAAAATACATTATAAAATTAAAAAAAGTAAAAAGTCAAGTTAAGTACTATCTTTCTTTGTTATAGCAAACCCAGGAAGTTCTTAAAATAGGAATTCCTGAAATTCAGCAAAAACCCAAACTGTTTTATTTTAAGGTGAACCGCTTAGAACGACGGCCAAGTCAAAAATAGAATTTGCCAGCCACCCAGACGTTCCTCCCTGTTAGCTCACCCAGCCCCAACTCTTCGTTCCAACAACATAAGTAGGGACTGACTTTCCTCACAGTATCCTCAGATTCCTCTCCTCCCATGCATTTATGCAAGGGAAGGAACTCAAGGCCTTGTTCATGCCACGCCCCCAGCCCCTCACTGGTGGATTCTAGGCAGGGGCTCTACCACTGAGCCACGCCCCCAGCCTCTCACTGGTGGATTCTAGGCAGGGGCTCTACCACTGAGCCACGCCCCCAGCCCCTCACTGGGGGATTCTAGGCAGGGGTTCTACCTCTGAGCCACGCCCCCAGCCCCTCACTGGGGGATTCTAGGCAGGGGTTCTACCACTGAGCCACGCCCCCAGCCCCTCACTGGGGGAGTCCATGCAGGGGCTCTACCACTGAGCCACGCCCCCAGCCCTTCATTGAAGGATTCTAGCAGGGCTCTACCACTGTGGCAGACCATAGTCCTCACTGGTGAATTATAAGTTTCTGCTCCAATTCTGATCCCTGCCTTCCAACCAGTGTTTCTTTCTCTCTGTGGATGCAGGGAAGAAGGGATAAAGAGTGCTTCCTCGTGCCTTTGCCAGCAGTGTCACCCAGCATTAAGACTTTTTCTGGGCTTAGGTAATAAGACAAATGGAAGCCCAGGGAAATCTTTACTGTTTGTCCTTCCTTCTCCTTTCTTTTTTTCTTTTGAGGCTGTGCCTCACTGTGTTTCCCTGGCTGTCCTGGAACTCACTCTGTACACCAGGTTGGCCTCAAATTCAGGGCTGTGACTGCCTCTGTCTCCTGATTGCTGGGACAAAGGGCGTGCACCATCACTGCCTATCTTGCTTATTTTCCATAGGTTTCTTCATGTTTCTATGTACTTTTACTTTAAATTTGTTTTTTATATTGTTGTTAGTTTTCTTTGAAGTTTTTAGAGATGGAGTCTACTTAGGCCAGGCTTGCCTCAAACTCCTGATTCTCTTGCCTCATTCTTCTGAGTACTGAGACTACTGGTGGGTGTGTTCTGACTCCTCTTTTTAGAATAAAGTATATATATGTGTGTTTGTGTGTGTGTGCGCGCGCGCACGTGCGTGTGTGTACACGTGAACACGCTTCCATCCCATATCCCTCATCCCATGTGTGGAGATCAGAGGACAACTTCCTGGGTTGTGCTTTCTCCTCCTCCACGTGGTGCCAGGAATGGAACTTAGGCTGTCGGGCTTGACTGCAGCACCTTTCTCTACTTAGCCGTCTTACTTCCTGTTTGTATAGCTTTAATACCGGCAGAGCTACCTTGCTTTTTGGTTTTTAATTAGTTTTATTTTTCACAGGATACACCTGTTGAACTTACAAAGGAACTTCCTAGCAGAGTTCTCTACTCTAGTCCTAGAAACAATGAAAAACAACAAAACCTTGATCATCCCTAATCCCTGCTTCTTCCTTCTCCCTTCCTGGTGGGGGCGGCAGGAGGTGGACAAACACCAACCTTGACAATCCCCCCCCCCCCCCCCCGCCTTTGCTCCCCCTACCTCTGTCTTTCTGCTTAATGATAGGGGTTGTGGACAACTGACAAGAAACCCTTCGCATTGCTTTTATCCTTGGACTCGTTTGCCACCTGGTGGCCATCATATGCAACAGCAGATTTCTGGATTTAAAAAGTAAAAAAAATCTCATTGCTCTAAGCAGTAAACAATTATCCATTTTAGGTGGGTCAAGTATTCACGAGCAGATTATCTGGTGATTCTGTTTCAAAGGCGTTATCCAGCTCTCCAGTCATCAGAGAGCGTGACTTGTTCTAAGGATCGCATAAGAGGGTCTCATTCCCACACCTGGGTTACGGTGCTAGCTCTTGGCCAGAGGTCTCAGTTCTGCCCAGTGACGCCCTCTCCTTAGCAGCCCAGGGATGCGGCTGATTCCCCCAGACCACGTGAACCTTCCCAAGTAAGGAAAAGCTGATTCATCCATTCAACATGTAAAATGTTTAATTAATTAATTAATTAATTAATTTTGTTTGTTTTTCGAGACAGGGTTTCTCTGTGTAGTCCAGGCTGTCCTGGAACTCACTGTGTAGACTAGGCTGGCCTTGAACTCAAAAATCCGCCTGCTTGCTTCTGCCTCCAAGTGCTGGATTAAAGGCGTGCGCCACCACGCCGGCGAACATTTTTAAATTAAACATTCGCGGCGGTGTGGTGCACTCCTTTAACCCAGCACTTGGGAGGCAGAGACAGGCGGATTTCTGAGTTCGAGGCCAGCCTGGTTGGTCTACAGAGTGAGTTCCAGGACGCCAGGTTTACAGAGAACCTGTCTCGAAAAACCAAAAAAAAATGTTCACTGCGTGTAGGATGTTTTACTTTCATTAAATATACAAAGAAGTTTCTATAACATCCCAGGACAAACTGGTCAGATCTGGCAATCTAATCAAGGACCTCCCTTCAGAGGCCAACGCGTGGGAGCAGAGTGCTCAGGCCCACTGTAACAGCATGTGGCTCTGTCACCTTGTAGACGGTTCTTCGTCTCCACCATGAGGTATCTCCAAGGTGGTGGGCTTAGGGTGGGAAAATCCTCTAGTCCGGGTTTTTAGGAAATCTGATTTTTACAACATTTTAAATTTTTATTTGTGTCAGCTCCCACACCCCTCCATGTGAGCACTAGCCATGTAAGCAGAGGTGTACTTGGAAACCCAGAGAGTGTCAGGCGCCCGGAGCCAGAGTTACACTGGTGTGAGTTACCCAACATAGGTCTTGGGATTTGACTTGGGGTCCTCCTCGGGTCTGCTGGAAGATCATGCAAGTGCTTTTAGCTGCTGAGCCATCTCTCTTGCCCTGATAATGTCATTAATGAAAAGTTGCAGGTTTGCTATTCAAGGGAACACTGAAGTGGACTGTCTTTTAAAAATAGGTTTATTATGCAGGGGAGTGGTGACATAATGTCTTTAATCCCAACGCTTGGGAGGTAGAGGAAGTTTGGTCTGCGTAAGTTCAAAGTGAGCCTGGTCTACAAAGTGAGGTCCAGGATAGCCTGGGCTATGCAGAAAAACTCTTATCTCTAAAAACAACCAAAAAAAGTTTATTAGAGGGTTTATTAAATCCATGGATAGACCAGAGTGTGGCGGAGGCTGCAGGAGAATCAGGCCCACTGGGAAGATTGAAGGAAACTTCTTTGTTCTGTTTCTTTGGTTGATTTTTTTCAAGACAGGGTTTCTCTGTGTAGCCTTGGCAGTTGAAACTCACTCTGTAGATCAGGCTGGCCGAGAACTCAGAGATCAGCTTGATGCTGCCTCCCGAGTACAGGGCTTAAGGTTTGTGTCACCTCCGCCCAGCACTGTGACAGTCCCTTCTTCTATCTATTCCAGGGAGATGTCCTATGTCATGTGATTGTCAGGTAATCTACATGTGTGCTTGTAGTGGAGTTTCTGCTTCCTGGACACCAGGTGGGAAGGAGGGAGTCTGCTATCCTGGGGCTCAGACTGAGAATGAGCTATGAGTTTCAGGGAAGGAGTCTAGGAAAACAAACTCCTGGAGGAGAGACATAACATGGCTTTGTCACATGGAATGAGGGACTCCATTTTGGTCTGTTGAGTCTCAGGCCTTGATCATTACAAAATGAACTATTTTTAATATAAGTGTATTTCTATTAAAATGTGAAGTAAGCTGGTGGCTGTACTTCTTTACCTTTGTCAGTCCCCAGTAACCACACAGAGAAACCAAGTTGCGCCTCAACACTGGGCAATTATTGATCTATTCATCCTAATCTGGCTAACTCCCTGCTTCATCCCATAATACTTGCATATTATTATTGATCTGGCTCTTTGAACTGAAGATGTTTTTCTCTCATGGTATCTTTTCAGATCCTCTCCTCCTCCTGGCGATCTTAAACTCTCTCCCTCTCTCACTCCTTCCCCTGCCTGATGGACACCCTGCCCTCTTCTCTCTTCTGCCCAGCCTTTGGGTGATCAGCATTTATTGACAGGGCAGAGAATAAATGGTAAGTATTGTTTATAGAACTTGAGACAGGAGATGTCTTTTTTTCTAAGTATTACAATGTCACGTTCGGATTGAAACAAGACATGAGGGCAGAGAAATCAGCATTTGAAAACCCCAAGGATGACCTTTACACAGGGCACAAATACATTTTGGCTACAGTTCTTTCTCCAGCTCAGGTGCTCCTGTGGGTTTAGTGGGAATCGGACTCCCGTGAGCTCCTTACTGCAGTAGCCAGAGCATTTGTGGCCACAGCTCTGTCTGTGTAGCAGTTTTCAGATGCACGGTTTCCCCACAGACCTGGCTCTGTAGACACCCTGTGGTCCAGCCAAGTGTGTGAAACCCGAGCGCTAAAGAGAGGGGTCTTCATCGGGTGCCATGAGCAGACTAGGGAACACCCACAATGCTGCTGCTGTAACTGGACATGTTCTACAGCTTCCTCCGCGGGACAAGCACATACTGAAGACTTGGTGTGACATTTGAGGCAAATTCGGACTGAAAACTGGGGAACGAGATGTTAGAAGCTCGTGTTTACAGTGACTTAAGAGCTCAGACTTCCACAAGCTGTCTTCTGATAGGCAAGTGAATACACACAACCTTACACACAAAACAGGGACACTGACTCCTGGAAGGTTCCGGAACATCTGGTTCTTTAAACTCTTTGATCTAAACGACCTAGCTTAAAACCAACCAATTCCTTAGTTCAGTCTTTTCAAATTTATCATAGTCCTGTAGCAGGATTTTGGATCCATTGCACCTGGCATTTACTCTGGAGTGGTGGCCATTTAGCCTTGTAGCATATCTGTTGTAAATGTTCACTGGTTGTTATTTGAGTTTTACGGGGTTCCTTTCTATTGGGAATTTCAGAGCCTTAGGATGACTTCAGCCATAAGGCATTCCTGGCAAACCTGGAATTCTTATGATTCTTACTTACGTTAAGGTTCGTTAAGATAAGTCGTAGCTCTGACAGGAGATTTGGGTATGCGGGAATTGACTAGCTAAAAGGCCTTTTGTGTAACAATCACGAAAGCCCTTCTGCGAAGCTCCTAACCGTTTAGTTCAGTTCATCAGAATGGATCCCTCCGCTTCTGGGAAGCCTAAATTCATTCTGTAGTGTCCCTCTTTCTTTGATCGTCCAGAAAAACCCAGAACACTGACAAAGTCCCGACCAGAGCACAGCGAGGTTGGAATCCTGCAGTGGCAAAGCGTAATCAAGTCAGTTACACCTCGATCTAATTTTACTTCCTAGTCTGCAATTAAAACTTAGCTCGCCTGTCCGCTCCACCGGAGAGAAAACCAGTTACGGGCAGAACCCGGAAGTACACAGAAGGGCTCCGCCCCTTTAGGGAGGTCTCTCCGTGGGAACTCCCACAAAGCCAGGTCCCCGATGGGCTGGCTCAGGTTGCATGCTGGGATATGCCTGAACCAAGGAGCACTAAACTTGCTATATAGTTGAACCAGGGGGACTATATTTCCCAGGTAGCGCAGGGTCGGAAGTAAACAACAACTTCTGGTGTGCTGGCCAGGCTACCGCGGACGGTCGGGTGGGAGTAAGAAGTCACTGGTTGGCATAGGTCTCCACAGAGTAAGGCGGGAGACAGCAGGCGGGTGTGGATGTGGAGGGTAGGTGGGATGAATGGATATTGGGGGGTGTGTGTGTCTGTCTGTCTGTCTGTCTGTCTCCACACCTTGAGCTCTCTGCATCATCTCTGTCTCTCTGCGTGTCGCCTTCTGCTCCTGCTTCCTCTCAAGGCCACAGGGGCTGAAGCAGAGGACCAGGCTTCACTAAGGAGACGTCATGTGTGCAGTCTGAAGGGAAGCTTTCCCTGAGGTTCAGACTTGACCTTGGGACCTGCAAGCGCCTCCAAGGGTCGCCTAGGAGGACAGCTACTTGTTGAGGCCCGTGACTGTCTCAGATCTCTACCGAATCTGAGTGTCGTGTGAAGAGAAGGGAAGTGCTCACCGAGGATGCTCTCCGATATAGTCTGGGATTTCATGCGTCCTCAGGCTCCCCGCGTAGGCCATTATTCAAAAGGAAGGCTGGAGAATAATAAAATATTATTGGTACGCCTCTATGATTCAAGAGTGAGTTTGCTCCATTTCTGTTTGAGAAATGAGATTTTTATTTTTAGAATATAGAATTGTTAGTAACTGCCGGGCGGTGGTGGCGCACGCCTTTAGTCCCAGCACTTGGGAGGCAGAGGCAGGCGGATTTCTGAGTTCGAGGCCAGCCTGGTCTACAGAGTGAGTTCCAGGATAGCCAGGACTACACAGAGAAACCCTGTCTCGAAAAACCAAAAAAAAAAAAAAAAAAAGAATTGTTAGTAACTGAAGGAGGAACAGGCAAATTGCTAATCTTCACGATTATGTCCCTTACGTTGTCCCTTCCCTTTCCAGCTAGTATTCACAGTATCGTTTGAATGACCCTTGACATCTCTCTACAGTCACTTCTTTTTTCCCAAGGTGTTCTAGATAGGAACTTCCAGAAGTTAACGTTAGGGTTTTCAAACTCCAGTTTTCTAAATCGATTCCTATTTTGATGGCGTTGTGATCTTTACAGGCCTGTCTTTCAAAGCAGGGCAAGAATGGAGGCGGTAGATGACCTGTTCACTAGTGAGGATTTAGGGAGTGAGACAGTGATAGCACTAAATTTGGCATCTTTGAGAGCTAGTAATTTTCCGAGTATGTATGTGTGGAGTAATAATGGCCAGATCCAGGTGAGCAATGCTGTGGTTGAACGTGAGGGTGTGGATCTGTGGTAACCGACAGCTCTCAGCCTCTGAGCCATCCCCCTGCCCCAGAGTTTGTCTTTCTGTCTTTAGCTTGTAATGTGAGTTTTCCTTCATGTGCTCCATGCTATATTTTCTTCTGACAATAGATACTGATTTTAAAAAAATTTATTTCTATTTTTTCCCCCCCTGAGGGCTGTGCCTACCTGACCTGTGCACACCATGCATGTGCCTTGAAGGAACTGAAGAGGGCACCAGATCTCCTCAAGCTGGAGGTAGGGCTGTTGGTGAGTCCTGGGAATTGAACCCAGGTCTTCTGCAAGAGCATAAAGTCATCTAAAACCACTGGGCTGGTTCTGCAGCCCCTGATCATGGACACTCTTGATGGGCACGAGGAGGCCTCTGATTGTGATTTTAACTCTCTCTCTGATGCTTAGTTTTCTTGTATCTCTGATAGGCCATACCGATGTTCTGTGTGGGCAAATGTCTATCTCTGGCTTGCCTCTTTCTGTCTTTCTTTCTTTTTCTTTGTAAAGCTTTTTTTTTTTTTTTTGGTTTTTCGAGACAGGGTTTCTCTGTGTATCCCTGGCTGTCCTGGAACTCACTCTGTAGACCAGGCTGGCCTCGAACTCAGAAATCCACCTGCCTCTGCCTCCCAAGTGCTGGGATTAAAGGCGTGCGCCACCACTGCCCGGCGAGCTTTATTTTTTATTTATATGAGTACACTGCAGCTGTCTTCAGACACACACTAGAAGAGTGCAATGGATCCCGTTACAGATGGTTGTGAACCGCCATGTGGTTGCTTGGAATTGAACTCAGGACCTTTGGCAGAGCAGTCAGTGCTCTTATCCGCTGAGCCATCTCTCCAGTCCTTGCCCGTTTCTTAATTAGGAAGTTTCCTTGTCACTGAATTGTCTGCATTCCTTATAAAGTAGGTATGCAGGAGTTTAGATGTTCCCTTCTAGTCAGATGTACAGTTTGCAGTTATTCTCTCCCGTTCCTGTACTCTATTGATTGTTTCCTTTGTGGTGTTAAGGTTTTTAGTTTGATGTAAATCTCATTTGTCCATTTTGCTTTTGTTGGCTGTGTTTTTAGAGTAATATTCAGTATGTCCACCGTCCTGGAAGCTTTCCTGTGTATTTTTTTTCTATGACTGTCGGTTTCAACTTTAAATTTTTTCTTTTTCTGTTTTGAGTTTACTTTTGGATGTGGTGTGACAGAAGACATTAGGATGTCATTCTCATGAATGATCATACTCAGTTTTCCAGCAACACGGATAGAGGCTGCCCTAGAACTCACACAGAGCATGTTTGGCCTGGGACTTTGAACAAGTTTCCTGTCTCTGCATCTGGAATTATAATCCTCTACTACCACATCTAATTACAGTTAATTATCTTCATAAACGATCGTGGCTTAATTGATACAACATAAGTGTCATCATAGCTGAGCGAAGGTACTCAGGAAAGTGTTCCATGGAGCACAGTCCCATTTACTGACAGTGGGAACAGAAGGCTGGACCCTGCCTGAGCCTTGCAGCTGCAGCCCCTCCAGCCTTGCTGTGCTTCAGCCCTGAGTTTACAAAGGAGGTGCCATCTGGATGCTATAAGCCCCTGTGAGCCTTGATAGGTGGGGTTCCAGTAAGAAGGTCTGCTCACAGTAGGAGGAGCAGCCCAGGTGCAGGGCTAGCTGGATGTCAGGGTGGAAGATGGGTCCCTTCTGCTGACATCTTCTGGAGGAAGTTCAAGGCAGACATGTTTAGCTCTGCACTCCCACACTGAGCCCTTTGCAATGGGTTGTGTGGGGTTAGGAGAGGATGGTCTTTGTGTAGACTCCTGTGTGCTTCTGATTTGTGTGTGGGAGGCTGTGAGCGGTGGGAGGGGAGAGAGTGAGTGGGGATGCTGGAGAAATAAATGTAGTTGTTGAAATGACAGTGACAAAGTCAGTCTGGGAACATGAAGTCACAATCCAATGAAAGGCTTTCTTTTTGTCCCAGGGGAGGAAGCCTGAAGGAGAATGGCTGGCTCCAATTCTCAACACACGGTCTGTGTAAGTTGTGTGTCTCTCCTTGACATAGGGGGACTTTCAGGTCAGGTGACTGCTTCTTGTCTTTCCCTCTTGAAGCTTCCCAGTCACCCAGAATCCCCTCATCCCAGTCTGCTCCTTTACAGTGAGGGTTGGCAGGTCTGAGCACTTCCTGTCTGTGCCTCTTCCCAGCTGGTACTGGAGTTGTCTTTGAATGCATTCCTGCACATGTGCTCTCTGCGTGGTCTGTGGTGAGGGAGGACTGTCTCTGCAGCTGAGGTGTCAGTTCCACAGGGAAACAGGGACTTTGGGGGCTTCAGAGCTTTGAGGTGATGGTCTCATTGACTGCACTGGGAAACCTGACTGACATCTGTGGTGCTGTCAGGCTGATGACCCAGGGTGTGAGAGTGAGTGTCATCTGTGCATGTGTGTGATGAGCTGACCTGCTTGAGGAAGCTTTAGGGGAGAGTTCAGTAATCAGAGGGAAAGGTCATCCAGGCTGTGATAGGGAGGTGACTGCAGTCTCCAGAGTCAGGGAAGACCTGAGACACATTGAATACCTGGAATGTTTTTGATTTTTGTTATGTGATAAAAAATAAGCAATATGGATGTAAACATTTCATGACAATAAATCTATGATTCATGTGATAACTGGTACATTTATATTACCCTGACCCAGTGACATGTCTCCTTGTGGGGGATAACCTGAAGGATGTGGATGGAGTGGAGAGGCACAGTTATTGGAGATGTAGGTGGACACAGCCGTCGTTTATGGGGACCTCGTGCAGTCAGGTGCCTTGAGCATTTCCTTATGGCTCCCTTCCCACGCTTGAGTCCTTTCCCTTCTGTTTTCCATCTTGAAAGCTTCCCCAATTTCACTCTCCTTGTGTTTGCTCTTTCAGGGGCCAGTGACATTTAGGGATGTGGCTGTTGACTTCTCTCAGGAGGAGTGGGCCTGCCTGGATGCTACTCAGAAGATCTTATACAGGGACACCATGTTGGAGACCTACAAAAACCTCGTCACAGTGGGTAAGGCCTGTGCCCCATGAATGCGGGATGTGTCCTGTACACTTTTGGCTTTCTTCACTGTGAATTAAAAGTCATGGTCATCTTTTAATGTTGAATTGAAGTTGGGTTTGGTGGCCCATGCCTGTCATTCCTTCACTCAGAAGGCTGCTGTGAGAAGATTGCTGTTAGTTCCAGGTCTGTCAGATACATAGTGAGTTCCAGATTAGCCTAGTCTACATGTTAGTCCCTGTTTCAAACAAAACAAACTGTCTAATTGAAATAAGTAAATAAATCAAGAAATATAATTGCAGGCTAGAGAGATAACTTGGTGGTTAAGAGAACTGGTTGCTCTTGCAGAGGACCTGGGTTCAATCCCTCCCACCACACGATGTCTCAAAACCATCTGTAACTTCTGTCCCAGGAGAAAAACTAATGTTGTCTTCTGGACTCGACAAGCACCATGCATGTGTGTGGTGCTCAAACATACGTGCACACAGACATTTACATATGAAGAAAATAGAATGAATTAAGTCAATAGACTTTTAAAAGAGGGAACTGAGTTCCTCCTTCTTCCCAAAGCAATAATTTGAGATTTCTTTGGTCCCAAATAGTAGCTTCATGAAGCACCTGCTTGCCCACTCCGCCGGTGTTGCGCTTCTCAGGGAGCTCTCTGATCAGTGAGAGACCCAGTCTCAAGTACTAAAGGGGAGAGCAGTGAACAAAGACACCTGACATTGGCCTGTACCACAAGAGTGCATTTATATCTACACACACTCGTGTGCATACCCTTGTGAACTATGCATACATTGTACATGCATGAATATATATGCAAACACACGCATGCACACATAGCAAAAGAAAACACCAATGACCTTTATGATGTCCTGCTAATGGATCGATAGGATTGATTTAAAACGGAGGTGGACACATTCTGTTTCCCTCAATGACCGCTATACCTACTTTGTAGAGCAGGTTTTAGGCTGCGCATTTGACATTTGCATTGAGCATATCTGTAAGAATGGGGTGTAAATGTGAAAGAAGGCAGCATAGTAACAATGGTGATAACAGTCTTCATGGCTGCGGACATAACTCAGTGGTAGAACACCTCCCCAGCATGCTCCAGGCCCTAGCTCCACCTCAAGTACTAAATAAATTCATGGAAATTTAAAAAAATAATGTTAGTATGTGTGACAGTACTCAAAATATTTGAATATAGTATTTAATCTTCATATGAACTCTATCTAATAGATAGTATAAGCTCCATCTGAATTATTGTTAACATTGTTATTTTTCTTATTTGGGGTTTGATGAGGCCAGGTCTCATATAGTGCAGCCTGGCTTTGGACTTGCTATGACACTAAGTCTGGCCTTATCTGCTAACTTCCATTCCTCAAGTGTGCACCACCATTCCCGGTGTTTAGATGGGAAAACTGAGCATAGAATCCTACGGGACTTGCCTAAATGAGTGTCATTATTAGTGAGCTGCAGAGATGGGTTTACACTCGACAGTGTAGCCTACGGGTTCATGTTCTCACTACTCAGTTATGGTGTCCTCTTATGTGACAACCCCATCTGCATTTAAAGGAGATTAAAACCCTTTTCTGAAACAGCTGATTTCTTACCCAGGTTGCTCTTTCCTCCTTCTCTGAAGTCTTTCCTTAGTATTATTTGGAATTTAAATAGATATGTCCGTTTCTATAAGATAAGGTCTTGTTATGCAGCTCAAGCTGGTCTGGTTCATTCCCACCATCTGGGTTTATGGCATGATCCACGTGCCAAGCCATATAGACCTTTATAATAACTAAGTTTGTAATTTTAAAAATCTACACTGGGGTCATGGTCAAATACAGTTTTTGTAATTGTTTCTTTTTTCTTTTACTTTTTTTTTTGTTGTTGTTGTTGAGATAAAGTTTCTCTGTGTAGTCCTGGCTGTTCTAAAACTCACTCTGTATATCAGACAGGCCTAAAACAGAGATCTACCCAAATTCTGGGATTAAAGTGGACTTCTACCTGGCTTTTAGGGTACTCACTTTTAATTCTAGCATTTAGGAGGGACAGGCAGGGAGATCAAGGTAAGCCTGGTCTACATATCACTTTCCAGGACATCCTTGGATAATTAGACTGAGTCTCAAAGTTAAAAAAAAAATCTGCACTATGAGCCATCTCTTTCTTTCTTTTAAGTGGGAAGTTGCATTTCCAAGCCAGATCTGATCACCTTACTAGAGCAGGAGAAAGAGCCCTGGATGGCTGTGAAGGAAGAACCAGACAGGCTGAGCCCAGGTGAGTAAGAATGAGGTGAGCCTGCAGCCCTGCCAGGCACTGCCTGTGGTCAGAGAGGCTCCACAGAGCTGACACTGGATGTGGCAAACTTCCTTCAAAGCCCCAGGGCCTGTGGGAAACAAGCCTGAGCCCTGGGAAGGAAGTCAAGGTCAGAGCAGAAGCTGTCAGAGGGGCTTCTGTTTCATGAGTCACTTTAAGTTCTTCTTTTCTTCCTCCCACTGGAGCAGGTGCCCTCTCTGTGACCTTTACAAGTGTCTCATTATTGGTGTGTGTGCACACACGTGTGCAGGTATCCACAGAGGCCATAGAGAGGGTCAGCTCCCTGGGCTGGAGTTACAGGTGGCTGCTGGTCCTCTAAGCCAGGGCCCCTGGCAGAGCTTTCAGTGTTGTTGACACTGAACCAAAGCTAGGACAGTTTCAGCACCAGTGAAAGCTGTAACACAGGGAGGCATGCCAGATGTTTCCGTTCTGTGTCTTCAAAGAAGATTCTCACCTTCCTAGGAACAACCCCACGCCTTGGCCCTGGGGTGGGAGGCACGTCAGGGTCAGGCTGTTCTTCCGATGTCCTTCTTACCTACATTCTTCTGCCTAACCCCCATTTTTATTATTAATAAGCCATCGGGTTGGAGGGGTGGTGTCATCATTAGACTACTTCCTGTTGGATAGGGGTATTAACGTCCTTGAGACAAGGGTGAGCTTCACTGTGAGATACACTTAGGTGCTGCAGACCTCTGACTTCACAGGGAGGAGCCAGTGATCCTTTACTAGCCACTGATTAAACATCTGTTTATAAATGTTTTGCATCTGTTGTTGAATAAGTCTAGAAAGAAGTTGATGAGACTTTGTGATTAGTAGGATTAAGAAAGGGAGGGCAGGGCTGGAGAGATGGCTCAGCGGTTAAGAGCACTGACAGCTCTTCCAGAGGTCCTGAGTTCAAGTCCCAGCAACCACATGGTGGCTCACAACCATCTGTAATGGAATCTGATGCCCTCTGCTGGTGCGTGTCTGAAGATAGCAACAGTGCACTCACGTACATAAATAAATAAATAAACCTAAAAAAAAATTAAAGGTCTGTGCTAGGCTGAGCCACACTACAGCCACCTGTTTACAGTAAACAGAGCTCTTGGATGAGAGGCGTGTGCTAGGGCTGAGGCGTACCACAGCAGGTTTTTCCAGTTCACATGCTTGGGGTTCACAATGTGATCAAATATCCTGCAACAGCATTTGACTTTGTCTGAAGACTGAGGATGGTAAGGGATATAAAACCATCATGGAATGTTGAGCTCTGACTAAAGTTTGAGAAATTTGAGAGGTTAAATTCATGCCCATCGTCTAATTGAAGGGAGGTTGTAACTTTGAAATGGGATGATCTCCTTAAGAAGGAGATGAGAAACTGTCTATGATCTTTTATAAGTGATAGGGAAAGCTTCTACCCATTCTGAGAATGTGTACACTAGGACCACAGGTTATATGAAACGTCTACCTGTGGGCAGGTGGGTGAAGCCGAGCTGCCAGTGCAACTTAGGGAGGGATCCCCTGGCTTGATGAACTCTGGAAGGAGACTCCGATGCCTGGAGGTAGGATCAGAAGTTTGGCAAAATTATAAGCAGTGATAGTTTTCTGTTTGTTGGTTTTTCGAGACAGCATTTCTCCATGTAGCCCTGGCTGTCTGGCTCTCTCTCTGTGTCTCTGTCTGTCTCTCTCTCTCTCTCTCTTTCTCTCTCTATCTAGACCAGGCTGGCCTAGAACTCACAGAGAGGCACCTGCCTTTGCCTCCTGAGTGCTAGAGTTAAAGGCATGTGCTACCACCACCCAGCAGTCTTTATAAAGGATAGGGCCTCAGAGATAGGCTGTAAATAAGTTTTAATAAAGTAAGACAAAGCCTGGCTATTAGGGTGAAAGGTCTACTAGTACTATTGGGGCTCAGGAGTGGACCCACAAACCACACAAACACTGATCTCAGTCAAACAGGGATAGTATATTGAGCTTACACCCCAGAACTGATCAATCAAGGCCATAGACCAGACTAGGGAGCTAGCTGTCAACCTTAGCTAAAATTCTATAGATCTTTTAAGCCTGTGATCTATAAACATCTGTGCCAAGTTATTTCACCAATCAGGATGTAGGGATAGGGGACTTCCTTAGGAACATGTCTTTGTTGGACACGTGTCCTCCTCCATTCAACTGTGGCAGGGGACTTGTCTAATATTCATGTCCTAACTTGCCAACCAGGATGTCAGCTTGGTTATTTCCCTTGGAGATAACGGAAATGTCTGCTTGGTGTGGTCGGCAGTGACCAGCTCCCACATCCATAGGAAGATGGGAAGCTTCCGGCAGGACCATGATTGGTTTGAATTGGTCATAGATTCTCCTTCTGTTGTCAGTAGCTCGTACCTTCCAACTTAGCTGCATGTGACAAGAAAATGTGAAAAGCACACTTGGAGTCTTATAAAGGTTTAGGGATTGTCCCTTTGCTAGTTAAAAGGTTCAGGTGAGAGCTGTTAATTTGGCCTGTTGGTTTTGGTTTGGGCTGGAAGAGCCTGTACTTCAACCAGTAGGGTGTCTGAAACAGTTGTATATCCTGCTTTATGTATGCCTTCAAGGAGCCACCATCTGTATACCACGTATAAGTGGCCTAGGGTAGCACTTCCTCATGTCTGTGTATAGGATAAGGTGAAAACTCTTTTATATTCTCAACACAAAAATGAGATGGGGAGGAGTCCAAGCCTTTTCTTGGGAGGAGACTTGAAATGTTAAGGGTGGCCATGGCTGAAAGGTAAGTGTTGCATCCTCCACCAAAGCGATCTCAGAGAGAACTCTAAGGGGTGGTGTTTGGAGACCTTTGTATGTTAGAAGGTGGGACAGGTGTTGAGAAGAGAAGACATTAATAGGTGACTCTAAGGTTAACATAGTTGATTGACATATAACAAGTTCAGCTGCAGCCAAAGCTCTCCTACAAGGTGTTTGTGCTTGGATAGTATGGTCTGAATTTTTTTCAGTAAATATGCAGTGGTCACAAAGGGGGATGACCTAGGACCCTAAGGGTAAATCCCTCCTTTCCAGTAGCATAGAGATCAAACAGTTCATTTCCAAGTGGAGAATAACACAGTGCCATCAGATTAGAGCTACTTGTCACATCCCAAAGGTTCTCTTTTTTTTTTTTTTTTTTTTTATCCCAAAGGTTCAAAACCTTCAACAAACAGTATGTATTTCCAGTAGGATACAAAGAGGCACATAAAATTATTTCACTATAGTTTGTCATAATCTCATTAAGCATACATATTCCTATTTCCAACCTGTTCTACTGTAAAGCATATTGTCTTACATAAACTTTGCTTATTGCTGCTCTCCTTGCTCTTGTTCTTAGAAAGTACTTTAGAGTCTGGCCATTCATTTAGTGGAATATGTGAGCGTATTACAGGAAAATAAAGTATTCTTCCTTCTTGCTTTTCTTTCAGATGTGGAGACAAGTTTTGAAGCTGAAAATATATCTCCAGAGAATCATATTTCTGATATAAATTTACTCAAACAGAGCATAAAGCAATTCAGTAAATCTTTTGACCTCGAAGAGTCTACTTTTAGTGATGGCCCCAACTGTAGTACATTCAGTGGTCTACAGGGTTATCAAGAAGGAGATGCTGGTCAAAAGGTTACTGACAAGGAAGAAATGCCTACTTGTACCAGCCAGACTCTTGCTCACAACATAGAAAAAGCATATGAATGTAAAGAGTGTGGGAAGTGCTTTGATTGTAGTTCAACTCTTATTCAGCATCAGAGTATTCATACTGGAGAGAAGCCCTATGAATGTACGGAGTGTGGGAAAGCCTTCAGACTTCCCCAACAGCTTACAAGACATCAGAAGTCTCACAGTGGTGAGAAACCTTTCAAATGTAATGAATGTGGAAAGGCTTTTCATCTTCCTGACCTGCTCAAGTACCATAAAACCATTCACACAGGTGAAAAACCTTTTGAATGTGAAGAATGTGGGAAGTCCTTCAAGCGTTTCTCCCACCTTGTTGAACATAGAACTATTCATGCTGGTGTGAAGCCCTATGAATGTAGCGAGTGTGGGAAAGCCTTTAAACGTCGCTCATACCTCATGCAACATCAGAAAATTCATTCTGGTGAGAGACCCTTCCAGTGTAAGGACTGTGGAAAGGCCTTCACTGTTCTGGCTCAGCTCAGTCAACACCAGAACATTCATACTTCAGAGAAATTTGAATGTAAGCATTGTGGGAAGATATTTAGTAGTGGTTCTTACCTTGTACGACACCAGAGTATTCATACTGGTGAGAAACCCTTTGAATGTAATGTATGTGGGAAGGCTTTTAGGCTTCAGGTATACCTTAATGAGCATCAGAAAACTCACACTGATGAGAAACCTTTCAAGTGTAAGCTCTGTGAGTCAGCCTTCAGACGTAAGTACCAACTTAGTGAGCATCAGAAAATTCATACCAATGCGAAACCCTATCAGTGCAAGGAATGTGGGAAATTCTTCCGTCGACGATCAAACTTTACTGAGCATCAGAGTATTCACACTGGAAAGAAACCCTTTGAGTGTAAGGAATGTGGGAAGGTCTTTAGACTTAATATACATCTCATTCGACATCAGAGTTTTCATAGTGGTAAGAGACCGTTTGAATGTAATGAATGTGGAAAGGGCTTTCATTTTTCCAGCCAGCTTAATTACCATAAAACCATCCATACAGGTCAGACACCTTTTGAATGTAAAGAATGTGGGAAGTCCTTCAAGCGTGTCTGCAGCCTTTTGGAACATAGGGTTATTCATGCTGATGTGAAACCTTATGAATGTAATGAATGTGGGAAAACCTTTAATCGTCGCTCAAACCTCATGCAACATCAGAAAATTCATTCTGGTGAGAGACCCTTTCAGTGTAAGGACTGTGGGAAGGCCTTCACTGTTCTGGCTCAGCTCACAAGGCACCAGAGCATTCATACTGGAGAGAAATCATTTGAATGTGATCAGTGTGGGTCAGCCTTCAGACTTCAGTACCAACTCACTCAACATCAGAGAATTCATAATGATGTGAAACCATTTCAGTGCAAAGAATGTGGAAAGGGCTTTGTTCGTGGTACAGCTCTTAGAATCCATGAAAGAATCCATACTGGTGAGAGGCCCTTTCAGTGTAAAGAATGTGGAGAAGGTTTTCAGTATCATTACCAGTTTCTTGGACATTTTAGAATTCATACTGGCAAGAAGCCTTATGAATGTAAAGAATGTGGGAAGTACTTTGCTCGTGGTGGAGACCTTAAAGTACATCAAAGAATTCACACTGGTGAGAAACCATACCAGTGTTAAGAATGTGGGAAGGCCTTACAGTTCAAAATCAAGCTTGATTTGATGTGTTAAAAATTCATATTAATAAGAAATGTTATGATATAAGATGTCTAGAAAGACCTTTAGTAATCCTAAGCTGGCTGAATTCATGCTGGTAAGAAAATATTAATCCCATTGTTGGAGAATAAGACCACACCACAGTTTAAAGCCAAAGTTGAAGTAAGCTTTAAGTAAATACTAGCTAGGTATTTACTTAAATACTTAATTACTTAGGATGGACTCTCTGGCCAGGTCCAGCTTTGGGTTTCCAGAAATAACCATAAGTCCCACCTTGTGGGGACTTAGAAAGGCAACCCCACAAGGCTACTGTATTTTCCACCAGGTACAAGCATGGGCAAGCACATACTCTGACTTATTTTCTACCTATGTACCTTCTGCCTACATATCAAACCTGGGGCCAGGGTACATCCTAATATATTTCCTTCTCATGTACTTCCTCTCTGTGATCAAGCACATCTGGTGTAGTCGGGCAAACAAACTTGTTAAGGGGAATGAAAACGTGGCTTGTTACTGCCCATAAACAATAGTCTCCAGTATTTCAGGAAGTCTTTGACCTTGGGCAAGGGACTTACAGGTTAGTGGCATTTTTGTTCTATGGCACAGTAATTAAAACTTGAAATGTAACTTTGGCTCACACAAAACCCTGTGAAAGAAATACGGGAAAATGTTTAGATTTCGTTCACCCTTTACTACACATTGGAGAATTCATACTGGTATGGATCCTTTACCACTGTAAATGATGTGGGAAGACCTTTAATTACACCTCAAGCCTTCTTTATAATACAATAATCCATGCTAGTGTCAAACACCGTGACTGCAAAGGATTGTGGGAACACATAGAGTTAGCTCAGCTCTCAAAGCTCATCAAAGAGTCCATATAGATCTGTGACCCCGTGGATGTAAACACTGTCTGAAGGCCTTTATTGATGGCGAGCTTATACACTATCAGAAAATCCATGTTCATCAGAAGTCCTATTGCATATGAGGAAAGTGGACATGCCTTTGTCTAGAAATGCTACTGATCATCAGAGAACTCATATTGGCAAGACTGTGACTTAAAACAAGATAGGAAGGACTTTAATTTGCTCTAGGATTTGGTCAACATCTGAATATTCATATACTTTTTATGCCAAGAAACTGTGTGAAAATGAGAGTGTGGGAAGTCTGTTGTTCAGATACTCTGTTTATACTGTTCTTGACTTACTCTCTTCTTGTTAATTCTACAAACTTAACCAAACACTACTCAGTCAATCTAGAAAGAGCAGTTATTGGAACTAGGATTATCTGTGGTATCTTCTTTGTCATCATTAACTTCCCGGGGCTCCTGTGATTTTAGACTGGATGTTTATTTCTGCATAGTTTGTTAATGATGAGCATAGAACTAGCCAAACTTGTGGGAATGGTTATAATAGATATAAAGTCCTTAAGAGTATTTGTTTCATGTTTTGTAAAGCAGCTTTTACAGTGTTCTTGCTTTCATTGGCATTACTGTAACTGAGATGAAAGGCAAATTGTATTGCAGATAGTTTAGAAAAGCCTCATGCAACCCTCCAGTATTAAATTCAAATACTTCCTTCTGGATAAAATCTGATGGATGAAAAGGTACATGAAAACATCTTCATTCCTAATCCATTCCTTAAGCTTTTATACAGAGGCATCAAAAACACAGCTGTTGGTGAATAAGTACTCTTTAAAGGAGTTAAACACATGTAACTTTCAAAGGTAAAGTCATGTAATTTATGCTTTCTGCCCAGACATTAAGATAAAATACATTTGTGACGGGGCAAGACAGTGCAGTTTCCTCCATCTCATATTTTTGTGGAAAATTACCCAACTCTAGCCTATGAACCAGAGGTCAAGATGCCCTTGCTAATTTATCATGGCTTCTGCCAAACTGCCTGCATGTGCAAACCGCTCCTTTCAGCTAGCCTCTTGTCTTGGCTTCTGTTAAACTGCCTGCTTGTGCAAAATCTTCCCCTGCAGCTGTTGAACAAAATAACAGAATGTAGTTTTTGCTTTTAGTAGGCCCTTACTCTAAACACTTGGAGCTATACTTAGATCACAAATACCCGAGTGTAGTCCCAAACAACTGGAATAAAATATTTCAGTTGGCTAAAACTGTGTCTGAGTGGTCTTCTCTGGTGGGCTTTCCATAAAACATTAACAAAAATAGCCAAAATTGAAACCACTTATAAAAATACATGTGAGAAAATTTTCATACATATGGAAAAGTTGGAAGAATCAAAACCACACTTATGTGTCCTCACCAGACTCAAAATGGTTAACTAGCTTGACTATCATACATACGTGTATGTGTATGTATGTATGTATTTAGGGCTATGACAGTAAGAATATGTTTGGTGGGGGGACTGGAGAGATAGCTCAGCAGTTAATAGTACTGTCTGCTATCCCAGAAGATCCCCAGGTTCAATTCTCAGTGCCTACTTGAACTCACAACTGTCTGTAGCTTCAGTTCTAGAGCATCTGACACCCACACACAGACATACATGCAAGCAGAACACCCAGTAAATAAAAGAGAAGTATATTTTAGAGTTGGGTATAGTAGTGTATGCCTAAATTCTAGTACTTGGAAAGTACTAGAGGGTCAAGTACTAGAATACTTTAGGCAGGAGGGTCATAAGGTGGAGGCAAATATAGCTATATAGTGACTTCAAGTCCAACTTTGGCTGTATAGAGACCCTTTGTCAAAAAAGAAAAAAAGTGCCGGGCGGTGGTGGCGCACGCCTGTAATCCCAGCACTTGGGAGGCAGAGGCAGGTGGATTTCTGAGTTCGAGGCCAGCCTGGTCTACCGAGTGAGTTCCAGGACAGCCCGGGCTACATAGAGAAACCCTGTCTCAAAAAACCAAAAAAAAAAAAGGTTTGGAAGAGAAGATTTAAAAAAAAAAAAAAGAAAAAAAAAAAAAGAAAAAAAGTTGTAGATATAACATTTTATCCTTTACTACATTAGTCAACCATGGAGTGTCATCTATACCACAGAACCATAATATGGGCATATTCTTGAGGAAATAATCCAGAATTTTACAACTTTCAGAAATATCTCATTGGCCTCCAAACTGTCATTTTTACAAATGTATATATCCTTCATGTGGGGTGGTGCATGCCTTTAATTCCAGCACTTTGGAGAGCGAGGAAGGCAGATCTCTTTGAGTTCAAGGACTGCCTAGTTCCAGTGAGTTCCAGGACAGCCAGGGCTACACAGTGAAACCCTGTCTCTGTAGATAGAGATTTGGCCACTTTGATTCAAACCACAAGTGTCTTGCCTTCATGTATGTAAGTGTACTTTCTGTGTGCCTGGTGCCTAAGGGGGCTAGAAGAGGATGCCAGATGTCCCTGGCTGCAGTCCAGCTAATCCAACAATGGCTAGTTGTGGATGGAGAGTCCAAGAATCTAGTAGTTGCTCAGTCCCATAAGGCTGGATGCCTCAGCTGTTCTTCAGTATATGCTGGAATATTGAAGACATAGGTTCTAATGCTAGTTAAACATGGATGTAGTAGCAAGGTGAAGGCAAGCAGGCAAAGAGGAAAAGCTTCCTTTTTCTGTGTCCTTATGTAGATTTCCAGCAGAAGCTATGACCCAGATTAAAGGTGTATGTAGGAGGAGCTAAGGTGGGAGGAGTAAGGAGAGGAAGAGGGAAAAGGAAGAGCGAGGTGAGGGGGAGAGAGAGAGAGATGTAGGAGAATGAAGAGCCACGCAGGTATGGAGAGCAGTCCTGGCTAACAATTTATATTTAGCTAATTGGGAAACACCTCTAATTGTATGGGCATATTGTTATTGAGCATTACCAAATATATAAAGCCTTTGATTAATATTAAGCATTAGAATCTCAATTCGTACCGGGCCCATGTGGATGGCAGGATAGTCTGGGCAAAACCCAGCCTTGTGGAGACAGCATAGAAGATTGGCAGAGCCATCTCCCATGCTGGTGTCTTGTGGGTGCCAGGGAGTGTTTCTGGCTGGCTGTTTCTAGCTGCTGCACACACATGGCCTCTGACTGTGGAACATGGCGACAGAGCTAAGTAGAGCTGCTGCTGCTTAGATAGTTGGCACAAGAAAATGCCATTTTAAATAATTACCACAACAGGTGTGTCTTTCTACCTCAAGATATGGGGTAAATGTGTGTGTGTTCCCCCTTCAATATCCCAGTTGAAGTTCTGAGTCTTTCAGCCTTAAGATCCAGATCAAATGTATTTGTCTTCCTACCTCAAAGATTTGGACTAGAAGTAGATTCACTCAGCTCAAAACCAAACAGAATCTCTCTCTCTCTCTTTGGTTTTTCAAGACAGGGTTTCTCTGTGTAGCCCTGGCTGAGAAAATCTCTCACAAGTGTGCCCACAATTTCTGTATTGGATTTTATTCCTGATATAGTCAAGAACCACACCACTAAAATAAAAATAAATAAGTTAATGGAAGGAAGATACCTATCACCTTGTACGATACTGTACGGTTACACTTCTGTTACACAGAAGCATAGGTGAACGTGTGTATGTTACAGGATACTGTGTGGTCAACTATGTGCAATGTTCAAAGAGATGGACATGTGTGTGTTTCTTCAATGTCAGTAATTGAATAAGCAATAAATTTACAACCTTTGTCTTGCTGGTTACAACTTGTCAAGTAATCCCAATTTTGCTTGATAGCTGGTTGGTGACAATAACACGTTCTTTTATTCCAATCTTTCTTTGTTTCTGGTTTTGTCTCTTTTGGTTTTGTTTGTTTTTGTTTTCAAGACATGGTTTCTCTGTGTAATGGCCCTGGCTATCTGGCTGTCCTGCACTGGCTTTGTAGAGAAAGAAGGCTGGCACTTCAACTCACAGAGATCCTCTTGCCTTTGTCTTCCAAATGCTGGGATTAAAGGTGTATGCCACCATGTTTGACTTGTTTCTGTTTATGAAATAGGATTGATGTGTGTATTACTGGTTGTCTTGGAACTCCCTTAGTAGACCAGGCTGGCCTTGAACTCACAGAGATCCACATCCCTCTGCCACCTGAATGCTGGGATTAAAGGCATGCACTGCCGACACCCTGGCTGTTTTATTCCAATCTCAGTTATCAATGTGAAGACTTCCATTGCACATTAACACATCACACAGTAATATACAAATATACAGGCTACAAAATGGCTAAGAAAGGGTTAAAGGGGTTTCAAGAGTTCAAAGAGGCTACACTGAAGTCTGTAGAGGCTGATGGAGAGTCTGGAGAGACCAGAAAACTGTTAGAAACTACAGGTGCTACAGAGAAAGAGTAATCCTCCTGGGTCTTCAGGTAGCAGCTTCTGCCCTGGAGATCATCTCCCCAAGACTCAGGGACAGGGCTGTGTCCTGCTCCTTTCCTACAGTGAATGCTGTTGTTGCTATGGTGGTGTTGGCTGTAATGGCAGGCATGAGCTAGATGGCCCAAAGAAGAGTTTTACAGATGAGAACTGGTATGATTTTTGATTCTTGCACAAAAGAGCTCTGGATCTTCTGTGAAAATTCTATTCGCCATCTTTTGGAGTCAAGTGACCCAGTGATGGTATAGTCCTGAAGCATGAAACTGGATCTACTCTTACCAGTTTCCATGAGTTGACTAGTGACTTTCTCTGGTAGGAGGTATCCCACTTGTAACTTAAGACCCGTGTCCTCTTGATGGGGATGGAAACTCTTGGTTCCACCAAGTCTCCCAGAAAGCCCCCAAACTTGTTTTCTCAACCCTCAGCTCCTGGAGCAGATGCTTGTTTCATCACCTGCCAGGGACCAGCCCCAGCTCTTCTTTCTTTCTGTCTTCCTTTCTTTCTTGGTTCTCTCTTGAAGGTAATCTGAGGGCCTGAGGAGTGTTGGTGGGGGTGAGATATTTAGCATTGCTTTTTAATAATAAAACATCTAACTATCTTAAGATACTTAGAAAGGCATTTTACTACTGTAGCTGACTTGCCTGAGTTCCTTTGAGGCCAGAAACTGCAGTCTCTGTGCTTAGCTCCTCATCAGGGGATTAAGCAATGTGGCCTTTGTTCTATCTCTGCAGGAACCGTGTGGCTCTAACTCCCATCCTGCAAGTTGAAGTCGCAGGAAGGAAAAGGGACATGTTGAAAGTAATTTTAGCCTTTATTTCTAAGTTCTTCAGTTCTCCAAAAAGTTTCTACAAAAGTTCTCCCTAAAACGTTCTCTCTGCTCTCTTCTTCTAATCTTGCTCTTTCCTCCTGCTCTGATGTCACAATTATAATGCCCTTACTCTCAATGCCCTTACTCCCAAGGCTATGCCTTTACTTCTAAGTTCTTCTTGAGTTAAGTTCTGTTTCCTTTCTTTGTCCTCAACACGTAAACATCTTTCAGAAAACATGATCACATGGTAAACAGTTCACCACAAGTTTACACATAAATTCTTTTTTTTTTTTTTTTTTTTTTTTTGGTTTTTCGAGACAGGTTTCTCTGTGTAGCCCTGGATGTCCTGGGACTCACTCTGTAGACCAGGCTGGCCTCGAACTCAGAAATCCGCCTGCCTCTGCCTCCCAAGTGCTGGGATTAAAGGTGTGTGTGCACCACCGCCCGGCACATAAATTCAAATCATAAATTGAATAAGAAGTTTACAGCAGAGAATGTTTACGTGCATATCCATTAGCAGTAATTATCTGGCTGATTATTCATTCTCACAAGCTCAACAGATTCATTGAAAGTTAAAAAACATAATTTTTGTGACTAGGTTATTAGTGAAGTTTTGTATAGATAAACTCAGTCAATATTTTATCTTCTGTTCTTGCACCTATAGTAAATCCTTTTTATGAACTTTGGTTAATGGATTTACAATCTCTTGGAATGTGCTCTAAGATGAAGATGCCTGCTTGTTATCTCTAAAACAATGAACTCATGAGGCTTGAAGACTGGCAGAGTTCTCATTGTAGTTTTGATTATCAGAGAGGACTTACTAGCGGTGCTGTTGTAAAAGAACTTATAATTACTAATATAATTTCAGGAATTCTTATAGAATCATCATTTAGAATTAAGAAATCATTTATTTGTCTTATAGCATCACTGCAAGACAGTACATCTTCATAGTTCTGCAGAATTCTGCTCAAAAGAATAGGCTAATACCTAGTGATTGTTATATATATTTAATAATAATAGGTAAAGCATATTGATAGCAGGAATAGTTCTTCAGATAAAAATTTCCAAGTTTTTCCTAGAGAAGCAAATCCATTATTAACTTTATAGTCCTTGGTGGACCCTTCTCAGGAAGATCACCTGCTAGTTTTTAGCTTCTCCATCGTGCTCCTGGTACCACCTGCCCTTGGTCCCAATCAGCCCCCTTTCCTGTATGAAGGCAGAAAAGGGCCCCCAGTCACCTCTTTGGAATGCACACAGGGAGGGAGTAATAGTCTCTCTTCATTTCCTCCCCAGCAAGCTCTAAGCAGCCTGTTGCACCCAGTTGATGGAGAAAGAAAAAAAAAATTTCCTCTTTCCTCTTTCATGGTTCATGTCTTTTCAATCAATAATCCTTATAATTGGAAAACTCCAAACCCACCATTCTGTGAAAAGAGGAGAAAAAAGTGCACCTGACTGGAAAGGGTCTCAGCTAGGATGGAATGGATTTTCCCTTCTATCCAACACTAATCAAGGAAGTGATTTTCTCTAGGCCCTTTTCAGAAGGATTAAAAACAACTGTTACAAAGATTGCCTTGTCACCTAGCAACTCTAGGTATTAGTAAAAAGGTTATACAAATTAGACGGATTTCAAGGTATAAATAGTTCCTAGTTCCAGGAGGTAGCTCAAAAGGTATTTAACAACAATACTAAGAGACAAGACCTTTTGTATAAACCGAAAGCCACAATCACCTTCTTGATTGAGACATAGACTACAGATACCCAGCAAAACTTTGATGTCTTGCACTTTGTCAGAATATCTCCTAGCTGAAAGTCTTGCCCCCAATCAAAAGGTAGAGTTGGACTACCTTTAAGATTGAGAACAAAGATTGCTAGGGGTGAGGGCAGAAACCAAACCACCAGGACTGGCCAATACTAAATTCAACTAACCATTTCAGCTACTCCAGCCAGATTAAACAATACCTAAAGACCCTGGAAACAAACAAACAAACAAACAAACAAAAAAAAAAAAAAAAGGAAATTACAGTCCATATGTCCTGGCTTAGAGAGACAGGCTTCCTTGTGCCCAGTCAGTCAGCTTGGAATACACCTCTCCTGCCTGTGAAGAAACCTGGAACCTGTGATTACAGTCTCAGCCAAAGTCTGAGGAAAATTAATAAGAGAGTCGAGACTAACCACTCCAAGATTCCAAACACATATACTTTCATGAGTCTGATTGTTCCAGAGAAACAGGTGTACACTGCCTTGGACGTGAAAGATGCATTCTTTGTGAAAGGTGAGTCAATCCATCTTTGCTTTGAATGGACAGACCCAGAGGAGGATACAGAGGGCAACTTACCTGAACTAGGCTGCTCCAAAGATTTAAAAATTTTCCAGCTCTCTTTGATGACACACTAAGTGCTGATCTCTTACCCTTCCATCAGAGGTTTCCTGGGACCATACTGTTGTAATATATAGATGATCTACCCTAGCCTCTAAAACTAAATAAATTATAAAGGGCTACTGAGGGTCTGTTTCTAAGAGTTATAGGACATGGGTTTCAGATGTCCAACTTTGTACTTCAGAGGCAACCTAACAAGGAAAGTCAAAAAGAGCCTGTCTTAGTAGGATTGCTGCCACCCTTCAGATCCCAAGATAGAAAAAAAAAAATTTATCCTTCAGATAGATTTAAGAGTCTCCGGTGTAGCTAGGTACTTCTGCTTCAGAATACCAGAGTCTGTGGAAATAGGAAGGCCTCTCTACATCATCAGCACAGAGAGGAGGCACTTAGTACCTAATCTATACTGAGAATAAAAAGAAGCATCTGACCTCAGCTCCAGCCGTAGCACTTCCAGACATCTTGAAACCTTTGCATCTGTTTGTCCATGGAGCAAAAGGCATTGCAAAAGGGGCTTTAACACAAACAGCGAGGCCACAACAATGTCCTGTGACATACCTGTCCTAAAGATTGGACCCTGTAGCCACTATAGGATAACCCACCTGTTTAAGAGCTATAGTAACTTTTGCTAGTCATTAAGAAATGATAGTGACTTACCCATTACCTGGACAATCACCCTCGGGTCCTCTGTAATTGTTGTGGGCAGAGGTCTCAGGGCAGTGTCAGTATTCAGCTGTCAGGCTCATATGATCAAACAGATTTTTTTGTGGTGTATGCCTTTGAACCTGTTTTTTCCTATAAAAAGCCTGTCCTGGGGACAGACTGGTACCACAATTAGGTTTTTCTTTCCTGGACATCCAGTATCATAGTGTGCATTCAATAAACTATTCTTGCTTAACTGAGATTGGTCTAAGTATGGTTTGTGTGGCAATTCCCAGACCCCAAGAAAACTTAATGCCGAGGTCCTAGAATGTTGGTTAGGACATACAGAACATGGGAAAACTTTACAAAAACGTGAAATTATCACTACCATATAGTCTATTATACACCCAGGTATACAGCAGGGTGAGAGGGGGCATGCATGTACAGCTCTATCATGAAACCCAAACTATGGAGCCAGCTGGCACGCCTGCCATAGGAGGAACGAATATGGGAAATGTGACATATATATATATATATATATATATATATATATATATATATATATATCATAGCATTTTTTTTCAGGCACAGGACGAAAAAAAAAAAAAAAATGCCATTTTGAGAAGACGGGTGGAATGTGAGAAGATCAAGAAAGTAAACATGATGTAATTCCAGGCTGGAGAGATGGCTTGACGGTGAAGAGCGCTTCCTGGCAACAAATCCCTGCTTCTGATCTATCAGAAACTAGTTTCATATAGTAAACTCCTTTATCAGGTGTGGTGGCTCACACCTGTAATCCTAGCACGTGCCAGGCTGAGGCAGGAGATTTGCTGCAAGTTACAGGTATCCTAACCGCTACCCCAACTGTAATCTGTGTTGGTGTATGAGATCCTGACTCAAGAAAAAACATTTTCCTCTTAAAAAAAAAACAAGTTAAGGGTTTGTAGAGATGATTCCATGGTTAAGACCATTAGCTACTCTTTCAGGAGACCAGCGTTCAAATCACAGAACCCTCAAAGCTGCTCACTGCTGCTCTTAACTCCCGTTACAGGGTTTCTGACACCCTCATACAGACATACATGCGGGCAAGACACCAATGCACATAAGCACAATAAATTATAGCAAAGGTAAAAGTAAAAAACCAAGTTACGCCGGGCAGTGGTGGCGCACACCTTTAATCCCAGCACTTGGGAGGCAGAGGCAGGCGGATCTCTGAGTTCGAGGCCAGCCTGGTCTACAGAGTGAGTTCCAGGACAGCCAGGGCTACACAGAGAAACCCTGTTTTGGAAAGAAAAAAAAAAAAAAAAAAAAGCCAAGTTAAACACTGTCTTTCTTTGTTAAAGCAAACCCAGGAAGTTCTTAAAATAGGAATTCCTGAAACTTGGCAAAAACTAAATTGTGTTATTTTGATGCCAACCACATAGAACGACGGCCAAGTCAAAAATAGAATTAGCCAGCTGCCCAAACGTTCCTCCCTGTTACCTCACCCAGCTCCAACTCTTCTTTCCAACAACATAAGTAGGGACTGACTTCCCTCACAGTATCCTCAGATTCCTCTCCTCTTGTGCCTTTGTGCAAGGGAAGGAACTCAAGGCCTTGTTCATGCCACGCCCCCAGCCCCTCACTGGGGGATTCTAGGCAGGGGCTCTACCACTGAGCCACGCCCCCAGCCCCTCACTGGGGGATTCTAGACTTGTGCATCACTGCTGAGCCATGACCCCAACAACAGTGTGTGACATTTCGATGCATGTACAGAGCATATTATGAGTAAATCTGGCTAATTGGCTCACCCATCACCTCAAGCATATATGGGTTTTTGTTTTTGGCTCTATGGAGGCAGAGAGGATGGATGGAGAGCCCTTTCCCCATGGCTTTGCCATCAGTGTCACCCACCATTAGGATTTTTGCTGGGCTCAGGTGACAAGACAAATGAGATCCTAGGGAATCTTTGCCATTTGTCTTTCCTTCTCCCTCCTTTTTTCCTTTTTGAGACATAGTCTTACTATGTAACTCTGACTGTCCTGGACTCACTCTGTAGACCAGGCTGGCCTTGAACTCAGAGATCGTCCTGCCTTTGCCTCCCAAGTGCTGGGATTAAAGGTATGTGCCACCACTGCCCAGCTACTTAAAATTATGTGTATATGTTTGTGTGTGTGTGTCTCCACATAAGTGTAGGTACTTAAATATTCCAGAATAGAGCACAGGCTCTCCAGAAGGTGAAGTGACAGAAAGTTGTGAGCCATTCAGTATGAGTGCTAAGAACCAGACTGGGGTCCTCTGTAAGTGCAGTGCCCACTCTTAAATTCATTCATTCATTCATTCCTTTCCTTCTCTTCCTTCCTTCTTTCCTTTCTTTTTTTTTCTGAGACAGGTCTCTGTAGCTCAGACTTACCCTGAACTCCTGACTCTCCTGACTCCGTCTTCCTAGCTCTCGGATGCTAGAACTGCAGGCACTTCCATGCCCAGCTAACTTACACAGAATATTTGCATATCTTTGTGTGTGAATTCTCATGTATCTTGCCCACTGTTTTGGAAAGAGGGTTTGAGATAGGGTTTCTCTGTGTAGCCTTGGTTAACCTGGAACTCACTCTGTAGACTAGGCTGGCCTAGAACTCACAGATCCACATGCATCTTCCTCCCCAGTGCTGGGATTAAAGGCGTGTGCCACCACTGCCTGGCTATCTTGCCAATTTTTAATAGAATTCTTCCCACTTTCCTTTAGTTTTGCTTTAAATTGCTATTATTGATGTTATTATTATTTGAAGTTTTTAGAGACAGGCTCAGCCCAGGCTAGCCTCAAACTGATTGTCTTGCCTCATTCCTCTGAGCCGAGACTACGGGTGGGTGTGAGCCACCGTATCCGGCCCCACTCCTTTTGGAAGCAGATATCTATGTCTCAGTGCGTGCGTGTGCGTGGGTTTCTGTGAGCCTCATCCCACGTGTGGAAATCAGAGAACAACTCTGTGGGTTGTGCTTTCTTCCTCCTCCACGTGGCGCCAGGGATGGAACTTAGGCCTTCAGGCTTGGCTGCAACAGCTTTAGCTGCTGAGTTATCTCACTACTCTCATACCTGGCAGAGCCACCTTGTTTGTTGCTCTTTCATTTGTTTTCATTTTTTCCCCCGGGATTTCCCTTCAGCTCTAGGAAAAATGAAAAACAACAAAATGTTGATCATCCCAGATCCCCCTTCTTCCTTCTCCCGGGGATGGGGAATGGGGGGGGGGGGAGTCGGCGGCGGCGTAGGGGATGGACAAAAAACAAATCTTGATCATCTTGCCTCTCCCTCCATCTTTCTTTCTGCTCGATGATCTCTGTAAAGGGATTTCACAGAGATTTACAGGTTTGTGGACAGCTGAGCAGGAATGAACCCCTTCTCTTTGCTTTTATCCTTGGACTCCCGTTGCCACCTGGTGGCCATCATGTGCAACAGCAGATTTCTAGATTAAAAAAAAAAAAAAAAACGAAAAACAAAAAACAAAAAAGCCTTAAACATTTATCTCGTCCATTTTAGGTGGGCCAAGTATTCGTGAGCAGATTATCTGGTGGTTCTGTTTCAAAGACGTTGTCCAGATCTCCAGTCATCAGAGAGCGTGACTGGTTCTAAAGGATCGCATAAGAGGGTCTCATTCCCACACTGGATGACTTGCCTGCTGGCTCTTGGCCAGAGGCTTCAGTTCTGCCCAGTGACGCCCTCTCCTTAGCAGCCCAGGGATGTGTCTGATTCCCCCAGACCAAGTGAACCTTCACAAGTAAGGAAGACGTTGACCTATCTATTTTTAATGTAAGACGTTTAATTTAAAAATGCTACCTGGGTTTGTTGTATTTTACTTTTATTAAATATAAAAGAGTAAATATATTTTTATTAAATATAAGCTTCTATAACTTCCCAGGGCAAACTGGTCAAATCTGGCAGTCTACTCCGGGACCCCCACTCAGAGACCAGCAGCACGGGATCAGAAGGCCCCGCCCACTTGTCTGCCTTGCAGGTGGTTCTTCTTCTCCATCATGAGCAGTCTCTCTAAGATGGTGGGGTTGGGAAATCCTCCAGTTCAGGCTTCTAGGAAATTTCATTTTCAGAAAAATTTTTTATATATATTATTAAAAATTTAAATATATTTTAATATTTGTATTTTATATTATATACGTTTATTTATATTTATTATATCCAAGAACATTTATTATTTATTTTAGAACATTTACTTTTATTTGTGTCTCCCTAATAAGAAATTTATTAGATCAGGTGGTGGTCTTGCATGCCTTTAATCCTAGCACTTGGGAGGCAGAGACAGGCAGATATCTGTGAGTTTGAGGCAGCCTGGTGTAGAGAGCAAGTTCTAGAACAGCCAGGGCTATACAGAGAAACCCCATCTCTAAAAACAACAACCAAAAGAAGTTTATTAGAAGAATTATTTAATTTGTAGATGACAGTGTGTTGCCGAGGAGGTGTGGCCTTGTAGGAGGAAGTGTGTCGTGTGGAGGTGGGCTTTGAGGTCTGGCCAGGGTGACAGTCTCCTGCTGCCTGCGGATCAAGATGTAGAACTCTCCTCCAGCACCACATGCTGCCTGCACGCTGCCATGTTTCCCACCATGATCATAATGGACTGAACCTCTGAAACTGTAAGCCAGCCCCAGTGAAATGGTTTCCTTTATAAGAGTTGCCTTGGTCAGGTGTCTCCTCACAGCAATGAAACCCTAACTAAGACGTAGTTGAGGCAAACTGAGCTGCTGATCCTCCTGCCTTCCCTCTCAAGCACCGGGTTGCACACGAGATCCACCACAAGTCTGAATACCACTTGACTTGTCCCTGTTCCAGGAAGCCGTCCTCGGGTCTCCCAGACTCACGACTGGAGGGAAGGAGGAGCCCGGCGCTTTGGCCGCTGGCAGCAGTTTTGCAAGAATCCTCAGCTTGTTGTCTGTCCTCCCTATGCTAGGCACAGACACTGCAGAACTGTGAGCGCCCATGAAGTTTTTTCTTTTTTTTTTTCCTTGATTCGAGACGGGCTGTGTAGCCGGGCGTCCTGGAATTCCCTCCTAACCGGTGGCTCAACCAGAAACTGCCTGTTACTGTCAAGTGCGGATAAATGAAGCACCTGACTCTGCCTTTGTTCCGCGGCAGCAACAACAAAGCTGCGATGGCTCTAATGTCTGGGAGGAAAGGTTGGATGCCTACAATTCAGAGTCCTTTCCTTTAAGGATTGAAGGAGGTGTGGTGGCTTTTGCCTCTAATTCCGGGATATGAGAGGCTGAGGCAGGAGACTTGCCAGATATTTAAGCAAGCCTGGGTTACAGGTAATGAGTTCCAGGCTAGCTGGGAAGCAAAAGCTAATAAAAAACAAGAAATCCTGAAGGCTCAGGGATTCTCAGAGAAGAGGGGCAGAAAGATTGTAAGAGCCAGAGGCATGGGTGCCTCCATGAAAACCCATCTTCCAGACACAACAGGACTGATGCTCCCAAGAATTCTCAGAGTCCATGCAGCACACACAGGGCCTGCACAGGGTTAAGTCAGAGTCTCAACACTGAGGGGGGAAAGTAAACATGGGCTCAGACCCCTAACAAGTCAACTCTCTGTAATTGGTACTCGCAAGGGAAGGAAAAAAATCTATTTTCTCCAATGCTGTCTCATGGGTGTATCAACCATATCTTAGGGCAGACCCCATGCCCAGGAGTAGCCAACCAACAAGAAATTAAGTCATTTAGATTTTGTGAACTTGCTGTTTTATTTAAATTTTTGGGCTTTTTTTTTTTCCTGTCTGATCTTTTGTGTACATAGCGTGCTGACCACTCCCCACACACATGCAACATGCACACTACACACACATAAAAAAGGAAACACACACACACACACACACACACACACACACACGCACGTAGTAGGCATACTTCATATTCGGTAGTTTGAGGCCTAACAGGCCACTCTCCCCTGGCTCCTGCAGACAGTTGGCCGCCAGTCCCAAGCTCCTCTCACCATGACCTCGTCTTGATGCGAAGGACTGAACTAGAAACAGGAGCAACAAAAGACATTTCCTTCCTTCCTTTGCTTTCTCAGGTATTTGTCCTAGGAACAAGAAAAGTAATATGGGGCTGGAGAGATGGCTCAGTGGTTAAGAGCGCTGACTGCTCTTCCAGAGGCCCTGAGTTCAATTCCCAGCAACCACATGGTGGCTCACAACCATCTGTAATGGGGTCTGATGCCCTCTTCTGGTGTGTCTGAAGACAGCAATGGTGTACTCACATACATTAAATAAAAAAAAAAAAATAAATATTAAAAAGAAAAAAAGAAAAAATGTCATCATACAGCCATCTGTCCTTCATTTTTAATTTAATTCCATTTTTTAAAAACATCACGTGTATGACTTAGATTCCTTTACACCTACTGAGACTTGCTTTGTGGCCCAGCTCATGTCCATGAACATTCCCGGTGCATGTGGGAATTCTCTTTGTCATTGGGAAGACTGATGCATAAATATGAGACCAAGTGCGTTGTGTGTTGTGTGTTTTATTTCATTAATAAAAACTGAGGGAGTAGATGCCTTAAAGACAACTCAGAACAAGCAGAAGACTGCAGAATGGATGATGTACGACAGAGCTTCAGCTGGTTTAGGGAGATCAAGAAGGCAAGGGTTTGTAAACGGAAAATGGAGAAGGTCGGAGACATTGTTTTGAAACATTGTTGCCTCCAAGAATCAATAACAAAACGACATCAGACTGTAGTTGAAGAGAAACTTAACCAGCACATGTAGTTTTGGCATGTAGGGTTGTAGTGGACGTCTATACAAGTATGGCCTTCAAAGGAGCCTGACTCCATTAAAGGTTAACTGTCTCCGTTTTGGTTCTGACAGCTTTCATTGTTGATATGTTGTGCAGCAGCTGTTGCTGTTCTGGGTCTGTCCTGTTCTGTTCCTGGGACTGGAAAACATTTGTTATGTGATGGTGGATTTGGCTGTCATTCCTCATCCTGATAGCACGTTTCCCCCTACCTCATGTTTGAAATATGTTATTAGGAGTATACTGTGGGTTTATTTTAGTTGTTTTCTCTCATATATCACATCCTGAGCACAGTTTCTCCACTCTGCCCCCCATCTCCCTCCCTCCAACCTCTTAGATCCCCTCGATACCCTCCCTTTCTGTCCCTTAACCCCATCTCTTCAACCAAACACAGCGTAACAAGGAACAATAAGACAAGAAACATACCACCACAGCAAGACTGGGGAAGGGAACCGAGTAGTGGGAAAGGGGTCACAAATTAGGCAAAATAGTCAGGGTCAGTCCCCACTCTCACTGTTAGGAATTCCACAATGTCTTAGTGTTTTCTTACTGCGAAGAGACACCGTGACCAAGGCCAACTCCTATAAAGGAAAACATTTCACTGGGGCTGGCTTACAGTTTCAGAGGTTTAGACCATTATCATCATGGCAGGAAGCATGGCAGTGTGCAGGCAGACACGGTGCTGGAGAAGGAGCTGAGAGTTCTACATCTTGATCCACAAGCATCAAGGGGGCTGTGTGCCACACTGGGTTATAGCTTGACCATAGAAGACCCCAAAGCTGGCTTTCACAGGACACACTTCCTTCAATAAGGCCATACCTACTCCAACAAGGCCATACTTCCTAATAGTATCACTCCCTATGGGTCAAGCATTCACACATGAGTCTGTGGGGGCCATACCTAGTCTAACCACCACACACAAGAACACAAAACTACTCAGCCATAAGGTATATGCAAATGACCTAGGCACCTGGTGAGATCAGTCCCTAAGCTCTCAAGTTCCCATGAGTCCCAGTCAGCTGACTCTATGACTGTATTTTCTCCGTGTGTCCCTAACCCTTCTGATTCCTCCAATTCTTCCTCCCCTTCCTCTGCAGAACTCTGAGTCCCGCCTAGCATTTGGCTGTGGAACTCTGCATCTGTTCCCATCAGTAGCTGGATGAATCCTCTCTGGTCTCATTGGTGATGATTCTGCTGGGCTCTAGTCAGTTGCTTAAAATTTTCTCATAGACTTACTTTAAGGTTTAAGGGTTCTTAAACCCTTTAACCTCCCTTCTATCCCACCACCCACCAGAGGTAGTGGGAAAGAAAGGTTATTAGGATGCAGGGGAAGTGGATCTGTTTAGAAATTATTCTTTGTAGCAAATCCCATCTGTGTTGTCAGGAAACCAGCAGTTCAGTTTAGAGAATTAAGCAGCGGCAGCTCCATCCACTCACCAACACTTCACGAATGCACCAGCAGTCTAGTTCAGTAGTGTCGGGATAACAAACATGAATCAGCAGTGGTGGCATGATCTAGCAGAAACAGCTAGGTCACTGCCAAATCGGCGTGAGCCACTGGGGAGCAACCAGGACCAACAGGGATGCCAGGAGTTCTGTGTCATGCCTCTCTCAACGAAATGAAGATCAGCCAAGACTAGAGACCAACAATGCATTGCAGAGCTAGCTAGGCAAGACCCTGTCACTGTCCGTTGAGTCCTATTTATAGTCTCTCCAAACATCGTGTGTCCTCCACGAATCTTGCTTCACATGTTTGTTGCCTTAGCACATGAGTCCGTCTTAGCCAAACTCCAAGTGAGTCTGTATCAGCTGACATCACTCGGCCAATCGGCCTGAGTCCTTCGAAGTGCCAAGAATCTGCCAGAACACCACAAGGAGTTTTTTGGTGCGTATCCCTCTATGGAGTCATTACAGATGGAGCTCAGCTATGCAATGTAAGGTGAACCAATACATGCATGTTTCTAGGGAAGAATCCATCACGTGTCCTTTCACGTGCTTGCTTTAGCAGAACGTCCTTTTCACCTGTGTCTGCTTCAGCAAAATGTTCCTTCATGTGTCTGCTTTAGCAAAAAAAAATCCATTCACCCGTATCTGCTTCAGGAAAACACTCCTTCATGTGTTGTTTGCCCCATTGAAACACCATCCTACACAACTGACTTTCCAAAGAAACCAGAAGTTTCCATTTCACTAGTCCCAGAACACTCTACAGGCAGAACAAATCGTAGGTCTCCTGGGGTTCAGGAATTGCCACACAAACCGTATGAACACCATTTTAGTTAAGCAAGAATAGTTTATTGAATGCACCACCCCCACTGACTCATCTGGACCACAGAAAAAGGACTTGGGATCCTAACTGTGTTACCAGTCTGTTCTTAGGGCAGGCTTTTTATAGGAAAAAAATTCCAGAAGTCCAGAAGGCAAGGGGGGACGCAGAAGTACATTTTGGTGAACTAGACAGAGTATTATCAGCTGACTTTTCAGCTGATTTAAGCTAAGTGAGGTAAGAGGGGTGGTAGACAGGTGGTAAGCAGGGCAGTTTCAGAGCATAAGCAATACAACCATAGTGTTCTGACCTTTTAGGAGATTTTTTTCAGTATCAGCTATAATTACTTTTGGGATGTGGAGTCTGAGAACACGAACTTAATTTCACCATATGAGCAAAATGGAGACTGAATACAAAATGGCTACAGTTATGTTAAAAGCAGGCCTCAACCAGTTGAAGGGTTTATGGCTGGGTTGGTGTCCCAATTCCTCCACTTCTGGCCTTGCCTGGTTACAGACAAGGGTTGGTTAAGGTCTTGCGTTTTCCATTCCTAGGAGTTCGCTAGGGCTACTGTCACAGATTCCATGGAGTTTCCAATTTCACTATATAGTCCTGGCTGTCCTGAACCTAGCTGGCCCCATGTCACAGACATCCACCTACCTGGTTCTGCCTCCGCATTCCTGGGACTAAAAGGCATGTGCTAGGGGCTGGGGTGATGGCTCAGCAGTTGAGTCCTGGCTGCTCATCCAGAGTATCCAGGATCTGTTCCCAGCACCCACATGACAGCTCACGACTGTCTGTAGCTCCAGTTCCAAAGGAGCCAACACCCTCACACAGACATACATGCAGGCAAAACATCAATGCACATAAAATGAAAATAAATAAATTGGGGCGGGGAAGGCATGTGCTAGCCACGGCTGGTGGTGCACACCTTTCATCCCAGCACTTGTGAGGTTGTGAGGCAGAGGCAGGGTAGATAGATGCCTGTGAGTTCAAGATCAATCTGGTCTACAAAGTGAGCTCCTGGATAGCCAGGGATGTTACATAGAGTGACTCTTGTCTTGAAAACAAAACAAAACAAAACAAAACAAAAAAAAACCTGAAAAGTATGTGCTACCATGCCCAGCCAATTTTATTTTTTGTAGAACTGCCACCTTTATTATCACTGATAATGTTCTTTGTCCCCCAATCTGCCTCAATTTTAAAACTGATCTAAGTCTTCTTTTGACTATTGTGAGGATGGTCACTTTCTTTTGTTTTGTTTTTTGTTTGTTTGTTTCTTTTTCGAGACAGGGTTTTCTGTGTAGAGATTGCTGTCCTGGAACTCTCTCTGTAGACCAGGATGGCCTCGAACTCATAGAGATCTGGGATTAAAGGCACGTGCCACCACTGCCCGGCTGAGGACGATCACTTTTAATCAGCTATTTATCAACTATTAATCAGAGTATTTATCAACATATTTTCTGCAGTTAACACATGGTTGGGACTGACTTATTTCAAATCTAATCTGTCTATAATTTAGGCGTTTAGATAATTTACAAAGCATTTAATATGATTAGTGGTCCTAGTAGGATCATCTATAACCTTGACAATAGTTTTCTCTCACGTTCTGGAAAAAAAAAAATGTGTAAATATAAAGAATAAGAGTGGTTTTGAAAGTCATGTTACAATAAGTACGTTTTCCCTACATAAACAAGGCGCACGTTGGTGTTTGTTTAGATACTTTCACGTGCTAGTCATTCACCTTTCAAAATGGGCGCAGTTCTGTTGATATTTATCGACTGGTCCTCACTCACGTTTTCCTATTTATGTAACAGGGACACTGACTCTCTGATCATCTGGCTGTCCGAAATCGCTGATGTAAACTACCACGTTTAAAACCAACCAATTCTTTAGTTCAGTGTTTTCAAATTTACCATAGACCCTACCAATGCACAGAGAGGTGGAATCCCACTCAGTGGGTCTCAGGCAAAGTGTAATCAAGTCAGTTGTATCTGGATCTGATGAAACTTCCTATTCTGCTTGTCTGTACGGTCCACAGAAGAGAAAATCAGTTACGCAGAACCGGAAGTACCTTTTGATCATAGGGGGGAATCCTCTCCTTTAGGCGCGCACCACCTCCCCTCCCTGAGGCTGAAAGGGAACTCCCTCAAACCCCTGGCGCTGCTCTCCTTGGTGCTGGCACAAGTTACAGGCCGGGATCTTCCTGAACAGCAGAGCGCTAGGCTTCAAGGAGTTGTGCACACCGGCACTACATTTCCCAGGAGCCACCGCGGCGGAAGTAAAGCAACTTCCGGTGCCCTGGCGAGCTCTCGCGGACGGTCAGGTCTTTCTGGTGGGAGTAGGCAATTGCTTTGTGTCTTCGGTCTCTGCAGAGTAAGGCCGGGAGTCTGCGGGCTGGGTGTGGGTGTGGACGGTGGGGTGGATGAATGTTGATTCGCGTGTGAGTATTTAGGGACGGTGCTGTGTGTGTGTGTTGTGTGTGTGTGTGTGTGTGTGCGTGCGCGCGCGCGCCTGCGCGTATTCACGCCTTGAGCTATTTGCATTGTCTGTGTCGTTGTGCGTGTCGCTTTCTGCTCTAGTTTCTCTGGCGGCCACAGGGCCTGAAGCAGAAGATCAAGCTGCACTAAGGAGAGGTCAGGAGCGGAGTCTGAAGGGAAGCTTTCCCTGAGGTTCAGACTTGAGCTTGTGACGAGCATTTGAGGCCGAAAGTGCCTCCGAGGGTCGCCTGGGCTACTAGTTGAGTCCCCTGACTTTGCCAGAGCTCTGGCCATGTGAGTGTGGAGGGAAGTGAAGGAAAGTGCTCACTGAGGATGCTCTCGGATACAATCCAGGATCTCGAGCTTCCTGACGCTCCCTGAGTTGGCCATTATTCAAAAGGATGGCTGGAGGAGCATGAGATCATTATTGCTACCCATCAAAGACTCAAGGGCGAATTTGCGCTTTCTCTCTGTTTGAGAAATGAGGTTTTTATTTTTAGAATATAGAATTGTTAGTAAATGAAGCAGGAACATGCAAATTGATATCTCCACCATTATGTCCCTTACATTGTCCCTTCCCTTTCCAGCTAGTATTCATCGCGTTATGGTTTCAGTGACCCTTGACATCTTCTCTCTACAT
The DNA here is from genome assembly GCA_021653895.1 of Mastomys natalensis. NCBI lineage: Eukaryota > Metazoa > Chordata > Mammalia > Rodentia > Muridae > Mastomys > Mastomys natalensis. The sequence goes on along the minus strand of JAJTUV010000764.1, from coordinate 207,943 downwards.
TCACTTCTTTTCCCGAACATGTTATAGATAGGAACCTCCAGAGGTTAACGTTAGGACTTTCAAACTCCGGTTTGCTAAATGATTCCTATTTGGATGGTGTCACACGTCAGGATGGCCTTTGATCTTTACAGGCCTGTCTTTCAAAGCATCAGGCGAGTGGAGGTGGTAGACGATTTCTGTTCACTCGTGAGGATGTTGAGAGTGGGAAAGCGGTAGCTTGCTCTTTCTCCCTTCCCTTCCTCTCCGCTCCCTCCGTCTGGGTTAGAGTCTTGGTTCTGTCCCCTTCTGATCCTGTCGTGAACCTTACGATGCCTGTGGTGAAGCCTGTTAGTGCAGTGCCGCCAGATACTAAGGGCCTGGTGAGCTTTAGTTGTTGCTCTGTGAGGCCATTTTGGGTTCATTCTCCTCAGTGTTCTGCAGGACAAAGGAGTGTGAGGAATAATGCGATTACTGTTGGATATTTAAGAAAGTGACTCAGAAAGAAAAACTAGGCCTTGTGGTGTGCATTTTAATCTCAGCACTTGGGAGGCAGAAGCAGGAGGAGCGATGTGAATTCTAGAGCAGCTTGATCCACATAACAAGTTTCAGGCTAGCTGGGCTACATGGTGAGAACCTGTTTCAAAAACAAGAAAAGGAAAATGAATGTACTAATGTAGAGCAGAATATTTTTCTAAATTTTGCGATGGATTTTTTTTTTTTTTTTTTTGTATTGTGTAAAGCACATGGATTCTTTATGTCCTTTGGAATGACTTAATCTAACTCACATTTTTGTAGTGAGTACACTTAATGTCTACCCTTTCGGTCTTTTCAAAACCGTTCATCACAGTCACCGTATTGCCCGACACATCTCTGAACTGTTGTGTGGCTGAAGTTCTGTAGCCCTTGACCATCATCGCCCAGTGCTCTCCCTTGGGGGTCCCCATCTCCCATTCTCCTCCCTGATGCTGCACAGCCAGCCTCTGCCACTCCCACCCCAGGGACCAGCATGTCACCGTTCCTAGGAGAAAACAGCTTCAGAGTCTACATGACTGAAAAAATGGGCATTTGTCTTTTATTTAAAGATTAATTAATTTTCTTCATAATTGTGTGTGGGGAGTTAGGTGTTCATGAGCACAGGTGGTCTGAGAGGCCTGGGGTAGAGAATCCACTGGAGCTGGAGTTACAGGCACTGGGAGCTGTCAGGAGACTGAACTCGGTCCTCTGGAAAGGCTGTAGCAGCTCTCAGCCTCTGAGCCATCCCCCTGCCCCAGCGTTTGTCTTTCTGTCTTTAGCATATTGCACTTGTTATTCTCCGTGTGCATCCATATTGTAGTAAATGGTTCACTGTGTCTGAGCCTCACTCTCCATGTGCTTCGTCCATTTGTCAGTGGGCGGGGTCCATATCACAGCTATGGAGATGATGCTGGAATGAAAGGTGCGGGTGTAAATGTCTCTTGCAGGTGCTGATTTTATTTCCTTTGTGTGTATCCACTCAGTAGTGGGATCAGTGGATCAGATTCGAGTTCTGTTTGTAATTGAGAATCTGTCATGCTGTTTTCTACAATGACTATTAATTTATATTTCCTCCGTATTGTTTTCTTTTTTTCTCCACATTCTCTACATTATGTTTTCTTTATAATGGTCACTGTTTTTAAAAAGATATTCTCTCTCTCTCTTTCTCTCTCTCTCTCACACTCTCTCTACACACACTCTCTCTCTCTCTCCCTCCGTTCCACCCTCTTTATTCCTGACATTTGTGCCTACATGACCTATGTGCTCCTTATACATGCTTGATCTCATAGGTGACCTGAAGAGTGTGTCAGATCCCTTGAAATTGGAGTTAGAACTGGTTGTGAGCCACCATATGGGGGCTGGGAATAGAACCCCTGGCCTCTGCAAGAGCAACAAGTATTCTAAACCTCTTTGCCAAGTCTCTGGCCCTCTAGTAACTGACACTAAGGGGCATGAGGAGGCCTCTCCTTGTCATTTTAGTGACTCTCATTCTGATGCTAACTTTTCATGTAACTATTAATAGGTCATATTGGTGTTCCATTTGGGGAAATGCTTACTTCTGGTTTGCCTGTTTCTTCCTTAGGAAGTTTCCTTGTCACTGAATTGTCTGCATTCCTTATAAAGTCGCTGTGCAGGAGTTTAGATGTTCCCTCCTAGTCAGATGTGTAGTCTGCAATTATTCTCTCCCGTTCTCCCTCTACCCCATTGATTGTTTGCTTTGCTGTGTAAAGGTTTTTAGTTTGATGCAAATCCTTTTTGTCCATTTTGCTTCTGTTGCTGTGTTTTTAGAGTAATACCCAGTATGTCCGGTGTCCTGGAGCCTTTCCTGTGTATTATTTTTCTAGTAGTATCTGTTCATGAATTTTAATGTTTTGAGTTGGCTGTTGCATGTGGAGTGACTGAAGGTCTAATGGCATTCTCATGAATGTTAATAGTGACTTTTTACCAGCACTACTGATGATAGATGCTCTGGAGCTCATGTAGACCAGGTTGGCCCAGGACTTTGAACAAGCCTCTTGTCTCTGCCTCCCCAGTGCTGGAATTATTGACCTACCATATCCAGCCAGACTTCCTATACTTTCAGCAGTGGTCTTTGGGATCACAAACTTTATGAAGCATTGGCAGTTACAAGTGTCCTGAGGTCACAGACTATCAAAATGTGGCCAGGGAAGATGGCCGTGAGGCTTCTTCTCAAATGATTCATGATGGACAGTAAGAAATTAAAGAACCTTCTCAAGTGGATGTTGTGAAAAGCCTCAGATAGTTCAGCCTCATGTAATCCGATACACCATTTTACCAGATCTCGTGCTCCAGCTATTGCTGTACTTGTTTTTGATATTGTAACTTTACAGACTGTAAGTGTCCTTTGGCTTATTTGTGTAAGGTTGTGAAACCAAAAAAGCAGAATTTATTGTTAAGATTCATAATCTTCAACATAGAAATAATCCTTAGCGTAAAGAAATAGAGCTTAGAGTTGAAGAGGTGGCTCAGCGGTTAAGAGCACTGACTGCTCTGCCAGAGGTCCTGAGTTCAAATTCCAGCCATTGTGTTAGGCATGAGTTCCAGTGATGGCACCTAGGCTTTGAAGTAGCTTTTTCTCAGTGACTTTTTGCTGAGATTTTATGGGCTGATTCTTTTAATGGATTCTTAGAATCTTTTCATAACTTAGTTTCCAGACATGCCTGGCAAACCAGGAAGTTTCTTTTTTGGGGGGGCATTGGTAGGGGAGTTTGTTTTTTTTGTTTTTGTTTTTTTTGAGATGGGGTTTCTCTGTATAGCCCTGGCTGTCCTGGAACTCACTCTGTAGACCAGGCTGGCCTCGAACTCAGAAATCCGCCTGCCTCTGCCTCCCAAGTGCAGGGACTAAAGGCGTGCGCCACCACTGCCTGGCAGTGGAAGTTTCATATGCCTGAAAATTGCTTAGTGATAAGTCATTCAAGGCTACCCATACATCAGATGAATAGTTCGATACTCAGAAATTGACTTGCTAAAAGTGCCTTTGTATAACACTTAAAAGAGCTTTTAGGAAGCTGCCAGCATTCAGCCCTGGAGAGGCTGATCCCCTGCTGCCGAGAAGGCATTGATCCTGCAGTGTCTTCTTGTTGATAAGTCCGCCCATATAACTCAGAACACGGATAGGTGCAGTGCATGCGAGCATGGAACTGTGCAGTGCCAGATGCAGCAGTGCATGTCTGCAGTCCCGGCCCTGCTATGACAAGACGGGGTGGAGTCAAGAGAATCCCTGGCAGGCGGGCTAGCCTGGTGTATGCAGAGCTGGCAGGAAGGAAGGATAAAGATAGAAGGAAAATTTGTTTGTAAATTTTCTGGGGATATAAAAATGTAAAATTTCATAAGGTGATCACATGTGTCCTTGAGAGGGAGAAGGAGGAAGGAGCATTAGGTGTTCAGGGCCAGCCTGGAATCCAGGAGACTGTCTCAAAAACAGATGAACGGTCCCGCAGTGTATTGAACCAAGGCTTAGACCTGTTGGCTAGAGCACTGGATCCCACTGATGGCTGCTCCCTGGGGCAGCGTCTTAGGGAGGTCTGGGGTTGTGTGTGCTGCTCAGAGCTTGTGCGTAGAGGGTCAGTGCTGCTGAGTGTAGTACAGAGCACACGACAGTCCTCACCCAGCCCAAGACAGAACCATGTGTCAGCCGTGCTGAGGCTAAGAGACCCAGTTCAGGATCAAAAGACCTAGGACACCCAGACAAATTAATATTATGTTGTTCAAAATATCCCATAATATGAAAAGTGGAAACACATACTCATTTCCTGTGACAGGATGTTTTATAGATACTTATCTTCATAAAGGATCGTGGCTTAATTGATATAACATAAGTGTCATCATAGCTGAGCGAAGGCACTCAGGAAACCGTTCCATGGTGCACAGTCCCATTTACTGACAGTGGGGACAGAAGGCTGGACCCTGCCTGAGCATTGCAGCTGCAGCCCTCCAGCCTTGCTGTGCTTCAGCCCTGAGTTTACAAAGGAGGTGCCATCTGGATGCTGTAAGCCCTGTGAGCCTTGATAGGTGGGGTTCCAGTAGGAAGGTCTGCTCACAGTAGGAGGAGCAGCCCAGGTGCAGGGCTAGCTGGATGTCAGGGTGGAAGATGGGTCCCTTCTGCTGGCATCTTCTGGAGGAAGTTCAAGGCAGACATGTTTAGCTCTGCACTCCCACACTGAGCCCTTTGCAATGGGTTGTGTGGGGTTAGGAGAGGATGGTCTTTGTGTAGACACCTGTGTGCTTCTGATTTGTGTGTGTGAGCGTGGGGGAGGGGAGAGAGTGAGTGGGGATGCTGGAGAAATAAATGTAGTTGTTGAAATGACAGTGACAAAGTCAGTCTGGGAAATGAAGTCACAATCCAATGAAAGGCTTTCTTTTTGTCCCCAGGGGAGGAAGCCTGAAGGAGAATGGCCGGCTCCAATTCTCAACACACGTCTGTGTAAGTTGTGTGTCTCTCCTTGACATAGGGGGACTTTCAGGTCAGGTGACTGCTTCTTGTCTTTCCCTCTTGAAGCTTTCCAGTCATCCAGAATCCCCTCATCCCAGTCTGCCCCTTTACAGTGAGGGTTGGCAGGTCTGAGCACTTCCTGTCTGTGCCTCTTCCCAGCTGGTTCTGGGGTTGTCTTTGAATGCATTCCTGCACATGTGCTCTCTGCTTGGTCTGTGGTGAGGGAGGACTGTCTCTGCAGTGGAGGTGTCAGTTCCACAGGGAAACAGGGACTTTGGGGTCTTCAGAGCGTTGAGGTGATGGTCTCCTTGACTGCACTGGGAAACCTGACTGACATCTGTGGTGCTGTCAGGCTGATGACCCAGGGAGTTAGGAAAGACCTGAAGAGACTTGCTGACCACCTGAAAAGTCTTTTGTTCTTTGTTTGTTTGTTTTGTTTTTTACCAAAAATTAAACCTAATATGTCAGTAATATGGACTGGTATATAGTTTATAGACGTCATTCTCATGACTGCAAATCTGTATATCATCTGATATCGTAATAAACTCAGGACTCCCAGCATTCCTTGTGTATTTTACCCTGACCCCAGTGACATGTCTCCTTTGTGGGGGATAACCTGAAGGATGTGGATGGAGTGGAGAGGCACAGTTATTGGAGATGTAGGTGGGCACAGCCATCGTTTATGGGGACCTCATGCAGTCAGGTGCCTTGAGCATTTCCTTATGGCTCCCTTCCCACGCTTGAGTCCTTTCCCTTCTGTTTTCCATCTTGAAGCCTTCCCCAATTTCACTCTCCTTGTGTTTGCTCTTTCAGGGGCCAGTGACATTTAGGGATGTGGCTGTTGACTTCTCTCAGGAGGAGTGGGCCTGCCTGGATGCTACTCAGAAGATCTTATACAGGGACACCATGTTGGAGACCTACAAAAACCTCGTCAGAGTGGGTAAGGCCTGTGCCCCATGAATAGGGGATGTGTCCTATACACTTTTGGCTTTCTTCACTGTGAATTAAAAGTCATGGTCATCTTTTAATGTTGAATTGAAGTTGGGTTTGGTGGCCCATGCCTGTCATTCCTTCACTCAGAAGGCTGCTGTGAGACGATTGCTGTGAGTTCCAGGTCACTCAGATAAGATACATAGTGAGTTCCAGGCTAGTTTGGTCCACATGCTGAGTCCCTGTTTCAAACCAAACAAACTATCTAAATGAAATAAGTAAATAAATCAATAAATATAATTGCAGGCTAGAGAGATAGCTTGGTGGTTAAGAGAACTGATTGCTCTTACAGAGGACCTGGGTTCAGTTTCCACTGTAGTACAAACAACCTAAGCTGATCCCGGAGTAGCTTACACATGAAGGAGACTCAGACTATGGTTATTTTATTTGGCGTTGACAATTACTGGGTCATCCCTAATCTACTTTTCTAACTGCAGGCCTGGCTGCCTCCCCAGTGGTGTGATCCCAGACACTTGCTGTTTCTCCTGGCCATGTGCCTATGCTTCCTCTCCCCTCTCATTCCTCCTGTCCCGTCCCCCCACCCCCCCCATCTCTCCTCCGCCAACCAGATCACTCCAAACCCACCTGCCTCTAATCCCTCCAGTATTGACTGTAGCCAGTTTTATTTAACCAAAAGTTTTAAGCCAAGGAACAAGGTTTGTACAACAAAAGCTTGTAAACATGGGAAACTTCTCATAGGCCATAACTTTTGGGTATAGAATTTAGCATTTCAATACATAGCAGTAAACCAAACCTCAACAAACCATGAGATTTCTCGAAATCACCTGTAACTACGGTTCCAGGGGATCTGATGCCCTTGTCTGGACTCCAGGGGCTTGCATGTGGCGCTCAGTCACCCATTCATACAGATCCTCACATATACACAAAATATGTTTTAGTCAATAGACTTAAGAGGGGCCAGAGCTCCTCCTTCATACCAAAGGAAGAAGATGGGGTTTCTTGGATTGAAAATAAGAGCTTCATGAAGCACCTGCTTGCCCACCCCTGTTGGTCCTCTCAGTGAGCTCTAGGTTTAGGGAGAGACCCTGTCTCAAATAGTAAAGTGAGAGCAATCAACAAACACACATAACACTGGTCTCTGACGTATATACACATGCATGCATGCCTGCACACACGTGCACAACCCCTCATGGACACATACATACATTGTACGTGCATATATACACAACTAGTAAAAGACATGATATACTTAATAATGAATCAATAGAATTAATTTCGAAACCAGAACTAGACACATTCTATTTCCCTAAATGAATACTTTTCACCTGCTTTTAGTGGAAGTTTCAGGCTGTGACTTTGTCTTTTTCATTAAGTTAATCTGTAAGATTGACGTGCAAATGTGACACAGTAAGAATAATAATCATGATAACAGTTTTTATGGCTCAGGATGTAGCTCAGGTGTAGAACACTTTCCCAGCATGTTCAAGGCCCCAATTCCATCTCCAAGATTACTAAATAAATAAATGGAAATTTAAAAAATAATCATTTTTGTGTTATTATAGGTCAGACTGTACAAAGTATTTGAATATAGTATGTAATCTTAGCACCAGCCCTATCCAATAGATAATAAGTCAATCTATATTATTATTATTGTCTTTGTCTACAGAGAGTTTTTATTTGTGGTACAGAGAGATCTGTCTGCCTCTTCCTCCCGAAGTGCTGAGATTAAAGCCGTGCGCCACCTGAGCCTAGCATTATTGTTATTATTGTTATCATTTTTATTTGGTTTTAGTGTGACCAGGTCTTCTGTAATGCAGGGTGCTTTGGGCTTGCTATGAAACTAAAGCCATCATTGTACTTCTCATCTGCCTGCGTCCACTCCTCAGGTATAGTGATTTCAAGTGTGTGCCACCATGCCCAATTCATAGCTGTGAAAATTGATCATAGAGTATTACGAGACTCGCCTAAATAAATGTCATTATTAGTGAGCTGCAGAACTGAGGCCTACACTAGACAGTGTAGCCTGTGGGTTCATGCTCTCACCGCTCAATTAGACTCTCCTCTTAAGTGACAAGCCCTATCTGCATTTAAAGATTAAAACCTTTTCCTGAAACATCTGGTTTCTTACCCAGGTTTCTTTTTTCTCCTTTGAAGTCTTTCCTCAGGGTTATTTTAGCTCTTAGAATTTTTTACCTGTTTTTTTGAGACAAGGATTTTGTTGTGGACCACAGACTGGGCTGGCTCATTCTCTGATCTGCTGGGCCTACAGGCATGATACACCATGCCCAGCTGTGTAGACCTTTAATCCCAGTACGTGGGAGGCAGAGGCAGCCAGATCAAGTAAGTTCAAGGACAGCCTGGTCTATGTATCACATTCCATGATATCCTGGCCTACTGAGTCTCAGAATAACTAACTGACTAACAGTCTACACTATGATTCATTTCTTTCTTTCTTTCTTTTAAGTGGGAAGATGCATTTCCAAGCCAGATCTCATCATCTTACTAGAGCAGAATAAAGAGCCCTGGATGACTGTGAATGAAGAACCAGACAGGCCAAACTCAGGTGAGTAAGAGTGAGGTGAGCCTGCAGCCCTGCCAGGCACTGCCTGTGGTCAGAGAGGCTCCACAGAGCTGACACTGGATGTGGCAAACTTCCTTCAAAGCCCCAGGGCCTGTGGGAAACAAGCCTGAGCCCTGGGAAGGAAGTCAAGGTCAGAGCAGAAGCTGTCAGAGGGGCTTCTGTTTCATGAGTCACTTTAAGTTCTTTTCTTCCCTCCCACTGGAGCAGGTGCCCTCTCTGTAGCCTTTACAAGTGTCTCATTATGGTGTGTGTGTGAATAAGTATGGATAGAGTAGACAGCCTTCTCCTGTTCCAGATTTTAATGGAATTACTTTCAATTTCTTTCCATATAAATTGATGCTGGCTATGGCCTTGCTGTACACTACCTTTATTATTACGGTGTATGACCCTGGTATCCCTAATCGCTCCAGAACTTTTTCAGGAAGTGATATTGAATGTTATTAAAAGGTCTTTTCCACACTTAGTGAATTCATCTTGTAGCTTTTGTCTTTCAGCTTGTTTATATGGTAGAGTGCATTGATCCATTTATTTATTTATCTATCTATCTATTTATTTATTTATTTTTGGTTTTTCGAGACAGGATTTCTCTGTGTAGCCCTTGCTGTCCTGAAACTCACTCTGTAGACCAGGCTGGCCTCGAACTCAGAAATCCACCTGCCTCTGCCTCCCAAGTGCTGGGATTAAAGGTGTGCGCCACCACTGCTGTCGCATTGATCAATTTATGTATGTTGAATACATTCATAGATACATGCATATTGTACCATCCTTGCATCTCTGGATAAAGCCTACTTGATCATGGTGGATCATCTTTTTCATGGGTTCTTATATTTAGTTTGCAAGTATTTTATTGAAAACTTTTGTACTTAAGTTCATCAGGGAAATGGGTCTATAGTTTCTCTTGTTGGGTCTTATATATTGTGTGAGTATTTGGATGCCTGTTGCCTTGAGAACAGAATTGAGTAATGTCCTACTATTTCTTTGTTGAGGAGTAGTTTGAAGAGTATTGGCGGGGGCTCTTCCTTCCTTGGAAGTCTGGTAGAATTCTCTGTTAAAACCATCTGGCCATGACCTTTTTTGAGGGAGACTTTGAATTACTGATTGTATTTTACTAGGAGTTATAGCTTTGTTTAAATTGCTTCTCTGATCATGGTTTAACTCTGGTAAGTGGTTTGTGTCACAAAAATTATAACTTCTTTTTAATTTTCCAATGTTGTAGAGTACAGGCTCTCAAGGTATGTCCTTATGACTCTCTGGATTTCCTTTTTGTCTGTCTTAGATAGGGTTTTACTGCTGTGAATAGACACCAAGACCATGGCAGGTATTATAAAGGAAAACATTTCATTGGTGCTGGCTTATACATTTGAGGTTTAGTGCATTGTTGTCATTATGGGAAGCATGGCAAGTGCTTAGGTAGATGGTGCTGGAGATGGAGATCTACATATCAAGATGTAGAGTTCTACATCTTGATATGCAGGCTTCAGGAAGAGAACTGATTAGCAGCTAGGCCTGGCTTCAGCTTCTGAGATCTCAAAGCCCACCCCCATTGACATCCTTCCTCCAACAAGGCCATACCTCCTAATAGTGCCACTCCCTATGACCAAGCATTCAATCATATCAGTCTAAGGGGCCTTTCCCATTTACACCACCACAATCCAGTCCTTGGCCCCTGTAGGCTTGTAGCCAGCCTTATAATTCATTCAGTCTAACTTCAGAATTTTCCATACCCCTAATGGTCTCAGACTTGCTTACATGTCTGAAGTTTGAAGTCTCTTCTGAGATTTATGCAATCTCTTAATGCTAATCCCTTGTAAAAGCAAAAGCAAAAGCAGATCACAAATTCCAACAGATAAGGTCACAGGATATACACGATCATTCCAAAAAGCATTGTAAGGAAATACTGGACCAAAGAAAGACAGAAAATCAGCTGGGCTAACTCCAAAGTTTCCATCTCTAAATTACTGTCAAAGCGCTCTTTCAGCTCTCCGGCTCTTCATGTTTGCTGACTGCAGCACAGTTCTTTCTCTCCTTGACAGATATCCCACTGCTCTGGCATCTCCAACATTTTGGAACCTCCAAAGGCCATCCAAGCTTCACCTTCACAGCGTCACACAATGGCTTCCTTAGTCTCCATGCAGGGACATCTGTGACATATGTGTGGCCTCAGTGGCCTTCCTTAGTTGTGGAGGGAGATTCCATAGCCCTTTCTATCCTTGACTCTAAAGCCAGAACCAAGTAACAGAAGCTGCCAAGTTCTCCTGCTTTCTGGGGCTGGAACATGGCCCCTCATTCAATTACATCTTCAGTAGGTTTTGTTCTCAGTGGTTCCATCATTGTCTAAGCCTGGCTATCCTAGAACTCCCTCTGTAGACCAGGCTGCTTTTGAACTCAGAGATTTACCTGCCTCTGCCTCCTAAGTGCTGGAATTAACAGTGTGCACCACAACATAGAGCTCTGAGCATTTCTTTAATTCCTTTTTGCAAGGCTTAGCTGAGTAGTATCTCATCCTGAGGCACACCATTTCCTTTATTCCATTTAACATCAGAATCTTCCTTGTTCTGTTTACCTCCTTGAACACAAGATTTAGCTCCCTTCCACTTCCTGTGTCCCCTTTCTCCTGAACTGCACATTTCCTGTTTTCCCTTGTTCAGCTTGCTCCTTTTCATTGTACATCAGCATAAATGTGAACATTAATAACCACATGACAGTCAATACTAGGCTCTTGTGATATTTTCTCTTCTAATGCCATTAATCCAAAACACATTTTTAGCCTCAGGCATATCTTTCAGACAAGGGCAAAACAGCCACATCCTTCATGAAAATATCTCAAGAATAGTTTCTAGGATACAAACCTCTCAAACCTCTTGAGTCTGCCCCCCACGTTTCAAATCACCCTCAGAATCACTGACTCCCATGTTTCTGCTAGGATGGCCCATTAAGCTCCGCGTACAGCATTCAACTGCTTTTCTGGTTCAAAGCCCCAAAGTCCACATTCCTGTAAAGCAAAACTTGGTCCAGTCATGTCACAAGCCATACCCCAGTCCCTGGTAACAGCTTCTATGACAGCCATACCCCAGTCCCTGGTAACAGCTTCTATGACAGCCATACCCCAGTCCCTGGTAACAGCTTCTATGACAGCAATACCCCAGTCCCTGGTAACAGCTTCTATGACAGCCATACCCCAGTCCCTGGTAACAGCTTCTATGACAGCCATACCCCAGTCCCTGGTAACAGCTTCTATCACAGCCATGCCCCAGTCCCTGGTAACAGCTTCTATGACAGCCATACCCCAGTCCCTGGTAACAGCTTCTATGACAGCCATACCCCAGTCCCTGGTAACAGCTTCTATGACAGCCATACCCCAGTCCCTGGTAACAACTTCTATGACAGCCATACCCAGTCCCTGGTAACAACTTCTATGACAGCCATACCCCAGTCCCTGGTAACAGCTTCTCTTTTAGTTTTATTGCTGGGAAGAGACACCATGATCATGGGAACTATTATAAAGGAAAACATTTAAGTGAGGCTGGTTTACCATTCAGAATTTAGGTCATTATCATCATGGCAGGAAGCATGGCAGTGTTCAGGCAGACGGGGGCTGGAGAAGCTGAGAGTTCTACATCTTGATTCAAAGGCAGCAGGAAAAGAACTGGTGAGCCTCGAGGCCTGGCTTGAGCTTCTGAGACCTCAAAGCCCATACCCATTGACACTCCTCCTTCAACACTTCCTAATAGTACCACCCCCTGAACAGCATTCAAGCATCCAAGTCTATGGGGCTATTCCTAGTCACATCACTACAGTGTCTGTTATGTCTTTCTTTCATCTCTGATTTTCTTCTTTCTATCGTCTTTGTTTCCTTTGTCTTAGGTTTTGACATTTGCACTGATTTTCTTAAAGAACCAACTCTTTGTTTTATTGATTCTTTGTTTGTTATTGTTTCTATTTTACTAATTTGAGACCTGAGTTTACTTATTTCTTGCCATCTACTCCTTTTGGGTGTTATTTTGTTTGTGTTCTGGAGCTTTCAGGTGTGGTGTGAAGTTGATAGCATTTGATCTCTCCAATTTCTTTATGTTGGTACATAGTGCTATGAAATTGCCCCTTACAACTGCCTTTATTATGCCCCATAAATTTGGGTTTGTTGTCTCTTCATTTTCATTCAATTAGGAAGAGCTTAATTTCTTTCTTAATAGCTGTCTTGACCCATTTTTATTCAATGGTGAGTTGCTTGGGTTTTGTAAGTTTATATGCTTTCTCTTGTAGTTATTGATATTCTGCTTTTAATCTGTGGTAGTTAGACAGAAGGTGAGGTGTTACTTAAATTTTCTTGTGTCTTTTGAGACTTGCTTTGTCCCCAAGTATGTGGTCAAAATTAGAGAAAGTTCAATGATCTGCTGAGAAGTTACATTCTTTTGTATTTCTGTGAAACGTTCTGCAAATAGGTTAGGTCCATTGGGTTTATAATGTCAGCTCCAGCACTTCTCTGCTTATTTTCCATCTAGATGACCTATCTATTGGAGAGCGTGCTATTGCAGCCTTCCATTCTCAAGGTGTGAGGGCCAATATGTGATTTAAGCTATGGTATTATTTCTTTTATGAACTTGGGCCTCCTGTGTTTTTGGTGCATAGATGTTGGTGGCTTTTTCTTTTGGTGAGCTTGTAGCATCTTTTCTCTATTCTGATTAGTTGTGGTTTGAAGTCTATTTTGTCTGATATTCAGATGGCCATACCAGTTTGCTTATTAGATCCATTTGCTTGGAATTAGAAGATATTTTCCTATATTTTCACCCTGAAATAATTACCCTGTCATTAGTGTTAAGGTGTGTTTCTTTTCTTTTCTTTTTTTTTTGGGGGGGGGGGGGGGTGTTTCAAGACAGGGTTTCTCTGTGTAGCCCTGGCTGTCCTGGAACTTACTCTGTAGACCAGGCTGGCCTCAAACTCAGAAATCTGCCTGCCTCTGCCTCCCAAGTGCTGGGACTAAAGACGTGCACCACCACCGCCTTGAACGTGCCCACCACGCCCAGCAGTGTGTTTCTTAGATGTGGCAGAAAGATGGATCTTGTTTTCTGCAATATCTGTTAGTTTGTGTCTCTTTACGGGGAATTGAACCTATTGAATTGATATTGAGAGATATGAACAAACAGTGTTTGTTGATTCATGTTATTTGTGTTGTGGTGGTGGTGGTGTGTTTCCCTTTTAATTTGTTGGTCTGAGACTACTCATTGCATTTTATTAAGCATGGCTAATTTCTTTAGGTTGGAGTTTTCCTTTTAGTGCTTTCTTTAGGGCTAGATTTGTAGATGGGTATTGCTTAAATTTGGTTTTATCATAGTAGGTCTTGGTTTCTTCATCTATGGTGATTGAAAGTTTTGCTGGGTATAGTGGTTTAGGCTGGTATCTTTGGTCTCCTAGAGCCTGTAGAATATCTGTCCGATCTCTTCTGGCTTTTAAAGTCTCCATGAGAAGCCAGGTTAATATGTTTTTCTTTATACTTACTTGGTTTGTTTTCTTTGCAGGTTTTAATAATCTTGTCTGACATTTAGTGTTTTGGTTATTATGTGCTGATGGTTGGAGACAGATTTTCTTTTATATTCCAGTATATTTGATGTTCTGTATGCTTCTTGTACCTTGATCGTCATCTCATTCTTTAGATTGTTAGGGGATTTTCTTCTGTGATTTTGTTAAACATTTTCTGTGCCTTTGATCTTCTTCCCTTATTTATTCTTATTCTTAGATTTATGTCCCAGATTTTCTGGAATTTTTTTGGGGGGGGGGTGCTGGAATGTTTTTAGCATTAACATTTTCTTTCATGGAGGTATCCATTTCGCCTGTGGTCTTCAATGCTTGAGATTCTTTTTTCGATCTCATATTCTGTTGGTGAGGCTTGCTTCTGAGGTTCCTATTTGAGCTTTTAAACTTTTCATTTTCAGATTTCCCTCAGGTGTTTGTTTGTTTGTTTGTTTGTTTTTAATTTACTTATCTGCACTTTCAGTTATTGAAGTATTTTATATATTTCCTTCCACAGTTTATGTTTTCATAGATTTCTTTAAGAGATTTACTTCCTCTTTAATAATAATCTCTACCATGTTTATAGTGACTAATTTAATGTCCTTTTTTTGTGCTTCAGCTGAGTTGCAGTACTCAGGGCCTGCTGTGGTAGGGTTGCTGGGCTCTATTGCACACATACTGTTACTGTGTTTTTACATTGGCATCTAGGCATTTGGATTGGGACAGTTTTAGGTCCTGATGTCTGGTCTTGTTTTTTGTTGGGTGGGTGTTTTGTTTCTTGGTTTCTGTTGGTTCTTAGGAGAGTATGGTGGCTGTGTTGCCCAGTGAAAAGTTCTTGTAGGATCCTGATAGCTGCGGCCACAGGGATTCCAAGTAAAATGTGTTTCTAAGTCCTGGGGGCTGACGCTTAGGAATGGGGGTGGATAGGTGGGTAGTTTTGAGGGTCCACGGTAGGGAGGAAAGCAGGTCTTCCACTAGGATCTGCTTAGTGCCCCATGGATGGGGGTGGGGAATGAGGAGAGGCCACATCAGTGGGTCTGCTGCAGAGCTGGGGTGAGTGTGGGGATTGGGTTTGGAGGGATGGAGAAGGGGTTAAGATCTGCAGCCAGCCTGTCTCTTTCTCTGTCAGGCAGAGTGTCCTTCATATTTCCAGGAATGTCTGTTGGAGTTGGGGGCGGGGATAAAGCAGTGAGAAGAGAGAAGGCAGTTTGAAGGTGTACATCTGTGTGATAGACTAGAGATGAGGGCATGGGTGAATGCCAGGCTAGAGTAGGTGGTCTATTGCAGAGCTAGGGAATTTGGATTTGGATGAGAAGAGGGGTAGGTAGAGAGCTGCAGTCGCCTGCTTCCCTGGCTGAGTATCCTTCGTCTTCTTAAAAACTCTAATGGATTCTCTCCTGTTTCTTTTTATTTTCTTTTTATCTTCTTTTTGTTTTTCTTAGGCAGCGTCTATGTAGTCCAAGCTATCCTGGAATCCATGACCCAGTCACCTCTGGCTCCTTGCCGTTGGTATTGCAGTTGTGTACCACTACCACAACAGATTTCTACCCCTTGCTTTTTTAAGAATCCCAAGTCTAGGCCAGGAATTGGTGGAGTATGCTTTTAATCCCAGCACTTGGGAGGAAGCGTCAGGTGGATCTCTGTGTTTGAGGTCTACAAAGCAAGTTCTAGGTCAGCCCAGGCTGTACAGAGAAACCCTGACTAGAAAAACCAAAAATAATGTAAAATAAAATCCAAGTACAGGCTAGTTTTCTTAAAGAATGACAGATGTTATATATTCGTGTTGTATAGTTTTTTTTTTCCTTTTCATTTGGTTTGTTGTGGCATTTGAATCCACTATGAAAGGCTTAAGACGGACTGAATTCAAAGTAAGATTAAATAAATTTATTTGTACTGCTAGCAGAAGGAAGGCAGCCTAGGAGCCAGAGAGTGTGTCCAGTGGAAGAGGTGGTAAGGTGGGGTCTTACTCATCAGAAAGTCGGCATTACAACTATCCATCGGCCCACATCTGGGCAGCAAGACTTTCACTTCCCTCGGTCATTCCCTTCATTCTTACATAGATATCAGCGACTTCTTTTTGTCTTTTGTTTTTGTTTTTTCTTCTTTTTTTTTTTCAAGAGATATGCAGGTTTTACAGATGCACAGGCCATGTTAATACCTCACAGCCCATTATCCTGTTCTTATTCACCTAAGGCCACTAGGGTTGGCCAGACAGTCCAGAGCAAAAGGTCATTGGCCAGTAAGGGATTCCTGGCTCCATATTAAGCTTCTTTAGTCATCACAGAAGGCCTGTGTACATTATTACTCAGTTCTCAGCACTTCTATTGCTGGGATAAAGCAGTTCATTGCTGGACAGGTAAAAAATGCCATCAGGTTAGGGCCGGCTGTCATGTTC
Source organism: Mastomys natalensis (assembly GCA_021653895.1). Taxonomy (NCBI): domain Eukaryota; kingdom Metazoa; phylum Chordata; class Mammalia; order Rodentia; family Muridae; genus Mastomys; species Mastomys natalensis. The sequence goes on along the minus strand of JAJTUV010000764.1, from coordinate 191,566 downwards.
CCACAGGTTCAAAAAACTTCACTAGAGGGTGTGACAGATACATATTTATGTATAGACTCTTATATATTTATAGATATTTTATTCTCTATGATCTGGTTCGGAAACCTTCACTAACTTCTATGGATTTCTTGTAGTATGCAAAGAAGCACATAAGATTATTACAGTTTAGTTCATTATAATCCCATTAAGCAGACATCCCATTCCCAGATTGTTGTACTATAAAGAGTTATTTCTTTCCCTAAGTTTTTACTATTGCTGCTCTCCTTGCTCCTGTTCAGCTTCTCAGAAAATATTTAGAGTCTGAGTCATTCATTTAGTGGAATTTGTATATACAGGAATTTGTAATATAGAAAATAAAATATTCTTGTTTTTTCCTTTTCTTTCAGGTTTGGAGACATGTTTTAAAGCTGGAAATATATCTCCAGAGAATCATACTCGTAATATAAACTTACCCAAAAAAACCATTCACAATTAAGTAAAACTTTGGACCGCCACTCTAATGTATCCAAGGGGCTACAAAATAATCAAGGAGATGCTAATCAAAAGATTACTAACAAGAAAAAGATGCGTACTTCTACTAGCCAGACTCTTGCTCACAATAAAGAAAAACCATATAAATGTCCAGACTGTGGGAAGTGCTTTGGTTGCAAGTCAAATCTAAGTCAGCATCAGAGTATTCATACTGGAGAGAAGCCCTATGATGTACGGAGTGTGGGAAGAACCTTCAGACTCCCCAGCTGCTTCAAAGACATCAGAAGTCTCACAGTGATGAGAGACCTTTTGAATGTGATGAATGTGGAAAGGCTTTTCATCTTCCTACCCTCTTCAGTACCATAAAAATACTCACACAGGTGAAAAACCATTTGAATGTGAGGAATGTGGGAAGTCCTTCAACCGCATCTCTACCCTTTTGCAGCATAGGACTATTCATGCTGGTGTGAAACCATATGAGTGTAATGTGTGTAGGAAAGCCTTTAATCGTCGCTCAAACCTCCTGCAGCATCAGAAAATTCATTCTGAGGACAGACCTTTTCATTGTAAGGTGTGTGGAAAGGCCTTCACTGTTCTGGCACAGCTCACTCGACACGAGAACATTCACAGTGACGACAAATCATTTGAATGTAAGCAATGTGGTAAGATATTTAGTAGTGGCTCTTACCTCGTACGACACTACGATACTCACACCAGTGAGAAACCCTTTGAATGTACTGTTGTGGCAAGGCTTTTAGGCTTCATCTATACCTTGCTGAGCATCAGAAAACTCATACTGATGAGAGACCTTTCAAGTGTAAGCTCTGTGAGTCAGCCTTCAGACGTAAGTACCAGCTCAGCGAACATCAGAGGATCCATACTGATGTGAAACCCTATCAGTGCAAGGACTGTGGGAAATTCTTTCGTCGACGATCAAACTTTACTGAGCATCAGAGTATTCACACTGGAAAGAAACCCTTTGAGTGTAAGGAATGTGGGAAGGTCTTTAGACTTAATATACATCTCATTCGGCATCAGAGATTTCATAGTGATGAGAAACCTTTTGAATGTAAAGAATGTGGAAAGGCTTTTCATTTTTCCAGCCAGCTTAATAACCATAAAACGAGTCATACAGGTCAAACACCTTTTCATTGTGAGGAATGTGGGAAGTCCTTCAAGCGTGTCTCCAGCCTTGTGGAACATAGGATTATCCACAGTGGTGTGAAACCATATAAATGTAAAGCGTGTGGAAGAACCTTCAATCGTCGCTCAAACCTCATGCAACATGAGAAGATTCATTCTGATGAGAGACCCTTTCAGTGTAAGGAATGTGGAAAGGCCTTCACTGTTCTGGCTCAGCTCACACGGCACCAGACTATTCATAATGGAAAGAAGAAATATGAGTGTGATCAGTGTGGGTCAGCCTTCAGACTTCCATACCAACTTACTCAACATCAGAGAATTCATTATGAAGTAAAACCATTTCAGTGCAAGGAATGTGGAAAGGGCTTTGTTCGTAGTACAGGTCTTAGAATTCATGAAAGAATCCATACTGGTGAGAAGCCCTTTCAATGTAAGGAATGCGGAGAAGCCTTTCAATATCATTACCAATTTCTTGGACACTTTAGAATTCATACTGGCAAGAACCCTTATGAATGTAACAAATGTGGGAAGTACTTTACTTATGGTAGAGACCTTAAAGTACATCAAAGCATTCACAATATTGAGAAACCCTAAGAATGTGGGAAGGCCTTCAGTTGAAAATCAAAGATTGTTTGACATGGTAAACTTATTAAGAAGCCTTACAATATAAGGAAATGTTGAAGCCTTTAGTAATTCTAAGCTAGTTGTATTTCAGAAAATTCATACTGGTCTGAGACCCTGTGAATATAAGAAGTTTGAGAAAGTTTAGATTAAGTTCAGTCTTCAGTGCACATCAGAGAATTCATACTGATATGAAACCCTATCACTGTAAATGTGGAAAGACCTGCAGCTGGAACAGCCTTCAACATAAAAATATCCATGCTGTTGTCAAACACTGTGCAAGGAATATGTAAATATTTATATAATTAGTTCTGAAAGCTTATGAAGGAGTCCATATAGGCCTGAAACTCTTAAGGATGTGAAAAATCTTTTATTGTTAAATGGTGAGCTTATACAACATCAGAAAAGGAAGGTGGAGAAGCCTTTATATGGAAATTCTATTGAACATCAAAGAAGTCGTATTGACAAGACTGGGACTGAAAAGAATCTGGGAAGAACTTTAATCTGTCATAGGATTTAACCAACATCTGAGTATTCATATACTCGTGATACCAAGAAACCCTTAGAGAATGAGAGTGTTGGACTTCTGTTATTCACAGAAGATACTGTTGAGAATGTTTTTGAGTGTTAGAAATATATATTGTAGCCTTCATGCTCCTAAGTTATTTCATCTTTAGTACTACTGTTAATTGCATAAACTTAATTCATAAAAGACAATTCAACTAACTTAGGAAGAACAGTTATTGAGACTAGTATTATTTGAGGCACCTTGCCACCATTTACATCCCATGGCTGCTGTGCTCTAAGACTGGATGTTTACTTTTTTCTGCATAGTTAATGTTGAGCACAGTACCAGCCAAACTTGTGGAAACAGGGTCATAATAGATACGGAATCCTTGAGAATTTTTGGTTCATGTTCTAGTAAAGTAGCTTTTACAGCTGGGCAGTGGTGGCACATGCCTTTAATCCTAGCACTCGGGAGGCAGAGGCAGGCGAATTTCTGAGTTCAAGGCCAGCCTGGTCTACAGAGTGAGTTCCAGGACAGCCCGGGCTACACAGAGAAACCCTGTCTCGAAAAACCTTAAAAAAAAAAAAAAAAAAAGTAGCTTTTACAGTGTTCTTGCTTTCATTGGCATTACTGTAACTGATATGAAGGGCAAATTGTGTTGTAGATAGTTTAGAAAAGCCTCATGCAACCCTCCAGTATTAAATTCCAAATACTTCCTTCTGGATAAAATCTGATGGATGAAAACGTACAGACAACATTTTTATTCTCAATTCATTTCTTTAGCTTTTGTGCAGAGATGTCTAAAACCTAGCTGTTGGTGAATAAGTACTTATAAAAGGGGTTAAACACATGCAACTTTCAAAAGGTTAAATCATGTAATTTATGCTGTCTTTACAGACAGTAAGATAGAATACATTTGTGACTGGGCAAGACAGTGCAGTCTCCTCCATTTCATGTTGCTGAGACCATTTTAGATTTGACTAGAATTTTACTTTTGATGGAAGAGATTCTTGGAAATTTACCCAACTCTTATAGTCTATGAACCAGAGGTCAAGATGCTCCTGCTAATTTATTTTGCTTCTCCTAAACTGCCTGCATGTGCAAACTTCCCCTTTCAAGCTAACTGCTTATCCTGGCTTCTGTTAAACTGCTTGCCTGGGCAAATGCTCCCCCTGTAGCTGCTGAGCAAGATATCAGAATGTGGTCCTTGTTTTTAATAGCCCTTTGCTCTAAATGCTTGTGAGTATACTTGAATCCTGAATACCTGAGTGTAGTCCCAGCCAACTGGAATAAAGACTTTCAGTTGGCTATAATTTGTGTCTGACTCATTTTCTCTGGTGGGCTCTCCATAAAACATTAACAGAAAACAGCCCAATTTGAAGCCAGGTATAAAAACACATGTGAGAATTTTTTCGTACATATGTAAAAGTTGGAAGACTCAAAAACACACTTCTGGAGGGGAAGCAGGAGAAGAGAGTTGGGTGGGTGGGAGATGATGAGGCAAAAATGTAGCCAGTGGAGGACCCCATTACAGGTGCCAGATCCATTGGGATCCGCTACCAGAGGATTTAACTTAGAATGGTTTACAAATTAGGATGCTAGTTGTTACCCCAGTGATTGTGTTACTTGTTTTCTAAAAAATTCTAAAAAAAAACCAAAAAACAAAAAAACAAAAAAAAAACAGCAGGCAGTGATGGTGCACACCTTTAATCCCAGCACTTGGGAGGCAGAGGCAGGCGGATTTCTGAGTTCAAGGCCAGCCTGGTCTACAGAGTGAGTTCCAGGACAGCCAGGGCTACACAGAGAAACCCTGTCTCGAAAAACCTTAAAACAAAAAACAAAAAACAAACCAAGAAACAAAAACCAAAACAACAACAGCAAAAACCTTGTATCATCATCACCTGGATTAAAAACTGTTAGTTTACCATGTTAACCCTGTTATTCTGTATATATGTGTTTGGGGGCTGTAGTGTTTAGAATGTGTTTTGTAGAGTTGAGTGTGGTAGTGCATTCCTAACACTCAGTTCTAGGAAAGCTGAGGCAAAAGGATCAAGTTGGACTTTTTAAGCTGTGACTTTAAGTCCAACTTTGGCTGTGTAGAGATCCTTTCTCAAAAAAAAAAAGTTGTAGACATGACATTTTATCAGCCAAGACGGCATGTCATTTATACCACAGATCCATCCCTACTCTTAAGGAAATGATTCAGAATTACAACTTTTGAGAAATCTGTCATTGGTTTCTAAAGTCATTTTACAAATGTGTGTATCCTAAGAAAATCTAATATAGATAAAGGTTTGGCCTTGCTCTTGCCTTTATTAAAATTTCAGGGTTGATTGAACCCAGGGTTTTGTGTGTGGTAGGCATGAACTTAGTCACCTAGCTACGTTCCTGGCCTTTAGCCTGTATCTTCTATCCAAGAGAAGTTAGGTTCAGATGAAATATTTGCGGTAAGAACACATTGTAGATTGTGTGTCTTGTTGCCAGCATGTCCAGAAACACTTAAAGTGTCAGCTATAACATTAGGTAAGATGATAGCTGCCAGAGCTCTACTAAAAAGAGACTATTACTTCTAAATATTTCTAGATATGGATACTTTCATCCCAGGTCCAATATGAATAAAAATTGAAGTTGACTTATGAATGAATAGCATCATAGTATCATAATGTTTGGTGCAACTGGTACAATACTCAGTACAATACTACTCAGTGCAATCAGGAAGCTAAGACTTGATTGGAACCTTGTTTTTGTTGGCCCTTGAGCTCCCTTTAGTGTCAAAAGAGAAAAATCTTTCAAGAGCATAAATTTACGCTGATGTTTGTCCACTTAAGGTTTCTGTAATCATTTGAATTTGGAATTTTACAGGATTCTAAAGTATATTGTTATGGTGCCATCTTGAAAATGTCTTCATTTTGTTAGGGCCTATCTTGAATGATAGCTTCATGTGTATGATCCTTGTAGGAAGGATTGCTCCAAGTCAAGTTCGTCATGGTGAAAAAGCCTTGTCTAGTAGAAAATTCAGTAATAGGTGACATTGGGCATATTATTGTTTCCACCTGTGTTAAACAGGGTTCTCTTGAGTCACAGCACTTATACAATGATTCTCTCCCCAGTATATATACACCTACATATACACATACATATATCACACCACCACCAAAACAAAACAAAAACAACTCAGCCAAACAAAACAAACCCCAACAACAACTGGAAGATATCTGTCACCCTGCAAGATACTGATGGTCTCATGCTTGTGTCACGTAGAAGCACAGATGAACACATCACATGTATGTTACAGGATACTGTGTAATCATGTGGAAAAAATATGGACCCAAGTGTTTGTAAAATGTCAGTTATTGAATAAGCAATAAATTTACACCTTTTGTCTTGCTGAGTACTTTGTCAAGTAATCCCAGTTTTGTTTGCTAATGGGTTGTTGACAATAATAGGTTTTAGTTCAATATTTTTAAATTGTCTGGTTTTTGTTTTGTTTTTTTGTTTGTTTTTTTGAGACAGGATTTATCTGTCTATCCCTTGGTGTCCTGGAACTCTCCTTGTAGACCAGGGTGGCCTTGAACTCACAGAGATCTACCTGCCTCTGCCTCCCGAGTGCTGAGATTAAAGGCACATGCCACCACACTTTGCCTTTTTATTCTTTTTTTTTTTTCTTTTTGGTTTCTCTGTGTAGTCCTGGCTGTCCTGGAACTCATCTGTAGACCAGTCTGACCTCGAACTCAGAAATCTGCCTGCCTCTGCCTCCCAAGTGCTGGGATTAAAGGTGTGCGCCACCACTGCCCGGCTTGCCTTTTTATTCTTAATTACCAATATGAAGTCTTCTACACAGTAATATGCAAATGTGCAGGTTATAAAATGGCTCAAAAAGGGTTAAAGAGGTTTTCAGGATTCAAAGAGGTTATGCCAAAGTTCAGATACAGGTGATAGAGGCTTTTGGAAGAGTCTGGAGAGACCAGAAAAAATGTTCATACTGCAGATGTTTTTCAGGAGCAGAGGTGCCAAATGCAAGTCCAAATGGCAGATCATCTGAAGGTCAGTCCGTAGTGATCTGTGTCAGGGACAGGAGAAACTGCACTCTAGGTTTAGTCTGGTGATAGAGGCAGGTGGTTTCATTGTAGTTTTCCTAAGAATGAAGCTCACGTGACAAGACTATGTCTTGTATGTCTGCCACATGTTGGTCTTGGATGGTCCTTTTAAGGTCTGAAGTGGGGTGGTCCCATCTTCCACAACTAGTAAACTCATGTGTCCAACATGATTTGGTAGATTTTCAGACGTCATTACTAGTGCAAATAAATTATCCATTATCCATAGCCAGATGGTTGTGTTAGATGTAGAGTCTGTTTGTTTTTTCTTTTCATGGCACTCAGAGAAACTCCGAGAGTCAGGGCACCTGCTTTCTAATAGAGCCATTCAATGGTAGGCATGGCTAGAAAGTTGATATTCTATACAATTCAGAATAATCCAAAGCCAGCCCAGCTTTCTCCTCTGTGTTCATTAGGTGTTGATGTGAGAGACTTGTGTTTTTCATTCTCATGACCATATTCCATGTCAGTGAATCTTTTGCACAAGTTATGGTGTCTAGGTTTCTGTTGTAGTTAGTTACTATCCATCAAAGCGAAAACAATCACCTTGCGTTCCCCAATGAGTACGCATTTTTTCCAGCCCTCCCCCTATATAGTTACTGAAATGGTGATATTTAGTAATTGGCTATGGCTATCTGAAATTGATTAAATTTTTTCTCTAGGGTTCTGCTGTATGACTGGCTAATGAGAACTATTTTTGGCAAATCTAGAGCCCTTTAAAATCGCTAGTACTTTAATAATCTGGGTTAAAGGTGTTCCAGTTTTCTAAAATTTCTGTAAGTTTAAATGCCTTATTTTGTCAGCAGTGGCAGGGAGATAAAACCCAACACCACCAGTATCCAGAGGGGTTCCCTCACCCTTTGGGACCCAGGATATAGTTTTGGTGCTTAAAAGCTCACACTGAAAAGGGCTTGGGGATACACTAGGATCCAGATCACCAATGTAATTGCTGGTAAGCTAATAAGACTTTCTGTTGACTTAAACTCGCCTCCACGTCGTCTCTGGTGGCTATTTTCACAACACTTCAGGAGGTTCCACTAAGATCTCTAGAGACCAAACCTCAAGACACTGGAGGCCTCAGAGGCTCTCAGAGCAGAGAGGTGTGGTGTTGATAGAGTATGTAAGCTGAAGACTTCAGGTCCCCAGGACTCCCCTTGACCATCACTGCCTAACACTTGGGAAGAGTCTGAGGCCTCTACCCCCAAAGGAAACAAATTAAAACATTGCTTGGTCTGTCACCTCCAAAGATAAGTCTGGTTAAGGCATCTTCTGTTTAGGAGACAAAGGAAAGGCCAGATGCGGTCAATGACCCATTGTCTTGAGCCAGTATCTAGGATTCAAGTTTTGAATATCCCGAGTCTGTTCAGGCGTATGAATGAATATTAGGTGGCCACTGGTTGTCTTTGTGTGTCTACGTGTGAATTTCCCTCTGTGTTTCTATCAGTTCCGTTGATTGGAGAGACATCTAAAACGAAAGAGGGAGTGGTTCTTCCTGTAGTCACCAACTGCTGCCCAGAAATTACTTCCCTCAGTCTCACATGCAGGGCCATACCCTGAGTCCCTTTAGCACAGTGACTGGGGCTGCAGCAGTGGCTGCTGCTGTTGCTATGAAGATGATAACTGCAATGGCAGCTGTGAGCTCTTGGCCCAAAGAAGAATTTTGCAGATGAGGACGGGTATGGTGTCTGTTTCTTGTATGGAAAAGCTCTGGACCTTTGAAATCAATTGGCCATCTTTTGGAGTCAAGTGGCCCAGTGATGGTCCATTTCTTCCTAAATACGCAATCCCACTCACCTTTAACAGTTTCCCTATATTGACTAGTTGGCTTCCTCTGATAGGAGATATCCACTCCCAGCTCAGGGACCCAAACACTTTAGGCTCCACCAGGTCTTCCAAAAAACAAACAAACAAAACAAAACCTGTTCTCAGCCCTCCAGGCTCCTGGAGCACGTGGTTGTTTCATTACTCCTGCCCTTTGTCCTGGTCAGCCTCATTTTTTCTGTATGGAGGCACAAAAGGGTCCCCTGGCACCTAAGTTGCTGTAAGCCGCCCGTTGTGCCCATTGGATGGAGAAAGGAAAAACATTCTCTCCTTCTTCTTTCATGGTTTATATCTTTTCAATCAGTGACCTATAGAATTGGAAAACTTAAAAGCCTCTGTTATCTGAAAAGTGAAGAGAAACTGTACTCTCGTGGGCAGAAGGATTGCTGCCAGATAATGCAGCCAGAATGGAACAAATTTTCTTTCTGCTCAACACGGACCAAGGAGGTGATTTTCTCTAGGCCCTTTTCAGAAGGATTAGACTTTCCTGCTAAAAAGATTGCCTTGTCACCCAGCAACACCAGGTATTAGGAAAAAAAGGTTATACAAATTAGATTTCAAGGTATAAATAGATCCCCAGTTCCTGGAGGTAGCTCAAAGATATTCAACAACAACAAAACTGATTGAGAGAAAAGACTCTTTGCATAAACTGAAAGCCACAATCACTTTCTTGATTAACAAGACACTTAGACTACAGATACCCAAGAAAATATTGGTGTCTCGCCTTCTGTCAGAAGAATATCTCCTAGCTGAAAGTCTTGCTTCCAATCAAAGGATACAGTTGGACTATCTTTGGATTGACAACAAAGATTCCTGGGGGTGAGTCCTAGGGAGAAACTGATTCCCTAGGACTGGCCCAACACCAAGTTTAACTACCCAATATCTACTATCTGCCAGATTTTTTAAAAAATTACACAGTTTTCCTAGAAACAAAAAAAGGGAAATTACAGTTCACATTGACTGACTTAGAGAAACAGACTTAGAACATGCCTCTTCTGATTGTGAAAAGACCTGGGACCTCTGATCATAGAATCATCCAAAATCTGAGGAAAACAAACAAGACAATAGTGACCACCCACCCAGTGGTCCCAAACCCATATACTTTCATGAGTCTAATTCCTCCAGAAAAAGAGGTGTACATTGTCTTGGACCTGAGGGATGCATTCTTCAACCTTCCATTGGCAGAGGTGACACAACCCATATTTGTTTTGAAATAGACAGAGCCAAGGGAGGTAACAGAGGGCAGCTTGTCTGGACTAGGTGCCCCGAGAATTTAATTTTTTTCCAACTATGTTTGATGAAACACTAAGTGCTGCCCTCTTGCCCTTATGTCAGATATTTCCTGAGACTATACTGTTATGATATATAGATAGCCTCCTCCTAGCCTCTAAAACTAAAATAGATTATACACTAAAAATCTATTATAAACCAGCTCTACAATAGAGGGTACCTGACGAGGAGAGCAAAAAGGAGTCTATCTCAGAGTAGGATTTCTGCCATCCTTTAGATCCCAAATCCAAAGACTAAGAGACAGATTCAAGAGTTAACACCAGCTAGGTCTTGCCACCTCTGAATATCAGTGTTTTTGCAAGTGGCAAGTCCTCTCTACACCAAGAGAAGTGGGGCCACCAAGCCCCTAATTGGACTGAAACTCATCAAAGGCATTTGAGACTTTAAAACCAGCTCTGACTTCGGCTCCAGCTGTAGCACTTCCAGACATCTCAAAACCTGTTGCATCTGTTTGTCCATGGAACAAAAGGCATTGTAAAGGGATTTAACTCAAACACTGAAGACTCACCTGTTTAAGAGCTGTGGCAGCTTTTGCAAGTCTAATGGAAAAGAAAATAAACAGAGACAGGATCTTATACTCACAGAACCCTAACTTGTTGAGGCCTTCCTCCAAGGAACACCAGAATTTAGGCTATCTAATAACTGCATGACCGAGACTCTTTACTCTTGGACCACTGTTATGACCAGCTTGAGAGATCTATGATCAACAATCTTGCTACACACTTTTCTGATGATAACCTACAGGTGGCCCTCTATAACTGTCTTGAGATGACATCTCCATGAAAGATCTCAGTGCAGTGCTGTACATGGATGGGAGCAGGTTATTGAAGATGAAACCAGGTACATATGACTGCAGTAGTTCGTTTTAAGTGAAATGAAAGAGGGTCCAAGCTTTTAGGGCTGGGTACCTCAGCCTAGACAGCAGAACTAATGAATATGGCCAAGACTCTCAGCTGGGAAAAAGGAAAGTCCACCACCATATAGATAAACAGTCATTATACCTTTACCACCACGCATATACACAACATTACCTATAAAGAAAGAGGGTTTCTCGCTGCTGGGGAAAATGACACTAAAAACCATGAGAGATTCTTGGCCCTCCTAGAGGCTCTTGGCTTCTCCTGAGTTGCTATATCCTCCACGATCAACAAAGAAATATTCTGGCCTATGCAAAACAGGGAAAACCTGGGTATTCAGACTCTATGCCGTAGAAAGGGGTCCTTGGGATAGACTTGCCATCTGGATAGACTAAACTGCCCCCTCTTCTTGGTCCCCAGACCTTCGGGTCCTAACAAAGCTCTGCATATATCAAAGTTCCAACGAAAGCATCCATTTAAAGAAACTACCTCACTTAACATACCTGGAGTCACAGTTCTACTTCCCACTGTTCAGGGTCTGAGGTATCCTCACTTCCATTTTCCACTCTTGAAAAGGTCCACCACTTAGTTAATCATTCTCAGCCAGAAACAAGTCAGGACCACTGGTTATGCTTAGACTCCTGGTCCCCGTACTACACAGGGATAAGAACTAACCAGACTGTTGGCCCCTTAACTGACAAACCTCACTATGACGGGACAGCCCAATTTATAACTTAGTGTCCACACTCAATGGACCAAAGTCACCTGATATGGCCATAAGGAATTGACAGGTTGGAGGGGCCACATATGTCATGGATTGGCCTGATGTTGCTTGTATTCTAATGCTAATATTGGTTCCTCAAGGCCCAGTTGCTCCAGAGATGAGAGAGTCTGCACACAGACCCAAGTGATGCTATGTGACCTTGCCACCAAGTCATTTCTGATTGGTGAATAAAGATTCTGACAGCCAACAGTTGGGCAGAAGAGACATAGGTGGGCTTTAGGGTTCCCAGGCTTGGGGGTGGGGTGGGGTCAGAGACCATAGGGAAGAGAAGACAGTTGAGGAGAAAGAGAAAGTCACCATGGGTTAGGAGTCAAGAAAACATAGCCCTGAGGGCTGGCCAATTGGAGTTAAGAGCAGCCCAGATGAAACAGTAATAAAACTTAGGGTTATTGATGGAAAATAAATTTTAATAGCATAGAGGGTAGATATCTGCCCAGCTCTTGTGCTGTTTATGCTTATTGTAAATATAAGGGTGTGTGTGTGTGTGTGTGTGTTTTATCTGGGAACTGAATGATCAAGGCAGGGTAGAAAACCTGGATTGGATTAACATTTTTCTACAACGTACTGGTCCCCATTTCTACAACACACATCATGACGAAGACTGTGTCAATTTTACTGAGGGAAATCAGACTTTTTATAGTCTTATGAGAAACAAAATATAGTGGTGACTGACACGACAGATACAGTTGTAGTAGCAAGAATCCAATGATGTTTGCAGACTTTACAGAGTATACAAGATCAATATCTCAGATCAATCATGGAGTCCAGCTTCCATGCTTCCTTGACTTCCAAGGGAACATACAGAAAAAAAATCTAAATCGTCCTGAATGCTTTGCTGCTTGAGGGAGTGCATCGGTCTCTCAGGGACTGAAAGGCACACAGTTCCCTATGGACACTAACCTGAAAAACCTCTGAGACAAGCCTCTCAAGGCGGTAGACCTGGCCACATCCATGCTTCCCTGCAGGTAACTCAAAAGGGAATGGAACTTGTCTAATATCTAAAACCTTTAATCAAGGCAGTTACCAGTACTGTGATGCCTGCTATTCTGCCTTGTGGGTTAACTCATCAGGGCAACAGCAGTGTTACTGAGCTCCTGAGACTCCTCAGTGGGTGAGTACTAATGATTTGATTAAATGTGACTCTTCTGATGCTCTATAAACTGTATACCACTTTTTATGTGCCTTAGAACACATTCTGTCCCATGTATACCCATATAATGGGGAATAAGGGAAAATACGTTTCAATATGGAACCCAGACCCCAGAGAAAAGCAGAGTTCTTTGTCCTGTCCAGCAGAGCATTAAACAGGGGTCCAGGGAGGTCACCTGAAAGAGAAGATGGGGAAAACAGGTGGACGAGAAAAAATGGTGATCGGTCTATAGTCTGATCAAATCGCCAACTTTACTTTTTTCACACGGGTTATAGACACAAAAAGGCAGGATGTGGGAAGGGGGTGACACAGGAGCATAGGTGTTCAGGGGGAGTACAGATATCTTCCAGAACAGAGTGTCAGCTGGGTGAAGGTTCAGGAGACAGACACTATGACTCTGCCTATGATTCACTTGTCCTTATCTAAGTTGGTACTATCCACCAAGGTTACCTATCTACAAGGTCTATGACTACTCAACCTGGCAATTTTCCACCAAAGCTGCTTGTTTACAATAGCTTCTAGTCATCTGTTTCAGTGTTTTCCCACAGAGATCCAAGACTTTGTGTTAGCAGGCATGTATGTCAGGCCTATTGTTGATTTTTAGGCCTACGGCTGTTTTTAGACCTTCAGTGTATAAGCAGGGCTGCCCCTGACAGTTCTTGTTTGGTCTCATCCCATTCTTGGCTGGAGTGGGCATAGCTGGCTTAACATTCATAGGCATATCAACCTTTAATCATGGGAAATAAAAACTTTAAGAAACTAAACTAAATGTTGATAACCCAAGAGTTATTAAAAATTTCATTTCTGAACAGAAACAACTGTTAAATTCCCTTGCATAAGTTGTCCTACAAACATAGACAGACTTAGATTTACTTCTCATAAAACCAGGGAGACTATTCCTTTAGGAGTAACCTGTTGCTTCTATACTAATCAATAAAGAATCATTTAAAAAAAAACTTGCATAGTTAAAAGAAAATCAAAACAATAATATAAGTCACATAATTGGTACCAGTTTCTTCTTTCTTGCTCCTGGCTAACTGCTATCAGCATTGGCTGGGCTTGCATTTCTTATTCTAATTGGATTAACTGTGGGGTTCTGAGTCTTAAACTGTGTGGCTAATTATGTAAAAGAAAGAGTAATTCATTCAAATTAATACTCCTTAGGATCAACTATACCTCTTTAGAGCAGGATGCATTCACATATTTTCTTATTCAATAACACCAGCACAGAATTTTAACATGACCCCAGACCTTAGTGAGCCTTTAGATCTTATCACGACAGACTTCATCAAAGAAGAACCATTCAGGTCATAAAAGTCTTCATATGGGCTGTATCACCTGCCACATGAAAACTAAGGATTTATCAAAGTCCTTAGTTCTGGGACAGTTCCCAAATGTACTACCTTTGCTTTTTGGGTTCTCTTGTTTTACTTTTGGCTAGCTGTTCTTGTTAACTGAAGTGTATCAACCCAATATATAGGTTTGATGCTTAAACGTTCACCCTCAGAAAGGTTATGGGCTACACTGCGATCTTGAACCCCAAGTGTAGTCATCAGGTGACTAAATAAAGACTTTGTATTGGCTTAAACTTCTATTCAAGTTGTCTTCTCTGGTGGTTGCCCCACAACATTTTCTGGGATGCTGTTGCTGCTTCTTCATTCAATGGCCCATCAGATCCCAGCTTTTGTGTGTGTGTGTGTGTGTGTGTGTGTGTGTGTGGTGTGATTTCTATATTTCTGTTGCCCCTAAACTTATACAGTGCAGGTTGTGGTAGCTAAAATGTTCAGAGTACATGTCAGACTATAGGATGAGGGCCATCATTCGTTTGTCATGCCCTCTTAACGTTTTCTTTCCTGTCTCCATTTTATTCTGATATGAAGAACCTGGAAATCCATGGGAACTAAATCTAATACACCTGAGGAAGCTTTTTCCTTTATTTTATCCCCTTTATTGGACTATACAGATGGCCCCTGAGTTACAAAGAGATGCATCTGTATCTCTTTTCAAATATTCCTCTCTCCTGCTTCTAAAAGTCCCTCCATTCTCTTCCCCCTTCCTGATGGATCTTCACTTTACATCCACCTCTTTTAGACAAGTGATGTCTTTCCTCCAACAAGGTCACACCTACTTTAACAAGCCCATACCTCCTAATGGCTCCACTTCCTATGGACCAAACATTCGAATGAGGCTATGGGGGGCTTACCTACTGAAACCATTTGAGACCACCTACCTACAGTGTCTACTTTATTCCAGTCCATGGAATATCTTAAAATAGACATGGTCTTAAAGAAGTCTGCAATAGATGCATCTCCAGGTAATAGGCATTTTAGCCATATGTATGCGTGCAAGAACGCCCTCCCTTCAAGCCCCCTCATTTTATTAACATTTAAGTGTCTCCATTTTTATTCTGACTGCATTCATAGTTGATAAGCTGTCCAACTCAACTATGCTCTGTTAAATTCTGGTTTTGTTCTATCAATTATTAATAGTGAAAACATTTGGGACATGCATTTAAATCTCAGCACTTGGGAGGCAGAGGCAGGTGTATATCTGAGGTCAGGGGCAAACTTGCTCTACAGAGTGAGTTCCAGGAATGCCTAGGCTACAAAGTAAGCCCCGTCCTAAAAAAAAATGAAAACAACAGAATGAAAACATTTGTATGTGATGGTACACTTGGCTGTCATTCCTTACTACTCTAGCAGGTCCCCCTGTGTCACCCCCTCTGGGTCATGTTTGAAGTTGTGCTATTGGGAGTACGCTATGAGTGTATTTTAGTTCTTAGACAGGGTTTCACTGTGTTGCTCTAGGTGGCCTCTTCTCATATACGTTTACCTTGCTGTGCCTTCCCACTGCTGGGATTAAAAGCCATGTGCTACCACGCCCAGCCATGTTTATTGTCACTCGATGACTTGTCCTTTTTATTATCACTGATAGTGTCCTTTGTCCCCAAATCTACCCCCACTTTATAATCAACTTGAGTTTTCTTTTGACTATTGTGAGGATGGTCACTTTGAATCTTCGAGATCACTTGTCTTTAACATATTTTCTGCATTTAACACATGGTTGGGACTGACTTATTCCAAATCTAACCTGTCTATAATTTAGGCGTTTAGATAATTTACAAAGCATTTAATACGATTAGTGGTCCTAGTAGGATTATCATTAACAGTGACAATTGTTTGCTGTCACGTTTTGGAAAAAATGTATAAATATAAAGAACAAAAGTGGTTTTGAAAGCTCATGTTACAATAAGTACGTTTTCCCTACTTAAACAAGGCATACATTGGTGTTTGTTTAGATACTTTCACGAGCTAGTCATTCACCTTTCAAAATGGGCGCAGTTCTGTTGATATTTATCGACTGGTCCTCACTCACGTTTTCCTATTTACGTAACAGGGAACCTTGGAAGGGTCCAGAACACCTGACTCTCTGAAATCGCTGATGTAAACAAACTACCAATTCTATAGTTCAGTAATTTTCAAATTTATCATAGTCCCTACAAAAGCACAGCAAGGTGGAGTCCTACTTAGTGGGTCTCAGGCAAAGCGTAATCTCGATCTGATTTTACTTTTTATTCTGCACTTTAAAATTGAGGTTCCTGGGAGCCTCTTGCTTTCCTGGCATTTGGGACTTTCTGGTGGCTACCTCCAGTTCCCCATCTCCCATTGCTACACACCTCTGTTCAATTTCTTGACCCTCTGCACATTTCAGTCTACTTCCACACCTGATCCCGCCCGCCTTTCCCCCCCTCCCCCACTTCTCTTCCTCCCAAGTCCCGCCCACCCTCTACCTCCCGTGATTTTGTTTGCAACCCCATAGGAAGAACAACAATATCAACCAACCAGACTCCCCGTCCCCGCAGAGCTCCCAGGGACTAAACCACCAACCAGACAAATCGAGTATTATTTTGTTCAAAATATCCCATAATATGGAAAGAGGGAAATATATACTCACTTCCTGTGACAGGATGTTTTATAGCTACTTATCTTCATAAAGGATCATGGGTTAATTGATACAACATAAGTGTCATCATAGCTGAGCAAAGGCACTCAGGAAAGCTGTCCATGGAGCACAGTCCCATTTACTGACAGTGGGGACAGAAGGCTGGACCCGGCCTGAGCATTGCAGCTGCAGCCCCTCCAGCCTTGCTGTGCTTCAGCCCTGAGTTTACAAAGGAGGTGCCAGATGGATGCTGTAAGCCCCTGTGAGCCTTGATAGGTGGGGTTCCAGTAGGAAAGTCTGCTCACAGTAGGAGGAGCAGCCCAGGTGCAGGGCTAGCTGGATGTCAGGGTGGAAGATGGGTCCCTTCTGCTGGCATCTTCTGGAGGAAGTTCAAGGCAGACATGATTAGCTCTGCACTCCCACACTGAGCCCTTTGCAAGGCTTGTGTGGGGTTAGGAGAGGATGGTCTTTGTGTAGACTCTTGTGTGCTTCTGATTTGTGTGTGGGAGACTGTGAGCGGTGGGAGGGGGGAGAGTGAGTGGGGATGCTGGAGAAATAAATGTAATTGTTGAAATGACAGTGACAAAGTCAGTCTGGGAACATGAAGTCACAATCCAATGAAAGGCTTTCTTTTTGTCCCCAGAGGAGGAAGCCTGAAGAAGAATGGCTGGCTCCAATTCTCAATACACGGTCTGTGTAAGTTGTGTGTCTCTCCTTGACATAGGGGGACTTTCAGGTCAGGTGACTCCTTCTTGTCTTTCCCTCTTGAAGCTTTCCAGTCATCCAGAATCCCCTCATCCCAGTCTGCCCCTTTACAGTGAGGGTTGGCAGGTCTGAGCACTTCCTGTCTGTGCCTCTTCCCAGCTGGTTCTGGGGTTGTCTTTGAATGCATTCCTGCACATGTGCTCTCTGCGTTGGTCTGTGGTGAGGGAGGACTGTCTCTGCAGCTGAGGTGTCAGTCTCACAGGGAAACAGGGGCTTTGGGGCTTCAGAGCTTTGAGGTGATGGTCTCATTGACTGCACTGGGAAACCTGACTGACATCTGTGGTGCTGTCAGGCTGATGACCCAGGGTGTGAGAGTGAGTGTCATCTGTGCATGTGTGTGATGAGCTGACCTGCTTGAGGAAGCTTTAGGGGAGAGTCCATTAATCAGAGGGAAAAGTCATCCAGGCTGTGATAGGGAGGTGATTGCAGTCTCCAGAGTCAGGGAAGACCTGAGACACATTGACTTAATGATGTCATGTGATATATGATAAACTCAGGGACTCACAGCATTCCTGTGTGTATTTTACCCTGACCCCAGTGACATGTCTCCTTGGTGGGGGATAACCTGAAGGATGTGGATGCAGTGGAGAGGCACAGTTATTGGAAATGTAGGTGGGCACAGCCATCGTTTATGGAGAGCTCGTGCAGTCAGGTGCCTTGAGCATTTCCTTATGGCTCCCTTCCCACGCTTGAGTCCTTTCCCTTCTGGTTTTCCATCTTGAAAGCTTCCCCAACTTCACTCTCCTTGTGTTTGCTCTTTCAGGGGCCAGTGACATTTAGGGATGTGGCTGTTGACTTCTCTTAGGAGGAGTGGGCCTGCCTGGATGCTACTCAGAAGAGCTTATACAGGGACATGATGTTGGAGACCTACAGCAACCTCGTCACAGTGGGTAAGGCCTGTGTGTCATGAATGGGGGATGTGTCCTGTACACTGTGTGCTTTCCTCACTGGGAATTTAAAGTTTTAGCTGAAGCTTGGTTTGGTGTCCCCTGTCTGTCATCTGTCATTCATAATGCTGAGGGAAGACTGCTGTGAGCTCGAGGTCACTCAGAGAACGTAGTGAGTTCCAGGGCAGCTTGAAACATGTGGACCCCTTTTCAAACAAAACAAATGAAACAACATGAAATAAGTAAGTATATTAATCAGCAAATAGAATCAGGGGTGAGAGAGAGAGCTTGGCGGTTGAAATGACCAGCTGCACTTGTAGAGGATCCATGAGGTGGCACACAACCGTGTGTAACTCCAGTTCCTGTGGATGTGATGCCCTCTTCTGGCCTTCATGGGCACCATGCATACATGTGGTGCTCAGTCATACATGCAGACAGATCCCTACATACACATGAAGTCAATTTAACTCGTGTTAAAACGTGTTAGCTGAGTTCCTTCTTCCCAAAGGAAGGATGTGGGGTTTGTTGGGTTGACAATAGCTTCATGAAGCACCTGCTTGCCCACCCCTGTTGGTCCTCTCAGTGAGCTCTAGGTTCAGGGAGAGACCCTGTCTCAAATAGTAACGTGGAGAATAATCAACGACGACACCTAACACACTGGTCTCTGCCTTATACACACATGCGTGGATGCAAGCATACGTGGATGCATGTATACACACATGTATGCGCACACCTGCATGAACACATACATACACTGTACATGCACAACTAAATAAAAGAGCCCTCATGCATGAATCAGTAGAATGAGTTCACACAGAAGCACATTCTATTTCCTTCAATGAACATTTCCTTTTCCTTCGTTGAATTGGAAGTTTTAGGCTGTGAACTTTCTCTTTTTTTTCATTCAGCAAATCTACATGAATGAGATGTGAATGTGAAAGAAGGCAGCATTAATAGCAATAATGATAACAATTTTCATTTTGTGGCATGTAACGTAGTAGAGGAACACTTTCCCAGCATGCTCCAGGCCCTAGTTCCATCCTCAGCATTGCTGAGTAAGTAATGGAAGTTAAAAAATAACGATTTTTTTGTGTTACAGGTCGGACAGTATTCCATGAAATTGAATATTGCATTTAATCTTCGAATCAACACTATCCCTTAGATATTGTCAACTCCATCCAAATTATTATCATTATTTCTTCCCCTCTTTCTCCTTCTTATTGTTACTACTCTTGTTACTGTTTGTTTTTCCGAGGTCAGGTCTCATGTAGCCCATGAGTTACACAGCAGTGTTCTCTTTGGACTTGCTATGTAACTAAAGCCGACCTTGAACTTCTCACTGCCTGCTCACACGCCTCAGGTGTAGTGCGATCAAGTGAGCGCCACCGTGCCCAGTGTTTAGGTGGCTGAGTTGAACTGAGAATCTTGTGCTGCTCACCTAAATAAATGTCATTGTTAGTGAGCCGCAGAACTGAGGCTTACACCAGACAGGATAGCCTGTGGGTTCATGTTCTCACCGCTCAATT
Organism: Mastomys natalensis; assembly: GCA_021653895.1. NCBI lineage: Eukaryota > Metazoa > Chordata > Mammalia > Rodentia > Muridae > Mastomys > Mastomys natalensis. Next base: position 171,707 of record JAJTUV010000764.1, on the reverse strand, counting down.
AGACTCTCCTCTTAAATGACAAGCCCCTATCTGCATTTAAAAGTGATTAAAACCCTGATCTGAAAGAGTTGTTTGTTTGTTTGTTTAATCCATGTTGCTTTTTCCTCCTTTTCTGAAGTCTTTCTTCAGCATTGTTTTATCTTTTAGAATTTTTCATGTGTTTCTCCAAGACTTGCTGGGCCTGGCTCATTACCCCACCTGCTGGGCTCACCGGCGTGATCTACCCTGCCAAATTGTATAGACCTTTCTAATCAATAAGTTTGCATTATAAAAATCTGCACAGGTAGGACATGGTAGCACACACCTTCAATCCCAGTATTTAGGAGGCAGAGGCAGGTGGATCAAGTAAGTTCAAGGCCAGTTTGGTCTACACATCATGTTCCAGGACGTCCTGGGATTATTAAACCAAGTCTCAATGAATGAATGAATGAATGAACAAATAAAAGTCTGCACTATGAGCCATTTCTTTCTTTCTTTAAGTGGGAAGTTGCATTTCCAAGCCAGATCTGATCACCTTACTAGAGCAGGAGAAAGAGCCCTGGATGGCTGTGAATGAAGAACCAGACAGGCTGAGCCCAGGTGAGTAAGAGTGAGGTGAGCCTGCAGCCCTGCCAGGCACTGCCAGTGGTCAGAGAGGCTCCACAGAGCTGACACTGGATGTGGCAAACTTCCTTCAAAGCCCCAGGGCCTGTGGGAAACAAGCCTGAGCCCTGGGAAGGAAGTCAAGGTCAGAGCAGAAGCTGTCAGAGGGGCTTCTGTTTCATGAGTCACTTTAAGTTCTTCTTTTCTTCCTCCCACTGGAGCAGGTGCCCTCTCTGTAACCTTTACAAGTGTCTCATTATTGGTGTGTGTGCACACACGTGTGCAGGTATCCACAGAGGCCACAGAGAGGGTCAGCTCCCTGGGCTGGAGTTACAGGTGGCTGCTGGTCCTCTAACCCAGGGCCCCTGGCAGAGCTTTCAGTGTTGTTGACACTGAACCAAAGCTAGGACAGTTTCAGCACCAGTGGAAGCTGTAACACAGGGAGGCATGGCAGATGTTTCCGTTCTGTGTCTTCATGGTCACTATAGACAGGGTGTGATGGTGTATCCTCTCTGCAGCACTGGGGAGGTGGCAAAGGCAGATCCCTTGGGCTTGCTGGCAAGTCAGCCTGGTTTACTTGTGCAGCTCCCAGCAGATGAGAGACCCTGACTCAAAAAAGAACAGATGGACAAGCCAGTGAAACATCTGAGTGCACACAACAGCCTTCTACCTAGCTTGGCAGGGAGCTGGGATGGCTCTTCTTGGTTGTCAACTTGACCACATCTGGAATCAACTAGAACCCAAGCAGCTAGGTACACCTGTGAGAGATTTTTGTTGATTAAATCATCTGAAGTGGGAAGACCCCCCCCTTTGATCCACATCTTTTGAGGTGAGAAGATCCACCTTAAATCTGGGCCAGCCTGTGACAAGGATGGGAAGGAAGCTGTGCTCTTTGTCTGCTTCCCTCGCTCTGCTGGCAAGTCCATTGCCTCACTGGCGAGAGAGCTTACTCCTTCTGGATATTTGGAGCCACAGTTGGGAAAGAAATTAGATTCAGGGTCTCTCTTTTTCTCCATCTTTCTCTCTCTCTCCCTTCCCTCCCATGCTTCTTTGTCTCCTACACAGTATTATACAAGGAGTGGGGAAGGGAGGAAAGAACCCACAATGAACCCAGAGAGTAGCACAGACCAGCTACATGAGGGAAGAACAAAAGTCTGTCTCAGTAGGTACATGAGAGAGAGATGGAACAAGAGAGAGAGACAGAGAGAGAGAGAGAGAGAGAGAGAGAGAGAGAGAGAGAGAGAGGCAGAGAGGAAGACAGAGGAACTTAGAAAATGTACAAAACAGGGATTCAGAGAGCTATCATTGGTTGCTGAGCCTTTTATGCATGTCGGCTGGCACACTTGGTGACTGTGAACGAGTATATAAGCTGCTGCAGATAGGCCCTGAGGGCAGGCTGGTGCAAATGTCTGGGTGCTAGTAGTTTGTATTTTATGTAGTATGCAAATAAGCATGTAAGAATATTTCAGTACAATTAGTTATCTTGTTAAGTAGACATATCTGTCCCCTTCTAACCTGTTTTACTATAAAGAGCATTGTCTTACATAAACTTTCCTTACTGCTAATCTCCTGGTTCCCTTCACCTTCTCAGAAAATACTTTAGAGTCTGGCCATTCATTTAATGGAAGTTATATTACAGGAAAATGTGTGAATGTGTGTTACAGGAAAATAAAATAGTCTTGCTTTCTCTTTTTCTTTCAGATTTGGAAGCAGATTATAATGCTAAAAATATATCTCCAGAAAATCATATTTATAATAAAAATTTGCCCAATCAGACCATAAAGCAATTAAATAAAACTTTTGACTTCAAGAGCTCTACATTCAAGGGTCTACAGAGTTGTCAAGAAGGAAATGTTGAACAAAAGACTACTAACAAGGCAGAAATGCCTCCTTATACCAGCCAGACTCTTGCTCACAACATAGAAAAGGCATATGAATGTAAAGAGTGTAGGAAGTACCTTGCTTGTAAGTCAACTCTTATTCAGCATCAGAGTATTCATACTGGAGAGAAGCCCTATGAAAGTACGGAGTGTGGGAAGGCCTTCAGACTCCCCCAACAGCTTACAAGACATCAGAAATCTCACAGTCGTGAGAAACCTTTCAAATGTAATGAATGTGGAAAGGCCTTTTCATCTTCCTTACCTACTCAAGTACCATAAAACCATTCATACAGGTACAAAACCATTTGAATGCAGGGAATGTGGGAAGTCCTTCAAGCGGGTCTCCATCCTTGTTGCACATAGGCTTATTCATGCTGATGTGAAACCACACAAATGTAATGAGTGTGGGAAAGCCTTTAAACGGCGCAAAAGCCTCATGCAACATCAGAAAATTCATTCAGGTGAGAGACCCTTTCAGTGCAAGGAATGTGGAAAGACCTTCATTGTTCTGGCTCAGCTCACAAGGCACCAGAGCATTCATACTGGAGAGAAATCATTTGAGTGCAAGGAATGTGGCAAGAAATTCAGAACTGGCTCACAGCTTGTCCAGCACCAGACTATTCATACAGGTGAGAAACCCTTTGAATGTAATGCATGTGGGAAGGCTTTTAGGCTTCAGGTATACCTTTCTGAGGACCAGAAAACTCACATTGAAGAGAAACCTTTCAAGTGTAAGCTCTGTGGGTCAGCCTTCAGACGTAAGCACCAGCTTAGTGAGCACTGGAGAACTCATGGTGCTGGGAAACCCTATCAGTGCGAGGAATGTGGGAAATGCTTTCGTCGCAGGTCCAATTTTACTGAACATCAGAGTATTCACACTGGAAACAAACCCTTTGAGTGTAAAGAATGTGGGAAGTTCTTTAGACTTAATACACTTCTCATTCATCATCAGAAATCTCACAGTAGTGAGAGACCTTATGAGTGTAAAGAATGTGGAAAGGCTTTCCATCTTCCCAGTGAGCTTAATAGCCATAAACTTGTTCATACAAGTAAAAGACCCTTTGAATGCAAGGTATGTGGGAAGTCCTTCAAGCGTGAATCCACCCTTGTTCAACATAGGATTGTTCATGGTGGCTTGAGACCATATGAGTGTAGTGAGTATGGGAAAGCTTTTATTCATCGCTCAAACCTACTGCAGCATCACAAAATTCATTCTGGTGAGAAACCCTTTCAGTGTCAGGAATGTGGAAAGGCCTTCGTTGTTCTGGCAAACCTCGTTCGGCATCAGAGCATCCATACTGGAGAGAAATCATTTAAATGTGAGCAGTGTGGGTCAGCCTTCAGACTTAAGTCCCAAGTCATTAAGCATCAGAGAATTCATACTGATGTGAAACTCTTTCACTGCGTGGAATGTGGAAAGGACTTTGTTCGTGGAGCAGCCCTTAGAATTCATCAGAGAATCCATACTGGTGAGAGGCCCTTTCAATGTAAAGAATGTGGAGAAGCTTTTCAATATCATTACCAATTTCTTGGGCATTTTAGAATTCATACTGGCAAGAACCCTTACGAATGTAAAGAATGTGGGAAGTGCTTTACTCGTGGTAGAGACCTTAAAATACATCAAAGAATTCACAGTGGTGAAAAACCTTAACAATGTTAAAAAATATGGGAAGACTTTCGGTTGAATATGAAACTTGGTTTGGCATGATAAATTTATTATTAAGAAGCCTTACAATGTAAGGAATGCCAAAGGTCTTCAGTAATTCTAAACTAGCTGTATATCAGGCAATTCCTACTGGTGAGAAAGTCTATGAATATAAGAGAGGCAGGAAAACGTTTAGATTTAGTTCATCTTAATTCTTACTGGTTAAAACCCTACACTGTAAAAACTGTGGGAAGAACTTCAGTTGGAGCTCAGGCCTTCTTCACCATAAAAGATTCCATGCTGGTGTCAACCACTATGAATGCAAGGAATATGGGAACATTTATAGAATTAGCTCAGCTCTTAAAGCTCATTAGAGAGTCCATATTGATCTGAAACCCTGTGAATTGGAACACTCAGTAAAAGTCTTTATTGTAAATGATGAATATCCACGATTCCCAGGAGTCCTATACATGTAAGGAAGGTAGACAAGCCACTGTGTGAAAATTTTACTAACTATGAGAGAACTCATGTTGGAAGAATGTGACTTAAACAAATGTCGGGGGACCTTTAATCTGCACTAGGACTTGGTCAACAGCAAAGTATTCATATCTTGTTAATGCCAAGAAACCTTTTATAATGAGAATGTGGGAAGTTGGTTTTTCAGAGAAGATACCCTGTTGAGAATGTATTTTAATGTCTGAAATATAGGGTAGCAATCATGTTCTTGGTTTACTCTTTTAGTAGTTGTATAAACTTAATTCAGTAGTCACCCAGGACAGTCAGCTTAGGGAGAGCAGTTACTGGAACTAGGTTTATCTGAGATGTCTTCATTGTCACCATTAACATTCCTGTGATATTAGAGTGAATGTTTACTTTCTCCTTGCATAATGTGTTATTGGGGAGCACAGGAACAACTAAACTTGTGACAACAGAGTTGTAAGAGATAAAATTTTTGAGAGTATTTGGCCAAGGTCTATGTTCTATAAAGTAGCTTCTATAGTGTCCTTGCTTTTTTTTTTTTTTGGCATTAGTATAACTGATATGGAAGTCTAATTGTACTTTAGACCATTTAGGAAATCCTCATGCATTCGTCCATTATTAAATTTAAAATAACTTTATCTTGGAGATATCTGATGGATGAAAAGGAACATGAAAGGATTTGAATTGTAAGTTCATTCTTTATGTATTTTTGTGGAGGTTTTAAGAAACACAGTTATTTGTGAATAAGTACTTTCTAAAGGGGTGAAACTCATAAAAGAATTCAAAAGGTAAAACTAATGTATGCCCTCTGCCCACATATGAAGATAAACTATATATTTGTGATAGGGTCAGTAAATCCATAGGATCTGCCATCTTTTATTCTTGCTTAGGCCATTTCAGGCTTGATTTGAATTTGATTGTTCTGATGAAGAATCTTGTGGAAAATTACCCAATTCTGTTCTAGGAACTGGAGGTCAAATTGCCTTTGCTAATTTATCTTGGCTTCTGTTACACATCCTTTGTGTTTAACCTCCCTGTCCAGCTAACTGCTTATCTTGGCTTCTGTTAAAATGCCTGCTTGGCCAAAAGCTCTCCCTGCAGCAAGTTCCCTGTTACCTGAGCAAGGGTTTTGCTTTAAGTGCTTGAGGGTATACTTGGTCCCAAATACCTGAATGTACTCAGAGCTGGCTGGAATAAAGACTTTCAGTTGGCTATACACTGTGTCTGAGTGGTCCTCTCTGGTGGGCTCCCTATAGCTAACAAAAAATAGCTTAATTGAAACTACTTAGAAAAATACTTGTGTGAAGTTTTTTAGATACATGGAAAGTTAGAATAATTGGACATGCATTTCAGGATCATCACTTAGGTGCAAAATTGTTAATTTTCTAGGTCAAGCCTATTTTTCTGTATATATGGGTATTTAGGGCTGTACTATTAAGAATATGTTTGAGTTGTGTGTGATAGTGCATGACTGAAATCTAGTAACTGTGAAGCTGAGGCAGGCAAATGCATCAGCAGGAACCAACAGTGGCAGTGGAAGGGGGAGCAGCTGCCATCATAGGCCCCTTGGGGTTCTCCCATTTTTACCTTCTCCAGAGTCCCAAGAATTAATCTTCAGCTGCCCAAATCACTCCCTTGGTAGTACATGAGGAAAATCATAATCACCTGCTATGAAGCAGCCTCTTATCCCACACCTGGTATTGAAACAAAAATATATTCACATAACATAACTGTTTTTTTTTTTAAAGAAACCAAACTCACTGTATTTCTCCCTTTTATTCAAATAAATGGCTTTTTCCTTCACTAAACCATATACAATAAGAACTATTATGAGAACTATCAAGTAGGAATTACATTACAATTTCCAGTTCATATGACTTTGGCAACCTTGGAGAAAGTACTCGACTATCCTATTCTGGTGAGTCCAAAGTTCTGTATGTAAATCACTTTCTTATCATCACTTGCATTTATCAACCTAAAAACATCTATTTAGACCCTAAAATTTTTTCTTAGATCCTAATCAATTTCAGCTTTTATGTCTTTAGTCTTTAATATGGAAACTGTAACACTATGGCTATCTAGTCTTCAACCCCATCAGAGACTTGAGAAGGATAACGATTACCTGAGTAAACAGGAAGTGCAGAGCCAGCAGCTCCCAAAACTGTAGAAATGACAGACTGCTGGTTGCCTGGACAGTCACCCAAGGTGCCTCTGTATCATTGGGGCATCCATCTTTGGCCTACAGGCTCAGAATATCTGACAGACTTATCTGTGAAACAGAAATTTGAAGGACTGGTTTACCTTATCTCTGCAATGTTGGACAGTTGGATAGTCAACTTTTTCCAGTGTCCTGCTTGACCACACACAGTTTGGATGGCCTGCTGTCAGCTGTCAAGGTAAGGCAGTGTTTTTGCCCAGTATCCAACTTAGCCGTGTTTGAAGCAAACTCGATGTGGAGGTTTTTCTGGTGCCCATCATTTTTGAAGTAGGTTGGGGATGCTGCTAGGAAGTTGATGTATCTCTCTGTCAGAAAAGCCTTTTATTATTAAACCATCTTGGATGCCATATTCTGTAGATGGCTGAAGTGTCTGAAGACCATCTATTTATAATACATCTTAATACACAAACATTGCTTGTTTCTCACTATTTACCATTTGCTCAGTTTTAAAAATATATACAAGAGACTAAATAAAGCTTATTTGTATAACTAACTAAACTAGTACCTAACAAGACTAGAAGTAAGATAATTTATAGATGACTAACTACTTGCTTGCATTTCTAATTATCCTAAATGGTTTTTACTAGTAGCTTTTATAAGACTAGGACTTTGCATTGCATTTTAAATGAGTTGCATATGTACAATACCTTAAGCAAGAGTTGAACAAAATAACCTTAAGTTTCTATCAATATTCAATAACCCATACCAATGTAAAATATTTGTAACTTGTTGCTTTCTTAGTCTAAAAGGAGATACGACAATACACCTTTTATCCTATCATCCTATATTCATCCCCCTTCTCTCACTTTTATCACCCCCACTTTCCTCCTTCCCCCTAATATTAGATAGGAGAAAAAGAAGGATAGGGGAGAAACAGAGAAAAATCTTAACCTCTTTTACTTTGTTTCTTCCCTGACCATGACCAATAACAACTTGTCAACAATCCATCTAAATGACAATAAGCATCCATAACACACTGAATGACCAAAAACCACCCACCCCACCTTTTGGGAATGGGAGTGTCATACTCTTAAATTTTGCTTCCTGCTGTCTTGTCATGAAGGCATATTTTGAGAACCTAGGAAAATTGGGATATAGAGAGAGTCCTGGGAGAGCTAGTTGTATTTTTGTTGTCCAGTCTCGGTGGGATAGGAAAGTGCAGGGCTTAACTTAAGTGCTGGCTGAAACAGTCTGCAAGGCTGAACTATCTGAGCTAGCCATTTTGAAATTGCCATGGATGCAGATTTTTGAGGAAACAGTAACTGAGGCCGTCTATGAGGCTGTGTCACCTGGACTACTTGGTTTGTCTTCATTGGCGTCTTGTCTTTTTGTTCTAAAAACATACAAACTTAAAAAGGTAATATTGTAGGTACATTTCTGCATTAACATATGTATGGAATGTGCAGTGTGCACAAATCAGCTAAAGATGAATTTCTGCTCTATGAAATTAGTTAGTTTGAGCGGGTGTAAGACATCTGTCGACTTTATAAGTCCATTTGGACTATGTAACCAAACTAACATAAATCTCCATTCATGCAATATAAAAGGATGGAATGTAATAATCAGACATGAGGAACAGGTAACCGAAAAAGATTCATTGGCTATGCAGAGACGTTCACTTCCCAACTAGCAGGAGTCCTTCCCTGGTTAAATATAATCTTTATAAGTTTTAATGGTAACTGTACTTTTTCATTTCCTATAGAAACATAAACAGAACCACGTCTCTAATGCAAAACTACCCCAGGCTTCCCTTCTCATGTTAACATATATCCTTATGATAGATATGTTGATTTAATTCCACAGTGTTTTCTATAATCCAGTATCTCTCAGCTGCTGTTGTTCCTTTTTCATTACATTAAGAAAATTTACTTGCTGTTTTATTAGTCTAAAATGAGATTCTCAATGAACCAGACAGTTTTGGGGTCAGGAGTGTTTTTCGATAACCTGGTAACACTCGGCTGCTCATTGGTGAAATGGCTGGTATTTTTCTGCTGTGGATCCTTGATCTTGGGCTCTGAAGCTGCTTCTTGGCAACAAGAGATTACCATGTCTGTCCCTCCTGGACCTGCAGTCACTTGTCCAGTGGCACCTCTTACTACAGTATTTGCAGAGCCTGGAAAGTCTACGCATTTTTACTGAGAACCCATTGCCACCAGAAATACCTTGTTTGCTTCTCCAGCAGAAATTACGGCCTTTTTTGTTTTGGGTTTTTTTTTATTGGATATTTTCTTTACATTTCAGATGTTATCCCCTTACCCCATTCCCCTCCTCCATCCAGGAACCCCCATGAAATTACGGTCTTTCTCAGAGTTAACACATTGGCCATTTTGAGATCTGAGACTTCTAGCTTCACGATTTCTTTTCTTTTTTTTTTTTTTTTTTGTTTTTGTTTTTGTTTTTCGAGACAGGGTTTCTCTGTGTAGCCCTGGCTGTCCTGGAAGTCACTCTGTAGACCAGGCTGGCCTCAAACTCAGAAATCCGCCTGCCTCTGCCTCCCAAGTGCTGGGATTAAAGGCGTGCGCCACCACCACCCGGCCAGCTTCACGATTTCTTAATAAATTGCTGAATTCACCATTAAAGTTAAAGCACCTAGTATTTTGATATCTGAGACCTCTGGCTTTAGCTTGTCCTATGATACTGGCAGTATTAGTCTTTTAAATAGTGAGGAATCATTCAATTGTTTTTAGTTTATTAGGAATTGTAGGCAGAGGAGACATGATAGCATACCTGCTTTTTAGATTATGAAGCAAAAAACATGACAGCTCTCCTGGATACTTCAAACGTATTATTGTTATAATCTTGTCACATGGAACCTAGTTGTTCCTTTCTTACGCTGTCTTCACAGTTTTGAGGACATTTGTTGGTTAATTTTTTCAACATGATATAATCTAGAATCACTTAGGAAGAGATTTTCAGTTGTTGAATTATTCAGATCAGGTTTTTGTTTGAGCACGTCTGTGGGAGAATGGTCTTAATCATTAACTGGTGTAGTTAGACCTAGCCCCTTGTGGGCAGAACCATCCCCTGGCCACAGGCTCCTGAACTATGTGAAGCAGGAGGAAGATCAGTGAAATCAAGCAAGCAGCATCTAACCTATATATTCATTTCTGTCTGTTCCTTTTGGTTTGGTGGGTGTGGGGGTTGGTATTAGGTATTATGACACATGGTTTCTCTGTGTACCTCTGTGCTGCAGGTAAGTCTTCTTAATTATACAGAACTCACTGTAGAGCAGGCTGGCCTTGAACTTGAAGATTTGCTTGCCTGTGCTTTCTGACTCCTGGAATTAAAGGCATGAGCAACCACTGCCCTGAATAGTTTCTATACGTTTCCCTATATTTTTACTATTTGTATTATTATTTCACTATTATTTGAAGTTTTTAGAGACAGAGTCTACTTAGTCCAGGTTGGCCTCAAACTCCTGATTCTCTTGCTTCATTCCTCTGAGGGTGGAGATTATAAGTGAGTATGCCCCACCATGTCTGGCCACTCATTTATTCTTTCTCCTTGCTGATATTTGTACTGAGAGGCAATGAAGCCCTTTCTGTAACCAGTCTCAGCATCTGCAGACAGATGGAGCAGACATGTGAGTTTCTCTGCCCTGTATGAAATAGAATTGTCACTGTCTTTTTTTAACTACATTTTTTTAAAAAATAGTGTTTTTGTGTCTAAGCGTTTTGCCTGTTTGGATATCTGTGTGCCAGCAGCATACTTTGCGACTACAGAGGCTAGAAGATGTTTTGGATCTCTTAGGACTGAAGTTAAAGCTGGCTGTGAGCTGTCAGGTGGGTGTTGTGAATTGAATGTGGGTCCCTGGAAGAACAGCCAGTGCTCTTAACTGCTGATGTACCGCTCTAGCTCCCTAAATATCTTCAGAATTTTCTTCTCTCTCCCTGTCTCCCTCTCTTCCTCTCCTCTCCCCCATCAGCTGTTCCATAGCATACGTGTGTGTACAGATAGAATTTTCTTCTCTCTCCTTGTCTCCCTCTCTTCCTCTCCTCTCCCCCCATCAGCTGCTCCATAGCATATGTGTGTGTACAGATAAAGGCTAGAAGGGGTCAGTCCGATCCCTTGGAGTTGCAGTTAAGACAGTTGAGAGCCACCTGATGCAGGTCCTGAGGATTGAATGCAGATCCACTGGAAGAACAATACATGCTTGTAACCCTCCAGACATTTGTCCAGTGTCTGAGACTTAATTCTGTTTTGCAGTTGGAGAGATTCCTCAGGGGCTGGAGCACCTAGCAATCACATCCTGTAGTTCACAGCATACACCAATTCAGTTACACAGGATGAGATGCCCACTTTTTACCCCTAAAACACATATGAAATATTAACTCACAGACTCACAAAACACAAAATGCATGTGCACACGAGCACACACAGCAAGACAGACCACATACCCAGGAGTATCTGGTTCATACAAAAGGATTCAAGAGTATTTTTGTGAACTTTGATTTTTATTTGCTTTGCCTTTTTTTTTTTTTTGTCTTATTGGTCTTTTACTAGTGCACATGTCCAAGCTTACCAGTCTCCCACACACATGCAACATGCATACTACACACACACACAAAGAAAGGAAGGAAGGAAAGAAGAGAGAAAGAGAGAAAAAAAGCAACGGAACAAACATCATTCCCTCAGTTACTGTTGTGGTCACAGCCCATTCATGACTTCATGGGATTTAGGGGGAGTTAGGCACTGGTGGGGAGGAAAGGCAGCTACCCAGGCTCACTAATTACAGCATGCATACTTCATATTCAGTAGATTCAGGTCTCACATTATTTAAAACAAACAATCTAGCCAGGCAGTGGTGGTGCACACATTTAATCCCAGCACTTGGGAGGCAGAGGCAGCAGATCTCTGAATTCTAGGCTCTCCTGGTATATAGAGAAAGTTCCAGGACAGCTAGGACACACAGAGAAACCCAATCTTGAAAAAAAAAAAAAACCAGAACACAAAACCAACAAACAAGGGGAATGGAGAGATGGCTCGGAGGTTAAGAGCACTGTCTGCTCTTCCAGAGGTCCTGAGTTCAGTTCCCAACAACCACATAGTGGCTCACAACCATCTGTAATGAGATCTGGTGCCCTCTTCTGGCATGCAGGCATACATGCAGGCAGAAAGCTGTAGACATATAAATAAATAAATTTTAAAAAAAGAAAAAGTAAAAGGAAACCAACCAACCAACAAACTAGAAAACATAGAAAACACACACACACACACAACAACCACATAAGATCCGCTCAGGATGGAAATCCGTCTCTCCTGTGGAGAGGCGTGGCTCACTCACATGAGATAGCTTTAGAAGAGGTGAGTGTGGAGCCAGGAAGGTGGAAGGGAAAGGAGGGATTCTCAACACATGGCTGCAACCTCCCTCCTTGACCTCGAGGTTCCATCCATCCAGACTCTGATATAAATGACTTCATTTTGGCCTCACACCGTTCACACCTGCAATGTTTATCACTTGGCTCCTAGCGGAAAATTATAAAGGGATAACTCAAACATTATGCAATTTCAGTTGTTTTATTACTCATACACTTTCAAGTTTCTAGTACCTTAGAAAACATGTCTGCGATATCGTCAGCTTGGCAGGATCTGGAATTCCCTCGGGGAGGAGCCGCTACCCGTGACTATGAGGGTCATTTAGGTGAGTTAGCCTCTGGGTGTGTCAGTGAGGGATGATCTGTGTGAGGTTAAGTGACCTGAGAAGACGCACCTTGAAAGCAGTAGCCTAGCCTACATAATTTGGAGAAAGCTGGCTGACAATGAGCAAGCCACTCTCCCTTTGCTAGTGCAGACAGTGTGCCGATCAGCCCCAAGCTCCTCCCACCATGACCTCTTCTTGCAGTGAAGGACTGAACCAAGAGCAACAACAAACATTTCCTTCCTTCCTTCCGTTGCTTTCTTGGCTATTTGTCCTAGGAACAGGAAATTAATACATTTTCATACAGTTTTTAATTAATTAATTTTTAATTTAATTCTATTTTTTCTAACATCATGTGTATGATTTAGGTTAATTTACATTTATCGAGGCTTGTTTTATGACCAGGAGAATAGCTTATGCCAATAAATGTTCCCTGTGCATGTAAGAATTCTTTTGTCGGGGGGGTAAAAAAAAAAAAAAAAAGAATTCTCTTGTCATTGGGAAGGCTGGTGCATAAAACTGAGACCAAGTGGGTTGTGTGTCAAGATTAATAAAAACTGAGGGAGTGGATGTCAACTCAGGAACAAACCAGATATTGGAGTATAGATGATGTACGATATCGAGCATCAGCTGGTTTAGGAAGATCAAGAAAGGCAAGGGGATGCCAGCGGTGGCGCACCGCTGGCGCACCGCTGCAGTCGCCACGCTCTGGAGTCGGAGGCGGCCGTCTCTCCGGAGTTCGAATCCCAGCCTGTGCTGTCAATCACAGGGGGGAGGGAGGGAAGAAAGGCAAGGGTTTGTAAACATAAAGTGAAAGTCGGAGAGGCTGGCTCCAGGGATCAGCGACAAATAATGTCAGTCTATAACTGAAGAGAAACTTAGCCAACAGATGTACTCTCAAAGCATGTGTGTGTGTGTGTGTGTGTGTGTGTGTGTGTGTGTGTGTCTGAGTGTAGGGTCGTGGTGGGCCTTGTACACAAATATGGTCTTCAAAGGAGACTAGGAACCATTTTGGCCATGTTTGTGTAAAGGACCTTGATCCCATTAAAGTTTAACTGTCTCCATTTTGATTCTGACAGCTTTCACCGTATATGTTGTGTGATTTCACTATGCACTGTAGCTGTTCGGGGTTTGTTCTGTTATTGAGATTGAAAGCATTTGTATGTGATGGCGGATATGGCTGGTTTTTTGTAATTGTTCTAGCAGGCTTTTCCCTCCTTCGTGTCAAAAGCTTCATTAGGAGTACTTTTAGTTTATTTTAGTCTTCAGGGAGGGTTTCACTATATACTTCTAATTGGCTTCAGTCTTACAGACATGCGACTGGCTGTGCCTCCCCATTGCTGGGATGTCTTACCAGGTTCATTTTCACTTGGTGACTTGCCCTCCGTATTATCACTGGCAGTGTTGTGTGTCCCCAGTCTGCTTCGATTATCAAATCAACCTGAGTCTTCTTTTCATTATCGTGAGGATGGTCACTTTTAATCTGCTAGGTTATTGAACTTGAACATATTTTCTCTAGTTAACACTGGATCTGACTTCTTTTCAAATCTGAGCTGGCGATCTATAACTTAGGGGTTTAGCCCATTTACTGACATGATTAATGGTCATAGTAGGAAAGTCTATTATGTTGAAATTTGTTTTCTCTCATGCTCTGCAATGGAAAACAAGTTACATAAGGCACAACAAAAATGATTTTGAAAGTTCAATAGTGTCATATTACATACAACAGCAGTCAGTAGGTTTGTCCTAGAAAAGCAAGGTGTATGTTTCTGTTTGATAATTTGAATGTTAGTCATTCATCCTCCAACATGAGGTAGATGCCTGTCTATAAAGGATACACTTCTGTTGATACACCTTGATCAACTGGTCTTCAGTCACATTTTTCTATCTAGGTAACAGGGACACTGAACACCTGGAAACGTCCAGAACACGTCTCTCTGAAATCGCTGATGTAAACTATCCACGTTTAAAACCTACCAATTCTTTAGTTCAGTCTTTTCAAATTTATCATGGTTCCTAGCAGAGGTCAGCGAGGTAGAATCTCACTCAGTGGGTCTCGGGCAACTTGTAATCAAGTCAGTTACATCCCGATCTGATTTTTACTTCCTTATCTGAACTTTTACATTTTAGACTCCTCTATCCACTCCACAGGAGAGAAAATCAGTTACCCTCAGACCTGGAAGTATCTTTTGAGCACACATCAGGGAGCTGCCAAGCCTGCGCCCTTTTTCAAAGTCCCTGAAACCACCAGGCGCAGCTCCCAGGTGGGCTGGCCCAAGTACCCAGACCTGCTCTCCCTGAACTTCAGAGCACTGCGCTTCCCGGTGCACTTCCCAGAGCACTGAGCTCGCCGCTAAGGACTGTATTTCCCAGGGTCCACCGCGCCGGAAGTAAGGGATCCAATTCCGGTGTCGTGCGTTGGGCACCGCGGAAATTGACATTTATGGTCGATGAAGAAACCAGTTGGGTCTAGGTCTCCACAGAGTAAGGCCGGATCCATCGGGCTGGGTGTGGGTGTGAAGGGTGGTGTGGGGTGGATGGATGTTGATATATGAGTGAGTGTGAGAGGACAGCGGGGTGTGTGAGTGTGTCTGTCTGTCTGTCGTCTGTCTATATACAACTTGAGCTTTTGCATTATTTATGTCTCTGTGCTTGTCACTTTCTGCCCCGGCTTTTTTTTTTTTTTTTTTCTTGACAACAGGACTGAAGCGGAGGACCAAGCTTCAGTAAGGAGAGGTCAGGCGCAGAGTCTGCCTGAGGTTCAGAGGAGCTTGAGACTAGCATTTGAGGCTGGAAGCGCCTCCGAGGGTCGCCTAGGAGGGAGGGCACTTGTTGAGCTCCACGACTTTCTCAGAGCCCTAGCCTTGTGAGTGTTGAGGGAACTGAAGGGAAGTGCTCACCGAGGATGCTCTCGGATAAAGCCTGGGACCTGATTCGTCCTCAGGCTCTCCGCAGGCTGTTATTCAAACGGAGGGCTTGAGACCGTGAGAACATTATTGCTCCCTATCTCAGATTCAACAGCTAGTTTGCTCTTTCTGTTTGGGAAATGAGGTTGTAGTTTTAGAATATGTAATTGTCAGTAACTGAAGGAGGAACGTGCAAATTCGTATCAATTGTGTCCCTTCCCTTTCCACTTAGTATTCACAGTATCCTTTCAGTGATCCTTGATGTGTTTACAATCACTCCCTTTTCTCAAGATGTTATAAACAGGAACCTCCAGAGGTTAGTGTTAGGGGTTTTCAGTTGTGTGTGTGTATGTTTGTTTTGGTATTAGTACAGTATGATTTTTGGATTCTTTATGTGCTTTGGAATGACTAAATTCATAACGGTTTTGTAGTGAATATACTTAACTGTCTATTCTCTTAGTCTTTCCAAACTATTAATCATGTCAGCATGTTTCACGATGTATCCCTTGAGCTTCTGCTGAGTAGGTGAGATTTTGTAATGTTTAATCAGCATCTCCTACTGTCAACCACGGTGCTGCACATCCGGCCTCAGCCACTCACACCCCAGGAACCAGCATTTCACTTGGTCCTATGAGATAACAGTGGCAGATTTTACATGAGTGAGATTGTGTGACTCAGAGCTTATATTCCTCAAAAAACTTTAAGCACTGTAGCTGGACAGATTCTCACTATTCTACCCAGATTCTATGGCTGCCTACCCAGCCATGTGCTCTTCCTTGGTCCTGTCCTGGCAGCTCCTGCTCCCTCAGTGTTCTCATGGGGACTCCCCTGGCAACTTGGTCATAGATCCCCTCTTCACCCTGTCTGACTCCCTTTTTTTTTTTTTGGTTTGGTTTTTTGAGACAAGGTTTCTCTGTGTAGCCCTGGCTGTCCTGGAACTCACTCTATAGACCAGGCTAGCCTCGAACTCAGAAATCCGCCTGCCTCTGCCTCCCAAGTGCTGGGATTAAAGGCATGCGCCACCACTGCTGGGCTGATCAGCTTTGTATTAACCCATCAGAGTTGAAGGAAAACAGTTTTTCAAAAACATTGAGGCAGGAGATGCTCCAATTAATGATGACAGTGCCAGTGTCCAGACTGTGACCAGATCTCTGGGCACAGAAATCACCACCTTAACATAGATGTGTGAAGGTACTCAGGAAAGCGGTCCATGGAGCACAGTCCCATTTACTGACGGTGGGGACAGAAGGCTGGACCCTGCCTGAGCCTTGCAGCTGCAGCCCCTCCAGCCTTGCTGTGCTTCAGCCCTGAGTTTACAAAGGAGGTGCCATCTGGATGCTGTAAGCCCTGTGAGCCTTGATAGGTGGGGTTCCAGTAGGAAGGTCTGCTCACAGTAGGAGGAGCAGCCCAGGTGCAGGGCTAGCTGGATGTCAGGGTGGAAGATGGGTCCCTTCTGCTGACATCTTCTGGAGGAAGTTCAAGGCAGACATGTTTAGCTCTGCACTCCCACACTGAGCCCTTTGCAATGGGTTGTGTGGGGTTAGGAGAGGATGGTCTTTGTGTAGACTCCTGTGTGCTTCTGATTTGTGTGTGGGAGGCTGTGAGCGGTGGGAGGGGAGAGAGTGAGTGGGGATGCTGGAGAAATAAATGTAGTTGTTGAAATGACAGTGACAAAGTCAGTCTGGGAACATGAAGTCACAATCCAATGAAAGGCTTTCTTTTTGTCCCAGGGAGGAAGCCTGAAGGAGAATGGCCGGCTCCAATTCTCAACACACGTTCTGTGTAAGTTGTGTGTCTCTCCTTGACATAGGGGGACTTTCAGGTCAGGTGACTGCTTCTTGTCTTTCCCTCTTGAAGCTTTCCAGTCATCCAGAATCCCCTCATCCCAGTGTGCCCCTTTACAGTGAGGGTTGGCAGGTCTGAGCACTTCCTGTCTGTGCCTCTTCCCAGCTGGTTCTGGGGTTGTATTTGAATGCATTCCTGCACATGTGCTCTCTGCTTGGTCTGTGGTGAGGGAGGACTGTCGCTGCAGCTGAGGTGTCAGTCTCACAGGGAAACAGGGGCTTTGGGGCTTCAAGAGCTTTGAGGTGATGGTCTCATTGACTGCACTGGGAAACCTGATTGACATCTGTGGTGCTGTCAGGCTGATAACCCAGAGTGTGGAGAGGAGAGTGTCATCTGTGCGTGTGTGTGATGAGCTGACCTGCTTGAGGAAGCTTTAGGAGAGAGTTCAGTAATCAGAGGGAAAGGTCATCCAGGCTGTGATAGGGAGGTGACTGCAGTCTCCAGAGTCAGGGAAGACCCGAGACACATTGAATACCTGGAAAGTTTTTTGATTTTTTTGTTTAATGGAACAAAAGATTAAGCATAATATGGATGTAAAATCATTTTCATGACAATAAATCGTAATGATATCATGTGATAAACTCAAGGACTCACAGGATTCCTAGTGTATTTTACCCTGACCCCAGTGACATGTCTCCTTGGTGGGGGATAACCTGAAGGATGTGGATGCAGTGGAGAGGCACAGTTATTGGAGATGTAGGTGGGCACAGCCGTCGTTTATAGAGAGCTCGTGCAGTCAGGTGCCTTGAGCATTTCCTTATGGCTCCCTTCCCATGCTTGAGTCCTTTCCCTTCTGTTTTCCATCTTGGAAGTTTCCCCAATTTCACTCTCCTTGTGTTTGCTCTTTCAGGGACCAGTGACATTTAGGGATGTGGCTGTTGACTTCTCTCAGGAGGAGTGGGCCTGCCTGGATGCTACTCAGAAGATCTTATACAGGGACATGATGTTGGAGACCTACAGCAACCTTGTCACAGTGGGTAAGGCCTGTGTGTCATGAATGGGGATGTGTCCTGTACACTGTGTGCTTTCCTCACTTGGAATTAAAAGCTAGTGCTATCTTTCCAGTGGTAGCTGAAGCTGGGATGGTGACTGATTCCTGTCATTGCTTCACTGAGAAGCCTGAGGTAGGAAGATTGCTCTGAGTGCAGCATCACCCTCAGATACATCCTGAGTTCTAGGCCAGCCTAGTCTACAGGGTGAGGCCTTGTTTTAAAGAAAACAAAACAATACAAAATAAACAAATGAAATAAATCCCGAGATACATCCATAAATATAGTCACAGGTTAGAGAAACATCGGTGGTGGTTAAGAGAACCAACTGCTCTTATAGAGGATCCATGTTCAATTCCCAGCCCCACAAGGTGACTCACAACCGTGTGTTACTCCAGTCCAGGGGATCTGATGCCCTCTTCTGGGCTCCATAGACACAATGCGTGTATGCGGTACTCAGTCACACACGCAGACAGATCTTCACTATACATAAAATAAATTCTCATCAATAGAGTTTTAAAAGAGGGAGCTGAGTTCCCTCTTCTTCCCAAAGTAAGAGTGTTTCTTGGGTTGAAAATAAGAACTTCATGAAGCACCTGCTTTTGTCTACCATTTGTTGGTCCTCTCAGTGAGCTCGAGGTTCAGAGAGAGACCCTGTCTCAAATACTGAAGTGCAGAGAAATCACTGAAGACACCTAACACTGGTCTCTGCCCTATCCAGACATGCATATGTGCATACCTACACACCAAACACACACACACATTGGTACGTGCACAGCTAAATAAAAGAGCCATTATGATTTACTAATGAATCAATAGAGTTGACTAAAACCAGAAGTGGACACATTCTGTTTCCTTTAATGAACCTTTCCTTTACCTGCTTTGTCATTGAAGTTCTAGGTTGTGACGTTTGTCTCTCTCATTCAGCAAATCTGCAAGTAAGAGGTATGAATTTGAAAGAAGGCAGCATAAGAACAGTGATGATAGCAATTCCCATGATGGGGGATGTAAGTCGGTAGTGGAAATCAAGGCCCTAGTTTTATGCCCACCATTACTAAATAAGTAAATGAAAAGTTTAAAAGCACTGCTTTTGTATTAGTATAGGTCAGAGAATCTGAGAAGTCTTTGAATATAGTTGTTAATCTTAGTATCAATTCTTGCAACTAGATAGCATTAACTCAATCTAAATTATTACCTATTATTCTTATTTTTCCTAATTATCTTTGTTCGAGGCCGGGTCTCACATAGTGCAGGCTGGCTTTGGACTTGCTATAAAATCCAGCCTTGAACTTAAATTGCCCTGCTTTCACACTTCAGGAGTTGTGACTCTGTGTGTGTGCCACCATGCCCCCAGTTATTATTTGGGAAAACTGAGCATAGAATCCTACAGGACTTGCCTAAATGAGTGTCATTATTAGTGAGCTGCAGAAATGGGTTTACACTCGACAGTGTAGCCTACAGGTTCATGTTCTCACTACTCAGTTATGGTGTCCTCTTATGTGACAACCCCATCTGCATTTAAAGGAGATTAAAACCCTTTTCTGAAACAGCTGATCTCTTACCCAGGTTGCTCTTTCCTCCTTCTCTGAAGTCTTTCCTTAGTGTTATTTGGAATTTAAATAGATATGTCCGTTTCTATAAGATAAGGTTCTTGTTGTGCAGCTCAAGCTGGTCTGGTTCATTCCCACCCTCTGGGTTATAGCGTGATCCACGTGCCAAGCCATATAGACCTTTATAATAACTAGGTTTGTAATTTTAAAAATCTACACTGGGGATCATGGTCGAATACAGTTTTTGTAATTGTTTCTTTTTGTTGTTGTTGTTGAGATAGTTTCTCTGTGTAGTCCTGGCTGTTCTAAAACTCACTCTGTATGTCAGACAGGCCTAAAACAGAGATCTACCCAAATTCTGGGATTAAAGTGGACTTCTACCTGGCTTTTAGGGTACTCACTTTTAATTCTAGCATTTAGGAGGGACAGGCAGGGAGATCAAGGTAAGCCTGGTCTACATATCACTTTCCAGGACATCCTTGGATAATTAGACTGAGACTCAAAGGAAAAAAAAATTCTACACTATGAGCCATTGTTTTCTTTCTTTTAAGTGGGAAGTTGCATTTCCAAGCCAGATCTGATCACCTTACTAGAGCAGGAGAAAGAGCCCTGGATGGCTGTGAAGGAAGAACCAGACAGGCTGAGCCCAGGTGAGTAAGAGTGAGGTGAGCCTGCAGCCCTGCCAGACACTGCATGTGGTCAGAGAGGCTCCACAGAGCTGACACTGGATGTGGCAAACTTCCTTCAAAGCCCCAGGGCCTGTGGGAAACAAGCCTGAGCCCTGGGAAGGAAGTCAAGGTCAGAGCAGAAGCTGTCAGAGGGGCTTCTGTTTCATGAGTCACTTTAAGTTCTTCTTTTCTTCCCTCCCACTGGAGCAGGTGCCCTCTCTGTAACCTTTACAAGTATCTCATTATTGATTGTGTGTGCACACACGTGTGCAGGTATCCACAGAGGCCATAGAGAGGGTCAGCTCTCTGGGCTGGAGTTACAGGTGGCTGCTGGTCCTCTAACCAGGGCCCCCTGGCAGAGCTTTCAGTGTTGTTGACACTGAACCAAAGCTAGGACAGTTTCAGCACCAGAGGAAGCTGTAACACAGGGAGGCATGCCAGATGTTTCAATTCTGTGTCTTCATGGTCACTGTAGACAGGGTGTGATGGTGTATCCTCTCTGCAGCACTGGGGAGGTGGCAAAGGCAGATCCCTTGGGCTTGCTGGCAAGTCAGCCTGGTTTATTTGTGCAGCTCCCAGCAGATGAGAGACCCTGACTCACAAAGGACAGACCACATCTGCACATGCTCACACACACCACATCCTTCTACCTAGCTTGGCAGGGAGCTGTGATTGATCATCTTGGTTGTCACCCCTAAGCACCTGGGTACACCTGTGAGAGATATTTTTTACTTAAATCATTTGTAATGAGAGGACCCACCTCTGATCCAGATCTTTTGAGGTAGGAAGATCCAAGTATTGGACTTATTTTGAAGCAGGAATTATGAAGGACTTCTAACCCTGTCTTGGCAGAGCTTAATAGTTGACTTCTCTGCCTCTGATTAGTCCCTTCTGGATCGCATTCTTTTTGCAGATAATGTTAGAGCATTTTCTTTGCCCAGTAGCTAGCTTGTTACAATTCAAACAACTCCATGTGGAGGTCTTTCTGTGCTCATTGTCTTCTTCCAAGTCAAATTGGTTGCTGTCAGGAGTTGACATGTTTCATAAATTAATAAAAACATCTTTAAATGCCATATTCTGTGAGTCTCCAGGATTTTTGAAGACCATATCTCTAAACATAGCACATCTGAACAAGCAAACATTGCCTCTCCAGCTACCTATTATCTGTACAACCCAGGATGTATATTTTTGTGATAATCCAGACTAGTGTTTGACAAGACCATGAGTTTGATTGATTGACTGTTAACTTGCATTACTTAATAGGACTGGGATTAAACCTTGTAATTTTAAATGAGTTGCATAGGCACAATTCCTATGTTAGAGCTGAAACATACATATATATTATGCTGTAACAAAATTAATCTTAAATTTTGGATCAATATTGTGATGGTCTAAATATGCTTGGCCCAGGAGTGGCACTGTTAGGAGGTGTGTCTTGCTGGAGAAGGTGTGGCCTTGTTGGAGGAAGTGTGACATTATTCACATGGGCTTTAAGACCCTCATCCTAGCTCCCTGGAAGTCAGTCTTCTCCTGTTTGCCTTTGGAACTAAATGTAGACCTCTCAGCTCCTCCTGCACCATGCCTGCCTGGATGCTGTCATGCTCCCACTTTGATAATAATGGACTGAACCTCTGAACCTGTAAGCCAGCTCCAATTAAATGTTGTCCTTATAAGATTCGCCTTGGTCATGGAGTCTGTTCACAGCAATAGAAACCGTAACCACGACAAATATACAAAGATTTATACCAATGAAAACCTTACATCTCTATTAATATACAAAATTCTGTACCAGTGTAACAGGATATAACCTTATTTTTGTATCATTATCAAAATTATGTATCAATTTAAGATTATAACTATATCATGCTTTTTGGATTTCTCTGTCCCGGATTCTGTTTTGTGTTTTTTTTTTTTTTTTTTTTTTGGTTTCTCTGTGTAGCCCTGGCTATCCTGGAACTCACTCTGTAGACCAGGCTGGCCTCGAACTCAGAAATCCGCCTGCCTCTGCCTCCCAAGTGCTGGGATTAAAGACGTGCGCCACCACCATTTTCAGGTCTTGAACTATTTTATTTATTTCCTTTACCTGTTTGGTTGTATTCTGCTATTTCTTACAGAGATTTATTCATTTCCTCTTTACAGGCCTCTACCATCTTTATAGCATTGGATTTAAGGTCGTCTCCTTGGGCTTTGACTGTGCTGGGATAACCAGGGCTTGCTGTAGTAGGATAGCTGGGCTCTGGTTGGGCCTTACTGCCTTTGCTCTTGTTGGTTTGTGTTCTTACACTGTCCTTGAGCCATCTGGTGGCCCCCTGGTGTTAGCTGGGTGTTCCTGATGCCAGCAGGACTCCTTGGGGAGGCAGACAGAGCCATGGACCTGACAGTGGATGTCATAGAACAGCCAGCTGCTAACATCTGGTGGCTGTGCCCCAGGTGGATCTGGCATGCATCAGGTTGGCAGGGAGAGGTGTAGGCTGGATGTCCCTGGGCAGCACACATCCTTGAGTCTCTGGTATTTCTTGAGACTTGATGGTGAATGTGCACGTGGTCAATTTGGGAGAAAGTCTGAGAAAGTGATAAAGGGAGGAGACGGCAGAGGTTTTTTTGTTTGACTGAAATGTTCTATAAATATCTGTTAGGTCGATTTGGTGTATAATGTCAGCTAGCTCCAGTGTTTCTCTGTTTGTTTTTTTTCTGGATGGTCCATTTATTGCTGACCGTGGGGTATCGCAGTCTCCTACTATCAGTGTATGAGAGGCAATAGTGAGTTAAACCGAAATGTATTTTTATTTTACTAAATTGGGTTTCCTATGTTTGATGCCTAATGTTGGTGGATTTTTCCTTTGATGAACATATAATGTCCTTTCCTATCTCTTCCTGTTAGTGTCACATATTAAAAAGGCTACACCAGCTTGCTTTGTAGGTCCATTTGCTTGGTACTGGAAGATATTTTCCATGTTTTTACTCTGAGAGAGAGAGAGACAGAGACAGAGAGACAGACAGAGGAAGACAGAGATCTGAGTTGGTTGTGCCCTTTATGCACTGCACCTGGCACACCTGAGTACCAGGGCTCTGGGTGATGCTATAAGCTGCTGCAGCTAGGTTCCTGATGGCAGCCTGATGCACATGTCTGATTGCTAACAGTGTGTATTTCAAATAGTATGCGAATAAACGTGTACGATTATTTCAAGAGTTAGTTATAATCTCGTTAAGCAGACATGTGTTACCGTTTCCAACCTGTTCTACTGTAAACTGTATTGTCTGACATAAACTTTGCTTACTCTGCTCTCCTTGCTCCTGTTCAGCTTCTCAGAAAAATACGTTAGAGTTTGGCCATTATTTTAATGGATTTTATGTTACAGGAAAATGTTTTATGTTTGAATGTGTGTTATGGGAAAATAAAGTATTCTTGCTTTCTCCTTTTCTTTCAGATTTGGTGGCAGATTATGATGCTGAAAATATGTCTCCAGAAAATCGTATTAATGATAGAAATTTATCAAAACAGAGCATAAAGCAATCAAGTAAAACTTTTGACTTTAGGGGCTCCAGGTTTAGTAATGGCCCCAACTGTAGTACATTCTATGAACTACAGGATTGTCAAGGAGATGATGATCAAAAGGTTACTAACAAGGAAGAAATGCCTGCATTTACCAGCCAGACTCTTGCTCACAATATAGAAAAAGCATATGAATGTAAAGAGTGTGGGAAGTGCTTTGGTTGTAGGTCAACTCTTATTCAGCATCAGAGTATTCATACTGGAGAGAAGCCCTATGAATGTACGGAATGTGGGAAGGCCTTCAGACTTCCCCAACAGCTTACAAGACATCAGAAGTCTCACAGTGGTGAGAAACCTTTCAAATGTAATGAATCTGGAAAGGCCTTTCATCTTCCTGACCTGCTTAAGAATCGTAAGACCATTCATACAGGTGAAAAAACATTTGAATGTGAGGAGTGTGGGAAGTCCTTCAAACCGGGTCTCCAACCTTGTTGCACATAAGATTATTCATGCTGATGTGAAACCATACAAATGTAATGAGTGTGGGGAAAGCCTTTAAACGTCGCTCATACTATATGCAACATCAGAAGATTCATTCAGGTGAAGACCCTTCCAGTGTAAGGACTGTGGGAAGGCCTTCATTTTTCTGGCTCACCTCAATGGCCACCAGATGATTCATACTGGAGAGAAGTCATTTGCATGTACGGAGTGTGGGAAGGCCTTCAGACTCCCCCAACAGCTTACAAGACACCAAAAGTTTCACAGTGGTGATAAACCCTTTAAATGTAATGAGTGTGGAAAGGCTTTTCCTTTCCCCGACCGACTGAAGCTTCATAAAATCATTCATACAAGTACAAAACCATTTGAGTGCAGGGAATGTGGGAAGTCCTTCAAGTGTGTCTCCCACCTTGCTCAACATAGGATTATCCATGCTGATGTAAAACCATTTGAATGTAGCGAGTGTGGGAAAGCCTTTAATCGTCGTTCAAACCTCATACAACATCAGAAAATTCATTCTGGTGAGAAACCCTTTCAGTGCAAGGAATGTGGGAAGGCCTTCACTGTTTTGCCACAGCTCACTCGGCACCAGAGGATTCATACTGGAGAGAAGCCATTTGAATGCAGGAATGTGGCAAGAAATTCTATACCGGTCCACACCTTGTTCAGCACCAGCGTGTTCATACGGGTGAGAAACCCTTTGAGTGTAGTGTATTGGGAAGGCTTTTAGGCTTCGGGCATGCCTTTCTGAGCACCAGAAAACTCACATTGAAGAGAAACCTTTCAAGTGTAAGATGTTGTGGGTCAGCCTTCAGAAGTAGGTACCAGCTCAGTCTGCATCGACGAACTCATCCTCACGTGAGACCCTTCCAGTGTAAGGACTGTGGAAAGGCCTACATTCTTCTGGCACAGCTCATTCAGCACCAGACCATCCATACTGGAGAGAGGCCATTGAATGCAGGGAATGTGGCAAGAAGTTCCATACCAGCTCATACCTTGTACAGCACCAGCATTTTCATACTGGTGAGAAACCCTTTGAGTGTAGTGTATGTGGCAAGGCTTTTCGGTTTCAGGTATACCTTTCTGAGCATCAAAGAACTCACATGGAAGAGAAACCTTTCAAGTGTAAGGTGTGTGGGTCAGTCTTCAGACATAAGTACCAGCTTAGTGAGCATCGGCTTACTCACACCGATGTGAGACCCTAGGACGCAGGAATGTGGGATATCATTGTAGGAAAGGTCAAATTTCACTGAGCATCAGAGTACTCACACTGGAAAGAAACCTTCAAGTATAAAGAATGTGTGAATTTCTTTAGACTTAATATGCTTCCCATTTGTCATCAGAAATCTCACAATGATGAGAGACCTCTTGAATACAAAGAATATGGCAAAGCCTTTCATCTTTCCAGCCTGCTTCATAACCATAAATGTATTACTACAGGTAAAAGACCCTCGTGGTCTCCCTCCTCCCGTTGTAGGCCAGAATGGTCCATGAAGCAGTGGGGCCAGGGAGTCGAAAGCACACGTGGTGAATGACCACACCAGGACCAAGTATTAGGAAGCAGATCAGTTTTACTTAGGGTGGGTTCAAGGCTTATCAGTTTTGGGGAACTGAGGTAGTGATATCCAGGATGGCAAAGGTCATTGGCGGAGGGCTTAGGGTACCTGAAATGCCTCATTAGCCTGGGAAGCATTTCAGGAATCTCAGATTTTAGCTGAACAGGTTTTATCAGGAGAAAAGAAATTGATCCTGTAATCTAATTGAGGCTACATGACATTTCTCAGATAGAGGTGTGCATGGAGGTGTAGAATTCCCCAAAAGTCAGAGGAGAAACCCTAAGAAAAGGAGTCTCATAGTATGCCAAGCCCAGAGGCTGTCCAGTCATGGTGGGCTTCAACCTTAGTTAGCAGAGTTTTCCCACAGCCTTTAAATGCAAAGTATGTGGGAAGTCCTTCAGGCTTGATTCCAACCTCATGCAGCATAGTGTTATTCATGCTGGTATGAAATCATACGAATGTAATTAAGGAGTGTGGCAAAACTTTTATTCATTGCTTAAGCAGCACCCCAAAATTCATTCTGGTGAGAGATCCTCCCTTTCTGTGTAAGGAATGTGAAAAGCACATTGTTCATGGAACAGTCCTTCGAATTCATCATATAATCCATAGTGATGAGAAGCCTTTTCAATGTAAGGAATGTGGGGACTCTTTTCACTCTCATTACCAATTTCTTGGACAGTTTAGAATTCATACTGGCAAGAATCCTTATGAATGTAAAGAGTGTGGAAAGTACATGTGGTAGAGACCTTAAAGTCTATCAAAGAATTCACACTGTTGAAGAATCTTAACAGCTAAGAATGTGAGAAGACCTTAAGTCAAATAGAAAACTTAGTTTGACATTCTGAATTTAATATTAATAACAAGTTTTAAGATATAAGGAATGTGGAAAGGCCTTCAGTAATCGTAAGCTAGCTGTCTATCAGAGAATCCTACTGGGGAGAAATTCTATGACTATAAGTAAGGTGGCAAAATGTTTAGATTTAGTTCAGCCTTCATGCACAGTAGCAAGTTCATACTGGTAGGACACCCTATCACTGGAAAGAATGTGGAAAGACCTTCAATTGCAGCTCAGGCCTTCTTCATTATAAAAGAATCCATGCTGGTGTCAAACACTATGAATGCCAGGACTATGGGAACATTTATAGAATAAGCTGTTAAAGTTCATCGAGAGTCCATATAGGTCTAAACCCAGTGATTGGGAAGGGGCTCGGGAAACGCCTTTCTTGTAAATGGTAAGCTTATACAACATCAGAAAATCCATAATCGTCAGGAGTCCGACACGTGTAAAGAAGGTGGACAAGCCATTGCATAAAAATTCTGTTACTTAAAAGAATGTGAAAACTTGAAGCTGCCGTAGGAACTGGTCAGCATCACAGTATTCGTATACTCTTGGTGCCAAGAAACCCTTTGGAATGAAAATGTGGGAAGTTGGTTGTTCAGAGAAGATATTCTATTGAGAATGTCTTTTAATGTCAGAAATACAGGGTATTGATCATGTTCTTGATTTACTCTCGTCTTGTTAGTTGTGTAAACTTAATTCATCAATAGTCACCCAGGACAGTCAACTTAAGGAGAGCAGTTATTGGGACTACGTTTATCTGAGATGTCTTCGTTGTCACCATTAACATCACATGGCTCTTGTGATATTAGACTGAATATTTACTTTGTTTTTGCATAATTTGTTAACGGGCAGCAAAGGACCAGCCAAAGTTGTGGTAAGAGGATTATAATAGATAACAAAATCCTTGAGGTATTTGTTCAATGCCGATGTTCTATAAAATAGATTTTTAAGTTTTTCTTGCTTTTATCAGCATTTGTATAACTGATATGAAAGGCTAGTTGTACTTTAGAGAGCGTAGGAAAGCCTCATGCATTCACCCACTATTAAATTTTAAATAACTTCGTTCTGGATACACCTAATGGATGAAAAGGAACATGAAAGGATTTGAATTACGAGTCCATTCCTTATGTGTATTTATGTGGAGATTTTTAAAAACCTGGTTATTGATGAATAAGTATTTTCTAACTGTGAATGTCCTCTGCTTACACATGGAGATGAACATCTGTGATAGGAGACGAACGTTCACAGGATCCGCCATCTTTATTCTTGCTGAGGCCACTTCAGGTTTGACTAGAATTTGATTTTCTTGATGGAGAATCTTGTGGAAAATTGCACAACTCTATTCTAGGAACTGGAGATCAAATTGGCTGTGATAATTTATCCCGGCGGCATCACTTAAATGGCCTGTGTCTTTAAACCTCCCCCTCCGGCTGTCTGCTTATCCTGGCTTCTGTTAAACTGCCTGTTCAGATAAAAGTTCTCCCTACAGCTGTTGAGCGGAATAACAGAATGTGAGTTTTATTGTAAGTGCTTGGGGTTATACTTGAGTCCCCAAATACTTCAATGTACTCAGAGCTGGCTGGAATAAAGACCTGCAGTTGGTTATACACTTGTGTTTAAGTGGTCTTCTCTCGTGGGCTCCCTCTAACACATTAACAAAAATAGGCAAATTTAAATCACCTATAAAATTACATGTGTGAAATTTTTCATCCATATGAAAAGCTTGGAATAGTCAACAGCACACTTCTGGATCCTCACCTAGATTCAAAATTGTTAACAGTGTACAGTGTTACTCCTCTCTCTCTCTCTCTCTCTCTCTCTCTCTCTCTCTCTCTCTCTCTCTCTCTCTCTCTCTTGTGTGTGTGTGTGTATTTGTACCATTTAGAGTATGTTTTAGAACTAGGTGTGGTAGTGCATCCCTAAATTCTAGTAATAGTAAAGAATTGGGGTGAGCCGAGCTACACAGTGACAAGTTCAGCTTTTGCTTTATAGAGATCCTTTATTTTTTTTTTTAATGTAAATATGACATTTTATCCCTTACTACATCAGCCAAGATGGAATGTCATCTGTACCATAATTGTCCTTAAGGAAATGACCCAGAATTTTATGAATTTTAGAAACTTGCCCTTGGCCTCCAAATTGTCCTGTTTTTCTAATGTATATATCCTGAGGCAACTCCAATGTAGATAGAAATTTGGCTTTGTCTACTAAATGTTCAGTGTCACTGTAACTCAAGCATTGTGTACAACAGTTGGAATGTGCTCATTCAGCTAATTCCCAGCACTTAGTCATTGTATTTTCTATCCAAGGGAATTAGGCTGAGATGAAATGGTTTGGGTAAGAACATATTGTAGATTGGATGTGTTGTTGCCGTATGTCCAGCTGTCACATAATTGGAGAAATTAAAGTTGGTCGTTTGAGTGAAATGATGGGTGCCAGAGCTCTATTAAAAGGTCTAGTTTGTTCTGCGAGACAAGAACTTTCCAATACGGGGGGGGGGGGGGGTAAAAAAAAAAAAAAAAGAAAAAAAAAAAAAAAAAAAAAAGAACTTTCCAATAAGCTGAAAGCCACCCTCCCCTTCTCTATTGACAAGTTACAGTTAGACTATAGATACACAGCAAAATGTGGTGTCTTGCCCTCTCTCAGAAGAATATCTCATAACTGAAAGTCATATCTCCAATAAAAAGATACGTCTTACAGATTAACAACAGAGATTCCCAGAGTTGAGGGCAGAAATCAGCCCCTAAAGACTCGTCCAACACCAAGCTCATCTAACCAGAACAGCTGCCCCTCATCAGATTATACAATGCCCAGTGGCAGTGGAAACCAAAAGGGAAATTTTAGTTTATATTGCCTGGCTTACTGAGACAGACTTGAAACATACCTCTCCGTCTGTGAGGAAACCTGGGACCTCTGACTTGTCCAAAATCTGAGAAAAATAATAGTCATGAAAGTGATAACTATCCAAACTATGGTCTCAAACACATAGTCTCAAGAGTCTGATTCCTCCAGAGAAACAGGTGTACACTCTCTTGGAATTGAAAGATGCATTCTTCAGCCTCCAATAGGCAGAGGTGAGTAAACTTATTTTTGTTTTTGAATATACTGACCCAAAGGTAGGAGATGGGGCAACCCTGGACCAAGTTGCCCCAAAGATTTAAAAGGTTTCCAACTCTCTTTGATGAGACACTTAAGTGCTGACCTTTTCCCTTTCCATCAGAGGTTGCCTGGATTATGTGTTTGTATATTTAGTGTGTATGTGTGTATGATCTCTCTCTCTCTCTCTCTCTCTCTCTCTCTCTCTCCTCTCTCTCTCTCTCTCTCTCCACACACACACACACACACACACACACACACCTCCTAGCCTCTAAAACAAACAGATTATAAATGGCCACGGAGGAACCCCTGCATTACTGCAGTACATATAAAACTTGAGCTGTATAGCGTTGGCTTAGAAAGATCTACATTGTCCATCAGGGGCTATCTCGTAAGGGGAGGCAAAGGGAGCCTGTCCTATAGTGGGATTGCTACCACCCTTCAGATCCCAACACCATACACCAAGAGACAGGTTTGAGGGTTTCCAGGTTCTTGTATGTATTTGTGACTCAGAATACCAGAATTTGTGGAAATAGTAACACTTTTATACACCAGAACAAATAGGAAACTGAGTGCCTAATCTGTACTGAGCTTAGCAAAAGGGATTTGAAGCTTTAGAAACAGCTGACTTGAGGTCCAGTCTAGCACTTCCAGACATCTCAAAACGTTTTCATCTGTTTGTGAACCAAAGTATAAAGAGGCTTTTATCCCAAAATTTGGGGCTTATGACATACCTGTTTAAAACAACTAGACTCTGTAGTGTAAGGCCCCAAAAGAGGCTCGGACCCCCGCTCAAGTCCCAGGAACCGGCGCTTGCCCCAATGACCACTGAAGTCGGCACTTGATGCAATCAAAGCAAGAGGCTTTACTTGGGAACCAGCGCTCTGGGACTGCAAGAGGGAAGGAGAGAGAGCCCTGAACATCAAAATACACAGACTTATAAATACAAAAGCCACAGGCTGGGAGTGGGGCTGGGGAATAGGGGCTTCCTAGGCGGGAATGCTCTTGATTGAATTTCTCATCGGCACACAGCTGGGAAACTGGGGAGTCAGGATGTTCCAGGCGGGAGTGCTCTCTCTCTTATCGGCACACACACAGCTGCAGTTTTCAGAAATATTTTGTATGTTCCTGCCTTGGGGCCCTTCCCCGGGAGTTCACGAGTTCATGGTCCCATGTTATTCTGAGATACTGGCCAATTAAAATTTTTTTCTTACAGTAGCAACCAGATGACCTACATGTCTAAGCACTCGGGTGGGAACTATTAGTCTAAGAAAATGAGAAAAAAGTTACCTCAGTCAGTATCTTATCCTTACAGCACGCCAACTGGTTCCTTCCTCTGAGGAACACCAGAATGGAGGCTGCCTAATGCCTGTGGGACCCGTTACCAAGCTCTATGCTTGAAGCCTTGTGTCCGATTTGAAAAACCCACTTGCATCCATCCTGCTCCCCTCTTGTCTGATGAGGACCTACAGAGTGCTCACCCATGACTATCTCAAGATGACATCCCCCTGTCTTGATGCAGTGTTCTACATGGGTGGTAGCAGCTTCATTAAAGATGATACCAAGTATGTGGGGCCTTCAATAGTTACTGTAACTGAATTGATGAGAACCCACACCTTAGGACCAGGTACCTCAGCCCAGAGAGCAGAGCTAACTGATCTGACCCAGTCTTTCATGTGGGGAAAAGGAAGTCTGCTACTCCATAGACAGACAGTGACTATATCTTTCCTAACCAGGCATGTTCACAATATGTATAGAGAAAGAGCTTCTCAATGCTAGGGGAAAAGGACATTAAAAACAAAACCTTGGCCCTCTTAGAGGATATTTGGCTTGTTCTTCAACATACTATACGCCACTTCCAAGAACATAAAAAAATAAATCTGGCTATGGGAAACAGAAAATGTGGGTACTCAAGCTCTATGCCACAGGAAGGGACCCTCGAAATAGATTTACTATCCAGAATAAACTGCCCCCTCTTCTTACCCATACCAAAGCACCAACCAACCATCTCCTCTAAGGAAACTACTTCACCTAACACACTTGGATCCAGAGACCTACCTCCCACTTTTGAAGAAGCTTAAGAGAATCCCTCTTTTCCACTCTTGGGAATGTTCTTCCACTACTTAAACATTTAATGCAGTCAGTAATCAGACAGGACTGCTGACTATGCTTAGATCCTTGATCCCCATACTACATAGGATAGGAAATAGCCAGACTGTCAGCCCATTGACTGACAAAATTCATTATGACTGGACATCCCAAATTAACATTAGAGTGAAGTGGGAACTTAAGGGTTCTTTGGAAAATTGTGTTGGATGATGATGTTTTGCTGGGGCAAACACATGAAGGAACGTGTCATCAAAGTGAACACAGGTGAAAGGCTCATGAAGCAACATTTTACTGAAGCAGACACAGGAGAAAGGATGTTCACATCATGTGAAAGGACACGTGATGAAGGATTCTCCCCTAACACATGCAAAGACAGATCTATCAGAAGATGGAAAGATCTCCCATGCTCATGGATCAGTAGAATTAACATAGTGAAAATGGCCATCTTACCAAAAGCGATCTATGGGTTCAATGTCATTTCTGTAAAAATTCCAACACAATTTTTTACAGATCTGAAAGTGCAATTTCAACTTCTTATGGAAAAACAAAATACCCAGGATAGCAAAAACAACCCTGAAAAATAAAAGAACTTCTGGGGGTGTCATCATCTCTAATCTCAAGCTGTACTACCAAGAAATAATAATAAAACCTGCATTGTATTGGTATAGAAACAGACAAGTTGATCAATGAAATGAAATTGAAGACCCTGAAATAAACCCACACACCAATAGACACTTGATTTTTGACAAAGGAGGCAAAACCATGCAATGAAAAAAAAAAAAAAAAAGCATCTTCAACAAATGGTGCTGGTGTAACTGGATATCTGCACGTAGGAAAATGCAAATGTATCCATATTTATTACTCTGCACAAATCAAGCCCAAGTGGATCAAAGGCCTCAACATAAGACTGGATAGACTAAATGTAATGGAAGAAAAAGTGGGGAATAGCCTTGAACGCATTGGTACAGGAGACAACTTCCTGTACCATCAATGGCTCAGGCTCTAGATCAATAATTGATAAATGGGATCTCATGAAACTGAAAAGGCAAACTATAAGGCAAAGAACACTGTAGAGAGGACAAAATGGAGCCTACAGATTGGGAAAGGATTCACCAACCCTACATGCAACAGAGTGGTAATATCCAAAACACATAAAGAACTTGAGAAGTTAGACACCAACAAACCAAAAAACCTAATTAAAAAATGGGGTACAGAGCTAAATATAGAATTCTCAATGGAAGAATCTCAAATGGCCAGGAACAACTTAAAGAAATGTTCAACTTCCTTAGTCATCAGGGAAATGCAAATCAAAGCAACCCTGAGATTCCATCTTAAACCTGTCAGAATGGCTAAGATCAAAAACTCAAGTGACAGCACATGCTGGTGAGGAGCAAGGGGAACAGTCTTCCACTGCTGTTGGGAGTGCAAACTTGTACAACCACTTTGGAAACAAGCTGGCAATTTCTCAGAAACCTGGAAATAGTTCTACATCAAGACACAGTTATATAGCGGGCTGGAGAGATGGCTCAGTGGATAAGATCAAGTTCAATTCCCAGCAATCACATGGTGACTCACAACCAATCCGTAATAGGATCCGATGCCCTCTTCTGGTGTGTCTGAAGACAGCAACAGTGTACTCATATCCATTAAATAAATGAATGAATAAATAAATAAATAAATAAATAATCTTTTAAAAAAGAAAGGAAGCAGTTATACCACTCCTGGACAAATACCCAAAGATACTCCTCCATACCACAAGGACACTTGCTCAACTATATTCATAGCAGCTTTATTTATAATAGCCAGAAACTGGAAACAACATAAATGTCCTTCAACTGAAGAATAGAGAAAGGAAAAATGGTATATCTACACAACAGAATAATATTCAGCTATTAGAAACAAAGACATCGGGCTGGAGAGATGGCTCAGTGGTTAAGAGCACTGACTGCTCTGCCAGAGGTCCTGAGTTCAATTCCCAGCAACCACATGGTGGCTCAGAACCATCTGTAATGTGATTCCATGCACTCTTCTAGTGTGTGTCTGAAGATAGCTGCAGTGTGTACTCATATAAATAAAAAAATAAATCTTTAAAAAAAAGAAACAAAGACATCATAAATTTTCCAGGCAAATGGATGGAACTTGAGAATAATCATTCTGAGTGAGGTAACCCA
Organism: Mastomys natalensis; assembly: GCA_021653895.1. NCBI lineage: Eukaryota > Metazoa > Chordata > Mammalia > Rodentia > Muridae > Mastomys > Mastomys natalensis. The sequence continues at coordinate 137,542 of JAJTUV010000764.1, read as the reverse complement.
GACACAGACAGACAGGCATGGTATGTACTCAATTATAAGTGGACATTAGCCATAAAGTGCAGGACAACCATGCTACAATCCACAGACCCAAAGCAACTGGGTAATGAGGTCTCAAGGGAGAATGTGAGAAATTCACTCAGAAGGGGAAACTAGTCTTCAAGGTAGATGGAGAGAGGGAACCTGGTAGAAGAGAGGGCAAAGAGGGGAACAGGAATGGTCATGAGGTGTCCGGAAAGGGGGTGAGAGAGGACTGGGAGTGAGAACGGGAACATGTGGGGGCATCTCTAAAACTAGCCAGAGGCCTGGCATAGGAGAGTGTATGGGGTGTTTCCTGGGGTGATCCCAGCTGAGATTTCTACCAGAGTGGGATATAGAGACTGAAATGGCTACTTCTTGAAGCCAGTCAGGACTTCTAGAGGAGGGTGACATCAATCCACCCACAAAACCTTCAACCCCAAATTTGTCTTGCCTACAAGATGTGCAGGAATAAAGATGGAAGAAAGACTGAGTGAACAACCAATCAGTGACTACCCCAACTTGACATCCATCGCATTCGCATGAGAGGAAGCCAACCCCTGAGAGTATTAATGATACTCTACTATGCTTGGAGACAGGAACCTAGCCTAACTGTCTTCTCAGAAGCTTCATCCAGCAGCAGATGGAAGCAGATGCAGAGACCCACAGCCAAATATCAGACAGAGCTTAGGGGCAAGCTGGAAGTGTCAAAGACCCACAAAAGACCTACAGAGTCAACTAACCTGGGACCATGGGGGCTCACAGACCCTGGGCCACCAGCCAGGGAAGATGATGGAGCTGGATTTAGGTCTCCGAGACGTTCATAGCAAATGTGCAGCTTGGTCTTCATGTGGGTCCCCTAACAAGTTGAGCAGGGGTCTCTGCTCCTTGCCATTGGATCCTGTTTCCCCTACCTGGACTGCCTGGTTGGGTCTCAGTGGAAGAGGACGTGCCTAGTCCTGCTGAGGGGGAAGGATTTGTAAGGGTGAAAAACCACCACCACAACAACAACAAAAAAGACCTGTGTTCCCTCATGTTGGGGACCCAGATAATTTTCCACTCCTTCCTCTTTCATACTTTATGTCTTCTTTTAAACCAGTGATCCATAGAACTGGAAACTCAAAACTACTTTTCTATGAAAAAAGTAGAAAAACTGCCCCTAGGCTAGGTCAGTGGGATCAAGGCTGGACAGTGCAGCCGGGATAGAACAGAGTTTCCCTTCTGTCCAACACTGACCAAGCAGATTTGTAAACAGTTTTTGCTAGGTATTTTAAAAAGGCTTAAAGGCAGCTGCTAAAAAAGATTTCCTTTGCCATTCAGTTGGTTCCAGATATCAAAAAAGTTATAAAAGTTAAGAAAAAGTAATGATATAGTCCCAGTTGCAGAAGGTATCTCAGAAGATGTTTAATAATAGAGAACATACAGAGAGACAAGGCCTTTTGCATAAACCATTATCACCTTTTGATGAGACACAGATTTAAAGATACCCAGCAATTCTGGTGTCTTGCTGTCTGTAAGAAGGATATCTCCTTGCTGAAAGTCCTGTCCCTAATCAAAAGATATTGTTGAACTATACAACAAAGATTCCCATGGCTACATTGGTATCCTGAATACACAGTGTAATAAAGGCTAATATAATAACCACCTAATAAAGACTTTCTATTGGCTTAAACCCATATCCAAGTGGTCTTCACTGATAGATACAACTCAACAAAACCAGGCCAAGAGAGATATGTATGTTTCAGTCAACAAATCTGGAAGGAGTTGAAGATCTGAAAAGTGCAACATGGGGAAACAGTGTTTGGGGTTTGCCTGGCCAATTTTGTCCCTGTTTTGGTTCAATATTTCCTACTATCTCCCTCTCCTGCCTTTCAGAATGGTAATGTATATTCTGTGCCATTGTATGTTGGAAGTATATAGTCTGCTTTCTCATCTCAATTTTAGAGGAGTGTACAGTTAATAGATTGTTGTGAGTCTCATTAGAGACTTTGAAATTTGGACCTCTAAACAGTATTGAGACTAATAGCCTATGGGAACTTCTGTAAGTTGGAGTGAATACATTTTTACAATATGCTATGGCTGCAAGCCCATGAAAGCCAGGGATTGGTATGCAATTTGAATTAAGAATGGCCCCTATAGACTCATATGTTTGAATGCTTGGCCCATGGGGAGTAGCACTATTAGGATGTATGGCCTTGTTGCAGGAAGTGTGTCACTGTGGTGGAAGGCTTTGAGGTCTCCTGTGTTTAGTCGGTAGAAGGCCAGTCTCTTCCTGGCTACCTTTGGATCAAGATGTAGAACTCTCAGCTTCTCTTGTACATTGCCATTCTTCCCACCAAAACGATAATGGACTGAATGTTAGTGTAGGTCCGAACTCAGTGACGTCACTCCCACAATTCTCCTGGCTACAAGAGCTACGTCATCGTCTGTGTAAATAGGCGGAGCTTCCCTGACCTCTCTCGATTCCCTTCTCTTCTCCTCCCGGCTATCTTCTGTCTCCCTCTCTCTTTCACCTTCCACCCTAAATAACCCCTTCTCGTGGGACCAGTCTTGTGCTGCCTGCATAAGCTGCGCGCTGTCTTACATTGGTGCGTTGGGACCGGGTCCGAATTCCTCGGGCAACGCTGCGGCTTCCGCCAGTCACCGAGGCGGCTGCCACTCCAGCCGCCACAGTCACAGCAGCCGCCGTCGCCACCGCTGCCAGGAAGCTCGCCGAACTTCCATCACGTGAGCTGTACGGCTGTGGCCCCGCACGAAGTGCTCTGCTGAGTTGGCTAGATAGTCACACCGTCACACAGATCCCCCAGTTCCACCTTTCCTGATACTAGACTGCCCAAGCTCTCATGCACACACCGGCATTTTAATCGGTAAGGAGTTTCCAGTTGGCAAGAGGGATCCTGAAAGCCCGGTTAGTGCCTGGCCAGCGCTTCCTGGACTAAGGGGTTGGCTTTTCATGGCCCCAGTCCATATGACTGGCTTCTAGCCAACCTGCGACTTAGGACATTGGCCCATTGGGTGATATTTCCCTCTCAGAAATAGCTCCCAGCCCCCCTCCAGCTCTCGCAGCTGCCGGAAATCCTAGTACCAGGTGGGCTATTTCCTGGCATCTTACACTGAATCTCTGAAATTGTAAGCCAACCCCAGTTAAATGTTTTCCTTTATAAGACTTGCCTTGGTCATGTTGGCCCTTCAGAGCAATAAAACCCTAATTAAGACAGAAGTTGGTACCAAGGGCAGAGTACTGTTGTATTCATGACCATGCTTTTGTTTTGGAGGAAGGTAGATTTTGGGAGTTGGAAAGTAGTGGGATGCTTTTGTTTCCTGTAATTAAATCATTTTTCTATGATATCAGAAAAAATTGTATGTACAATAAAAACAGTGAAGTTCATAGCACACAGCAGTCCCAAGTCAAAAGAGAGGTCAGGTGGTCAGGTGTGCAGTCTGAAGGGAAGCTTTTCCTGAGGTTCAGACTTGACCTTGGGAAGAGCATTTGCGCCTGGAAATGCCTCCGAGGGTCGCCTAGGAGGGCAGTTTTAAACTTCTATTCTGAACTTTATAATTTCTGTCCACTCCACAGGAGAGAAAAATCAGTTAGGCACAGAACCGGAAGTATCTTTGAGCACACGACAGGGAACTTTAAAGCCTGCGCCCTTCGCAAAATCCCTGAAACCTCTGGGACAGCTCCCAGGTGGGCTGGCCCCAAGAAGCGAGACCGGCTCTCCCTGAACCGCAGACTACAGTGCTTCCCGGAGCTCGCCGCCAGGACTGTGTTTCCCAGGGTCCACCGCGCCGGAAGTTAGGAACCCAGTTCCGGTGTCGTGCATCACAACAGCGGGAATTCATTTTTTTCTGGTTATTGAAGAAATCCCTGTTTTCTCTAGGTCTCCACAGAGTAAGGCTGGACCCATCGGATCGGGCTGGGTGTGGGGTGGATGGACGTTGATATGAGAGTGACTGTACTGCAGACCACGGTGTGTGTGTGTGGGGGGGGCGTGCGCGCGTGCCTGCCTGCCTGTCTGTCTCTGTCTATCTGTGTATACACACCGTGAGCTCTCTGCATTATCTGTGTATCTGTTCTTATCGCTTTCTGCTCCTGCTTTTTCTCAGGATCAAACTTCAAAAGAGAGGTCAGGTGGGGAGTCTGAAGGAAGCTTTCCCTGAGGTTCAGGCTTGAGCTTGGGAGGAGCGTTTACGCCTGGAAGCGCCCCCGAGGGTCGCCAAGGAGGGCAGCTACTTGTTGAGCTCCACGACTTTCTCAGAGCTTTAGCCATGTGAGTGTTGAGGGAAGTGAAGGGAAAGATGCTCTCAGTCTGGGATCTCGTGCTTCCTGACGCTCCCCGCTTAGCCTTATTCAAAAGGATGGCTGGAGGAGCATGAGATCATTATTGCTACCCATCTAAAACTCAAGGGTGAATTTGCACTTCCTCTCTGTTTGAGAAATGAGGTTTTAGTGTCAGAATATAGAATTGTCAGTAACTGAAGGAGGAACATGCCAATTGATATCTCCACCATTGTGTCCCTTCCCTTTCCACTTAGTATTCACAGTATCGTTTCAGTGATCCTTGATGTCTTCTGTCTATAATCACTTCTTTTTCCCACAATATTATAGATAGGAACCAACAGAGGTTAACGTTAGGGCTTTCAAACTCCGATTTACTCAATCAATTCCTATTTAAATGACATCACATTAGATGGCTTTTGATCTTTATTGGCATGCCTTTTTTTTTTTGGTTTTTTGAGACAGGGTTTCTCTGTATAGCCCGGGCTGTCCTGAAACTTACTCTGTAGACCAGGCTGGCCTCGAACTCAGAAATCCACCTGCCTCTGCCTCCCAAGTGCTGGGATTAAAGGCGTGCGCCACCACTGCCCAGCTGGCATGCCTTTCAAAGCAGGGGGATATAAGGAGTTGGTCTGCTGCTGCTTATATTTAAATGTGAACTACTGGCTCTGGAGATGTGGTTGTATCATTACATGCAGATTGTCACCGACACCAAGTAACACTATGTAAACATTATTCCCCAATTTAAAACTATTGGTTAAATAGTGCTGGCAACAGCCATTTACTGGGAAGAATAGAAAGAGGCGGAGTTTGAGTTACTGGCTGGAGATCACAGGTCTGCTTCACCAGAGAGAGGAGAGACATGGAACCTGGAGGAGGAGAAAGCAGGAGAACAGGATCACATGCCAAAGTGATATGTTTCCCCAGGACACCAGACTGCTGGAGAGGTATCCCAGAAAGTTTCAAACAGCAAGGATTTGGAGAGCACAGTTGAGCCAGTAGCCAAACTGCCATTTAGAGATTTTGATGAGGCCTAATCCCCCAGTAATTTCAAGGAACCTAATAAATATCATAGTTTGAGTCCCTTTCATTAAAGGTTAGACAGGGAGTTTAAGAAATATTCCATGTAGGGGAAGAATACAGATGGTTTCTGTTCGCTGGTGACATTATTGAAAGTGGGAAAGTGATAGCACTAAATTTGGCATCTCTGAGAGCTAGTAATTTTCCGAGTATGTATGTGTGGAGTAATAATGGCCAGATCCAGGTGAGCAATGCTGTGGTTGAATATGGGGGTGTGGATCTGTGGTAACCGGGTTGGAGTCTTGGTTCTGTCCCTATCTGGCTCTCTAGTCCTGTCGTGAACCTTACGATGCCTGTGGTGAAGCCTGTCAGTGCAGTGCCGCCAGATACTAAGGGCCGGGTGAGCTTTAGTTGTTGCTCTGTGAGGCCATTTTGGGTTCATTCTCCTCAGTGTTCTGCAGGACAAGGGAGTGTGAGGAATAATGCGATTATTGGTTGGATATTTAAGAAAGTGACTCAGAAAGAGAAGCTAGGCCTTGTGGTGTGCATTTTAATCTCAGCACTTGAGAGGTGGAGACAGGAGGATCACTGTGAGTTCAGGGTCAGCTTGGTCCACATAGCAAGGTCCAGGCTAGCTGGGCTACATGGTGAGAACCTGTTTCTAAAACAGGAAAATAAACTGAATGCATTAATGTAGAGCAGATTTTTTTTTTCAATTTTCAGATGATTATTTTTACTGTATAAAGTATAATAATTTGAAGTATGTATGAACATTGGAATGACTAACATTTTTGTAGTGAGTACACTTAATGTCTACCCTCTCAGTCTTTTCAAAACCGTTCATCACAGTCACCGTATTGCCCGACACATCTCTGAACTGTTGTGTGGCTGAAGTTCTGTAGCTCTTGACCTTCATCACCCAGTGTTCTCCCTTGGGGGTCCCCGTCTCCCATTCTCCTCCCTCATGCTGCACAGCCAGCCTCTGCCACTCCTACCCCAGGGACCAGCATGTCACTGTTGCCAGGAGAAAACAGCTTCAGAGTCTACAAGACTGAGATCATGGGTGTACTGGCTGGTTTTGTGTGTGAACTTGACACAAGCTGGAGTTATCACAGAGAAAGGAGTGTCTCCCTTGAGGAAATGCCTCCATGAGATCCAGCTGTAAGGCATTTATTTTCTCAGTGATCAAGGGTGGGAGGACCCATTGTGGGTGGAAAGAGGGAAATAGATCATACCTCCTGGGCCATGGATGTTTTATAGCTTCTTATCTTCATAAAGGATCATGGCTTAATTGATACAACATAAGTGTCATCATAGCTGAGCGAAGGCACTCAGGAAAGCGGTCCATGGTGCACAGTCCCATTTACTGACAGTGGGGACAGAAGGCTGGACCCTGCCTGAGCCTTGCAGCTGCAGCCCCTCCAGCCTTGCTGTGCTTCAGCCCTGAGTTTACAAAGGAGGTGCCATCTGGATGCTGTAAGCCCCTGTGAGCCTTGATAGGTGGGGTTCCAGTAGGAAGGTCTGCTCACAGTAGGAGGAGCAGCCCAGGTGCAGGGCTAGCTGGATGTCAGGGTGGAAAATGGGTCCCTTCTGCTGACATCCTCTGGAGGAAGTTCAAGACAGACATGTTTAGCTCTGCACTCCCACACTGAGCTCTTTGCAATGGGTTGTGTGGGGTTAGGAGAGTATGGTCTTTGTGTAGACTCCTGTATGCTTCTGATTTGTGTGTGGGAGGCTGTGAGCGGTGGGAGGGGAGAGAGTGAGTGGGGATGCTGGAGAAATAAATGTAGTTGTTGAAATGACAGTGACAAAGTCAGTCTGGGAACATGAAGTCACAATCCAATGAAAGGCTTTCTTTTTGTCCCCAGGGGAGGAAGCCTGAAGGAGAATGGCCGGCTCCAATTCTCAACACACGGTCTGTGTAAGTTGTGTGTCTCTCCTTGACATAGGGGGACTTTCAGGTCAGGTGACTGCTTCTTGTCTTTCCCTCTTGAAGCTTCCCAGTCATCCAGAATCCCCTCATCCCAGTGTGCCCCTTTACAGTGAGGGTTGGCAGGTCTGAGCACTTCCTGTCTGTGCCTCTTCCCAGCTGGTTCTGGGGTTGTCTTTGAATGCATTCCTGCACATGTGCTCTCTGCTTGGTCTGTGGTGAGGGAGGACTGTCTTTGCAGCTGAGGTGTCAGTCTCACAGGGAAACAGGGGCTTTGGGGCTTCAAGAGCTTTGAGGTGATGGTCTCATTGACTGCACTGGGAAACCTGATTGACATCTGTGGTGCTGTCAGGCTGATGACCCAGGGTGTGAGAGTGAGTGTCATCTGTGCATGTGTGTGATGAGCTGACCTGCTTGAGGAAGCTTTAGGGGAGAGTTCAGTAATCAGAGGGAAAGGTCATCCAGGCTGTGATAGGGAGGTGATTGCAGTCTCCAGAGTCAGGGAAGACCTGAGACACATTGACTTACTGATGTCATGTGATATGTGATAAACTCAGGGACTCACAGCATTCCTGGTGTATTTTACCCTGACCCCAGTGACATGTCCCCTTTTGTGGGGGATAACCTGAAGGATGTGGATGGAGTGGAGAGGCACAGTTATTGGAGATGTAGGTGGGCACAGCCGTCGTTTATGGGGACCTCGTGCAGTCAGGTGCCTTGAGCATTTCCTTATGGCTCCCTTCCCACGCTTGAGTCCTTTCCCTTCTGGTTTTCCATCTTGAAAGCTTCCCCAATTTCACTCTCCTTGTATTTGCTCTTTCAGGGGCCAGTGACATTTAGGGATGTGGCTGTTGACTTCTCTCAGGAGGAGTGGGCCTGCCTGGATGCTACTCAGAAGATCTTATACAGGGATACCATGTTGGAGACCTACAGCAACCTTGTCACAGTGGGTAAGGGCTGTGTCCCATGAATGCGGAATGTGTCCCATACACTGTGTGCTTTCCTCACTGCAAATTAAAAGTCATGGACGTCTTTTAATGTTCAATTGAAGTTGGGTTTGGTGGCCCATGCCTGTCATTCCTTCACTCAGAAGGCTGCTGTGAGAAGACTGCTGTTAGTTCCAGGTCACTCAGATACATAGTGAGTTCCAGGCTAGCTTGGCCTACACATTGACCACAGTATAGAGGTCACTTCCTGGGGATGTGTCCTCTATAGTCCTTGCTGTCTTCATATTGAATTAAAAGGTGTATTGTGTTGTTAGTAGATAAATAAATAGAAATGTTAAAAAAAAAAAAAAACTATGATTTTTTTTTTATTGGTATAGATCAGATAAACTTCAAAGTTTTTAATCTCAGTATCAACCTCATACAAAAATGTCATTAAGTCAATCTAAATAACGATCTACTATTCCTAATTTTTTTTTTTTTTTTTTTTTTTTTTTTTAAGCCAGATCTCATGTACTGTAGACTTGCTTTGGAGTTCCTAAGAAACTAAACCCAGCCTTGAACTTCTCCTCTGCCTGCTTACACTCTTCAAGTGGGACTCAGTATGGGTCACCATGCCCAGTTTTAGATGGAAAATTGAGCACAGACTCCTATAGGACTTGCCTAAATGAATGTCATTCCTAGTGAGCTGCAGAGGTGGGGTTCACACTCGCCAGTGCAGCCTACGAATCCGTGTTTTCACTGCTCAGTTATAGTCTCTTCTTAGGTGACAAGCCCCATCTGCATTTAAAGGAGATTAAAACCCTTTTCTGAAGCAGCTGGTTTCTTGCCCGGGTCACTTTTTTCTTCTCTGAAGTCTTTCCTCAGCATTATTTTGGCTTTTAGAATTTTCTTATTTGTTTTTTGGAGACAGGGATCTTGCCTTGCAGCTGAGACACCCTGACTCATTCCCCCACCTGCTGGGCTCACAGGTGTGATCCACAGCGCCATGCTGTGTAGACCTTTATAATAAATAAGTCTGTATTTTAAAAAATCTGCACAGCCAGGGCATGGTTGCACCCAACTTCAGTCCAGCATTTTTGAGGCCAAGGCAGGCAGATCAAGTAAGTTCAAGGCCAGTCTGGTCCACGTATCACATTCCATTGTATCTTGGGATAATTATAGACACTGAGTCTCAGGGGAAAAAAATGTCTACACAATGAGCCATTTTTTTCTTTCTTTTAAGTGGGAAGTTGCATTTCCAAGCCAGATCTCATCACCTTACTAGAGCAGGAGAAAGAGCCCTGGATGGCTGTGAAGGAAGAACCAGACAGGCTGAGCCCAGGTGAGTAAGAGTGAGGTGAGCCTGCAGCCCTGCCAGGCACTGCCTGTGGTCAGAAAGGCTCCACAGAGCTGACACTGGATGTGGCAAACTTCCTTCAAAGCCCCAGGGCCTGTGGGAAACAAGCCTGAGCCTGGGAAGGAAGTCAAGGTCAGAGCAGAAGCTGTCAGAGGGGCTTCTGTTTCATGAGTCACTTTAAGTTCTTCTTTTCTTCCTCCCACTGGAGCAGGTGCCCTCTCTGTAACCTTTACAAGTGTCTCATTATTGGTTGTGTGTGCACACACGTGTGCAGGTATCCACAGAGGCCATAGAGAGGGTCAGCTCCCTGGGCTGGAGTTACAGGTGGCTGCTGGTCCTCTAAGCCAGGGCCCCTGGCAGAGCTTTCAGTGTTGTTGACACTGAACCAAAGCTAGGACAGTTTCAGCACCAGTGAAAGCTGTAACACAGGGAGGCATGGCAGATGTTTCCGTTCTGTGTCTTCATGGTCACTGTAGACAGGGTGTGATGGTGTATCCTCTCTGCAGCACTGGGGAGGTGGCAAAGGCAGATCCCTTGGGCTTGCTGGCAAGTCAGCCTGGTTTATTTGTGCAGCTCCCAGCAGATGAGAGACCCTGACTCACAAAGGACAGACCACATCTGCACATGCTCACACACACCACATCCTTCTACCTAGCTTGGCAGGGAGCTGTGATTGATCTTGGTTGTCACCCCTAAGCAACTAGGTACACCCGTGGGAGATATTTTTTACTTAAATCATTTGTAATGAGAGGACCCACCTCCGATCCAGATCTTTTGAGGTAGGGAGATCCAACTATTGGATTTGGGGACTTTCTGTTGCAACCTTTTACCTGCAAATTTCATGATTCTGTTTATTTATTTTTTTAAATAGCCCAGTAGTATTCTGTTGTGTAAGTGTACCACAGTTTTCTTATGCATTGATGCATTGATCTGTTGAAGGACATGTAGGTTTTTTTTTTTTTTTTTTTTTTTACTATTTCTTGCTATTATTGTTGAACAGCAATCAACATGTTTGAGCAAGTGTGTCTGTTAATGTATGAAACTTCCTCTGGGTGTGCGTCCAAGAGCATGCCTGCATCTTGATGTAGGTAGATTCTCACCGTACTGAGGAACCAGCACGTGTCCTCTCACTCCCACCATAATGGGTATGTGCCCCTCATTCCACATGCGTGCCAGCTTGAGTGACCACTTATTGATCTTAGCCATGCTGACAGGTACAAGATGGAAGCTCAGAGTAGTTTGATTTACGTTTCTGTGAAAAGATGTTGAAAGTGTCTCTATGTGTGTCTCAGTCATTTGAGTTTCTTGTTGAGAATTCTCTTTTTTAGATCTGGGTTATTTGTTTTGTAGCTATGTAGGTTTTTTTTAGTTGTGTATATATTTTGGATCTTCGGCCTGTGTTAGATAGGCAGTTGGTAAAATCTTTCTCCATTCTGTAGCCTGCCGCTTTGTGGAAATGACGTTGTCCTTTGCTGTGCAGAAGCTCTTTGGTCTCACAACGCCGCCCGGTTTGTTAATTGTTGCTCTTCCTGCCTGTGTCTGTGTGGATGAGTCCAAGTACATTCCTCCTTTCTCTCTGTCAAGGTCACTGTATCTGGTTTCACACTGAGGTGTTTGATCCACTGGGTAAAGTTTTGTACAGGGTGATAAATACAGATCTGTTTGCATTCTTGTACGTGCAGCTGTGCTTTGTTGAAGATGCTGTCTTTTTTCCAGTGTGTATTTCTGGCTTCTTTATCAACTGTCAGGTGTCCATAGGCATGTGGATTTATGTCTTCACTTCATTTCCCTTGATCAGTGTGTCTGTTTCTGTACCAATACCATGTTGTTTTTATTACTGTAGCTCTGTAGTACAACTTGAGTTTGCTAATGATGATTCCTCCTGCAGTTCTCGTATTGTTCAGAATTATTTTTCAGCTATCCTGGGTGGGGTTTTTTTTGTGTTTGCATATGAATATTAAAGCTGTCTTTTCATGATATGTAAAGAATTGTATTGGAATTTTGATCGAGATTGCATCAAATCTGTATATTGCTCTTGATAGAATGGCCAAGTTAACTAAATTAATTCTCATGATCCATGGACATGGAAGATCTTTTCATATTCAGGTATCTTCTTCAGTTTCTCTTTTCAGTGTGTTGCCATTTTATATCATATACATTTTTCACTTGCTTGGTTAAAGTTACCCCATGATATTGTCTATTAGTTGAGGGTATTGTGAAAGGTGTTGTTTCTGTGATTTCTTTCTCTTTCTCAGTTCATTTGTCTTGTGTACATAGAAAATTTGCTGCAGGGCAGTAGTGGCGCACGCCTTTAATCCCAGCACTTGGCGAGGCAGAGGCAGTAGGATTTCTGAGTTCAAGGCCAGCCTGGTTTACAGAGTGAGTTCCAGGACAGCCAGGGCTACATAGAGAAACCCTGTCTCAAAAACCAAAAAAAAAAAAAAAAAAAAAATTTGCTGATTGTTGTTAATTTAATTTTGTATTCAGCTTCTTTGCTGAATGTGTTTATCAGTTGTAGGAGTTCCCCAGTTGGAATCTTCAGGGTCCCTTATGTTTGTTGTCATATTATCTGCAAATCAAGACACTTTGACCTTTCCAATTTGCATTCCTTTGACCTTCAGTTGTTTTATTGCTCTAGGTAAAACTTCAAGTACTTTTCTGAGTAGGAATAGAGTTTGGACAACCTTGTCTTTTTCTGGATTTTAATGTAATTACTTTGAGTTTTTCTTCATTTAAGGTGATGCTGTCTTTGGGCTTGCTGTTTACTGCCTTTATTATGTTGTGTTGTCTCTCTAGGACTCTTACATGAATCACTATTATATGTTGTCAAAGGAGCTTTCTGCATCTAATTAGATGTTGCTTTAGTCTTTCCTTTTGTTGATATGGTGGATTTCATTCATTGACTTGTGTATGTCAAACCATCCCTGAATCTATGGTTGAAGCTTTTTTGATTGTGATTGATGATCTATTTGAATGGTCTTGGATTCAGTTTTCAAGTATCTTGAGAATTTTTGCATCTATGTTCATCAAGGAAATTGGTCTGTAGTTTCTGTGTTGAGTCTTTATATTGTTTGGGTATCAGGGTGCTTTTGACCTCTTAAAAAGAATTTGGCAGTGTTCCTTTTGTTTCTGTTTTGAGCAATAATTTGAGGAGTATTGGCATGGAGTCTGTGAAAGTCTGGTTGAATTTTGAGCTAAAGCTATCTGGCCCTAGATTTTTTTGTTGTTGTTGTTTGGCAGACTTTAAGTTACTGATTCTATTTCACTAGGTGTTATAGGTCTATTTAAATTTTTTTTATCTAATCTTCATTGAACTTTGGTAAATGTATGTATTGGAAAAACCACCCATTTCTTTTAGATTTTTCAATTTGGTGGAGTTTCTTTCAGGTTTTATTGCATGTCCTAATGAATGTCTGGATTTCCACTGTCTGTTGTTTTGTATTGTGAGAGAATTGTGAACTTTCCTTAAAAACACAGACATAGGATAAGACTGTAGTTCGTTTTAATCCCAGTTGTAGGAAAGTGGTGCTACTCTGGACTGTCCACAACATCTGACCATGGTTTGCCTTGTGCTCTAACAGAAACGTGTTTTTGCCTGCTGTTGATAATTTCTGCGATTGTGTGACAGTTGGAATTCTGGGCTCTTTTCAGAGGGTACATAAATGCTAGGGCCCTGAGAGGAATGCTGGGTGGTTGTTGGTTGCAGTTTCTTATTATCTGTGGTCAAAGAAGGAACAAATGGAAAGACATTAGATTCATGGATTTTCTTAATTCCTTTACGTCTGGTATCCTTTCTGTCATATCTCTCGTGTTAGGGGTGAAGTGGGAAGACAGGGAGGGTAAAAGGTGAGATAAAAGAAGAACCCACAGAATAGCAAAGACCAGCTACAGTTATGTCCTTTCATCTCTAATACTGTGAATTTGGATCTTTTCTTTCTGCCTTTTAGTTAATTTGACTAAGGGATTGTCAGTCTTACTGAGTTTCTCAAAGAACCAGCTCTTTGTTTCCTTGATTCTTCGCATTTTTTCCTTTGTTTTTAATTTATTGATTTCAGCCCTGAGTTTAATTACTTCTTATAGTCTATTTTTTGTGTGCAATGTGTTTGCCTTTTTTTTTTTTTTTTTTAAAGAGCTTTTTGTTCTGGTGTTAAGTTGTTAGAATGAGATCTTTCAGTTTCTTATTGTTTAGGTACATAGTATTATGAACTTGCCTCTTAGACCTGAGTTTATCATGTGTCCTAAGTTTGGATGTATTGTGTCTTTATTTTCATTCAATTCTAGGAAGTCCTTAATTTCTCTCTCAATTTCTGAATCTCTGTCTTGAGCCAATTTTCACTGAGTTTTCACTTACTCGATTTCCATGAGTTTGTAAGCTTTCTGTTTTTCAATTATTGATAACCAACTTTTTCTCATTAATTTATTTATACACTTCACATTCCAGTCATACCCTCTCCTCCTAGTCCCACCCTCACAACCCCTTTTCCCTGTTACGCCCTCCCCTTTTCCTCAGAGCAGAGAAAACCCTCCATGGTTATCAACTTGCCCTGGCACCTCAAGTCCCAGCAGGGCTAGAAGCATCCTCTTCCACTGAGGCCAGACAAGGCATCTCACCTAGGCAAGAGGATTCACAGGCAGGCAACAGAGTCAAAGACAGCCCCTGCTCCAATTGTTAGGGAACCCACATGAAGACAAAACTAGACATCTGCTGCAGATGTGTAGTGGTTCTAGGTCCAGCCCCTGCATGCTCTCTAGATGGTGGTTCATCCTCTCTGAACCCACATGGGCCCAGGTTCTTTGACTGCGGGTCTTCTTATAGTGTCCTTGACCCTTCTGGCTCCCTCAGTCCTACCCCTCCCATTCTTCACTGAACTCTCTGAAGTCCACCTGGCTGTGGGTCTCTGCATTTGTTTCCATCAGCTGCTGGATGAAGCCTCTCAGAAGACAGTTATGATAGGCTCCTGTCTGCAAACGTATCATTAATAGTATCAAGGGTTAGCTCTCTCCTAAGAGAGAAAGTCTTTTCCTGTGCTTGTGAATTTTGGAGAACGTTTGATGAGGTGATGAAAAGAAGGTATAGTTCTTTGTGTTTGGATTGAATATCCTGTAGATATCTGTTAGGTCAGTATGGTTCATAATGTCAGTTAGCTCCAACACTTCTCCGTTCAGTTTTTTCTGAAAGACCTATGTATCGACGTGAGTTGAGTATTACAGTCTCCCACTATCAGTGAGTAAGGGGAAATGATTTAAGCTGTAATTTTTTTTATTTTACTAAATTGGGTGTCTTATGTTTGCACAGATATTGATGGATTTTTCCTTTGATAAACATGTAATGACCTGTCCTATTCGCTCTGGTTAGTTGTGGTTTGAAGTCTATTTTGTCAGATATTAAAATGGCCACACCAGCTTGCTTCATAGGTCTGTTTGCTTGGAATTGGAAAATCATTTTTAATGCTTTTAGCCTGAGATGATGTCTGTCCTTGGTATTGTGGGGTTTCTATTGGGTGCAGCAGAAGAATGGATCCTGTTTTCATATATAGTTGGTTTGTTAGCGTCTGTTAGTTTGTGTCTTTTTTTTTTTTTTCTTTTTGGTTTTGGTTTTTTGAAACAGGGTTTCTGTGTATAGAATTGTCCTGGTACTCACTTTGTAGACCAGGCTGACCTTGAACTCAGAATTCCAAATGTAGACACTTGTAGAAACTATCTAGAGCTGGCTAAATCAAGGCCCTGCCCGAGCATGAGGCAAACCATAGTCTTTTACTGTGGACAATCTGAAGTAGCTGCATATCCTAACCCTCAGATTAAACACATATACTAGACGTAGTAGCATACACCTTTAATCCCAGCAGCAGAGAGGAAGAGTTAGATGGATCTCTGTGAGTTCTAGGCCAGCCTAATCTTCAAAATGAGTCCAGGATGACTGGGATTATTACTAAGGAAAACAAACAAACAAACAAAACCCTATTCTCATAGCATTTCTGTTGTTTTTAAAGAAACCAGAATTCTCACTAAGGGCATGTCTTCCAATTTCCAGCCTCTTCTACTGTAAAGAATGTTGTCCTAAACTTGTGTCACTGCTGCTCTCCTTGCTCACATTCAGCCTCTCAGAGAATACTTAGTCTGGCTTTTATGTTACAGGAACCCAAACGTGTATATGTGTGTTACCGGGAAATAACGTATTCTTGCTTTCTTCTTTTCTTTCAGAGTGCCATAAAACCATTCATACAGGTGAAACACCGTTTGAATGCAGGGAGTGTGGGAAGTCCTTCAACCGAGTCTCCAGCCTTGTTGAACATAGGCTTATTCATGCAGATGTGAAATCATATGAATGTCATGAGTTCCAGGAAGTCTTTAAAAGAAACAAAAGCCTCGAGCAACAGGAGGCTTTTGTTCATTCTGGTGAGAGACCCTTTCAGTGTAAGGACTGTGGAAAGGCCTTCATTGTTCTGGCACAGCTCACTCAGCACCAGAGCATTCATACTGGAGAGAAGTCATTTGAATGTAAGCATTGTGGGAAGATATTCAGTTGTAACTCGTTACTCTTGCGGCACCAGAGTATTCATACAGGTGAAAAACCCTTTGAATGTAATATATGTGGGAAGGCTTTTCGTCTTCAGGTATACCTTTCTGAGCATCAGAAAATTCACACTGATGAGAAACCTTTTAAGTGTCAGTTGTGTGGGTCAGCCTTCAGACGGAAGACCCGACTTAACAGCCATCAGAAAATTCATACTGATGAAAAACCCTATCAGTGCGAGGAATGTGGGAAATGTTTTCGTCAAAAGTCAAGTTTTACTGAGCATCAGAGTATTCACACTGGAAACAAACCCTTTGAGTGTAAAGAATGTGGGAAGTTCTTTAGACTTAAAATAAACCTTATTGATCATCAGAAATCTCACAGTGGTGAGAGACCTTATGAGTGTAAAGAATGTGGAAAGGCTTTTCATCTTCGCAGCCACCTTAATAACCATAAAATTGTTCATACAAGTCTAAGACCTTTTGAATGTGAGGTATGTGGGAAGTCCTTCAAGCGTGAATCCACACTCATTCAACATGGCGCTGTTCATGCTGGTGTGAAATCTTATGAATGTAATGAGTGTGGGAAAGCTTTTATTCACCGGGCAAGCCTGTTCCACCATCAGAAACTTCATTCTGGTGAGAAACCTTTTAAGTGTCAGGAATGTGGAAAGGCCTTCATTATTCTGGGGCACCTCACTCAGCACCAGAGGATCCATACTGGAGAGAAGCCATTTGAATGTCAGCATTGTTGGTTAGCCTTCAGACGTAAATCTCAACTTAATAAACATCAGAGAACTCATACTGATAAAGTCTTTCAGTGCAAAGAAGGTAGAATGGACTTTGTTCCTGGAACAAACCTTAGCATTCATCAGGGAATCCGTATTAGTGAGAAGCCTTTTCAACATAATGAGTTGGGTATGGAGAAGTTTTAAAATACCATTCCCAATTTTCTTAGACATTTTAAATTTCATAGTGGCAAGAATCCTTATGAATGTAAAGAATGTGAGATCTTAAAATACATCGAAGAATTCACACTAGTGAGAAATGTAGCCAGTGAGGAATGTGGGAGACCTTAGTTGTATAGTTAGTTTCTTAACTTGATCTAACATGCTAAATTTAATATTTATAACAAGTCTTTTGATGTAAGGAATGTGGAAAGGCCTTCAGTAATTCTAAGCTATGTGTATATCAGAGAAGTCCTACTGGTGAAAAAGTCTATCAGTATATGTAAGGTGGAAAATTGTTTAGATTTAGTTCAGCCTTCACTGCACAGTGGCAAATTCATACTGGAAGGAAGCTATCAGGGTAAAGAATGTGGAAAGACCTGCAGTTGAAGCTTAGGACTTCATTGTAAAAGAATCCATGCTGGTGTCAAACACTGTGAATGAGAGCATTGTGTGAGCATTTACAGAATTAGCTCAGCTCTTAAAGCTCATCAGAGAGTCTGAGACTCTGTGAATGTGAAGACTCAGGAAAAACTTTTATTGTAAATGGTGAGCTTACACAACATCAGAAAATCCACAATCACCAGGAGTCCTACGAATGTAAGGAAGGTAGACAAGCCCATTGTATAAAAATGTTACTGGACATCAGAGACTTCACACTGGGGAGACTGGGACTTAAAAGAATATAGGAACTTTAATATATCCTAGGATTTTATTAACATCAGATTATTCATATACTGTTGGTAACAATAAACCCTTTGGAATGGGAATATGAGAAGACAGTTGCTCATCAAAGATACTCTGTTGAGAATATCTTTTAATGTCAGAAATACAGGGCAGTAATCATGTTCTTCATTTGCTCTCATCTTGTTAGTAGTATAAACTTAATTCATCAATAGTCACCCAGGACAGTCAACTTAGGGAGAGCAGTTATTGGAGCTAGGTTTATCTGCGATGCCTTCGTTGTCACCATTAACATCTCATGGCTCCTGGATATTAGACTGAATGTATACTTTTTGTATAATTTGTTAATGGCCAGCAGAATACCAGTCAAAGTTGAGGCAACATGGTTATTACCCGTGTTCTATAAAATAACTTTTACATTTTTCTCCTTTTATTTGTGTAAGTATAACTGACATGAAAGCGTAATGGTACTTAAGATAGTTTAGGAAAGCCTCATGCTTTTACCTACTAGTACATTTTAAATAACTCCATCCTGGGTACACCTGATGGATGAAAAAGAACATGAAAGGATTTCATGTGTGCATGCCTAAAGTAATTGTGTGGCAATTTTTAAAAACATAGCCACTGATGAATAATGACTTTCTGAAGTATTGAAAGCCATAAAATGTCAAAAGTTAAAACCCTATTACTTATGTCCTCTACCCATACATGAAGATAAACCATATATTTATTTATAATAAGATAAAAAAAAAAAGTCTACAGGATCCTCCATCCCTTATTCTTTTTTTTTTTTTTTTTTTTTTTTGGTTTTTCGAGACAGGGTTTCTCTGTGTAGCCCTGGCTGTCCTGGAACTCACTCTGTAGACCAGGCTGGCCTCGAACTCAGAAATCCGCCTGCCTCTGCCTCCCAAGTGCTGGGATTAAAGGCGTGCGCCACCACCGCCCGGCTTCCATCCCTTATTCTTGCTGAGAATATTTTAGCCTTGACTAGACTTTAATTTCCTTGATGGCAAATCTCATGGAATGTTACCCAAATCTGTTGTAGGAACTGGAGATCAAATTGGCTCTGATAGTTTATCCTGGCTTCCATTTAAACTATCTCTTACAGCTCTCTGCTTATTTTGGCTTCTTTTAAAATGCTTGTTTGCATAAAAGTTCCCCCTGCAGCTGCTGAGCAAGATAATAGGGTTTTGCTCTAAATGGTTGAGGCTATAATTGGGCCCCAACTCCTGAAGGTCCTCAGAGCTGGCTGAAATAAAGACTTGTATTTTGGTCTAAAGTATTTTCTGAGTAGTCTCTAGTGTATTCCCTGCAGCACATCAACAACAACAACAAAATAGCCTAATTTAAATACATGTGTGAACATTTTCATCCATATGGAATGGTCAACAGCACACTTCTGCACCCTCACCCAGATTGAAAATTGTGACGAGTTTACAAGGTTGATTCTATTTTTCTGTATATATAGATATTTGGGGCTGTACCATCAAGAATAAGTGTTAGAGTTGGGAGTGGTAATACATACCTGAATCCTTAAGTTATTACAAAGCTGAGGCAGGAGGATCAAGAGTTGAAGGCAAGCTATATGCTGACTTTTAAGCCCAGCTGTGGCAGTATACAGTCCCTTTATGAAAAAATAAAGTTGTAGACATGACATTTTATCCCTTACTACGTCAGCCCAGATAGGATGTCATCTATACCCAGAACCATAAATGCTCTTAAGGAAATTACCCAGAATTTTACAACATTCGGAAGTTTGTAGTTGGCCTCCAAATTCCCTTTTTCAAATGAATATATCCTCAGGAGAATCTAGTAGTCTCATTAAATTTTCAGTGGTGACTTAACACAGGGTCTTGTGCACAGCAGGAATGTGCTCAATCACTCGGCAGCACTTAGCTTTTGTGTCTTTTATGCAAGGGAGATTAGATTCAGTTGAAACATTTTGGGCAACAGCACATTGTAGATTTTATATCGTGTTGCGACAGATCCAGAAACACTTATGTGTCAGTTATAACACTATTGATGAAATTAAGATTGGTCATTTTTATAAGATGGTGCATGCCATAGGTCTATAAGGCCTTTTTTATTGTGGATAAGTAATCTACGTGGAGAAACTTCCTTCCCAACAAAGATATGTATGTATAGTTTAATCTTGGTTAAATATAGGTAATAATTGAAATCAACTTTAAGTGGATAGCATAATAATGTAATCGTGTAAGTCGGATACCATAATTCAAATTGTGTGGTGTAATTGGTGCTACGCTTAGTACAAAACCTCACCTATTATGGTTTATATCTTCTTTTTATCGTGTGACCTGTGTAATTGGGAGCAGCTTCACCAAAGATGAAAATGGAGATTGCAAGCCATATAACACCATAGCCTCTTTAAAATGCCTGAGCTCTGTTGGATGCCAGGTCAGGCCATTATAGCCAGGAGCACTGTCATTAACAGTCATATGCTGCACAAAGACTGAGAAGGCCAAAAGTGCCTGCGCAGGTCCAAGCAAACCCTCTGCTGGTGTGCTCAGTTGAACAAGATAGTGTCAGGATACCAAACATGAATCAGCAGCAGTGACAAGATCCATCAGAAACCGCCAGTCCTCCGCCATTATTGACTAGTCAGCAGGAGCAACCAGAACCAGCCAGAGATGCTGTCTTTAAGTTTTAAAAGTGCCATAGAAACATGTACTATCACCTGAGTTATTTTTCTTTTTTCTTTTTTTTTCCTTAGCCATTCTGATTGGTGTAAGGTGTAATCTCAGGGTCATTTTGATTTGTGTTTCCCTGATCACTAAGGGCTTTGAGCATTCGTTTAAGTGCTTCTCCACCATTTGAGATTCCTTTGTTGTGAATTCTTTGTTTAGCTCTATACCTCTTTTTTTTTTTCTTTTTTTTTTTTTTTTCTTTTTTTTTTTTTTAATTTTTATGTATGTGAGTACACCGTAGCTGTCTTCAGACACACCAGAATAGGGTATTAGGTCCCATTACAGATGGCTGTGAGCCATCATGTGGTTGCTGGGAATTGAACTCAGGACCTTTGGAAGAGCACACAGTGCTCTTAACCACTGAGCCATCTCTCCAGTCCTATACCTCATTTTTTGATTGGATTGTTTGGGGTTTTTTTGGAGCTTAGCTTCTTCAGTTCTTATATATTTTGGATATTAGCCCTCTATTGGATGTGGGTTAGTGAAGTTTTTTTTCTTATCTGTAGGATGCTGATTTGCCCTGTTGACTTTGTCCTTTGCCTTACACAAGCTTTTCAGTTTCATGAGGTCTCATTTATAAATTCTTGATTGTTGCGGTAAATCTCCGACCCAAATAAGACCAGTCAAGGAAAACACAACTCAATAATTATGGTATAAATTGCACGCCTAGATTGGGCAGATTTACCATTACACTACTCTATTCTCCAGCTATGAGATCCCTTATAACTTGAGGTTTATCCAAGCTGCGGGCTTGTCCTTACACCTCCAGCTCCTCTGTCGTCGGCTTCCTACTCCTTCACCTTCCTCTGTTGACTTCCTTCTACTCCTTTCCTCCGTCCTTCTACTCCTTTCCTCCGTCGACTCTTATATCGAATTCCTCTTCTTCTCTCCTCCCCTAAGCCTTTTTCTCTGCCTCCCCTTCTACTGCCCAATCACTGGCTCTAGCCTTTATTTTACAAATTTAATTGGACAGAAGGTTCACAAGACATCACCTGTGTACAGATTCACTCCTCCTCTGCAGCCCCTTCCAGGAAAGTGGAACTAGCATCAAAATACAAGTCTGGGACTTTCCACAACACTTGATCTTAGAGCCTGAGTCATTGCTGGTGTGATTGCAAACTAGTACAACCACTATGGAAACCAATCTGGAGGTTCCTCAAAAATTTGGAAATAGTTCTACCTGAAGATCCAGCTATTATACCACTCTTGGCATATACCCAAAAGATGCCCCACCAATGCCACAGGGACACATGTTCTACTATGTTCATAGTGGCCTTGTTTGTGATAGACAGAAGCTGGAAACAACCCAGATGTCCCACAACGGAAGAATGGATACAGAGAATGTGGTTCATTTACACAGTGGGATAGTATTCGGCTATTAAGAATGAGGACATCATGAGTTTTGCAGGCAAATGGATGGGACTAGAGTATATCATCCTGAGTGAGGTAACTCAGACCCAAAAGGACATGCATGATATGTACTCACTAATAAGTGTATATTAGTCAAGAAAGTACAAAATACCTAGGATACAATCCACAGAACTCAAGAAGGTTAGCAAGCAGAAGGGCCCGAGTGAGAATTCTCAATCCCAATGGGAGGGAGAAGAAAGCTATCACGGGAGGCAGAGGGAAGGCCTGGGTGGGAAAGGGGAGGCAGAGGGGAAAAAGAGAACAGGATCAGATATGGGGAGGGGAAGACAGGAGAGAAGCCATGAGGGCCAACAAAATGAATGGAAATATGCAACCTCAGGGCATAGGAGGTGAGGGGACCCGCTAGAAAGTACCAGAGACCTGGGAGGTGGGAGACTCTCAGGACTCTCAAAGGGAGGGACCTTAGAGGAAATGCCTACAGAGGGGAGAGGGAACTTGTAGAGTCCACCTCCAGTAGAAATTCGGCATCAAGTGGAGGGATGGGGTTGCCATCCCACAGTCAAAAACCCTGACCCAGAATTGTTCCTGTCTAAAAGAACTGCAGGGACAAAAATGGAGAAGAGACTGAGGGAAAGGAGGTCCAGTGACCAACCCAAATTGGGATCCATCATAGGGGAAGACTCTAAGGTCTAACACTATTACTGATGCTATTGTGTTCTTACATACAGGAGTCTTTCATGGCTCCCCTCTGAGAGGCCCAGAAAGCAAAAAAAAAAAAAAAAAAAAAAAAAACATACAAAAGAAAGCTTTAAACAGAAATATCTCAAGGTTATGAACATTTCAGCCATAGGTGTGTGTATAAGAATGCTCTCCCTTTGAGGCCCCCGGATTTCACTAAAGTTTGTCTCAGTTTTTTGTTTTTTTTAAGGTTTTTTTGAGACAGGGTTTCTCTGTGTAGTCCTGGCTGTCCTGGAACTCACTCTGTAGACCAGGCTGGCCTCGAACTCAGAAATCCGCCTGCCTCTGCCTCCCAAGTGCTGGGATTAAAGGCGTGCGCCACCAGCGCCCGGCTACTGTCTCAGTTTTTATTCTGACTGCGTTCATAGTTGAGATGCTATCCAAATCAACTGTGGTCTGTTGTTTTTCTGAGTTTGTTTTATAAGTTCCTGAGACTGAAAACATTTGTATGTTATGGTGGATTTGGCTGTCATTCCTTATTGCTCTACCAGGTTCTTCTCATTTTTAAAGATGTGCATATTTAAAGCCGTTTATTTTAGTCTGTTTTTTTTTTTTAATTTAGTTTTTATTAGGGGTATACTCTGAATTTTAGTTTGTTTATTATTTTTTTTTCGAGACGGTAGGAGTATACTGTGAGTTTATTTTTCATTATTTTGGTTTGTCAAGACGCCTCCTCTGCCACTCTAGGGTGGCGATTAAAGGCATGTGCCACGATACTCTGAGTGTAAGTGTATTTTAGTTTTTAGACAGAGTTTCTCTGTGTAGTCCTCGGTGGTCTCTTCTCACGGATGTGCAGCTGTCTGTGTCTCCCCATTGCTGGGATAAAAGGCATGTGCTACCATGTCCAGCCATGTTTATTGTCACTCGATGACTTGTCCTCTTTGTTAATCTACCTCCATTTTATAATCGACTTGAGTTTTCTTTTGATTATGCGAAGATGGTCACTTTGAATCTGCTACAGTATTTAACATATTTTCTGTACATATCACATGACTGGGTCTGAATTCTTTTCAAATCAATGTGACAAACCTATTCTTTAGCGTTTAGACAATTTACAGAACTTTTAATGCGATTAGTTTTATTAGTTTTATTGTCTGGCCTGTCTAACGGACACAGTTCTGTTGAAACATAGCAGTGTGGTCCTCAGTCACATTTTCTATCTAGAGCAGGGAATTTAGACTCCTCTGTCCTCTCTACGGGAGAGAAAAATCAGTTATGCGCAGAACCGGAAGTACTTTTGATCGAAGTAGGGAGAGGCCCCTTTAAGCGCGCACCCCCGTGGGAACTCCCATAAGCCACTGGGCGCAGTTTCGCGGATCTCCGATCTCCTTCAACCACGGGGCTTCTCCGGGCATTTCCTTGGGACAACTGTATTTTCCAGGGCTGCTGCGCCGAAACTACCGCATAGGCTTTTGGTGTCCTGGTGCGGCTAATACAGAAGGTCCGACCTTTCTGGTCGGAGGAAGAAATTTCAGGTTGGCTTCGGTCTCTATAGAGTAAGGCCGGAGCCAGCGGGCTGGGAGTGGGCGTGTGCAGACGATGGGGTGGGGTGGCTCTGTGTGTGTGTGTGTGTGTGTGTGTGTGTGTGTGTGTGTGTGTGTGTGTGTGTTGTGTGTCTGTCTGTCTGTCTCTGTCTGTCTGTGTATCCACACCTTGAGCTCTCTGCATGATTGATCTGTCTCTGTGCCTGTCGCTTTCTGCTCTAGTTTCTCTCGGGGACGCAGAGGACCAGGCTTCAGTAAGGAGAGGTCATGTGTGCAGTCTGAAGGGAAGCTTTCCCTGAGGTTCAGACTTGACCTTGGAAGGAGCATTTGAGGCTGGAAGCGCCTCCGAGGGTCGCCTAGGAGGGAGGGCACTTGTTGAGCTCCACGACTTTCTCAGAGCTCTAGCCTTGTGAGTGTTGAGGGAAGTGAAGGGAAGTGCTCACCGAGGATGCTCTCGGATATAGCCTGGGACCTCACGCTTCCTCAGGCTCCCCGCAGGCTGTTATTCAAGGAGGGCTTGAGAAGGAAGGGACCATTACTTCTACCCATCTAAGAGTCAAAAATAAGTTTGCTCTGCTTTTCTGTTTGAGAAATAAGGATTCAGTTTTATTATACGGAATTGTCAGTAAATGAAGGAGGAACATGCAAATTCAAACCTCCACCACTGTGGCCCTTATGTGTCCTTGCCTTTTCCTGGTGTTCAGAGTATCATTTCAATGACCCTTGACATCTCCCTAAAATCACGTCTTATTCCCAGATTATAGATTGTGGTCATTTTGGGTTCATTCTTCTCAGTGTTCTGCAGGACAAGGGAGTGTTAGAAATAATGTAATTACTGGTTGTGTATTTAAGAAAGTGACTCATAAGATCTAGGCTGTGTAGTGTACATTTTAATCTCAGCATTTGGGAGGCAGAAGCAGGAGATCACTGTAAATTAAGCTTCAGCTTGATCCACAGAGCACGTTCCAGGAGGGCTGGGCTACACCATGGGAACCTGTCTCAGACAAGAAGGAAACGAAATGAAGATATTGCTGTAGAGCAGAAGTTTTCAATTTTCAGATGATTTTTTTGGTATCGTATCTAGTGTGATAATTTGGAGTCTTTGTGTACCTTGGAATGACTAAATCTATAACATTTTTGTAGTGAGTACACTTACTGTCTACTCTCTTAGTCTTTTCCAAACTATTGATCATAGTCACCGGGTTTCAGGACACATCTCTGAAATTCTGTTGTGTAGCTAACCTTCTCTAGTCTTTGATCAAGTGTCTCCCCAGCTCTGTCCCTTGTGGGTCCCTGTCTCCCATTCTCCTCCCTGATGCTGCACAGCCAGCCTCTGCCACTCACGCCCCAGGAACCAGCATGTCACCATTCCTAGGAGAAAACAGCTTCAGAGTCTACATGACTGAAAAAATGGACATTTGTCTTTTCTTTAAAGATTAATTAATTTTCTTCATAATTGTGTTTGGGGAGTTAGGTGTTCATGAGCACAGGTGGTCTCAGAGGCCTGGGGTAGAGAATCCACTGGAGCTGGAGTTACAGGCACTGGGAGATGCAGGAGACTGAACTCGGTCCTCTGGAAAGGCTGCAGCAGCTCTCAGCCTCTGAGCCATCCCCCTGCCCCAGCATTTGTCTTTCTGTCTTTAGCATATTGCACTTGTTATTCTCTGTGTGCATCCATATTGTAGTAAATGGTTCACTGTGTGGGAGCCTCACTCTCCATGTGCTTTGTCCATTCGTCTGTGGGCGGGGTCCATATCACAGCTATGGAGATGATGCTGGAATGAAAGGTGGGGGTGTAAATGTCTCTTGGAAGTGTATAAAATGTACAAATATTGTAAATATCATAGAATGCATAAGTGTGTGTGGTGCAGATTCTCAGTGCATGCGAGCATGGAACTGTGCAGTGCCAGATGCAGCAGTGCATGTCTGCAGTCCCGGCCCTGCTATGACAAGACGGGGGTGGAGTCAAGAGAATCCCTGGCAGGCGGGCTAGCCTGGTATATGCAGAGGCAGGAAGGAAGAAAAGATAAAGAAGGAAAATCCATACATAAATGTTGTGTGCAGACAAAACTGTATAATTATATAAGATTATCAGGTGTGTACTTGAGAAGTGTCCGTGCTGGTGGATGGCTGTAATCTCAGCATTGGGAATAGAGGAAGGAGCTTTAGGTGTTCAGGGCCAGCCTGGGGTACACAGATTCTATCTCAAAAACAACTAAACAAACAGTCCCACAGTGTATTGAACCAAGGCTTAGACCTGTTGGCTAGAGCACTGGATCCCCACTGATGGCTGTTCCCTGGGGCAGCGTCTTAGGGAGGTCTGGGGTTGTGTGTGCTGCTCAGAGCTTGTGAGTAGAGGGTCAGTGCTGCTGAGTGTAGTACAGAGCACAAGACAGTCCTCACCCAGCCCAAGACAGAGCCATGTGTCAGCCGTGCTGAGGCTAAGAGACCCAGTTCAGGGTCAAAAGACCTAGGACACCCAGACAAATCGAGTACTATTTTGTTCAAAATATCCCATAATATGGAAAGAGGGAAACACATACTCATTTCCTGTGACAGGATATTTTATAGCTACTTATTTTCATAAAGGATCGTGGCTTAATTGATACAACATAAGTGTCATCATAGCTGAGTGAAGGCACTCAGGAAAGCGTTCCATGGTGCACAGTCCCATTTACTGACAGTGGGGACAGAAGGCTGGACCCTGCCTGAGCCTTGCAGCTGCAGCCCCTCCAGCCTTGCTGTGCTTCAGCCCTGAGTTTACAAAGGAGGTGCCATCTGGATGCTGTAAGCCCCTGTGAGCCTTGATAGGTGGGGTTCCAGTAGGAAGGTCTGCTCACAGTAGGAGGAGCAGCCCAGGTGCAGGGCTAGCTGGATGTCAGGGTGGAAGATGGGTCCCTTCTGCTGGCATCTTCTGGAGGAAGTTCAAGGCAGACATGTTTAGCTCTGCACTCCCACACTGAGCCCTTTGCAATGGGTTGTGTGGGGTTAGGAGAGGATGGTCTTTGTGTAGACTCCTGTGTGCTTCTGATTTGTGTGTGGGAGGCTGTGAGCGTTGGGAGGGGAGAGAGTGAGTGGGGATGCTGGAGAAATAAATGTAGTTGTTGAAATGACAGTGACAAAGTCAGTCTGGGAACATGAAGTCACAATCCAATGAAAGGCTTTTCTTTTGTCCCCAGGGGAGGAAGCCTGAAGGAGAATGGCCGGCTCCAATTCTCAGCACACGTTCTGTGTAAGTTGTGTGTCTCTCCTTGACATAGGGGGACTTTCAGGTCAGGTGACTGCTTCTTGTCTTTCCCTCTTGAAGCTTTCCAGTCATCCAGAATCCCTCATCCCAGTGTGCCCCTTTACAGTGAGGGTTGGCAGGTCTGAGCACTTCCTGTCTGTGCCTCTTCCCAGCTGGTTCTGGGGTTGTCTTTGAATGCATTCCTGCACATGTGCTCTCTGCTTGGTCTGTGGTGAGGGAGGACTGTCTTTGCAGCTGAGGCGTCAGTCTCACAGGGAAACAGGGGCTTTGGGGCTTCAGAGCTTTGAGGTGATGGTCTCATTGACTGCACTGGGAAACCTGATTGACATCTGTGGTGCTGTCAGGCTGATGACCCAGGGTGTGAGAGTGAATGTCCCCTGTGCGTGTGTGTGAAGAGCTGACGTGCTTGAGGAAGCTTTAGGAGAGCTCTCAGTAATCAAAGCAAAGGGTCACACATAGTTTATGTACTCTTCAGAGTATATAAAAATTATTCTCATGTCAATCAGTCTTTATATCATCTGATATCATAATAAACTCAAGAACTCACAGCATTCTTTATGTATTTTACCCTGACCCCAGTGACATGTCTCCTTTGTGGGGGATAACCTGAAGGATGTGGATGGAGTGGAGAGGTACAGTTATTGGAGATGTAGGTGGGCACAGTCGTCGTTTATGGGGACCTCGTGCGTCAGGTGCCTTGAGCATTTCCTTATGGCTCCCTTCCCACGCTTGAGTCCTTTCCCTTCTGTTTTCCATCTTGAAAGCTTCCACAATTTCACTCTCCTTGTGTTTGCTCTTTCAGGGGCCAGTGACATTTAGGGATGTGGCTGTTGACTTCTCTCAGGAGGAGTGGGCCTGCCTGGATGCTACTCAGAAGATCTTATACAGGGACATGATGTTGGAGACCTACAGCAACCTTGTCACAGTGGGTAAGGGCTGTGTCCCATGAATGGGGGATGTGTCCCTACACTGTGTGCTTTCCTCACTCTGAATTAATGGACAGTACCATTTTCCAGTGGTAGCTGAAGCTGGGATGGTGGCTGATTCCTGTCATTGCTTCCCTGAGAATGCTGAGGCAGGAAGATTGCTCTGAGTGCAGCATCACCCTCAGATACATCCTGAGTTCAGGCCAGCCTAGTCTACAGGGTGAGGCCTTGTTTCAATGAAAACAAAACAAACACATAAACAAAGTAAATAAAGAGATAAATCCATAAATAGAATCTTGGGCTAGAGAGATAGCTTGGTGGTTAAGAGAACCATCTATTCATGTAGAGGATCCAGGTTCAATTCCCAGCACCACAGAGGACTCACAACCAGGTGTAAGTCCAGGACTCTGATGTCCTCTGGCCTCCATGGGCACCAGGCATGCCTGTGGTACTCAGTCATACATGCAGACAGATCCTCACATGCCTGTGGTGCTCAGTCATACATGCAGACAGATCCTCACATACACATGGAAGAAACACTAATCAAGAAAATGTTAAAAGAGGGAGCTGAGTCCCTCCTTTTTCCCAAAGGAAGGATGTGGGGTTTGTTGGGCTGAAAACAGGACTTCATGAAGCTCGTGCTTGCCCACCCTAGTTGGTCCTCTCCGTGAGCTCTAGGTTCAGGGAGAGACCCTGTCTCAAATAGTTATGTGGAGGGAAATCAATGAAGACACCTAACACACTGGTCTCTGTCCTGTACATGCATGTACATGTGTGCACACAGCCTCCTGAGCACATGCATACTCCTTACATGCATAACTAAATGCAAGAGCCGTTATTATTTACTTATTAATGAATCAGTAGTGTTGACTCAAAACCAGAAGTGGACACATTCTGTTTCCTTCAGTGAGCACGCCCTTTACCTGCTTTGTAGGGGAAGTTCTAGGGTGTGAGGTTTCTTTTTTGTTGAGCAAATCTCCAGAATGAGGAGTAAATTTTAACAAAGGCAACATAAATAACAATACGTAGAATAATTTTTATGGTTGTGAATGTAGGTCAGGAGTAGACCACTTCTCTAGCATGCTCAAGGCCCTTGTTTCATCGCTAGCATTGTGAAATAAATAAAAGGAAGTGTAAAGAATAATGATTTTGTATTAGTGTAGGTCAGACAATCTTCAAAGTACTTGAGATAGTACTTAAATTAGTATCAGTCCTATCAAATAGAAAACATTAATTCAGTCTATTATTATTATTACACACCTATTATTGTTGTTATTATTATTACTACTGCTGCTTCTAATTTCATCTTTTGAAGCCAGGTCTCAGGTAGCAGGGGCCACCTATCGACGTGCTATGTTGTGACTATATGTGTGCGCCACGATGCACAGTTTTTAGATGTAAAATTAAGCATAGAGTCCTATAGCACTTGCCTAAATGAATGGCACGATTAGTGAGCTGCAGAGATGGGGTTTACACTAGATAGTGTAGCCTACGGTTTATGTTCTCCATACTGAGTTATGGTCTCCTCTTAAGTGACAAGCCCTAGCTGCATTTAAAGGAGATTAAAACCCTAATCTTAAGCAGCTGGATTCTTACCCAGGTTGCTTTTTCTTTCTCCTCTGAAGTCTTCCCTCAGCATTATTTTGGCTTTTCAAAGTTTTTGATCTGTTTTTTCAAGACAAGGGTGTTGCTACGCAGGGTAAATGGCCTGTCTCATCCCCCTAAACCCCCTTCCATACTGGGCTCTCAAGGCATGATCCACTGTGTCCAGCTCTATACACCTTTATAATAAATAAGTCTGTATTTTTAAAATCTACACAGGCAGGGCATGGTGGCACACACCTACAGTCCTAGCATTTGGGAGGCAGAGGCAAGCAGATCAAGGAAATTCAAGGACACACTGGTGTACGTAGCATGTTCCCTACATCCTGGGATTATTAGAGAGACCCAGGCCCTATGAATGAATGAATGAATAAGAGTCTACACAATGAGCCATCTCTTTCTTTCTTTTAAGTGGGAAGTTGCATTTCCAAGCCAGATCTCATCACCTTACTAGAGCAGGAGAAAGAGCCTTGGATGGCTGTGAAGGAAGAACCAGACAGGCTGAGCCCAGGTGAGTAAGAATGAGGTGAGCCTGCAGCCCTGCCAGGCACTGCCTGTGGTCAGAGAGGCTCCACAGAGCTGACACTGGATGTGGCAAACTTCCTTCAAAGCCCCAGGGCCTGTGGGAAACAAGCCTGAGCCCTGGGAAGGAAGTCAAGGTCAGAGCAGAAGCTGTCAGAGGGGCTTCTGTTTCATGAGTCACTTTAAGTTCTTCTTTTCTTCCTCTCACTGGAGCAGGTGCCCTCTCTGTAACCTTTACAAGTATCTCATTATTGGTTGTGTGTGCACACATGTGTGCAGGTATCCACAGAAGCCATAGAGGGGGTCAGCTCCCTGGGCTGGAGTTACAGGTGGCTGCTGGTCCTCTAACCCAGGGCCCCTGGCAGAGCTTTCAGTGTTGTTGACACTGAACCAAAGCTAGGACAGTTTCAGCACCAGTGAAACTGTAACACAGGGAGGCATGGCAGATGTTTCCGTTCTGTGTCTTCATGGTCACTGTAGACAGGGTGTGATGGTGTATCCTCTCTGCAGCACTGGGGAGGTGGCAAAGGCAGATCCCTTGGGCTTGCTGGCAAGTCAGCCTGGTTTACTTGTGCAGCTCCCAGCAGATGAGAGACCCTGACTCACAAAGGACAAACGGACAAGCCAGTGAAACATCTGAGTGCACACAACAGCCTTCTACCTAGCTTGTCAGGGAGCTGGGATGGCTCTTCTTGGTTGGCAACTTGCCCACATCTGGAATCAACTAGAACCCAAGCATCTAGGTACACCTGTGAGAGATTTTTGTTGATTAAATCATCTGAAGTGGGAAGACCCCCCTTTGATCCATATCTTTTGAGGTGAGACGATCCACCTTAAATCTGGGCCACGCCTTATGGTGCAGCCTGTGACAAGGATGGGAAGGAAGCTGTGCTCTTTGTCTGCTTCCCTCGCTCTGCTGGCAAGTCCAGTGCCTCACTGGCATGAGAGTCTGCTCCTTCAGCACTTCAGCTTGTGCTGAGGACCAGCTGAGAGATCCAGCCTCAGGGACTGAACAGCTACTGGATAAATGGCAGAGTAACATTCTGTCTTGTAAATATACCACATTTTCCTTATGCATTCCTCAGTTGAAGGACATGTAAGTTTTTTTTTCTAATTCCTGGCTATTCTGAATAGAGCAGCAAAAACATCTTTGAGCAAGTGTCTCTGTGAAAAGATAAAGCTTTCTTTGGGTGTATGCCCAAGTGTGGTATATATGAATCTTGAGGTTGAGAGATTCTCACCTTACCGAGAGACTAACTCCCTGATTTCCATAGTAACAACTATCAGGTAATTACATTCATAATGTCTAGTCCATTTGTATTTGGCAACTATGGAGAAAGCATTCAACTAACTATCCTAACTTGATGAGTTCAGAGTTCTGTATTTAAATCATTTGCTATCACAACTATAATTTTATCATTTTATAAATATCTTTTCAGACCTTAAAACATTTTGTCAAATCCTAAAAATCAGAGTTAATTGTAAGGCTATAGCTATCTTGTCTTCAACTCCATTAATGATGCCAGAAGAATAAATATTAACTGAGGAAACATGAAGTACAGAGCAAGCAGCTTCCACAACTATAGAAATGACAGAGACAGGTTGACCGCCTAGACAGTCATCCAAGATTTCTCTGTAAGAATACCACGTCATCCTCAGCCTTTTGGCCCAGTATCTGACAGACATATCTGTGAAGCAGGAATTATGAATGACTTGGCTACCTTGTCCTTATAAAGTCCAGCAGTCAGCTGCTTCCATGTTCTGCTTGTCCTCGGCTTAGACAGAATGTTGTCTGCAGTTGAAGCAAGGGCAGTTTCTTTCCCAGTGGCTGGCTTGCCACATAGAAGCAAACTCCATATGGAAGTTTTTTGATGCTTGTTATTTTCTTTGAATTGGAATTGGGACTGTGTCAGGAGTTGACACGACTGTCAAAAAAAAGCCTTTTATTAATAAAACATCTTTAAATGTCATATTCTGTCAGTGTTTTGAACCATCTATCTATAGTATATCTGAATATGGAAACATTGCTTGCTTCTACCCATTTACTATCTATTAAACCTAGGAAACATATTTCTGAAAATAACTTTATTAGTATCTCACGTGACCATAAGTTTGATTGATTTACTGCTAACATATTTCTTAATTATCCTAAACAGTTTACAATAGTAGTATTCAAGGACTAGAACTTGTATTTTTAAATGAGATACATAGGTACAATACCTAAGAGAAAGAATTGAAACATATATAATATAGTATGTTGCAACAAAAATATAATCTCAATTTTGTATTAATGTTCAGAAATCATTCCAAATGTAAAATATTTGCCTTTTAAATCATATCATTCCTATATCCCCCTTTTTCCTTTTCTTCCATTTTCTTTCTTCTCCCTAACATTAGATAGAAGAGAAAGAAGGATAGAGGAAACAAAAAGAGAGAAACCCTTAATCTAACGCCCTTTACTTTGTATCCTCCCTAACCAAGCCCGTTAACAATTTGCGCCTAACCCCCCCCCTACAAAATGATAACAAAAATCATCTATTGAATAACCAAAACCTACCAACTTCACCTCTTGGAAATGAGAATGTTGTTCTCTTAAAATTCCTTCCTGCTGAATGTGGCAACATCTCTTTTGGGGGACCTAAGAAGATTGGATATTGTCCTGTCTTAAGAAAGCTAGCTGGGGAGGCTGGGCAGTGGTGGTGCACACCTTTAATCCCAGCACTTGGGAGGCAGAGGCAGGCGGATTTCTTTGTTTGTGGCCAGCCTGGTCTACAGAGTTAGTTCCAGGACAGCCAGGACTACACAGAGAAACCCTGTCTCAAAAAACAAAAAGAAGAAAGCTAGCTGGGGGTGGTGTGGATAAATGCTGGGAAAAAGAAAAAACTCACAAAATACCATACTACAAATTTTGTATTCATCTCTAAGTTTGTTAATTTGGATCTTCTGTTTTGGACTTTTAGTTAATTTGGCTAAGGGTTTGTCAGTCTTACTGATTTTTCTCAAAGAACCAACCTTTTGTTTCATTGATTCTTTGTATTTTTTCCTTTTTTTAAAAATTGATTTCAGCTCTGAGTTTGATTACTTCTTACAGACTCTTTCTTTTTGGGTTCAATTTAATCTTTTTGTCAAGAGTTTTTTTGCTCTTATTAAATTATTAGAGTGAGATCTCTCCATTTTTTTAAAAAAAATGTAGATACATAATGCTATGAATTTGCCTTTTAGAACTGCTTTCTCTGGTCCATTTGCTTGGAATTGGAAGATCATCTTTCATGATTTTTACCCTGAGATGATGTCTGCCCTTGGTGTTAGGGTGTGTGTATTGGGTTCAGCAGAGAATAGGTCCTGTTTTCATATATATTCTGTTAGTTTGTACCTTATTTTCTATTTTGGTTTTAGTTTTTTGAGACAGAGATTCTCTGTGTAGGGTTTTCCTTGACCTCACTCTGTAAAACAGGCTGTCCATGAACTCGGAGCTCAGCCTGTGTCTGCCTCCCAAGTGCTGGGATGAAAGGTGTGTGCCACCACGTAATGTTTCATTGTGTTGTTTCTTTTTTTTTCTTTTTCTTTTATTTATTTATTTATTTATTTATTTATTTATTTATTTATTTTGTTTTTTTTGTTTTTTTCGAGACAGGGTTTCTCTGTGTGGCCCAGGCTGTCCTGGAACTCACTCTGTAGACCAGGCTGGCCTCGAACTCAGAAATCTGCCTGCCTCTGCCTCCCAAGTGCTGGGATTAAAGGAGTGTGCCACCACTGCCCGGCCCATTGTGTTGTTTCAATTGGGGATTAAGACCATTGATCTTGAGATACAAGAATGCACAGATTTGTTGATTTGTTTTATTTTGTTATTGTAATGTGTGTGTCCCCTCTCTTAATTTGGTGGTCTGGGATTAGTGTGTGTGTGTGTGTGTGTGTGTGTGTGCTTTCTTGGATGGTAATCTTTGTGGGTTCCTTACTGCTCTAGGATGATATGAATACTATTACTTAAATTTGCAGCGGTGTGGCACGCCTTTAATCCAGCATTGAGAAGCGCGTTTCTGATTCGAGGCCACTGGTCTAAGAGTGAGTTCGGATACCAGGTACACAGAAAACCTGTCTCGAAAAAAACAACAAACAAAAAAAAAAAAAAAAAAAAAAGTTTAAATTTGCTTTTATCATGAGATGTCTATGGTGATTAAAGTTTTTCTGGCTTTTGTGGTCCAGTCTATTTGGTGTTCCACATGGTTCTTGTACTTTAATAGGCATCTTATTCATTAGAGTAGGGAAATTTTCTTTATGATTTTGTTGAAAATATTTCTTTTATCTTTGAACTAGGATTCCTCTTCCTTTTCCCCCTCTTCTTCCTCCTCCTCTTCTTCCTGCTCTTCTTCTTTTTCAATTCATGCAGGAATTTTTTTTAGATTTACCATTTTATTTGCGAGAAGTATTTATTTCTTTTATTGTGTCTTCAGTGTGTAGCCTTAGATTTTTTCAAAACCTATTTTAATTCTGGTTCTTTGAATACTTTCCTTTCTAGCCCACCATCCACCAGAGGATAGGGAAAAAGAAAGGTTAATAGGAACCAGGCTTGTGGACTTGTTTAGAAATAGTCTTTGGGGCAATTCAAATCTTTGTTGTTAGCAGTCTGGTTCATTAGCAAAACACTAAACTCGAATCAGTAGCAACCGCTCAATCCAGAAGAAACCACAAGGCTCTGCCGATTGGCATGAGCCCACAGAAGCAGCAAGAAGCAGCTGGAATACCACCAGAAGTCCTTTGGTGCATTTCTCTCTACAAAGTCTGACAAGCAAAGATCAGCAAAGAAAGCAAGGTGAATCAATGCAAGAGAGTCATCATTGAAGACCAGTGTCAGCGAAGACCAACAAAGATCAGTAAAGAGTTGCAAGGTGAACCAATACAAAACCATTGTCTACTGTCTGTTGGATTATGCTTATACCCTTTTCAAACATACATCCTCTCAAGCATCTGTCCAGGCAAAACGTCACATGCCCTTTCACCAGAGAGCTTCTGGAAAACCACCATGTGTCTGTTTTCAGCAAAACGTCCTCTCACATGTGTACTTCAGCAAAACATCCTCTCATTAGACAGTTTCCAGAAAAACATCAGATGATACAACTAAGTCTCCAGAAATTTCTACTTCATCAGTATCTGAGATTTTTCTTCCATCTTTCATATTCTGTTGGTTACTTTTGCCTGTGAGGGTTCTGTCTGAGTTTGTAAGCTTTTTGTTTCCAGATGTTTCTCAGTTTTAGCTTTCTTTTTTTTTTTTTTTTGGTTTTTCGAGACAGGGTTTCTCTGTGTAGCAGTGGCTGTCCTGGAACTCACTCTGTAGACCAGGCTGGCCTCGAACTCAGAAATCCGCCTGCCTCTGCCTCCCAAGTGCTGGGATTAAAGGCGTGCGCCACCACCGCCCGGCAGTTTTAGCTTTCTTTATTGCTTCTCTTTGTGCTTTCAGGTCGTGAACTGTTTCATTCATTTCCTTCCACTGTTTGTGTTTTAATAGATTGCTTTAAGGGATATCTTCCTCTTTAATGACTTGTATGGGATTTTAAAAGACTATTTAAATATTTCTTGCATTTCAGCAATGTTGTAATACTCAGGGACTGCTGTGGTACAGTTGCTGAGCTCTGGTGCACACATATCCTTGCTTTTATGTTTTTATACTGACAATTAGGCATCTGCATTTGTGAAGTGCTTATATCTGATCTTGTCTTTGTAGGCTGGGTTTTTTGTTACTTGGTTTTTGTTGCCCTCTCTGATTCTTAGGAGAGTGTGGTAGCTATGTATTACTTGGAAGAAAATTCTCATGGAATCCTGATGGGTATAGACACTGAGAATTCCAAGTAAAATGTGTTCCTAGGTAATGGGAGCTGACACTTAGGAATGGAGATGGGCTAGGGAGGGGTATGTTCAGGGATTATGGTGATCTGAATATGTTTGGCCCAGGGAGTTGTACTATTAGGAGGTATGGTCTATTGGAGGAAATTTGACACTGTGTGGGTGGGCAATGAGACCCTCCTCCTAACCATGTGGGAGCCAGTCTTCTAACAGCCTTCAGATGGAAAGGTAGAACTCTCAGCTCCACCTGCACCATGCCTGCCTGGATGTTGCCATGCTTCCACCTTGATGATACTGGACTGAACCTCTGAACCTTTAAGGCAGCCCCAGTTAAATGTCCTATTAGAGTTGCCTTGGTCATGGTGTCTGTTAAAAGCAGTACAACCTAACTAAGACAGAAGTTGGTACCAGAGTATTGCTATGATAACCTGACCATGCTTTTGTTTGGAAGAATGTGGATTTTGGAACTTTAGACTGGGAAAGCAGTGGAATCCTTTAAATGGAGCTTAATAGGCTATCCTAGTAGGAATATGGAAGACATTGTTGCTGAGAATGATTTGAACTGTGTAGACCTGATTCAAAAGGTTTCAGTGGAGAAGAATTATGAAAGTTCACTCTCATGAAGAGTGTTTTAATGAAAAGGAGCAAGCTGAGAAAGGAAAAATACAAAACATATGGTTCAAGTATTAAAAGGGGCACTAGGAAGTAGAATGGGGACTTTGGGCAAGATTCCACCCAGCTAAATTTAAGTAAGGCATAGTGATACACACCTTTTTTTTTTTTGGTTTTTTTTTTTTTGGTTTTTTCGAGACAGGGTTTCTCTGTGTAGTTCGGGCTGTCCTGGAACTCGCTTGGTAGACCAGGCTGGCCTCGAACTCAGAAATCCGCCTGCCTCTGCCTCCCAAGTGCTGGGATTAAAGGCGTGCGCCACCACCGCCCGGCGTGATACACGCCTTTAATCCCAGGAGACCAAGCCAAGCAGATTTCTGCTTTTAAGGCCATCCTGGGACAGAGCAAATTCTAAGTAAAGAGAAGCTTAAAACCTGGTGTGATGATACATACCTTTAATCCCAGGAGACAGAGCCATGCAGATCTCTTGAGTTCAAGGCCAATCTACAGAGCAAGTTCCAGGACAGCCAAGCTTAGGCAGTGAGGGAGTTGAAAAACAGAAATCTGGTAATAGAATAAGGAGAACCATGTTCTACCTCTGGAAAGCAGCAGAACTCAGCAGCTTTGGCCTTGTGGCTCTGCCTTTAGAGTCCAGAATAGAAGGGACTACTGGGACAATTTATCTTGGTTAGCTGGAGCTAAGAAATTATCAGTGATTAAGAAGAGAACAGTCGGGTGGTGGTAGCGCATGCCTTTAATCCCAGCACTTGGGAGGCAAAGGCAGGCGGATTTCTGAGTTTGAGGCCAGCCTGGTCTACAGAGTGAGTTCCAGAACAGCCAGAGCCCTGTCTCAAAAAAAAAAAAAACAAAAAAACAAAAACCAAAATAAAAGAAGAAACCAGTATCACCGAGGTGAAAATGGCTGGTAGTGTTTTCTGAAAGCACAAACAAGCTGTGTTCCAGAGATACCCGAGGTTGTATCTCATGCTGCAGCTAGACTTGGTAATGTATAAGAATCAGGTTTTGAAGGTATGAAGGGGTCATGGAGAGCAGCTGAGGCTTGGTACTGTGAGAGGCTAGGGAAGGCTATTGGTGAAGGTGCAGCTTCAGTTGCAGTTGACAGCCCAGGACTGAAGGGGTCATGCAAAGAAGTTGAGACTTGACACCATGATGGGAGCCTATGAGAGGCTATTGGTGAACCCTCCTTACAGTTGAAGACCCCAGTATATTAGAGATGCCAGTACCATGGCACTAAGAACAGCATTGGCAGTAGAGTGGTGTTAACCAGAGCCCAGAGTGCTATAGAGGAAAGAGGTACAGATGTGACCCAGCCCTTTGGAGGAACCCAGAAGATCATGTGTGGATCCCAGACATTGTAACAATAAGCTGTAAAGTTGAAGTTGCCTTGGAGATCATAAGATATTTGAGATGCCAAGGCTGTGGGATATCTGCTGAGGAAAGCTTCTAACAGAGAGTGGAACCAGCCCAGGAGAAAGAAGTTTGTTGCAGTCAACAAAAATGAAAAAGGAGTTGGAGATCTGGAGACCGCTTTGACGTCAGACATGAAGATACAGAATTTGTAGTTTTCCCAGCTGGTTTCTTGCCTTGCTTTGGGGATTATGGTTAAGTGATTAGATGAATCTCAGAAGAGACTTTGAACTTTGAACCTTTAACATTGTTGAGACTGCCATAGACTATGGGGACTTTGGAATTTGGACTAAATGTATTTTTTATTATGCTATATCTAGGTATGCTTCCCATAGACTCAGGTGTTTAAACAAGTCTATAGGGGACAGGGAGTGAAATGTGGTGGTTTGAACATGCTTGACCCAGGGAGTGCCACTATTAGGAGGTGTGTCCTTGTTGGAGGAAGTGTGTTGCTGTGGGGGTGGGCAATGAGACCCTCCTAACCACGTGGGAGCCACTCTTCTCCTAGAGGCCTTCAGATGAAGATGTAGAACTCTCAGCTATTCCTGCACCATGCCTGTCTGAAGTTTGCCATGCTCCCACCTTGATGATAATGGACTGAACCTCTGAACCTCTGAACCTGTAAGGCAGCTCCAATTAAATGTTGTCCTATAAGAGTTGCCTTGGTCATGGTGTCTGTTCACAGCAGTAAAACCCTAACTAAGACAGGGATCCATAAGAAGGAGGAAAGCAGGTGTTCCACTAGGATCTGCTCATTCCCCTGGGAATGGGGGCCAGGGATTGGACCTGGAGAAATGGAGGAGAGGTGAAGATCTGCAGTTAGAGCACCTGTTTCACAGACCAGAGTGGTCTTCGAGTTTCCAGGGAAGGCCTGATGGAGTTGTTGGCTGGAATAAAGCAGTTAATATAGAGAAGGAAATTGGTTGGTATACATCTGTGTGATGGACTGGAGATGGGGGCAGGAGGCCAAACAGGCAGTCTGCCACAGAGCTGGGATGAGACTGGGGAATTGTATTTGGAGGAGAGGAGGCATAGGTAAAGATCTGCAGTTAGCCTACCTGTTTCCCTGGCTGGATATCTTTAATCTTCTTAAAATTCTAAGGAATTCTGTTTTGTTTCTTCTGTTTTTTTTTTTTTTTTTTTTTTTTTTTAATGTTTTTTAGCTTGGTTTTGTTTTCTCATGGAGGGTCTCAGTATGTAGACCACATTGGCCTGGAACTCCTGATGCAGCTACCACTGGCTTCTTTTTGCTGGGATTGAAATTGTGTACCACCACCACCGCCATCACTACAGATTTTTACCTTCTTTCTTCTTTTAAGAATTTCAAGTCTAGGTCAGTTCTCTTATAACTTAATAGATATTATTATTTATTTGCGTGGTGTAGGCATACATTTTTTGCAACCTACTTTAGTAAGTGTTTAACCTCTCTCACCTACCATAGGTAGTGGAAGAGAAAAGTTATTAGGATATGGGGAAGTAGACCAGTTTAACAATTGTTCTTTGGGTGAGCTTGATCTTCTTTGGCAGCAACTCAGTCCCATAGGTAACACCAAATATGACTCAGCAGCTGTGGGCCAGTCCTGCGGCAGGCAGACACCACACAGGAACCAGCAGCTGTTGTAGTTCACTCCTGAAGAAACTGCTCCTGTTCAACTTCTCAGATACTACGTTAGAGCATGGCCATTCATTTAGTAGCTTCTATGTTACAGAAAATAAAGAATTCTTGCTTTCTCCTTTTCTTTCAGGCTTGGAGACGGATTATGATGCTGAAAATATATCTCCAGAAAATCATATTAATAATAGAAACTTTCTCAAACAGAGCATAAAGCAATTAAGGACAACTTTTGACCTGAAGGACTCTAGAACTGGTAATGGCCACACCTATGGTACATTCCATGGACTACTGGATTGTCAAAGAGATGCTGATCAAAAGATTACTAACAAGGAAGAAATGTCTGCTTTTACCAGCCAGACTCTTGCTCACAATATAGAAAAAGCATATGAATGTAAAGAGTGTGGGAAGTGCTTTGGTTGTAGGTCAACTCTTATTCAGCATCAGAGTATTCATACTGGAGAGAAGCCCTATGAATGTACGGAGTGTGGGAAGGCCTTCAGACTCCCACAACAGCTTACAAGACATCAGAAGTCTCACAGTGGTGAAAAACCTTTCAAATGTAATGAATGTGGAAAGGCTTTTCATCTTCCTGACCTGCTCAAGTACCATAAAACCATTCATACAGGTGAAAAACCATTTGAATGCAGGGAATGTGGGAAGTCCTTCAACCGGGTCTCCAACCTTGTTGCACATAAGATTATTCATGCTGATGTGAAACCATACAAATGTAATGATGTGGGAAAGCCTTTAAACGTCGCTCAAACCTTGTGCAACATGAGAAGATTCATTCTGATGAGAGACCCTTTCAGTGTAATGACTGTGGAAAGGCTTCATTGTTCTGGCACAGCTCACTAGGCACCAGAACATTCATACTGGAGAGAAGTCATTTGAATGCCATGAATGTGGGAAAGCCTTCAGACTCCCCCAACAGCTTACAAGACATCAGAAGTCTCACAGTGGTGAAAAACCTTTCAAATGTAATGAATGTGGAAAGGCTTTTCATCTTCCTGACCTACTCAAGTACCATAAAACCATTCATACAGGCACAAAACCATTTGAATGCAGGGAATGTGGGAAGTCCTTCAACCGGGTCTCCAACCTTGTTGAACATAGGCTTATTCATGCTGATGTGAAACCACACAAATGTAATGAGTGTGGGGAAAGCCTTTAAACGACACAAAAGCCTCATGCAACATCAGAAAATTCATTCTGGTGAGAGACCCTTTCAGTGCAAGGAATGTGGAAAGGGCCTTCATTGTTCTGACTCATCTCAAAGGCACCAGATCATCCATACTGGAGAGAAGTCATTTGAATGTAATGAATGTGGTAAGAAATTCAGAACTGCCACACCCTTGTTATGCACCAGACTATTCATACAGGTGAGAAACCTTTTGAATGTAATGTATGTGGGAAGGCTTTTAGGCTTCAGGTATACCTTTCTGAGCACCAAAAATTCACATGGAAGAAAAACCTTCAAGTGTAAGCTTTGTGGGTCAGCCTTCAGACGTAAGTACCAACTTAATGAACATTACACAATTCATACTGATGAAAAACCCTATCAGTGCAAGGAATGTGGGAAATGCTTTCGTCAGAGGTCCAATTTTACTGAACATCAAGTATTCACACTGGAAACAAACCCTTTGAGTGTAAAGAATGTGGGAAGTTCTTTAGACTTAATACACTTCTCATTCGTCATCAGAAATCTCACAGTGGTGAGAGACCTTATGAGTGTAAAGAATGTGGAAAGGCTTTCCATCTTCCAGTGAGCTTAATAACCATCAAATTGTTCATACAAGTACAAGACCCTTTGAATGCAAGGTATGTGGGAAGTCCTTCAAGCGTGAATCCACCTCATTCAACATAGTGTTATTCATGGTGGAGTGAAATCATACGAATGTAAAGAATGTGGGAAAGCTTTTATTCACCGCTCAAGCCTGTTCCACCATCGGAAAATTCATTCTGACGAGAAACCTTTTAAGTGTCAGGAATGTGGAAAGGCCTTCGTTGTTCTGGCGTACCTCACTCGGCACCAGAGCATTCATACTGGAGAGAAATCATTTGAATGTCAGCAGTGTGGTTTCAAGCTTCAGATTTAAGTCCCAACTCAACAAACATCAGAGAATTCATACTGATGTGAAACTCTTTCAGTGCATGGAAGGTAGAAATGACTTTGTTCCTGGAACAAACCTTAGCATTCATCGGGAATCAATACTGGTGAGAATCTCTTTCAATGTAATGAATATGGGGAAGCTTTTAAATATCATTACGAATTTCCTTGGACATTTTAGAATTTATATTGACAAGAATCCTTATGAATGTAAAGAATGTGGGAAGTACTTTACACATGGTTAGAGATGTTAAAGTACATCAAAGAATTAGCACTGTTGAAGAATTAACATTGTTAAGTATGTGGGAAAACCTTTAGTTGATTATGAAACTTGTTTTGACATTATAATATAATATTAATAAGAAGTTTTATGATGGAAGGAAAATGGAAAGGCCTACAGTAATTCTAGCTAGCTAGCTGTATATCAGATAATTTCTACTGATGAGAAACTCTATGAATATAAGTAAGGTAGCAGAATGTTTAGACTTAGTTCAGCCTTCATGCACAGTGGCAAATTCAACTGGTAGGAAACCCTATCCCTGTAAAGAATGTGCAAAGAGCTTTAATTGGAGCTCAGGACTTCTTCAGAATCAAAGAGCCATGCTGGTGTCAAATGTAATGAATACGAGGAATGTGAGAACATTTCTAGGATTAGTGTTGAAGCTCATCAGAGAGTCCATGTAGGTCTGAAACCCTGTGACTGTGAAGATCAGGAAAAGTCCTTATTGTAAATGGTGAGCTTACAAAACATAATCTCCAGGAGGCCTATACATGTAAGGAATGAAGACAAGCCGGTGTATGAAAATGTTATTGAGCACCAGAGAACTCATATTGGGAAGACTGTGACTTAAAAGAATGTGGGAATTTTAATCTGTCCTGGGATTTGGTCAACATCAAAATATACATGTCCTGTTGCTGCCAAAAAACCCTTTTGAATGAGAATGTGGGAAGTCGGTTGTTCAGAGAAGATATTCTGTTGAGATGTCTTTTATTATCAGAATACAAGGTAGTGATCATGTTCTTGATTTACTCTCATCTTGTTGTATAAACTTAATTCACTCATTTATTAGTCACCAAGGGCTGTCAACTAAGGGAGAGTAGTTATTGCAACTAGGTTTATCTAAGATGCTTTTTTTTTTCCACCATGGTTCCTGTGATATTAGAGTAGAATTTACGTTCTGCATAATTTGTTAATGGTCAGCACAGGACCAACCAAAGTCATGGCAACAGATTTATAATAGATAACAAAATCCTTGACAGTATTTGGTTAATCCCCATGTTCTATAATATAGTTTTCACATAGTTCTAGTTTCATGAGCATTAGTAGAACTGAAATGAAAGCCTAATTGCACTTTAGATAGTTTAGGAAAAGTCTCATGCTTTTACCCACTATTAAATTTTAAATAATTTTATTCTGGATACATGGAATGGACAGTCAGGAACATGAAAGTAATTGAATTGTGAGTCCATTTCTTAAATATTTGTGTGGTAAAGTTTTAAAACAGTCATTGATGAAAAAGTACTTTCTAAAGGGATAAAAACCATAAAAAGTTAAATAGTTAAAGCCCTGTTATTTAGGCCCTCTCCATACAAAAAGATAAAGTATACATTTGTGATAAGACAAGAAATTTCTTGGATCTTCCATCTCTTATTCTTGCTGAGAACATTTTAGCTTCAACTATAATTTGATTCCCTTGATGGAGAATCTTGTAGAATATCCAGTTCTACTGGAGGTCAAATTGCCTCTGATAATTTATTGTGGCTTCTCTTTAAAATTCTTACTTCAGCTATCTGCTTATCTTGGC
Organism: Mastomys natalensis; assembly: GCA_021653895.1. NCBI lineage: Eukaryota > Metazoa > Chordata > Mammalia > Rodentia > Muridae > Mastomys > Mastomys natalensis. The sequence goes on along the minus strand of JAJTUV010000764.1, from coordinate 93,874 downwards.
ATCTGTTAAACTGCCTGCTTGGGCAAAAGCTCCCGCTGCAGCTCCTGAGCAAGATAATAGAATGTGGTTTTGTTCTAAATGCTTGGGATTATACTTGGGTCCCAAATACCTGAATGTACTCAGAGCTGGCTGGAATAAAGACTTTGATTTGGCTCTAAACTCTGTCTGAGTGGGCATCTCTGGTGGGCAACCTGTAACACCTTAACAAAATAGCCAGATTGAAACTACTTATAAAAATACATACGTGAAATTTTATATCCATGTCGATAGCTCAGAATAGTCAACACATATCTGTATCCTCACATAGATTGAAAATTGTCAACAATTTACAAGATCGATCCTGTTTTTCCGTGTATATAGATTTGGGGATGTACCATTAATATATTTTAGAATTGAGTCTGGTAAAGTGTGTCTGAGTCCTAGTTAATTATAAAGCTGAATTAGGGGAATCAATTTGGAGGTAAGGGCTGGAGAGATTGCTTAGTGGTAAGAGCACTTCCAGAGGTTAAGAGGTCTTCCAGAGATCCTGAGTTTAGTTCCCAGCAACCACATGGTGGTTCACAACCATCTGTAATGGGATTTGATGCCCTCTTCTGATGTGTCTGAAGACAGCTACAGTGTACTCGCATACATAATAAATAAATCTTAATTTTTTAAAAAGTTGGTGGCAAGCCTAGCTATATACTGACTTTAAATCACTAAGGCAGTATAGAGGCCCCTATTTAAAAAAAAAAAAAAAGTTATAGACATGACATTTTATCTGTTATTACATCAGCCAAGATGGAATGTCATCTATACCATAGGATCAGAAGTGTTCTTAAGGAGAAAGTCAAATTTTATGGCATGCAGAAGTTTGTAATTTACCTCCAAACTTTCTGTTTTAACATGTATATATCCTGAGGAGACTCCGGTATAGATAGAAATTTGACCTTGCTCTGTCCTTTATTGAATTTTCAGTGTTGATTTAGCCTGGAGTTTTGTTAGCACAGTAGGGATGTTCTCAGTCACCCAGCTGCATTCACAGTCCCTTAGGTATTGTATTTTCTATCCAGAGGAAATTAGTTTCAGATGAAACATTTTGAGTGAGAACACATTGTAGATTTGTCTTGTTGTAACATGTCCAGAAAGGTGTCAACTATCACATATTGATGAAGTTAAGTTTCATTTGGATACGATGGGCTCTTGCTAGAGCTCTATTTAAGAATCTAGTTTGTTATGGATAAGTAATCTATGTGGAGAAGCTATTACTTCCAAGTATAAATATGTACAGTTTAATCTTGATTAAATACAAATAAAGATTGAAATCAACTTTAAATGGATAGCATAATAATGCGTGGTGTAACTTGAACACCATAATTCAAGTTGTGTGGTGTAACTGATGCTGTACTCAACATTAAACTCCCCTTCTTTCTTGGTTTATATCTTTTTCATCATGTGACCTGTAGTTGGCAAACTCAAAACGCACCATTGTGTGAAGAGAAACTGATTCCATGCTGTGGCAAGTATGGGTAGTGTTGTAGGGGACACTGATGGTTAATGCAGCAGCACAGAATGGATTTCCCCTTTTGTCCAACCCTGACCAAGGAGGCAATTTTCTCTTAAGAGTTCTTAGAAGAATTAAAGACAGCTGCTGCCGGGCAGTGGTGGTGACGCCTTTAATTCCCAGCGCTTGAGAGGCAGAGACAGGTTGGATTTCTGAGTTCGAAGCCAGCCTGTTCTACAGAGTGAGTTCCAGGACAGCCAGGGCTACACAGAGAAACCCTGTCTCCAAAAACCAAAAAAGAAAGAAAAAAGAGAGAAAGAGAAAGAAAACCATTTTTCAGATTGCTAACAAACATACCCAGTAGTGAGGGCAGAAATCAGTCCCCGGATTGGGCAACATCAAGTTCTACTAAACAGTTCAGCTACTCCTGACCAGACTGAACAAATACTGCAACCCTGAAAACCAAAGGGGAAAATTGCTCCCTATTGCCTGGCTTACTGAGACAGACTTGAAATACACCTCTCCTATCTGTGATGAAGCTTGAATCTCTGATCATAGACTTGTCCAAATCTGAGAAAAATAAATAAAGAAGGTCAAGACTAGTCACCCTATCTCCAAACCCAAGCACTTGCATGAGTCTGATTCCCCAGAGAAATTATGCATACAGTCTTGAACGTTGAAAGATGCATTCATTCTTCAGCTCCCTGTGTTAGAGGTGAGTCAACCCATCTTTGTTTGGAATGGACAGAGGGAGGTTACACAGGGCAAACTTATCTGGAACAGGATGCCCCAAGGATTTAAAAAAAATCCAACCTTCTTTGATGAGACTCAAGTGCTAACCTCTTGCCCTTTGATCCAGAGGTTTAAGGGACCATACTCTCACAAATGTAGATAACCTCTGCTATCCTCTAAAACTACCATAGATTTTAAAGGCCCCTGGGGAACTACTGCAAGTGTTAAAGAACTTGGGCTACAACATTGGTTCAGAAAGCCCTACTTTGTAATATCAGAGGCTATCTGATGAGGGAGGCAAAAAGGGCCCATCTTAAAATAGGATTACTCCCACCTTGCATATCACAACACCAAAGACCAAGAGACATGTTTGAGAGTTCCCAGGTTCTTCTGTGTATTTCTGACTCAGGATACCAGAGTTTATGAAAATGGCACAGTTTTATATACCGGAACAAATCATACACTGGTTACCTAATCTGGATAGAGACTAAACAAAAGGCATCTGAGGCTTTAGAAACAGCTAACATCAGCTCCAGCCCTAGCACTTCCAGATATCTCAAACCTTTGGATTTGTTTGTTCACATGGTTGAGGTGCTTCCTCTGAGGACCCCAGGTGCTGGCTGTCTTAATGCTGCCTGAGCAAGTTACGCCCTACTCACGGATCATCTGTGTCCAGTCTGAGAACCCAGCGGCATCAATCCTACGACCTTTCTGCCTGATGAGGACCTACAGGTTTTCATCCACGACTCTCTCAAGATGACATCCCCTGAAAGATTGTGCAGTACTCTGAGAGTGGGAGCAGCTTCCTAAAAATGAAAGTGCTATGTGGGACCTTGGATAGTTATTTTAGCTCAACTGAGTAGGGCCCAATGTTAAGGTCAGGTACCTCACCCTAGAGAGCAGAGGTCATTGAGGACCCAGACACTCAGATGGGGAAAAGGAAAGTCCACCACCATAGACAGTTGCTATACCCTTACTACCATGCATACACATGATCTGTATAGACAAAGAGGTTTCCTCATTCGTATTGGGAAAGGACATTAAAAGGAAACAAATTCTAGGTCCTCTTAGAAGCTGTTTGCCTTGCTCGTCAAAGTGCTATGCTCCACTTCCAGAAACACCACAAAGAGTTCTTGTATAGGAAACAGAGAAAACATGGGCACTCAAGCTCTGTGGCACAAGAAGGGACCTTTGAAATAGATTTACTGTCCAGAATAAACTCCCCCCTCTTGTTGGTCTCCAGACCTTTAGGTCCTAACAAAGTTCTCTGAGCCATAAAAAACCCCTGGCAGACTATCTCCTCTAAGAAATTACTTCACCCAACACACCTGGATCCAGAGTCCTGCCTGCCAGTTTCCAGGGAGCTTGAGGTATCCTCACCCCTCTCTTCCATTCTGGAAAATATTCTTCCACCCCTTAGTTAATTGTTTCCACCCAGTAATCAGACAGCATTGCTGGTTGTTTAGCCCTTGATTCCCATACAACATAGGTATAGGAGCTAATCAGACTGTCAGCCCATTGATGGAGAAGACTTACTGTGGCTGGAGAACCCAAATTAATATTAGAGGACTTATAAGGGGCTGAATCTTGTCTAGTATCTAAAACTTTAATCTAGGTGCTTCCTGCTGTTCTGATGCCTGCTGAACGTTCTGCCTTGTGGGTTAACTCATCTGGACAACAGCAATGTTACGGAATTCCTGAGACTGCTTTGTGGGCATGTACTAATGGTTTGACTAAATGTGCCTCTTCTGATGCTTTCAGTCTCAAAGACCTTTTATGAGTCCAGTGCACATTCTGCCTCGTGTATACCTATAAAATGGAAAAAGGTAAAGTACATTTCAATATGGAACCTGGACCAAAAACTAAAACATGGCCCTGGATTTGCCCTCACAAATTTGCCTTCAGCATTGCTTGCCCATTTGGCCTTTTACTTGCCAATCTCAAACACTGCAACTCCTGCTGAGCAAGAAAGCATCAAGCAAAAGCCAAACCAGCCATAGTACTGCGAGTTAAAGACTTAGCTTGCTGTCCTGTCGACCTGTGACTGAGACATTATTGTCGACTCATATAGACACCCATGGGCTCATGCTGTTACATCCAGATTTAATCTGGTATCACAAGGCTCACTCATGACTGCTCTCTTGTGTGTATAATTTCTTGCTAGACCAGAGAACCCTGGTTCCATTTTTTTTTTTTTTTACTTCAGAATTTTTTTATGATTATTTTTCAGGTACTTCTAAATATCCTGTTACCTTGCAGAAACATTTTCTTCAGATCATAATTAAAAATTTCCTGATTTTTAAAGATTTCAAATGTTAAGTTAAAAGCCTTAAGTTCGAATCTTTAAACATTAATGACCATAGTTTATTGAATGTATTTTGTGTGTATGTTTACGTTTATAGTGCCCTTGGCCTGACAAATGATGGGCCTCTAGCAAGGGAACTAGACACAGAAGGCTCTCAAGAGCTCTGTAGGCTTACAATTTTTGAAACCTACTTTAAATAAAGGTTCTTAAATTGCTTTAATCTCCCTTGTAGCCCACCACCCACTAGAGGTACTGGAAAGGAAAAGTTAATACAGAAAAGGAGGATAGCCGGGCGGTGGTGGCGCACGCCTTTAATCCCAGCACTTGGGAGGCAGAGGCAGGCGGATTTCTGAGTTCGAGGCCAGCCTGGTCTACAGAGTGAGTTCCAGGACAGCCAGGGCTATACAGAGAAACCCTGTCTCGAAAAACCAAAAAAAAAAAAAAAAAAAAAAAAAAAAAAAAAAAAAAAGAAAAGAAAAGGAGGATGTAGACCTGTTTAGAAATAGTTTCTTGGAGTAAACCCAATCTGCATTGTCAGGATATCAGCAGTTCAGTTCACACGAATCAGCAATGGTGGCTCAATCCACTTGCAAACACCATTCACGAATCAGCAATGGTAGGACTCCTAAACACCAGTCATCAGCAACAACAGGTCAATCCAGAAGAAACCACAAGGCTCTGTCAATCTGTCTGAATCCAGGGAAGTGGCAAGAAGCCTTGGGATCACCACAAGAAGTCTTTTGGTGCAGTTCTCTCTGTGAAGTCACAATAAATGATGACCAGCAAAGAATGGCAAGGCAATGCCATCCGGCACCATCCACTGTCCATTGTGCTATCTTTATATCCTTCCTAAACACATGATCTCTCAAGCATCCACTCTAGTAAAGTATCATATGCCCCTTTTCTCCAGAAAAAACCACGTGTGTGTTTTTAGCAAAACATCCTCTCATAAGACAGTTTCCAGAAAAACATCATGAGACACAGTTGAGTCTCCAAAGAAATCAGAAATTTCTACAGAGACCCCATCCTCTATCATAGACAAACGTTACACAGTATAAAGGCATTATTTCATTCAGTATATAGAAATTATTTTATACGGTATTCCAAGCTTCTGATACGTAATTAGTAGCAAATAGACATCAGCTTGGCATCTGAAACTATGGTCATCTGTGTCTTGAACATTCTCTGCTCTCAGGTATGTAAAGATCTGTGCTGAAATTAACTATAGGTGTGCACACCGATTCTCCCTAACTACTTGGCCTCAGAGCACAGTCCTGGGTGTTACACGGGGCCCTGGTGATTCCAGGGAAATATCATTGTGTCATACCTGTAACAAAACTTTGTCAAATGGCTCTTTTTACATTTCTTTTCTAGGACTCTCATTACAACTTAATAAAAATAACGGTTCTACTTTTAACAGAAACTGATTTTTAAAAATTTAATATTCATCATGTGACCTAAAGTCCTTAGTAGTCACAGGTCCAAATTATTATGGGACACCATCAAGTATTTAGTTGGCTATGATTTAGAAAATATTTATTTATTTATGTATTTATTATGTATCTGTCTGCATGTATGCCTGCATGCCAGAAGACGGCACCAGATCTCATTATAGATGGTTATGAGCCACCAGGTGGTTGGTGGGAATGGAACTCAGGACTGCTGGACCTCTAGAAGGGAGTAGCCAGTGCTTTTAACGTCTGAGCCATCTCTGCAGCCCCTAATTGGCAGTTTTTAAAACTAAAAAGGGGGTATTATATAGGCCCACCCAAAGCTATACAACTTTAAATCTTTAAAAGAAATTTCACTTTAAAGCAGCATGCTTCTTCTGCTGCCCCAAAGTATTTCTCTTTAAGGATACATAACATATAATGCATGCTAAATAAATAGAAAGAAGCCAATGTTCCTTTAACGTCAAGGCGAGGTTATGTTTGTTTCTTTCCAGAAAATAAAGTCCCAGAAGGCTACTTATCTGATGCTTTCCAACCAGGACATCCAGAGACCACTGGTATAAATGAAACATCTGAAGGTAGATGCACAAACCAACCACCGGGAGGAGACATCCGAAGAGGGAACATTTAGATTATGGTTAGGTGTGTGCAGTCTCTGCACATGAATGAAAGTGCTTACGATTCCAGAAGTTTGGATCTGACCCTCCAGGAGGTGAAGTGCAGGCAATTTTTGAGCCATTCAATATGAGTGTTAGGTAGCCGCCCTCTGGGTTCTCTGTAAGAGCAGTGCCCTTACTGTGATTTTGTTGAGCTATCTCTCCAGTACCACTTTTCTTTCTTCATCTCTCTCTTTTCCATCCATTCCATCCATCCATCCATCAAATCCATCATCCATCCTTCCTTTTCTATCTTCTATCTACTTTTTTTCTATTATCTATCTATCTAGTTTGCTTGCTTGCTTGCTCGCTTGTTTGTTTGTTTGGTTTTTAGACATGGTTTCTCTATGTAGCCTGGAACTCACTTGTGACCAGGCTGGCCGCAAACTCAGAAATCGCTGCCTCTGCCTTGAAGTGCTGGATTAAAGGCGTGCGCCACCACTGCCCAGCAATTGCACACTTTTTAAGACAAATCTCACCCTGTAGCTCAGGCTGACCTTGAACTCCTGGGACTCTTGCCTCAATCTTCCCCCAGTTCTGGGATGCTGGGATTGTAGGCACTTCCATACCCAGCTAAATTTGTGCTTCCCTCATTGAGTATAACTATTTACTTATGGAGAATATTTATATACCTTTGCATATGAACTCTCATGTGTCTTGCCCACTTTATAGGTTTCTTCATGGTTCCCTTTATTTTTACTTTAAATTTTTATTACTATTGTTGTTATTATTTAATTATTTGAGGGGTTGGAAGCAGAGACACTTAGCCCAGGCTGGCCTCAATTCCAGTGTCTTTCCTTCCTGAAGCTGAGTTACAGGGGTGTGCACCCCACAGTGGTGGAGAAGCAGTTTCTTTCCCTGTGTCCTCTTTATCCTGTCTCTGTCTTCAGTTTTTGTGTCTCTAACTTTTTTCTCTCTTCCTTCCCTGTCTGAATCTGTCTCTTTCGAAATAGGGACATGTAGTTTCACGGGTATTATGAAATAGAATTGTCACTGTCATTTTTTATTGAACCAATTTAAACTTTCTGTCTAGTTAAAATTAATGCGACTCGGCGTGGTTATTTTTTGGCTTTAATTATTGGGGTATTCCCTAATCATTTTTCTAGTGCGGCCTGGTTTTACCCACCTGTACCCTAATACTTGGTGTTTCTCCTGGGCATATTCACTATCCTCTCCCCTCAGGGGCGGTTTTTCCCTCCTCTCTTTTCTCTTCCTCCTCGTTCTTTTCCCCTCCTCCTCTTCCTGTTCCTCCTCCCTCCCTCCCCCCCCCCTTCCCTCCTCCCTCTCTGTGCTGAATTGTTTGTCTCTCTACAATTCCCACCTGGTTAACCTCAAACCCCTCTACCTCTAACCCTCCAATAACTTGCTCTACCATTTTTATTTCAGAAAGGTTTAAATCCGGAAAAATTTTGACAACTGTGGTGAACCTGAGCACTTCTCACAGGCAGCTAACCTCCAACAGAATTTAGCTTAAATTCATAGCAACAGAGAAAACCTAAACAGTCTTTTTTGTAATTAAATTCATTAAAATAGTTTTAGTGTGGGGTATTTGCCCCAGCTATGTCTGTGGCCACCGGGGCAGCCTTGTGGCTCAAGGCCGAAGAGGTCACAAGGTGGACGAAAAGACAGGACTCCCCACATTGTCCCAAAGGCAAATGCTTGCAACCCCCACTTAAACAAAAAAAAAAAACCTAAAATAAAATTAAAAAATATTCGAGACCAGCCCTACAATTATCCTAATTTGTTTGGACTTGGTCTTGGCTTCTGAGAAGAATATCGAGAACAAGCCGGGCGGTGGTGGGCCGCCTTTAATCCCACATTGGGAGGCAGAGACGTGATTTCTGAGTTCGAGGCCACCGGCTCAGAGGAGTTCCAGGTCAGCCGGGCAAACACAGAGAAACCCTGTCTCGAAAAACCAAAAAAAAAAAAAAAAAAAAAAAAAAAAGTATGTCTAGAACATATCAACGATTCAGAGGAAGGAATGCTGGGAAGGAATTCAAGGAGACACCAGGGGATTGCTAAGAGTACTGCCATGAAGAAAGAACTTCCGAATTATCAGAGCCAAGCACTACGGGACGTCCCAGAGCATCCCAGATGGCTCTGTGGCCAGGACACTGTGAGACGCTTAATCAGAGTGGCTACCCATGTCTTTCTCAGACAATTCCTCTGTCTACTCCCTTTCACCATTCTTCCTTCTCCCTCCCTCTCTCCTTCCCTTCCTCTTCTTGCTTCCTTCCTTTGTTTCTGATAAACCTGGGAATGCAACTGTTTTTCTAATGGTTCTCTAGCCGAGGATGCCTTTGAATTACTGATGCTATTGATCGCCTTCGCAAGCACTGGGGTTCACACATGCTTCGTCACAGGTCTGAATACCCTCAACTCACACTTGTTCCAGGAAGCCGGTCCTGGGTCCCCAGACTCACGACTGGAGGGAAGGAGGAGCACTGGCGGCGGTTTTGCTGTTCTCACTTTGTCTGGCCTCATAATCACGTGCTCCATCCGCCCTCATGACAAGGGGCGGCAAGAAAAGCCTCCTGACAGCTTTCCCCCAGCATTCCAATGTCCAAACTGACCGGTTCACAAGCCTTCCAGGACCGCGGAAGTGATGGAAGGAAAGTTGTCCTGTCTTCGGTTAGGGCACAGAACATGACCAGTTAAACTGTGAGGCCCACATGAAGCACCTGCTCTGCCTTTGTTCCCGCGCCGCAAAACAAAGCTGCGATGGCTCTAATGTCTGGGAGTGTGCGGTCTTCTCGGCCGGCAAGTAAGACATGGACACGCCTGGATTCTTCTCTGACAGCTCTTTTATTCCAGGCACAATCTTCATCCATTGAAGGAGCCCCCAAGCAGCAGAAATGCACTGCTTATATACCCTTCCAATAGGGTGGGCCAGGCAGCCTGTTCTCTCAGGATTGGTTAGGGCCAATACCTCATTAGCATAAGCCCATGATTAGTTAGGGCTCATGCCCTCATTAGCATAAGCCCTGTGAGCTCATGTCTCATTAGCATAAGCCCTGTGATTTGTTAGGGCTCATGCCTCATTAGCATAAGCCCTCTCGGGAGGGGCTTGAGGCTGATGCATATGCCAGTAGGCTTATACAGATGCTGCGCAGGCCATGTTGGAAACCAGCGCCTTCTCTTTGGCCGCCTACATGGGAGGAAAGGTTGGATGCCTACAATTCAGAGTCCTTTCCTTTAAGGATTGAAGCGAGGTGTGGTGGCTTTTGCTTCTAATTCTAGGATATGAGAGGCTGAGGCAGAGACTTGCCAGATATTTAAGGCAAGCCTGGGTTACAGGTAATGAGTTCCAGGCTAGTTGGGAAAAAAAAGCTAATAAAAACACAAGAAACCCTGAAGCTCAGGATTCTCAGAGAAGAGGGGCAGAAAGGATTGTAAGAGCCAGAAGAATGGATCCTCCAGAAAAACCCATCTTCCAGACACAACAGGACTGATGCTCCAAGAATTCTCAGAGTCCATGCAGCACACACAGGGCCTGCCACAGGGTTAAGTCAGAGTCTCAACACTGAGGGGGGAAAGTAAACATGGGCTCAGACCCCTAACAAGTGAACTGTCGTCATTGATTTGCACTGGCAATAGAACAATCACTTTTCTCCAATGCTGTCTCACTGGCCCCATGCCCAGAAGTAGCTGGCCACACAGAATGATCTTAATTGTATTCTTGTGATATTTTCATTTTAATTTGCATTGTTTGAATATTTTTCCTTATTGATCTTTTGCTTTTACACATCTGTATGCACACCAGTCCCCACACATACATGGAAAAATGCACACCACATACCATGAACAATGAAAAAAGAGAAGGGTTTGAGCAGAACTCAATATATTTGTAGTCACGGGCCATCTACGTCCCATGGGATTTAAAGAGAGTTTAGCATTGATGGGGAGGAAAGGCAGCTACCCCAGATCAGTAAATGCAGTAGACATACTTCTCTTCAGTAGTTTAAAATGTAAGATTCAGTCAGCTGTGGTGGCACACACATTTAATCCCAGCTCCCAGGGCACAGGCAGCAGGATCTCTGAGTTCGAGGCCAGCTGTCTACAGAGGAACACAAAGGACAGCCAAGGCCACAGAGAGAAGACTTGTCTAGAAAAGACTAAAACCCAAACCAAACAAAAAGAAACGAAACAACTACCAAAGCTGCATAAGAACATGAGGGAAGTATGGAAATCAGTGGTCAGTGTGGAGAGGGGCGGCTCCACTCAGTATAGATCTAGAAGAGGTGGGTGTGAAAAGTGACGATCCATCAGGAAGGGGAAGGGAATGGAGGGGTTTTCTCCACATGGCTACTGTCACCTTTACATGCAGGAGGGAAAGAATTGTTTGAAAGGAAACACCAGATCATCTTTGTGTGAGGATGAGGCTATGCACACACTGAGCGGGAGACAAAGGCAGGAAGAGCTGAGAACTCAGACTGGGGATGGGCCTGCAGAACCCCAGCAGGAATTCAAGTTATTGTAGCTAAGGAAACACTTACGGTGGACATTAATCTCTCTATTTCCCGTACCCAGCTAGCCAATTTCAATATGTAAGCTTTAGAGAAAAGGGGGGCATTTTATCAAGAGTTTTCCATGAGGGATAAGGGATAACACTAAGAAAAAACTTCGAACACAGGAAAATGGAGCAGACCAACCAAAATCGCACTGTGGAAGAAAGGAGGACTGGAATACATTGGCATGACAGAAAGCTCAGCATGTTTATAAATGATTTCAAAAGCGAGTGAAACAGAACAAAACAGAACAGATAGCTTTGCAGAAGCAGTCACCTGAGTCTGGCCGGGACTCCTTGCCTACAGCCCTCTATCTTAGTAATCTGTCCGTGGGATATCTTAAAATAGATGGAGTCTTTAATTTTTAAAAGTACAATACAAAATATATGAAGTAATTGATTACCCTCCCCAAAAAAAAAAATTAAAAAAAGGAAGCTTTAAACAGAAACTCTCCAGGTCATGAGCATTTTATTCTCCCAAGTGTGTGTACTAGAAACATTTTCCTTTCAAGGCCCCCCCCTTTGTCATTAAAGCTTAGTGTCTCCATTTTTTTTCTGACTTCCATCATAGTTGAGAGTAGCTATGCTCTGTTGCTTTTGAGAGGTGTTGTATCAGTTTTTGAGACGGAAACATTTGAATGTGTTTAGTGGATGTTGCTGTCATTCCCTATTGCTTTTAGCAGGACATCTCCCTCTTCGTGTTTAAAGGTGCTATTAGAGTATACTCTGAGTTTGTGTGTTTGTTTGTTTATTGCTTGAGACATTAGGAGTATCCTCTGAATTTTAGTTTATTTAGTCTTTCGAGACAGTAGGAGTGTACTCCGACTTTATTTTTGTTTGTTTAATTATTTAGTTTTTTTCAGACGCCTCCTCTGTCACTCTAGGGGGGCGATTAAAGGCATGTGCCACCACCCATCTGAGTGTATTTTCGTTTTAGACAGGGTTTCACTGTGTATCCTCGGTGGCCTCTTCTCACAGATGTGCACTCTCTGTGTCTCCCCATTGCTGGGATAAAAAGGCATGTGCACCATGTCCCAGTCATGTTTATTGCCACCGGTGACTTGCCCTCTTTATTATCACTGGCAATGGTCTTTGCCCCCAAATCTGCCTCCAATTTATAATCGACTTGAGTTTTCTTTGGATTATGCGAAGATGGTCACTTTGAATCTGCTTGAGTATTTACCTTTATCATATTTCTGTAGTTAACACATAGCTTTTCAAATCTAATGTGGCAAACCTGTACTTTAAGTTTAGACAATTTACAAACTTTTAATGCGATTAGTTTTATTAGTTTTATTGTCTAGCCTGTGTAACGGACACAGTTCATTGATACATAGCAGTGTGGTCCTCAGTCACATTTTCTATCTAGAGCAGGGATTTAGACTCCTCGTCCCTTTCTACAGGAGAGAAAAATCAGTTACGGCGCAAAACCGGAAGTACCTTGATCAAAGCGGGGAGTCGCCCCTTTAAGCGCGCACTCCCGTGGGAACTCCCACAAGCCACTGGCGCAGCGTTCCGATGGGCTGGCCCAAGTTGCATGCCGGGAGCTCGGGGAAGTGCGGGGCTTCTCCAGGGCTTTGCTGGTGACAACTGTGTTTTCCAGGACCACCGCTCCGGAGGTAGCGCTTAGGCTTGTGGTTTAGGTCTTCACGGAGTAAGGCCGGAGCCAGCGGGCTGGGAGTGGGTGTGTCCGGACGGTGGGGCGTGGGGTGGTGTGTGTGTGTGTGTGTGTGTGTGTGTGAGACAGAGAGAGCCCCCGTGTGTCTCTGTGTATCCACGCCTTGGCTCTCTGCATTATCTCTGTCTCTGTGCGTGTCGCTTTCTGCTCTAGTTTCTTCGGGGACACAGGGACTGGAGCAGAGGACCGGGCTTCACTAAGGGGAGGTCTTGTGTGCAGTCTGAAGGGAAGCTTTCCCTGAGGTTCAGACTTGACCTTGGGAGGAGCATTTGAGGCCAGGGTGTCTCCTAGGAGGGAGGGCACTTGTTGATTCCTGCCTTTGTCAGAGCTCTAACCATTGTGCGTGGTGAGGGAAGAGAAGGGAAGTGCCCACCGAGGATGCTCTCGGAGATAGTCTGGGACCTCATGCTTCCTCAGGCTCCCCTAGTCGGCCATTCAAAAGGAGGACTGGAGAAGGACGTGGATTCAAGAATGGGTTTGCTCTTCTGTTGGAGAATGAGGTTTTAGTTTTAGAATATAGAATTGTGATTGAAGGAGGGACGTGTAAATTGATACCTCCACCATCGGTCCCTTACATTGTCCCTTCCCTTTTCTTAGTGCTCTGTTTCCTTTCAATGACCCTTGACATCTTCTCTGTACAATATTCTTCCTTTTCTCAAGATGTTATACATCGGAACCTCCAGAACTTAGCTTTAGGGCTTTCAAACACCAATTTTGCTAAATTGATTCATCTTATGATGGTGTCACAAGTCAGATAACCTTTGATATTTACAGACTGTCTTTCAAAGCAAGGGAAGACTGTAGACGTTTCTGATCTGTGACCAGGGAGGATTGGGGAGTGGGAAAGTGATAGCACTGAATTTGGCATCTTTGCGGACTGGTATTCTCTGTGGTGTATGAAATGGGTAACGTTGTCCAGATCCAGGTGAGCAATGGTGGGGTTGAATGTGGGGTGTGGATTGTGGTAACGGGTTGGAGTTTTGGTTCTGTCCCCTTCTGGCTCTCTAGTCCTGTCCTGAATCTTAGGATGCCTGTGGTGAAGCCTGTTAGTGCAGTGCCGCCAGATACTAAGGGACTGGTGAGCTTTAGTTGTTGCTCTGTGAGGCCATTTGGGTTCTTACAGATTTTTGGCCTCTGGGACAGGGCCAGCGTGGATGGCTGCTATGGGTCTAAGGCTTGTTTCTATAATCATGTACAAAATTTTAATTCCTCTTTTAAGGAATGTCCTTCCTCTTAACGTTAATGACTCCATGATAATCCAAGACAGCATGAGTCCAGGAGATTGAGGTGTCGCTAATGTTCAGCTAAATGGTAAACACTGGGACTTTCAGGACAGCCCTTAAACTGTGAAAAAGAACTCTTAAAAACATGGGTTAAAAACAAATAATTACTCAAAAAATAGGATGTATTATGAATTATATGAGGGGCTTCATAAATTTAAAAAGAACCAAGGCAGTTACACCTTGAGCCAACTTTTGGGAAGACTCTAAGGAAGGAAATAAAGAGATTTAGGGAATGGTGATTACAGGAGATCCCACCCAACTAAGTTTTTTGTTTGTGTTTTACAAAGACAGACAGATTCCTGTGTTCAAGGTAAGCCTGGGATATAGCTAATTCAGGCCCAGGGATGGTAGAAATGGTAATATCAGGATGGGGTCCCATCCTGCTAGTTTATCTTCTTGCTTAACACAGGCACTAGATCTCTGAATTCTTTTGCAATGTTAAAAGGAAGTTGTCTCCAAAGAATTAAGGGGCTGGGGTCCTGGGATTCTTAGGTTAAGCAAAAGGGAACCTGGAGTAAGTGACTGGATTTATATGTAAAATAAAAGACTGGGCTTCTGATCTGCAAGAGATGAGCTATCCAGAGACATTTTCTTGGAGACTGCTGTTCAAGCAGAATATATATACAGAGGGAGCTCCAGTGCTGTCTGGAGATCCCCAGAGAGGAAGCAAGCAGAACAGAGATGTGCTGGATAGCTGTCTTGGGCAGAGCTTAGGCTGACAGCTTTGACCAGATCCACTAATTGACTTGGAGTCCTTTGGTTTTGCTGCTCCCAGACACCTCTTTCTCAGAACCCCTCTCCAACCTGAGGCTGGGCCTTGACAGTACCAAGTTTCATGATGTATCTCTTGAACTTCTGTTGGTGGCTGAAAATCTGTAGTCTTTGATCAAGTGTCTCCCCAGCTCTGTCCCTTGTGGGTCCCTGTCTCCCATTCTCCTCCCTGATGCTTCACAGCCAGCCTCTGCCACTCACACCCCAGGGACCAGCATGTCCCCATTCCTAGGAGAAAACAGCTTCAGAGTCTAGATGACGAAAAAATGGGTTTTGTCTTTTTATTTAAAGATTAATTAATTTTCTTCATAATTGTGTTTGGGGAGTTAGGTGTTTCATAAGCACAGGTGGTCTCAGAGGCCTGGGGTAGAGAATCCACTGGAGCTGGAGTTACAGGCACTGGGAGCTGTCAGGAGACCTGAACTGGTCCTCTGGAAAGGCTGCAGCAGCTCTCAGCCTCTGAGCCATCCCCCTGCCCCAGCTTTGTCTTTCTGTCTTTAGCTATTGCACTTGTTATTCTCCGTGTGCATCCATATTGTAGTAAATGGTTCACTGTGTGGGAGCCTCCTCTCCATGTGCTTTGTCCATTGCGTCTGTGGGCGGGGTCCATATCACAGCTATGGAGATGATGCTGGAATGAAAGGTGGGGGTGTAAATGTCTCTTGGAAGTGTATAAAATGTACAAATTTGTAAATTCATAGAACGCATAAGTGTGTGTGGTGCAGATTCTCAGTGCATGCAAGCATGGAACTGTGCAGTGCCAGATGCAGCAGTGCATGTCTGCAGTCCCGGCCCTGCTATGACAAGACAGGGGTGGAGTCAAGAGAATCCCTGGCAGGGGGCTAGCCTGGTGTATGCAGAGACTGGCAGGAAGAAGGATAAAGATAGAAGGAAAATGTGTTTGTAAATTTTCTGGGGATATAAAAATGTAAAATTTCATAAGGTGATCACATGTGTCCTTGAGAGGAGAAGGAGGAAGGAGCATAGGTGTTAGGGCCAGCTGGAATCCAGGAGACTGTCTCAAAACAGATGAACGGTCCCGCAGTGTTTGAACCAAGGCTTAGACCTGTTGGCTAGAGCACTGGATCCCCACTGATGGCTGCTCCCTGGGGCAGCGTCTTAGGGAGGTCTGGGGTTGTGTGTGCGCTCAGAGCTTGTGGTAGAGGGTCAGTGCTGCTGAGTGTAGTACAGAGCACAAGATAGCCTCACCAGCCCAAGACAGAACCATTTGTGAGAAACCCAGTTCAGGTCAAAAGACCTAGGACACCCAGACAAATCAGTATATTTTTAAATATATTCCATAATATGGAAAGAGGGAAAAATACTCACTTCCTTTGCGGATGTTTTATAGTACTTATCTTCATAAAGGATCTTGGGTTAATTGATAACATAAGTGTATCAAGCTGAGTGAAGGACTCAGAAAGTCCATGGTCACAGTCCATTTACTGACAGTGGGGACAGAAGGCTGGACCCTGCCTGAGCTTGCAGCGCAGCCCCTCCAGCCTTGCTGTGCGTCAGCCCTGAGTTTACAAAGGAGGTGCCATCTGGATGCTGTAAGCCCTGTGAGCCTTGATAGGTGGGGTTCCAGTAGGAAGGTCTGCTCACAGTAGGAGGAGCAGCCCAGGTGCAGGGCTAGCTGGATGTCAGGGTGGAAGATGGGTCCCTTCTGCTAGCATCTTCTGGAGGAAGTTCAAGGCAGACATGTTTAGCTCTGCACTCCCACACTGAGCCCTTTGCAATGGGTTGTGTGGGGTTAGGAGAGGATGGTCTTTGTGTAGACTCCTGTGTGCTTCTGATTTGTGTGTGGAGGCTGTGAGCGTTGGGAGGGGAGAGAGTGAGTGGGGATGCTGGAGAAATAAATGTAGTTGTTGAAATGACAGTGACAAAGTCAGTCTGGGAACATGAAGTCACAATCCAATGAAAGGCTTTCTTTTTGTCCCCAGGGGAGGAAGCCTGAAGGAGAATGGCCGGCTCCAATTCTCAACACACGGTCTGTGTAAGTTGTGTGTCTCTCCTTGACATAGGGGGACTTTCATGTAGGTGACTCCTTCTTGTCTTTCCCTCTTGAAGCTTCCAGTCATCCAGAATCCCCTCATCCCAGTCTGCCCCTTTACAGTGAGGGTTGGCAGGTCTGAGCACTTCCTGTCTGTGCCTCTTCCCAGCTGGTTCTGGGGTTGTCTTTGATGCATTCCTGCACATGTGCTCTCTGCTGGTCTGTGGTGAGGGAAGACTGTCGCTGCAGCTGAGGGTCAGTCTCACAGGGAAACAGGGCTTTGGGTCTTCAGAGCTTTGAGGTGATGGTCTCATTGACTGCACTGGGAAACCTGATGACATCTGTGGTGCTGTCAGGCTGATGACCCATGGTGTGAGAGTGAGATGTCCCTGTGCTGTGTGTGAAGAGGTGACCTGCTTGAGGAAGCTTTAGGGGAGAGTTCAGTAATCAGAGGGAAAGGTCATCCAGGCTGTGATAGGGAGGTGATTGCAGTCTCCAGAGTCAGAGAAGACCCGAGACACATTGACTTAATGATGTCATGTGATATATGATAAACTCAAGGACTCACAGCATTCCTTGAGTATTTTACCCTGACCCAGTGACATGTCTCCTTGGTGGGGGATAACCTGAAGGATGTGGATGCAGTGGAGAGGCACAGTTATTGGAGATGTAGGTGGGCACAGCCATCGTTTATGGGGACCTCGTGCAGTCAGGTGCCTTGAGCATTTCCTTATGGCTCCCTTCCCACCTTGAGTCCTTTCCCTTCTGGTTTTCCATCTTGAAAGCTTCCACAATTTCACTCTCCTTGTGTTTGCTCTTTCAGGGGCCAGTGACATTTAGGGATGTGGCTGTCGACTTCTCTTCAGGAGGAGTGGCCTGCCTGGATGCTACTCAGAAGATCTTATACAGGGACATGATGTTGGAGACCTACAGCAACCTTGTCACAGTGGGTAAGGGCTGTGTGTCATGAATGGGGGATGTGTCCGTACACTGTGTGCTTTCCTCACTTGAATTAACGGACAGTACCATTTTCTAGTGGTAGCTGAAGCTGGATGGTGACCAGTTCCTGTCATTGCTTCCCTGAGAATGCTGAGGCAGGAAGATTGCTCTGAGTGCAGCATCACCCTCAGATACATCCTGAGTTCCAGGCCAGCTAGTCTACAGGGCGAGGCCTTGTTTCAAAGAAAACAAAACAAGCACAAAACAAAGTAAATAGATAATCCATAAAGAATCTGGGCAGAGAGATAGCTGGTGTAAGAGAATCTATTCGTCAGCGGCGGGTGCCACCCTTTAATCCCAGCATTAGCAGAGGCAGGCGGATTTCTGAGTTCGAGCAGCTGGTCACCGACAGTTCAGGAAGCCCGATACACAGAGAAACCCTGTCCGAAAACCAAAAAAAAAAAAGAGAATCTATTCATGTAGAGGAACCAGGTTCAATTCCCAGAACCACAGAGGACTCACAACCAGGTGTAAGTCCAGGACTCTGATGTCCTCTGGCCTCCATGGGCACCAGGCATGCCTGTGGTACTCAGTCATACATGCAGACAGATCCTCACATGCCTGTGGTACTCAGTCATACATGCAGACAGATCCTCACATACACATGGAATAAACGCTAATCAAGAAAATGTTAAAAGAGGGAGCTGAGTCCCTCCTTTTTCCCAAAGGAAGGATGTGGGGTTTGTTGGGCTGAGAATAGGACTTCATGAAGCTCGTGCTTGCCCACCCCTGTTTGTCCTCTCCGTGAGCTCTGGGTTCAGGGAGAGACCCTGTCTCAAAATCTTCACCTCTAGACCAGCAACAAGACATGTAACAGTGGTCTCTGGCCTGTAAACACATGTATGCATGCATGCATATCTCACGTCAACACACACATATCCTGTACATGCAGAACTACATCAATCAGTAGAGTTGAGTCAAAGCAGAAGTGGACACACTCTGTTTCCTTCAGTGAAGCCTTCCTTTCCCTGCTTTGTAGTGGATGTGTGAAGTTTGTCTTTTCAATGAGCCAATCTGTAAGAGTGGGGTGTAAATGTTAACAAAGGCAACATTAAAAACAACAATGATAACAGTTCCCATGGCTGGGATAGAACTTGTCCCCACATGCTCAAGGCCCTCGTTCTGTCCCTAGCATCACGAAGCAAATACATAGAAAGTTAAAAAACAATGATTTTGTATTAGTGTAGTCAGAGAATCGTGAAAGTATTTGATTATAGTATTTAACAATCCTATCACTTAGATAATATGAACTCAATCTAAGCTTTTATCTTTTGTTATTACTAAAGCTTTTCTCTGGTGCCAGGTCTTCATAGCAAGTCCAAAGCTGCAGGCTGGCTTTGAACTTGCTATGAAAGAAATCTAGCCTGTACTTGTTATCTGCCTGTTTCACTCTTCAAGAGTTGTGACTCTATGTGTGTGCCTCCATTCCCAGTTATTACATGTGAAAACTGAGCATAGAACTTACCGGACTTGCCAAAATAAATGGCATTATTAGTGAGCTGGAGGATGTCTGTACACTAGACAGTGTAGCCTATGGGTTCATGTTCTCACTACTCAGTTAATTATGGTCTCCTCTTAAGTGACAAGTCCCTATCTGCATTTAAAGGAGATTAAAACCCTAGTTTGAAACAGCTGGTTTCTTACTCAGGTTGTTTCTTCCCTTCTTCTCTGAAGTCTTTCCGAAGCATTATTTTTGGCTTTTAGAATTTTTTATTTGTTTTTTGGAGACAAGGGTCTTGCCTTGCAGCCCAGAGGGCCTGGCTCATTCCCCACCTGCTGGACCCACAGTCATGATCCACTGTGCCAACCTGTATAGACCTGATAATAAATGAGTCTATATTTTTAAAATCTACACAGGCAGAGCATGGTGGCACACACCTTCAGTCCCTGCATTTGGGAGGCAGAGTAGGCAGATCAACTAAATTCAAGGCTAGCTGGGTCTACTTACCGTGTTCTAGAACATCCTGGGATTGTTAGATTGAGTCTCAATAAACAAACAAATAAGTGTATACAGAATGAGCCACTTCTTTCTTTCTTTTAAGTGGGAAGTTGCATTTCCAAGCCAGATCTGATCACCTTACTAGAGCAGGAGAAAGAGCCCTGGATGGCTGTGAAGGAAGAACCAGACAGGCTGAGCCCAGGTGAGTAAGAGTGAGGTGAGCCTGCAGCCCTGCCAGGCACTGCCTGTGGTCAGAAGGCTCCACAGAGCTGACACTGGATGTGGCAAACTTCCTTCAAAGCCCCAGGGCCTGTGGGAAACAAGCCTGAGCCCTGGGAAGGAAGTCAAGGTCAGAGCAGAAGTGTCAGAGGGGCTTCTGTTTCATGAGTCACTTTAAGTTCTTCTTTTCTTCCTCCACTGGAGCAGGTGCCCTCTCTGTAACCTTTACAGGTATCTCATTATTGGTTGTGTGTGCACACATCGTGTGCAGGTATCCACAGAGGCCATAGAGAGGTCAGCTCCCTGGGCTGGAGTTATAGATGTCTCAGCCAATTGAGTTTGTTGGGAATTCTCTGTTGAGATCTATATCCTATTTTCTAATTGAGTTTTTCTTGTAGCTATGTAGATTTTTTTAGTTCTGTGTATATTTTATATATTAGGTCTATGTTGGATATGTAGTTGTTAAAATTTTTTTCCTTCTGTAGACTGCGCTTTGTCCAAATGACAGTGTCCTATGCTGTGCAAGAGCTCTTCAGTTTCACAATGCCCCAATTATTAATTCTGCCTGTGTCTATGATTCCTTGTTCAGAGCATGTTTCCCTTTATCGTTGAGTTCTAGTCTATTCCCCACTTTCTCTTCTATCAGGTTCAGTGTATCTGGTTTCACGTTGAGATCTTTGATCCATTTGGAGTAAAGTTTGTACAGGGTGATAAAGCATGGATCTATTTGCATTCTTGTACGTGCAGCTGTGCTTTTTGACTGGCCCCATTTGTTGAAGATGCTGTCTTTTTTCCATGTGTATTTCTGGCTTCTTTATCAACTGTCAGGTGTCCATAGGTATGTGGATTTATGTTTCACTTCATTTCCCTTGATCAATGTGTTTCTGTACCAATACCATGTTGTTTTTATTACTGTAGCTCTGCAGTACAACTCTTGGAGATGGTAATACCTCCTGTAGTTCTCTTATCATTCAGAATTATTTTTAGCTATCTTGTGATTTTTAGATTTAAGTTGGCTTTTCATTGCATGTGAAGAGTTGTACTGGAGTTTTAATGGAGATAGCACTGAATCTGAGATTGCTCTTGGTAGGATGGCCAAGTTGACTATTAATTCTCATGACCCATGAGCATGGAAGATATTTCTGTCTTCTGATATCTTCAATTTTTTTTCAATGTGTTACCATTTTTATCATACAAGTCTTTGACTTGCTCGGTTAGAATTACCCCATGATATTGTATATTACTTGAGGCTCTTGTGAAAGTGTTGTTTCTGTGATTTTTCCCTTTCTCAGTCCATTTATCATTTGTACATAGGATGGTTGCCAATTGTTGTGAGTTCATTTGTATCCAGCTTCTTTGCTGAATGTGTTTATCAGCTGTAGGAGTTCCCCATGGGAATCTTCAGGGTCACTTATGTATGCTGTCACATCATCTGCAAACCAAGATACTTTGACCTTTCCAATTTGCATTCCTTTGATCTTCTTCAGTTGTTTATTGTTCTAGGTAAAACTTGAAGTACTTTCCTGAGTAGGTTTGGAGAGTTTGGACAGCCTTGTCTTTTTCTGGATTTTAGTGTAATTGCTTTGAGTTCTCTCCATTTAAATTGATGCTGTCTTTGGGCTTGCTATATACTGCCTTTATTATGTTGCAGTGTGTCTGTCCCTTGTATCCCTATCTCTCCAGGACTCTTACCTGAAGGAGTGTTGAATGTTGTCAGAAAATCTTTTCTGGATCTAATGACATGATCTTGTTACTTTAGTCTTTCATTTTGTTGATGTGGTGAATTACATTTATTGATTTATGTATGTGCAACCATCCCTGGAACTCTGGGATAAAGCCTACTTGATCATAATAATTTGAGGAGTATTGGCATGAATTGTTCTTTGAACGTCTAGATGAATCTTGAGCTAAAGCCATCTGGCCCTTGACTTTTTTGTTTGTTTGTTTGGGAGACTTTTAATTACTGATTCTGTTTCACTAGGGTTTATCTGATGTGTCTAAGTTACTTATCTAGTCTTTAACTTTGTTAAGTGGTATGTATTGGAAACATCACTCATTTCCTTAGATTTTCCAATTTGGTGGAATTTAGGCTTTTTTTTTTTTTTTGTTTTTCGAGACAGGGTTTCTCTGTAAAACCTTGGCTGTCCTGGAACTCACTCTGTAGACCAGGCTGGCCTCGAACTCAGAAATCCCCCTGTCTCTGCCCCCAAGTGCTGGGATTAAAGGTGTGCACACTACCGCCCTGCGGAATTTAGGCTTTTATTGCATGTCCTAATGAACCACTGGATTTCCTATGTGTCTGTTGTTATGTGTAGTGACAACTTTTGAGAATTCTGAATTTCTTGTTTCCTTTAACAACCCAGAAATATTCTAAGAACGTGCTTTTATTTTAATCCCAGTTGTGGGAAAGTGGGGCTGCTTTGCAGTCTCTGCAGCAGCTGATAACGATTCGCCCTGTGCTCAAGCAGAAGCATGGTTTTGCCAGCTGCAGATACTTTCTTCAATTTGCACGAAGGTTGGAATTCTAAGGACTTTTTAGAGGAAGCATCAATGCTAGGGCCTCAAGAGGTGTGGTTGGTCCTTTAGGGAGGTTGGTTTCTTGTTGCTGTTATCCATGATCAAAATAAAAACAAAGAAAATAAACTAGATTCAGGGATTTTCGTCTCTCCCCTATATCCTTTTTTCTCTCCTATCAAGTGTTAGGGGGTGAAGCAGTGCAGTGGGATAGGATGCTGGGGTGGGGGTGAATAAAGGGCAGGGTAAAAGAAGAACCCACAAAATAGCAAAGACCAGCTACAGTTATGTCATCCTTTCATCTCTAATTTTGTTAATTTTAATCTCCTTTTTCTACCTTTAGATAATTTGTCTAAGGGTCTGTCAGTCTTTCTGATCTCTCAAAGAGTCAACTCTTTGTTTCATTGTACTTTGTATCTTTTTTCTTCGTTTCTATTTTATTGATTTCAGCCCTGAGTTTAATTACTTCTTATGCTCCATTCCTTTTGTAATTTCATCCATTTGTTCTAGAGCTTTTTGTTCCGTGTTGGTAGTGTGAGATCTCTCTCTCTCTCTTTTTTTTTTTTAACTGAAGGTACATAGTGCTACGAACTTGATTCTTAGACCCGTCTTCATCATGTCCCGTAAGTTTGGAGGTGTTGTGTCTTCATTTTCATTCAATTCTAGGAAGTCTTTAGTTTCTCTCTTAATCTCTGTCCTGATTCAATTTTCTTATTTTGTTGTTGTTGTCTTTTTAAAAATCTTTTATTACATTTACTTATTTTTTCACTTTGCATCCTAGTATCAGCCCCTTCTCCTCCCAGTACCCCCTCACACAGATCCTCCCACCCTTCTCCTTTGACAAGGGGGAGCCCCCTCTAGGTATCATCCCATTCTCTCCCACTGAGGCCGGACAAGGCAGCCCAGTTAGAGGAATGGGATCCACAGGCAGGCAACAGATTCAAGGACATCCCCCACTCCTGTTGTTGGGACCCTCATGAGCTCAAGCTGCCCATCTGTTACTTATGTCCAGGGGCCTAGGTCCAGCCTGTACTCACTCTGTGGTTGGTGGTTCAATCTCTGAGTCCTCAAGGGTCCAGGCTAGTAGACTCTGTTGGTCTTCCAGTGAATCCCTGTCCTCTTCCGGTTCCTCAGTGTACCCCACCCCATCCCTACTCTTGCACAAGATTCCTCAAATTGCATCTAATGTTTGGTTGTGCATCTCTGCATCTCTTTCCATTGGCTGCTGGGTGGAGCCTCTCAGAAGACAGTTATGCAAGGCTCCTGTTTGCAAGCATAACAGAGTATCATTAATAGTGTCGGGGTTTGGTTCTTGCCCATATGATGGGTCTCAGTTTGGGGCAGTCTTTGGTTGGCCACTCCCACCATCCCTGCACCCCACATCTTGTAGGTAGGACACAAACCTTTGGGTCAAAAGGTATATGGATGGGTTGCTGTCCTTATCTCTTCACTGAGATCCTGCCTGACTACAGGAAGTGGCCACTTTGGTATCCTTATCCTCCATTGCTAGGAGTCTTAGGTAAAGTTGCTCCCATAGACTCCTGGGACCTCTCCCTATCCCAGGTCTCGGGACAAGTCCCTCCACTACCACCACCAATTTCTATTCTCTCTCCCTGCTCTCCCTACATCTGACCTCCTCCCCTCCCCACCCTCTCTCCCATACAGTTCCCTCCCTTCATCCGCCTCCAGTATCTATTTTATGTCTCCTTCTGAGAAAGATTCAAAAATCCTCCCTTAGGCCCTCTTTGTTATTTGGCTTCTTTGGGTTGATTATGGCATGGTTATCTTGTACTTTATGGATAATATTCTCTTATAAATGAGTTTGTACCACACATGTCCTTTTGTGTGTGGATTATCCCACTCAGGATGATATTTTCTGGTTCCATCCATTTCCCTGCAAAATTTATGATGCCCTTGTCTTTAATAGCTGAGTAGTATTCCATCGTGTAAATGAACCACATTTGCTTTATTCATTCTTCAGTTGAGGGACATCTGGGTTGTTTCCAGTTTCTGGCCATTAGGAATAAAGCTGCTGTGAACATAGTTGGGCAAGTGTTCTTGTGGTGATATGGTGCATCTTTTGGGTACATGCCCAGGAGTGGTATAGCTGGGTCTTGAGGCACAACTTTTTCCAATTTTTCAAGAAACTGACAAATTGATTCCCAGAGTGGCTGTACAAGTTTACACTCCCTCCAACAGCGGAGCAGTGTTCCCCTTGCTCCACAACTTTGCCAGCTTATGCTGTCTCTTGAGTTTTTGATCTTAGCCATTCTGATGGGTGGAAAGTGAACTTCAGAGTTGTTTTGATTTGCATTTCTCTGATGACTTAAGGATGTTGAACATTTTTTTTATGTGCTTCTCTGCCATTTGAGAATCCTCTGTTGAAAATTCTCTGTTTAGTTCTGTATCCCATTTTTTAATTGGGTTATTTGGTTTGTTGGTACCTAACTTCTTGAGTTCTTTATATATTTTGGATATTAGCCCTCTGTCAGATGTAGTATTGGTGAAGATCTTTTCCTTATCTGTAGGGTGTCTGTTTTTCTATTGATGGTGTCCTTTGACTTTCAGAAGCTTTTCATGAGGTCCCATTTATTAATTTTTGATCTTTGGGCCTGTGTCATTGATGTTCTCTTCAGGAAGTTGTCTCCTGTACCAACATTTTGAAGGCTGTTCCCCACTCTCTGTTCTATTAGATTTAGTGTATCTGGTTTTATGTTGAGGTCTTTGATCCGTTTTGACTTGAGTTTTATGCAGGGTGATAGATATGGGTCTATTTTCATTCTTCTATATGCAGACATCCAGTCAGACCAGCACCATTGGCTGACGATGCTCTCCCGTTTTCCATTGTATGGTATTTGGCTTCTATGTCAAAAATCAAGTGTCTATAGGTGTGTGAGTTTATTTCTGGGTCTTTAATTTGATTCCATTGATCAGCCTGTCTGTTCCTATATCAATACCATGCAGTTTTTATGACTATTGGTAATAGAAAGTTTTGCTGGGAATAGCATCTGTGGTCTCTCAGTCTAGATAAAGTATCTGTCCGTTCCCTTCTGACTTTTCAAGCTTCCAAGAGGAAGCCATGTATTATTACAATAGGTTGCCTTTATTCTTGGTCTGTGTCCTTTGCAGCTTTCCATAGTCTTTCTCTGTCCTGTGTGTTCACTGTTTTGGTTGTTATGTGCTTGTTCAGTCTACTGGTGTCCGGCATGGTTCTTGTACCTTAATAGACATGTTATTTTCTAGGGGAATTTTCTGTGATTTTGCTGACAATATTTCCTTTGTCCTTTGAGTTTCTTCTCCTTCCTCTAGTCTTACCCCTAGAGTTGTCTTCATGTGTACCTGATCTCCTGGATGACTTGGGCAGGGCTTCTTTTTTTTTTTTTTAGATTTGCATGAAGTCTTCATTTCTTCTATTGTGTCTACTATGTCCCAGAGTCTCTCTTTTTTCTTTTTTTTAAAGATTTACTTTATGTATATGAGTACACTGTAGCAGTCTTCAGACACACCAGAAGAGGGCATCGGATCCCATTACAGATGGTTGTGAGCCACCATATGGTTGCTGGGAATTGAACTCAGGGCCTCTGGAAGAGCAGTCAGTGCCCTTAACTGCTGAGCCATCTCTCTAGCCCCTCTCTTGTATTGTGTTGGTGAGGCTTACCTCTGAGGTTCCTGTTTGAGTTCCTAAGTTTTTCAATTAAAGATGCATGTCAGTTTTGGTTTTCTTTATTGATTCTAATTATGCTTTCAGGTCTTGAACTGTTTCACTCATTTCCTTCCACTGTCGCGTCCGCCTCGACCAGCAAGAAAGACAGGACATGGTTGGATCCTTCTCAGTCAGCTTTATTACAGGAACGATTCTTTACTTATGGACGGGGACCCCAAGCAGCAGAAGTGACCTGCTTATATATCCGCCTAAGGTGACTAGGCGATACGTGTTCTCTCAGGATAGGTTAAGCTGCCAATGCCTCATTAGCATAAGCCCTCTCGGGAGGGGCTCGAGGCCAACGCATGTCAACGGGCTTGTTTACTCAGAAAGCTGAGCTGGCCATGCCGGAAACCGGCGCCATCTTAAATCGGCTCCTACATCTCCCCCTTATTTATTTTATAAATTTGAAGTAGATTACCTCTGGACCCTTCTGACCTGTCATAACCCAGGCCTCCCACACCTAAGCATGCTTGAACTCATTCACCAGGTAGTTGGCAAGAGGCGTTGGAAGGCACTCCTTGAAAAGCCACTACTGTGGCGGTAAGTCAGCGGTGGAAAGCAGAGATCTGAGCCCTTGTGCAAATGTTGAAGGCATTGTAATGGAATATTAAGTTTTTCCCCATACCCGCCTTCGTGCCTTTTTTCAGGGGGAGGTATATTTGGCACAAAACCTCTATGCTCTCGGACATGCTTTCAGAGAATCTATCTCAGGATTGAGAACATCTCTAGTCGAGGCGCTCCTCGTACTCCCTGCTTCAGAAAACTTGAGGTGATGCCGTAGGAGCCTCATGAATGCACACCATTGGTAATGGTCAATATGGTCAGGATCTAGGGATAATGCCTGGACGGTCAATATCGGGTCCAGAAGGCTCCCCACTATGTCTCCCTAAGGGAGGCCAGCCAAATACCTGGGGGAGCACCTTCCTCCATGGCAGCCAGTGCCTGGTAAACCACAGCCCTATGTCTTGCATGGTCATGGCGCAAGCGACACAGGAACCAAAGGCAAAAACCACATCCTAGGAGAACAGCGGCCCCCCAGACAAATACTCCCGCCCATTCTTTAAAGAAGTTGAGGGCATCCTTGACCCAAGTAATGAGCCCCTCCAGAGAAACGGGATCTAGGCGGGTGCCATTCAGGGTGGCGATCTGCAACAGGAGCTTCCTGGAAAGGTCTTCACTTTCCTTCGAGCAGTTTCCTTTTAGATACTCAGACAGGAGGCGGCTCTGATTGAGAGACTGAGAGGAGTTATTTACCAATGGAGTAATACACAATCCCCTGTAAGAGGAGATGCAAGAGAGTTGGACAAGTTTATATAAGTCCTCGACACTCTCTTGAACCAGGTCCACTCGCTGATTTACAAGGAGAATCCCTGAGGAGAGATGGGCGTTAAACTCCTCTTGGGTAGTTAGTGCAGTAG
Organism: Mastomys natalensis; assembly: GCA_021653895.1. Lineage (NCBI taxonomy): Eukaryota > Metazoa > Chordata > Mammalia > Rodentia > Muridae > Mastomys > Mastomys natalensis. The sequence continues at coordinate 66,220 of JAJTUV010000764.1, read as the reverse complement.
TTGCCTGTTCTACAATACTATGACTGTTGCAGCATTTCTGAACCTGGTGGTCATAGCTATGGCTGCCGTGGTTGCCACGGCTGCAGAGACTACAACAGCGGCACTATGGCTGCGTAATGCGAACTCTTTTAGCCTAAAAGGTTGGAGAGAAAGGTCCAGGATCAGCTTCACGGTATGGACAAAGTGGGAAGTCTGACTAAAGGCAGTATCATGCGGCGGGCGCACGCTTTATCCTAGCACTTGGAGGCAGAGGCAGGCGGATTCTGATTCGAGCCAGCTGTCTACAGAGTGAGTTCCAGGACAGCCAGGAGGGCTACACAGAGAAACGCTGTCTTGAAAAACCAACAAAAAAAAAAAAAAAAAAAAAAAAAAAAAAGGGCAGTATCATACGCCCATCAGCAATCATTACCGCCCATCCAGCATTTGGCCAGGTAATAAGTGGTACTGGAAGAGTTGCAGGATAATTGATTATAAGTTATATTATTAGCAAGCAGGAAGAAAAACGGTGGCCGGACACACACCGGAGCAGGTTTAGTGGAATGGTGTGAGACATTGGCTAGGAATTATTGAACCTAATAGATTGCAAGCTATTATTGACTCTAATGGCAGAGATGTTCCACAATTCTAACTTTCACCCTTTAGCCGTGCAAACGGAGTGAGAGAGGTGAAAGCCCCTGCCTCGTTAGAGAGCAGCCACTGATACCAGGGCCAAGCCTTATTATGGCCAGCAGAACTATTAGTACCATTGTAAATAGATCTGCGTAATGGAGGAGAAAATTCAAAACCCTTGATGATTTCCTTAGAATAATGAAGTTGGCTTTGGCAGGGAGTAAAATCGGGTGGAAATTCCTCATAAGGAGGGCACGACAGGAGCACTCTGCGTTTAGTAGAGTACCTACTGCTCCCATAAGGCAAAGGTATGGTGGCATTGTGGATCATGAATAGTGTGGTGATGTTTGGGAGTCATCAGCCTGTTCCCGAGGCGTTCCCTGAACCTTGTAACGTCCTGAACTCACCTGACCAAGCATAGTTTTCAGGACCCCTGCGTCAACCATACTATTTGCAAGGGGATCCGACCAAGCGGACACGTTGGCTCTAACAAGCTTAAAACAAGGAGCAGAGTTTTGATTTAGGGTAAAGCACAATGTATAGTTGAGTGTAAAGTTTGTGGCCGTATATCTTTGAGGGAGATCATAGTTTGGGACAATACAGGGTACATCGCGAGCACAAGAAGTAGAGAAAAAGGTAGGGAGGACCCGGAGTTAGAATGGACTGGCATGGGCACTGGCCAGGTACGTGTAACGCCCACAAAGATAAGAAATCACCCGATGTCCACTGCAGCAGCAGGATCAATAGCAGGACTCGTGGCTTCAACATTCCTTTTTCATCTGGGACTACCGGGCTGGAGATCTTCCGAGTCGTCTCTCAGGGACCCAGACAGGGTTTTCTTGATCCTCTGGGAAAACACAAACAGAACCTCGTGCTCTTATGAGCACGGGGATCAGGCCCTCGCCATGTGTTTGTTATGATATCTTTCCATTTTACCTTTTCTGGTGGAGGGCGGAGGTGATTATGATGTCTGTCAGCAGCAGACTGGCCCTGAGCATCCAGATTTAGAAAATTTAAGGTAAATAGTGCTAAAGATAGTCTATGCTTGGGGGTAAGGCCGTGGCCTATTCCCCCTTTTTGATTTTGAAGGCATTCCTTGAGCGTACAGTGCGCTCTTTCTACTATGCCTTGACCTGAGGGTTATAGGGTAAACCATGAATGAGTGTGACTCCATGCATTGGCAAAAGGAAGAAAAGGCCTGAGCCATATAGGCTGGTCCATTGTCAGTCTTAAGTGTTTGGGGTTTTCCCCAAGCTGCCCATGCCTCCAGCAATGAGTAATTACATAGGTGGTCTTTTCTCCAGATAGGGGAGTGGTATGGATAACCCCCGAACAGGTATCTACTGATACATGGACGTATTTTAGGGTTCTGAAATCTGAGAGATGTGTGACGTCCATTTGCCAAACCCTGAGGGGTGAGATGCCTCGAGGGTTGATGCCCACATGCGGTGGATGTAAATGTATAATGCATTGGGGGCAATCAGTACAATTTTGAAAACTAAGGCCCGTGGCAGGTTGAATTTTTGTTGTAATGTCTTTGAATTTACATGAAAAAGTTGATGAAAATGTGTTGCACGGTCCCAGGCACTGCTCAGGAAGATCACTCCTTCCGAGTCCATAGATTACTGAGTTTTTCCAGCGCTCAAGGGTCCTGGTAATTCCGTGTGAGCTCTAATATGTTGGATAAAGAATTTGTTGGGTGTGCTGTCTAATTATGTTTTGTAAATCTTTAAAGAGGGCGCACACTGTACTACTGGCTTTGATGGGGCCTGCGACCTCCAGGACTTTGACACCATTCACTACATATGCAGAATCGAGAGCAGGTTAAAAGCAAAATAACAGGTTTTGAAAACCTCTAGGACTATCTGTAGCTCAACAACCTGAGGCAATCCAGGCTGGAATTGGCACAATACAGGTTCAGAGTTCTCCACCAGGTATGCTCCGGAAGCAACTTTTTTATGTTTAATAATAAACTCTTTAATAACTTATTTAAGTGGCCTCAGAATTGTAGGCATAAATCAGAGCCCAGCAGTTTTTTCTGAGACAAAACAAAGCTGTCTACTCAATCTTTGGCTGTTTTGAGGTGCTAAGTGCCAAAAACTGTAGTTTCTGGTCCCAGGGATCACAAAAGGCAGATTAACTACATTTTATTATATAGTGACCCCAATGTAAAAAGCAAAATTACATGGTCAATTGTTTTGTAAGATCTGTAATTTATCTCATATACAGATTTGTCATGGCATTTTCCTGGGGTCCAGGCAATCTAGTATAAGCTCTTAAATGTCTTATAAAATTAAGGGAAAATACATGTTTCTTAAATTGAGTCATATTCGTGAAATTTGAAAATTAGCAATATCTAAAAAGAAACAATTTCAAGCAGTTATAAACCATGATTAATATCTTGGCCATGAGTATCCCAATTAAAAGCCTAATTTTTTGCATTTTAAATCGTGACTACAGCACGTAGTTTAATTATATGTACTGAAGCAGGGGAACTCAAGAGAGTAAATATGTAATTTAATTATATATATTGTCTTTTTATTAAATGAGCTGTCTATTAATATAGTAAACACACCTTTTGTGGGCTATATTTATAAATTTATAAGAAATACAAAAACATGTATAGAGAAAGCTTAACAAATTGATCATGTATTACGCCAAATATCAGTATTTTTAATAATCAATTATATTATTATTTGGAATAAGAAATATTTTATTAAGTTCTTCTTTAAGATACCTTTGTGATCTTAAACCATAAATTTTATATTAACATAGCAATAGCTTCAAAACAGGATATTAAAACTCTTTTAGAAATAAAGAAATATAAATCTAAATAAATTTATATATATATATTTATATATTATAATATATATATATAAATCTTTTATCAAAGGACTGTTATAAAACAGCCAACAACTAATTAATTTACATATCTATTAATAATAGTTTCTTATATTTTCCATAAAATTATTCTTCTATCAGCCAAAAGAAATTAAGGTTTGTATCTCTCTTGAGAACATTAAACAGAGGCTTAAATTCTTTTGTGGAGAGCTTAAAATAAAATCTTAGCCAATTAGCATCTCCAAGAAACCTTTGAAAATAACTTAAAATAAGTAAACTATCCTTTTTTATTTGAATCTTATGTCACAATTTATTTAGGAATATAACTGATGTCTCAAATATTAAAAAGATATTGTCTTTTGGAGCAACAAGCACTCTCCAAAATGTTAAAGCTCTTTCATACATCTGGTTTTGAATGACTCCAACTTTGAATTACCAGTTTTAATCTAGTTTTTTATTACCAAAATTATAAATTTGCAATCATACCCAATAACATATAACTAGAACATATAGAGCATACTTATATATTTTTTAAACCAATTAAGAATAAGAATAAATGTACATCTAAACAAATTTTTCTTACCTTTTTAACTGTAATTTAAGAGAAAAGCACTTATCAAACTGGGAGACACCCTTACTGCATCAACTGTTGGCCTCCTTCCAAGAGCCCTTATGAAAACAGTTAACTCTTTTCAAGGTTGCTTCTGCCAGTGCTCTTCTCCCAGCCACAGAGCAGGGTAAATTATCAGTTTTTGCTGTGTAAATTGAGACTGCTTCCCAAGCAAGTTTCAAACTAAATCGAGCAAGCAGTTTTCAAACATGAAACATAGACAACAATCATTCCAAACAAAGACAAACAAATAACACATATGGACAAATTGGTATACCAATGACAGACAATAAATATAGAAAGCAAAACTGAGAATCTCTCCTCGAGAGAGCCAGAGAGACTAGGGCGTCCCCCAATCATCTCTTGCTTCTCTGGAGGGCTCTGTAATAAGCTTTTTGTTTTTCTTTTGGTAACACGCCAGAGAGCGGGCAACTTCTTTCTCTTTTACTCTTCTTCTCTCTCTTATTTTCAAGGTTCAACTTCTTATCTCTCTCTTGGGAGGTATAACATTTTTTTTTTCAATAGCCTTCTCTTGAGAGAACAGCACTAATGAAAACAAAGAATTTTTAAAGATCTGTTTTTCTTAACTCTAGTTCCCTGTGTTCTGAAGATAGGCTCTTGGAGCTGTGTCATAAAGAGTGATTGTTTAGAAAATGTTTGTCTCATGCTTTGTCTTTAATGAACTTTTAGGAATCGGCAGTGGTGGAGCTATGGGAGGTGGCATTATGAGTGGTCCCCATTTCTGGCGAAAAGGTAAAATATTCCTTCTTTGCCCACTGCACTCCCCTGTCTTGGCACCCTCCTTCGGTAAGGGAGTTTCCACATAGACCGGTGGTGCGGAGGGAGGACAGGAGCCAAGAACGTCCCTCCTCCTTTAAGGAAGGCAGAACTCTTTCTCTTTCTTCTCTATTCTTTCTTTAGTTTAATGCCTCGTGTGCGCATTAATCTTTTAAGGCATTCCTCACGGGGCATGAAGGGAGTTCCCATGGTAGCACTTTGTTTCTGTTATGCCGCTAAGCCCACAACCTTGTATTGCCGCTTATCCCTCCGACTTTCAGTTTTGCTTTCCTGCTGTACCTGTGGACCTTTTAGTTTACTTCGCCACTGTACTGCGGACCTTTTAGTTTACTTCGCCGCTGTACCCGCGAACCTTTTATTTTACTTCTAGAGCCTTACTGTGCCCTAGGACTTACCGGTACCTCCGTTCCTGAGCTGCTGAGTTCTGAATCCAGGAGGTTGTTGTCCTCGGGTCCCCGTATGGGCCTCCAGATGTCGCATCCGCCTCGACCAGCAAGAAAGACACAACATGGTCGATCCTTCTCAATCAGCTTTATTACAGGAAGGATTCTTTACTTATGGACGGGGACCCCAAGCAGCAGAAGCGAGCTGCTTATATATCTGCCCAAGGCGGGCTAAGCAATGTGTTCTCTCAGGATAGGTTAAGCTGCCAATGCCTCATTAGCATAAGCCCGCTTGGGAGGGACTCGAGGCCTACGCATGCGCAACGGGCTTGTTTACTCAGAAAGCTGAGCTGGCCATGCCGGAAACTGGCGCCATCTTAAATCGGCTGCCTACATTCCACTATTTGTGTTTTCATAGATTCCATTATGGGATTTCTTCCTCTTTAATCTTCTATCATATGTATGAAAGCTATTTTAATATTTTTGCTTCAGCTATGTTGCAATATTCAGGGCCTGCGGAGGTAGGGTTGCTTGGCTCTAGTGTACACATAGTGCCCTAACTTTTACTGTGTTTTCACTTATGCATGTGCTGTTGGGAAAACTGTAATTCTAAGTGCCGAAGTCTGGTCTTGTCTTTGTTGGGTATCGTGGTTTTCCCCCCTCAGGATTTGGTTCAGAAACCTTTACCAAAGGATGTAGGTTAGGATAAAGGAGCAAGTTGTGGGTACCTTTGGCAGGCTTGTGCCAAGGTATGTGGCTAAGAAATTATACCACACAGTTGATCTAGTGTAAGAGCTTCATTGGTGGTTGGAGTTATAGTGTATTTAGCATGTGCTCCTGGCCCTTTAAAAGATTCCCAGTTGCTAGTCAACTGGCCTTTTAAGAAATCCTAGCTGTTAGACTGCTTGACCCTAGGACCTTCAGTGTAGGATATAAAGCAGAGGCTGAGAAAGGAGATTGAGCAGAGTGAGAGGAGAAGGCTGTTGGGACAGAAGATATTGTTAGGAGACAGTAGAGTCAGGAGAAGCCACGCAGATAGGCTAGAACACTTGTTATAGTTTGGAGCTGCTAGAATTGGGAAAACTGGGGGAGGGACTGTTTAAGCACATTGTTGGGAACTGAGGGAGGAATGGTTGGGAGAAGCTTTTGAAGGGATTGGGCTGGAAAAGAGTAATGGCTGGGAAAGAAGTCAAATTGAGGGATCATCCTCTGTGTCCCTCCTCTATCCTTATTTCCCACTTATCTAGTGTTAAGGGTGAAACTGGGGAGGGGATAAAGGGTGGGAAAAAGAAGAACCTACAAAGTAGCAATGACCAGCTACATGGGTGAAATTGAAAGGCTATCTCCAGTAGGGACATCGGGGTGGTGGAGAAACAGGGACAGAGAAAATGAACAAGACAGATTGAGAGAAAGACAGAATGAGAGAGCAAGCTGGAGTGGCTGGGGCCTTTTATGGGCCACACCTAGCACACCTGGTGGCTGTACGTGATGACATAAGTTGCTGCTGCTAGGTCTCCAAGGACAGGCTGGCGGAAATGTCTGACTGCTGTGTATTTCAAATAGTATGCAAATAAACACGTTTTATTTCACAACAGTTATAATCTGGTTAAGCAGATCTGTAGACAGACTTTTGGCTACTGTGTGAGTTTCTTTTTCTATAACCCTTTTCTACCATTATTCCATTCTTCCAATTGCCAGACACTAGGAGAGAAAGAAGACTAGAGGGGAAAGAGAGTGTTGCTATCCTTAGACATCAGATAGCCTGCTGATTGCGGGCTTCGAGTGTCTTGCGGCAAGTTTGATCTTGGCTGCCAGGATATCCAGGATATTTTTCTCTCTTTGTGTGCAACCACTTGAGGGACCACAACATCAGCAAGGGCAGCACCTTCCTCAGCACCTCTGGGTGTTCAAGCGTTCATATCCCCTCTCAAGATTCCCCAGAATTTTAAATGTGATAGACTTGCAAAAACTATAGCTGGCAAAATCAAGCTCCTGCCATAGCACGAGGCAAAACATAGTCTGTTGCTGTGGACAATCTGAAGTAGCTCCATATCCTACACCTAGGATTAAAAACATATGCTGGGGGTAGTGGCATATATGTTTAATCCTAGCAATTGAGAGACAGAGCCAGATGGATCTCTTGTGAATTCGAGGCCAGCCTGATCTACAAAGCAACTCCCCAACAACGGGGGCTATTACAAAGGAAACAAACAAACAAAAACACATTCCCATAACATTTCTGTGTTTTTAAAGAAATCAGAATTCTCACTACAGACATGTCTTCCCATATCCAACCTATTCTACTATAAACTGTATAGTCTTACATAAACTTTGCTTACTGCTGCTGTCCTTCCTCCTGTTCAGCTTCTCAGATATTACTTTAGAGCCTGGCCATTCATTTAGTGGATTTTATGTTACAGGAAAATGTGTGTATGTGTGTTACCAGGAAATAACGTAGTCTTGCTTTCTCCTTGTCTTTCAGATTCGGAGGCAGATTATGATGTTGGAATACATCCCTAGAAAGTCCTGTTAATAATAGAGAATTTTCCAAACAGAGCATAAAACAATTAAGTAGAACTTTTGACCTCAAGGGATCCAGATTTAGTAATGGCCCCAACTATAGTACATTCAATGGACTTCAGGGTTACCAAGAAGGAGATCCTGGTCAACAGATTACTAACAAGGAAGATATGCCTGCTTTTACCAGCCAGACTCTTGCTCACAATATAGAAAAGGCATATGAATGTAAAGAGTGTGGGAAGTGCTTTGGTTGTAGGTCAACTCTTATTCAGCATCAGAGTATTCATACTGGAGAGAAGCCCTATGAATGTACGGAGTGTGGGAAGGCCTTCAGACTCCCACAACAGCTTACAAGACATCAGAAGTCTCACAGTGGTGAGAAACCTTTCAAGTATAATGAACAACATCCCAACCTGCTAAAGTTCCATAAAACCTTCATCCAGGTGCAAAGACATTTGAATGCAGGGAATGTGGGAAGTCCTTCAACCGGGTCTCCAGCCTTGTTGAACATAGGATTATTCATGCAGATGTGAAACCATATGAATGTAGTGAGTGTGGGAAAGCCTTTAAACGACACAGAAGTTTTGTGCGCCATCAGAAAATTCATTCCGGTGAGAGACCTTTTCAGTGTAAGGATTGTGGGAAAGGCTTCATTGTTCTGGCTCACCTCACTAGGCACCAGAGCAGTCACAGTGAAGAGAAGCCATTTGAATGTGAGGAATGTGGCAAGAAATTCAGAACTGCCAGACACCTTGTTAAACACCAGCGATTCATACGGGCGAGAAACCCTTTGAATGTAATGTGTGTGGGAGTGCTTTCCGGCTTCAACTCTACCTTTCTGAGCATCAGAAAACACACATGGAAGAGAAATACTTGGAATGCAATGTATGTGGGAAGGCTTTTAGGCTTCAGGTATACCTTTCTGAGCATCAGAAAACTCACACTGAAGAGAATCCTTTCAAGTGTAAGCTCTGTGGGTCAGCCTTCCCAAATAAGTATCAACTTAATAAACATCTCACAATTCATACTGATGGGAAACCCTATCAGTGCAAGGAATGTGGGAAATGCTTTCGACAAAGGTCAAAATTAACTGAACATGAGAGTATTCACACTGGGAAGAAACCCTTCCAGTGTGAAGAATGTGGGAAGTTCTTTAGACTTAATACACTTCTCATTCATCATCAGAAATCTCACAGTGGTGAGAGACCTTTTGAATGTAAAGAATGTGGAAAGGCTTTCCTTCTTCCCAGTCAACTTAATAGCCATAAAATTGTTCATACAAGTAAAAGACCCTTTGAATGCAAGGTATGTGGGAAGTCCTTCAAGCGTGAATCCAACCTCATTCAACATGGTGCTGTTCATGCTGGTGTAAAATCATATGAGTGCAATGAGTGTGGAAAAGCTTTTATTCACCGCTCAAGCCTGTTCCACCATCGGAAAATTCATTCTGATGAGAAACCTTTTAAGTGTCAGGAATGTGGAAAGGCCTTCGTAGTTCTGGCGTACCTCATTCAGCATCAGAACATTCATTCTGGAGAGAAACCATTTGAATGTGGGCTGTGTGGGTCAGCCTTCAGATGTAAGTCCCAACTCAATAAACATCAGAGAAGTCACACTGATGTGAAGTTCTTTCAATGTATGGAAGATTGAACAGACATTGTTTGTAGAACAAAGCTTAGAATTCATCAGGGAATCCATACTGGTGAGAAGCCCATTCAGTATAATGAATATGGGGAAGCTTTTTAATATCGTCACAAAATTCTTAGACACATTAGAATTCATACTGGCAAGAATTGTCATGAATGTAAAGAATGTGGGAAGTAACTTATGTGTGGTAGATACCTTAAAGTATATCAAAGAATTCACACTCACATTACCACTGTTAAGAATGTGGAAAGACCTTTAGTTGAATATGAAACTTGTTTTGATACTCTAAATATAATATTAGTAAGAAGTCTTATGATATAAGGAACATGGAAAGGCCCACAGTAATTCTAAGCCATCTGTATATCAGAGAAGTCCTACTGGAGAGAAAGCCTATGACTATAAGGTGGGAAAATGTTTAGACTTAATTCAGCCTTCATGTGCAGTGGCAAATTCATACTGGTAGGAAACCGTATCAGTGGAAAGAAGTGGAAAGACCTTCAAGTGTAGCTGGGGCCTTCTTCAACATTAAAAAATGAATGCTTGTGTCAAACACGATGAGTGCAAGGGATGTGGAAACATTTATAGAATTAGCTCAGCTCTTGAAGCTCATCAGAGAGTCCATCTCAGTCTGAGACCCTGTGAATGTGAAGACTCGGTAAAAAGCTTTTATTGTAAATGGTGAGCTTACACAACATCAGAAAATCCACAATCACCATGAGTCATGTGCATGCAAAGAAGGAGGACAAGCCACTGTATGAAAATGTTACTGAATGTCAGAGAACTCAATGGGAAGACTGTGACTTAGAAGAATGTGGGAACTTTAATCTGCCTTGGGATTTGGTGAACATCAGAATACTGTTTATGCCAAGAAACCATTTGGATTGAGAATTTGGGAAGTCAGTTGTTCAGAGAAGATACTCTGTTGAGAATGTCTCTTATCCTCAGAAATCTAGGGAGAGAAGTCTCCTGACAACCTTTGCCCAGCATTCTAACAGTCAAATTAACTGAGTTTGTAGAGCCTCTCGCAGGATATCCCAGAAGTTATTGGAAGAAAAGTTGTCCCGTCCTCCCTACGCGGTTAGGGCACAGAACACTGACAGTTAAAGTGTGAGCAGCCCACATGAAGCACCTGACTCTGCCTTTGTTCCTGCGGCAGCAACAACAAAGCTGCCATGGCTCTAATGTCTGGGAGGAAAGGTTGGATGCCTACAATTCAGAGTTCTTTCCTTTAAGGATTGAAGCGAGGTGTGGTGGCTTTTGCCTCTAATTCCAGAATATGAGGGGCTGAGGCAGGAGAATTACCAGGCATTTAAGGCAAGCTGGATTACATGTAATGAATTCTAGGGTATCCTGGAGAAGAAAAGCAAAATAAAAACACAAGCCTAAAGGCTCAGGGATCTGTAGACAAGAGGAGATGGGTGTCTTCAAGGCAATGGTAACTTCTAGACACAACAGATGCATATATGAACTCTCAGAGACTGTGCAGTATGCACAGGTTCAAGAGAGACAGTTTCAACAATGGGGGGGGGAACCATGGGCTCCCATCCCTAACCATTGGACTATCTGTAATTGACACCTGCTAGCAAATAAAAATCTGTTTTCTCCAATGCCGTCTCAATGGGTGTATCAACCATACCTCAGGGCCCCGGAGTAGCTGGCCAACACAAAATAAACTTAGTGGTATTTTTGTGAACTTTTTGTTTTATTTTGCGTTGCTTTGGCATTTTTGATTTTGTCTTACTGGTCTTTTGCTTGTGCATTTCTGTATGCACACCACTCCCCACACAAACAGCAACACTACACACATGAAAAATGAAAAAAAAAAAAAGACAAGGGAATGAACAACATTCAGTCAGTAAGTGATATTGTCACAGGCCATTGAGAACCTCATAAGATTTAAAGGGAGCTCAGTATTGATGGGGACGAAAGGCAGCGACCCAAGCTATTTAATTACTATAGGCATACATAATGTTCATTACATTGAGGTCTGTCTTACTTAGGGTTTTATGTTGCTGTGAAAAGATTCAATGACCACAGCAACTCTTAAGTGGGGCTTGCTTACAATTGTGAAGTTTAGCCCATTATGTTGGGAAGCATAGCAGCATTCAGGCACACATGGTTCTAGAGAGTAGCTAAGAATTCTACATCTTGACCCAAGGCAGCAGGGAGACAGAGGCACTAAGCCTTGCTTGGCCTTCTAAAACCTACAAACCCACCCCGTGTAACACATTTCCTCCCACAAAGCCACGCATACTCCACTCAGGCCACATTCTCAATAATGCCACTCCCTGAGTCGATGGGGGATGATCTTTATTCAAAGCACCAGAATGTGTGACATTATTTAAAACATAAGATCCAGCCGGGTAGTGATGCACACCTTGATTCTAGAACTCAGGAGGCCAACCTGGTCTACAGAGAAAGTTCCAGGACAAGGTCACACAGAGAAAACCTTGTTTCAAACAAAACAAAACCAAGCAACAACCATAAAACCCTGCGTAAGAACATACAGAACTATGGAAATCAGTGTGGAGAAGGGCGGCTCACTCAGTATAGAGCTAGAAGAGGGTGGGTGTGAAGTGAGTATCAGGAAGGGGAAGGGAATGGAGAGATTTCTTAACACATGGCTGTTGTCACCTTCAGAAGCAGGATGGAAGAGTATTTGAAGAGAGACGCATCTTTTAGGAGGATGAGTCTATGCACAGGAGACAAAGACAGAAATGAGACTGTAAATGGGCAGAACTGCAGCAGGGATTCGAGTTATTTGTAGCTAATGAAACATTTATGGTGGACATTAATCTCTTTAGTTATGTATTCGGCTACTCCAAATTCCACACAGCAGCTATACAGAAAAGGAACCCAATTATCTATTTTTTTTTTCCCCATGAGGGATATGGGATAGCACTAAGAACTGTAATACAAAGATGGAACAGACCAACCAAAATTACACTGAAGAGAAAGGAAGACTGGTATACACTGACATGACAGAAAACTAAGCACGTTTATAAATGATCCAAAATCCCGTGAAACAAAACCAAACCTTTGCAGAAAGTCACCTGAGTCTGGTGGGGGACCCCTTGCCTACAGTGTCTACATTAGTAATTGACCTGTTGAATATCTTAAAATAGATGCAGTCTTTAATTTTTAAAAGTGCTGGTATTTATTTATTTAAAAAGCATTAAAAAAGGAAGCTTTAAACAAATACCTGCAGCTAATGAGCATCTCCGGCCACAGGCGTGTGTACAGGAACACCCTCCCTCCCAGTCAACCCTTCCTGATTCCATTAAAGTTCAACTGTCTCCATTTTTATTCTCTTGCGTTCCGAGTTGATGATGCTGTCTAAATCAACTATGCTCTGTTGCTTTTTCTGGATTTCTTCTCTCAGTTATTGATACTGAAAACATTTGAATATGATGCTGGATTTGGCTGTCATTCCTTACTGCTCTAGCAGGTTTTTCCCCTCTTGATGTTATGAAGCCATGTATTAGGAGTATACTCTGAGTTTATTTTAGTTTGTTTATTTGTTTTGGTTTTGGTTTTTGGTTTTTGGAGACAGGGTTTCTCTGTGTAGCCCTGGTTGTCCTGGAACTCACTCAGTAGACCAGGCTGACCTCAAACTCAGACATTCTCCTGGCTTTGCCTCCCTAGGCCTTGGATTAAAGGCTTGCGCCACTATAATCTGAGTGTATTTTAGTTCGTAGACAGGGTTTCACTGTGTAGTCTTCGGTGGCCTCTTCAGACATCTACCTGGCTGTGTCTCCCCACTGCTGGGATAAAAGGCATGTGCTACCACACCCAGTCATGTTTATTGTCACTTGATGACTTGCCCTCTTTATTATCACTGGCAATGGTCTTTGGCCCAAAATCTGCCTGGACTTTAAAATCTTTAGTCTTTAGTATTTAGTCTTCTTTTGACTATGTGAGGATGGATGGTCACTTTGAATCTGCTAATTATCTTTAACATTTTTTCTGTAGTAAAAATAGGGCTGAGTCTAACTTATTTTTCAATCTAATGTGACAAACTTATACTTTAGCGTTTGGATAATTTACATTTTAATGTGATTATTTTCATTACTAGGATCATCTATTGTTTACTATCACGTTCTGGAAAATTTGTGTAAATACAAAAAAAACCCAGCAGAAGTGGTTTTGAAAGTTCAATAGTGTCATGTTACAATAAATAGGGTTTTCTACAAATACGTGTATACTTTTGTTTAAGATACCTTTATGTGCTAGTCCATCCACTCATTGTCCAACATGAGGTAAATGACTGTCTAATGGACACAGCTCTGTCGATACGTTCCAATGTGTTCCTCGGTGTTTTCCTGTCTAGCTAACAAATGTTATGCTCTTACCCCCAGCCCCAGCACAGCTGTAGCCATTTTGTTCCATGCCTGCCAGCTATTTCATTTGTTGCTATAATATGCCTGCCAGTCATTGACAAAGAGAAGCGACTTGGCTCAAACACATGTTGATGACACAACCTGTTTTGTTCTGTATGAGGTTTGCTAATCTTAAGAAATTCCACAAAGCTTTTGTAGGACCCATCGAATCAAGGGTAAATAGGAACTCTTATATCTAAAATACAGGGTCAGAGCTGGTCACCTATGAGCTCACTGTGGGCTTTGTGGCTGACATAAAGTCAAAAAGTTATAATACTCATGCTCTGTCATCTCAATGTTCTGAAATTCAGTGTTCCGTTCACCACCCATCCACCTCCCCCCCTTACCTTACTCAGGCCCAATCAGCTTAAAGGTTAGCTGATAATGCTTTGCCTAGTAAGCCAACTTCTCCCCTCCTTGCCCTTTAAACTTTTGAACCTGGTTTCTCATATCAAAATCCTATAGTGAGAGCAGACTAGTACGAAATTAGGCTCCCAAGTCCTCTTGCAGTCCTGAACGTCCAGTATTATGGTGTGTGTTCAATAAACTAGTCTTGCTTAACTGAGATTGGTGTATATAAGGTTTGAGTGGCGACTTCCTGAACACAGGGACACTGCCCCCTGGGAGGGTCCAGAACACCTGGCTCTCTGAAATCGCTCATTTAAACTACCCATGTTTAAACCCAACCATTGTCTAGTTTAGTCTTTTCAAATTTACCATAGTCCCTACCAGAGCACAGTGAGGTTGAATACCACTCTGTGAGACTCAGGCAAAATCAAGTCAGTTACTGCCCTTATTTCCTATTCTGAACTTTAAAACTTCAGCTAGTCTGTCATCTCCACAGGAGAGAAAATCAGTTACTAGCTGAACCCGGAACTGTTTGGATCACAGGAGGGAGTACCCCCTCCCAATGGGAACTCTGACAAGCCACAGGCCGCCGCTCTCAGATGGGCTGGGCCAAGTTGCATGCTGGGATCTCTCTGGAGCCCTGGGCTTCTCGGGTCTCCGGTAACTAGGACTGTAGTTTTCAGGGCCACCACGGCGGAAGAGGTGAATAGGCTTTGGGTGTCCTGGTACCGCTAATGCGGAAAAGTCCGATCTTTCTGGTCAGAGGAAGAAATCTCTAGTTGGCTTCAGTCTCCAGGTAAGGCGGGAACTAGCCGGCTGGGTGTGGACGTGGACTGCGGGGTGGGGTGGCTGTATGTTGATGTGTGTGAGTGCGTGAGTGTGTGGTGCTGCTGCTGGTGTGTGTGTGTTTGCGCGCACGTCTGTCTGTCTGTCTATGCACACCCTGAGCTGTCTGCATTATCTGTGTCACCGTGCTTGTCGCTCCCTGCTCCTACTTTCTTTCCCAGCCGCAGGGTCTGAAGCAGAGGACTAAATTTCAGGAAGAGTGCAAAGTCTGCAAGGTAGCTTTCCCTGAGGTTCAGAGTTCAGCATGGGACGAGCATTTCAGGCCGGAAGTGCCTCTAGGGTTGCTTAAGAGAACTGCTACTTGTTGCATTCCACGACTTTCTCAGAGCCCTGGCCACGTGAGTGTGGAGGGAAGTAAAGGGAAGTGCTCTATGAGGATGCTCTCAGTCTGGGACCTCATGTTTCCCCAGGCTCCCTGCCTCAGCCATTATTCCAAAGAAGGGCTGAAGTAGAGCGAGAACTTAATTGCTGCACATCTAAGACTCAAGAATGAGTTTGCGCTTTCTCTCTGTTTGGGAAATGAGGTTTTTATTTTTTTAGAATATAGAATTGTCAGTAACTGAAGGAGGAACATGCCAATTGATAATCCCCACCATTGTGCCCCTTACGTTGTCCCTTCCCTTTCCAGCTAGTATTCACGTTATGGTTTCAATGACCCTTGACATCTTCTCTCTACAGCCACTTCTTTTCCCGAACATGTTATAGATAGGAACCTCCAGAGGTTAACGTTAGGGCTTTCAAATTCCCATTTGCTAAATCGATTCCTATTTCAATAGCATCCCATGTCAGATGGCCTTTGATCTTCACAGGCCTGCCTTTCAAAGCAGCAGAGGAGTGGAGGGGGTAGGAGATTTCTGTTCACGGTTTCAGGTGGGAAAGTAATAGAAGATTCTCACTATTTTCCCCGTCTATGGCTGCCTACTACCCAGCCACATGCCCTGCTACTTGCCACCTTGGTCCTGTCCTGGCTGCTCGTCAGTTTTCTCATGGTGACTTCCCTGGCGACTTGCTCATAAATGCCCTCTTCACTCTCTGTTTCTCTGTCCCTCTGTATGGGACCCCTGTCTGGGCTCAGCTCCGCCTCCCCTCTCCTGACCACCTACTGGTTAATCAGCTTTTTATTAACCCTGGGTTTTCAAAGGAGGTGCCATTTGTATGCTGTAAGCCCTGTGAGCCTTGATAGGTGGGGTTCCAGTAGGAAGGTCTGCTCACAGTAGGAGGAGCAGCCCAGGTGCAGGGCTAGCTGGATGTCAGGGTGGAAGATGGGTCCCTTCTGCTGGCATCTTCTGGAGGAAGTTCAAGGCAGACATGTTTAGCTCTGCACTCCCACACTGAGCCCTTTGCAATGGGTTGTGTGGGGTTAGGAGAGGATGGTCTTTGTGTAGACACCTGTGTGCTTCTGATTTGTGTGTGGGAGGCTGTGAGCGGTGGGAGGGGAGAGAGTGAGTGGGGATGCTGGAGAAATAAATGCAGTTGTTGAAATGAAATGACAGTGACAAAGTCAGTCTGGGAACATGAAGTCACAATCCCATGAAAGGCTTTCTTTTTGTCCCCAGGGGAGGAAGCCTGAAGGAGAATGGCCGGCTCCAATTCTCAACACACGGTCTGTGTAAGTTGTGTGTCTCTCCTTGACATAGGGGGACTTTCAGGTCAGGTGACTCCTTCTTGTCTTTCCCTCTTGAAGCTTTCCAGTCATCCAGAATCCCCTCATCCCAGTCTGCCCCTTTACATTGAGGTTGGCAGGTCTGAGCACTTCCTGTCTGTGCCTCTTCCCAGCTGGTTCTGGGGTTGTCTTTGAATGCATTCCTGCACATGTGCTCTCTGCTTGGTCTGTGGTGAGGGAGGACTGTCTCTGCAGCAGAGGCGTCAGTCTCACAGGGAAACAGGGGCTTTGGGGCTTCAGAGCTTTGAGGTGATGGTATCATTGACTGCACTGGGAAACCTGATTGACATCTGTGGTGCTGTCAGGCTGATGACCCAGGGAATAAGGAAAGACCTGAAGAGACTTGCTGACCACCTGAAAGGTCTTTTGTTCTTTGTTTGTTTGTTTTGTTTTTACCAAAAATTAAACCTAATATGTCAGTAATATGGACTGGTATATAGTTTATAGATGTCATTCTCATGACTGCAAATCTTTATATCATCTGATATCGTAATAAACTCAAGGACTCACAGCATTCTTTATGTATTTTACCCTGACCCCAGTGACATGTCTCCTTTGTGGGGGATAACCTGAAGGATGTGGATGGAGTGGAGAGGCACAGTTATTGGAGATGTAGGTGGGCACAGCCGTCGTTTATGGAGAGCTTGTGCAGTCAGGTGCCTTGAGCATTTCCTTATGGCTCCCTTCCCACACTTGAGTCCTTTCCCTTCTGGTTTTCCATCTTGAAAGCTTCCCCAATTTCACTCTCCTTGTGTTTGCTCTTTCAGGGGCCAGTGACATTTAGGGATGTGGCTGTTGACTTCTCTCAGGAGGAGTGGGCCTGCCTGGATGCTACTCAGAAGATCTTATACAGGGACACGATGTTGGAGACCTACAGCAACCTTGTCACAGTGGGTAAGGCCTGTGTGTCATGAATGGGGGATGTGTCCTGTACACTGTGTGCTTTCCTCACTCTGAATTAAAGGACAGTACCATCTTCCATAACTAGAATCAGAGGCTCGACAATTAGCTTGGTGGTTTAGAGAACCAGCTGCTCTTGTAGAGGATCCAGGTTTAATTTCAGCACCATAAGTGGGCTCACAACCATGTATTACTCCAGATCCAGGGCGTCTCATGCCCTCTTCTGGCCTCCGTGGCCACCGTACTCACATGTGGTGCTCAGACATACGTGCAGATATGTCCTCACAGACACAGAAAATAAAATAGATTTTAATCCATAGAATTTTAAAAGCGATAGCTGAGCTCCTCCTCCTCCCTAAAGGAATAATGGGAGGTTTGTTGGGTTGAAACCAGGAGCTTGGTGAAGCGCCTGCTTTTGCTCATCCCTTAGAGATTCTGTTAGTGAGCTCTAAGCTCAGGGAGAGACCTTGTCTCATGAAATTAAACAGAGCTCACTCAAAAAAGACACCTCACGTGTACATAGTTTAGCCTCTGGTCTGTACACACACGCATATAAGCATACCCACACACACTTGTGCACACTCCCTGATGAACACAAAATGACACCGTACATGCGCACACTTTCGCAACTAAATTAATGATCGGTTGATGATTTACTCCATGATGAATTGGTTTAAGCGGTGTAGTAGAAGTGTCACGATGAGTTGTCTTTTTTCATTGAGTACCGTGTAAGAATGAGCTGTAAATGTGAAGCGAGGCAGCACAGGATTTTAATGACAGGGATTTTCATCAGTAAGGATCCAGTTCAGTGACAGAGCCCTTCCCAGCATGCTCAGGGGTGACAGAGCCCTTCCCAGCATACTCAAGGCCTGTATGTCACGCCCAGCATTACTAAACGAATACATGACTTTCTGTTTCTGTAGGTTAGCCAGTATTCAAAATATTTGAGTATAGTATTTCATCTTAATACGAACTCATCTAATAGTTAGCAACACAATCTAAATCGTAAGTTATTATTATCATTATTACTTTATTATTATTATTTGGATGTTTTTCTTTTTTGTTGTTGTTGTGGCGGTGGTTGATTTTGTCGTCGTTTTGGAGTTGTTTCTTTGTTTTTTTGTTGTTGTGGGCAGTTTTGTTTTTGTTTGTAGTGGTGGTGTTTTGTTTGTTTGTGTGTTCAGGAGGGCCAGGTCTCAGGGAGCCCCAGCTAGCTTTGAACTTGCTATGTAACTAAAGCCGACCTTGAACTTCTCACTGCCTGCTCACATGCCTCAGGTGTAGTGCGTTCAAGTGAGCGCCACCGTGCCCAGTGTTTAGGTGGGTGAGTTGAACAGAGAATCTTATTCTACTCACCTAAATAAATGTCATTGTTAGTGAGCTGCAGAACTGAGGCCTACACCAGACAGGATAGCCTGTGGGTCCATGTTCTCACCGTTCAATTAGACTCTCCTCTTAAATGACAAGCCCCTATCTGCATTTAAATAATATTAAAACCCTTTTTCGAAACTAGCTGATTTCTTACCCAGGTTGCTTTTTCCTCTTCTCTGAAGTCTTTCCACAGCATTATTTTGGCTTTTAGAATTTTTCATAATCTGTTTTTCTGAAACAAAGGTGTTGGTCTGTAGCTGAGATCGCCTGGCTCATTCCCCCATGCTGGGCTCACAGGCGTGATTCACGGTGCCATGCTGTATACACCTTTACAATAAATGAGTCTGTATTTTTAAAATCGACACAGGCAGAGCATGGTGGCTCACCTTCAGTCCCTGCATTTGGGAGGCAGAGGCAGGCAGATCAGGTAAATTCAAAGCCAGCTGGATCTACTCATCGTGTTCTAAAGGACATCTTGATATTATTAGATTGAGTCTCAATAAACAAACAAACAAACAAACAAATAAGTGTATATACTCTGAGCCATCTCTTCCTTTCTTTCTTTTAAGTGGGAAGTCGCATTTCCAAGCCAGATCTCATCACCTTACTAGAGCAGAGAAAGAGCCCTGGATGGCTGTGAAGGAAGAACCAGACAGGCTGAGCCCAGGTGAGTAAGAGTGAGGTGAGCCTGCAGCCCTGCCAGGCACTGCCTGTGGTCAGAGAGGCTCCACAGAGCTGACACTGGATGTGGCAAACTTCCTTCAAAGCCCCAGGGCCTGTGGGAAACAAGCCTGAGCCCTGGGAAGGAAGTCAAGGTCAGAGCAGAAGCTGTCAGAGGGGCTTCTGTTTCATGAGTCACTTTAAGTTCTTCTTTTCTTCCTCCCACTGGAGCAGGTGCCCTCTCTGTAACCTTTACAAGTATCTCATTATTGGTGTGTGTGCACACATGTGTGCAGGTATCCACAGAGGCCACAGAGAGGGTCAGCTCCCTGGGCTGGAGTTACAGGTGGCTGCTGGTCCTCTAACCCAGGGCCCCTGGCAGAGCTTTCAGTGTTGTTGACACTGAACCAAAGCTAGGACAGTTTCAGCACCAGTGAAAGCTGTAACACAGGGAGGCATGGCAGATGTTTCCGTTCTGTGTCTTCATGGTCACTGTAGACAGGGTGTGATGGTGTATCCTCTCTGCAGCACTGGGGAGGTGGCAAAGGCAGATCCCTTGGGCTTGCTGGCACGTCAGCCTGGTTTACTTGTGCAGCTCCCAGCAGATGAGAGACCCTGACTCTCAAAGGACAGATAGACAAGCCAGTGAAACATCTGAGTGCACACAACACAGCCTTCTGGCTAGCTTGGCAGGGAGCTGGGATGGCTCTTCTTTTTTTTTTTTTTTTTTTTTTTTTTTTTTGTTTTTTTGTTTTCTGAGACAAGGTTTCTCTGTGTAGCCCTGGCTGTCCTGGAACTCACTCTGTAGACCAGGCTGGCCTCGAACTCAGAAATCCGCCTGCCTCTGCCTCCCAAGTACTGGGATCAAAGGCATGCACCACCACTGCCTCGCAATTTCTTTCTTTCTTTCCTCCTTTACCCAGTGGTTGATCAGAGTTGTTTAGTTTCCGTGACTTTGTAGACTTTCTATTGTTTCCGTTATTATTGAAGTCCAGCTTTAATCCATGGTGGTAAGATACAGGAGGTCATTTCAGTTTTCTTGTATCTGTTGAGGCCTGCTTTGTGACCAGGTATACGATCAATTTTGGAAGTTTCATGAGGTGCTGAGAAGAAGGTATATTCTTTTGTGTTTGAGTGAAATGTTCTGTAGATATCTGTTAGGTCAGTTTGATTCACAGTGTGCGTTGTCTCCATTATTTCTCTGTTTAGATTCTGTCTAGATGACCTGTCCATTGGTGAGAGTGGGGTGTTGAAGTTTCCCATTATTAATGTGTGAGATGCGATGTGTGATTTAAAATTTTAAACTATTTATTGGATTGTTTTTGTGAATATCACATCATAAACCCCAGTCTCACTCATCTCCCCCTCCCCTTATACTTCCTCTCTACCCTTGCAACTCCCGCAACAACAGAGAAAAAAAATTATTGTGAAAGCTGTATTGTGTCACAGAGTGTCCTATTGTACACCCTTTTGTCCATACGTTTTGCTTGCACATGTTCATTGCAATGACTTGTTGGTCTGGTATGAGGCTTCTGGCTTCTGCTACTCCATCAATACGAAACCTCACTGGGACTCCTCTTGGATATCTTGTTGTTGCCCTGTGTCATGGAGATCGTGGAGTTTTGGATCTGTAGGACCAGCCCCTTCATGCACTCCAGCAGTTCATCAGTGGGGTAGATGTTGGGGTGGTCCAATTCAAAGCCCTGGATCTGGGCTTGAGAGGTATAGGCTCTCCTGCTGTCACACCTTGGGGCTCGCTCACAAGCAACCCCTGCAAGCAGGTACAGCTCTGCTGGTGAGGGGCAGGGCCAGCTCTTCCACTCTTGATCCCAGGGTAGGGCCAGGTCTCCTGCCTGCTATAGGTGTCAAGGGATGGGTGGGAGCATCTTTCTCTTCCCACGTCACTACATGGCAGAAAAGTGGTGGGGTCAGCTCTCTCACACTCACACGCCTGCCCTGCCTCCAGGATCAACTCTACTGTGCTGACCAGGTGACGTGCAGGGCCTGCTCTCTCAAGTGCTGCAGCTAGTGAGGAGCAGGGACAGCTTTCTTGCTCTCATGATTTCAAGACCAGGTCTCCCACCTACCACAGGTGATGAGAGGTGACGGGGAGAGGAGAGTATCTGTCCCCTTTTAATGCCACCACATGGGAGACAAGTGTTAGGGTCATCTCACCCACTACTTCTGCAATATGTAAGGCCCACTTTCCTGAGTACTGTAGCTGGCTAGGAGCAGGGTTGTCCCCATGTCTCCAGGGCTAACTCTCCATGATGCCCAAATGAGGGATGGGGCCAGTTCTGCCAAGCCCTCAGACATTAACATGTCTCTGTGGCAGCCCAGACCAAGAATGTCTGCCTGGCCTTTGGTGGTAATAGACCTAAAAACCCAGATGTGGCCCCCTGTGGGAGCACAGGCCAGGACCCCACCATGGTCCCCAGTGGCAACACCAGCCCATCAGATCTAGCTGTTCCTCAATACCCTCAGGTTTCCAGTTCTGCCCACATCCTTCTGGTTCTTTTCCATTTATCCATCACTTACTTGCTTCTCTTAGAGTCACCTGGGGGCTCTGAATGTCTGGGTTCCTGTCAGGAATGGTCTCAAGAGTGCTATGCCCCATTCATGAATTATGGCACCAGGCAAGTCATCTCGGGCATGGCCTGCTTCCCCATGCCTGCCTGGTATCAGACTGGTGGTCATCTCAGGCAAGCTCCCTGTCCAGGCCCCATGCCCAGTCTGGTGGTCATCACAGGCTCACTCCTAACCTAGCCAAAAATAAAAAAAAAATAAAAATAAAAATAAAAATAATAAATAACAACTGCAGTGTCACATTTCTTGAATGTATTTATTATTGGGTTTCCTAGTCTTCTTTTTCTTTTTCCATAGTCTATTTTTTCTTTAAAAGTATAGTAGAATTCTAAATTAAAACCATCTAGCCCTGGGTTTTTTTGGGGGGGAGGGTGGGAGACTTAATTACTGATTCCATTTCACTAAGAGTTCTAGTTCTGTTTAAATTGTGTAACTGATCTTGGTTTACTTTGGTAAGTGGTGGTATGTATTAAAAGAATAACCAGTTATTTTAGACTTCCCAATTTGGTGGAATGCAAGCTTTTAAAGTGTGTTCTTATGTTGAAGTAATTATTTAAAAATGGCCACTGGTCAACTGACTATCTAAGCTGCGCGGCTCTGCCTAGCTCAGCCACCATGTTTCTCCTGCAGCTAGAAATGGCCAGCCAGAAACACCAGCCCTGCCACCCATGAGACGCTAGCATGGAGGATGGCTCTGCCAATCTTCCACACTGTCTCTGAAAGGCTGGGCATTGCCCAGACCATCCCACCATCCACGAGGGTCTGGTAGAAAAAATGCGACTCCAATGCTTAAATATTAATCAAAGGCTTTATATATTTAGTAATGCTCAGTAATAATATGCCCATATAATTAGAGTTATTTCCCAATTAGCTAACCTAATTTTAAAAAGTTGTTACCCGTGACTGCTTTTCATACCTGCATGGTTCTTCATCCTCCTTCATCACTACTCTCCCTCCTCCTTGCTCCTCCTCTTCCTCTCCTAGATCCTCCTCTTCCTTCTCCTCCTCCCACCTTAGCTCCTCCTACATTCTTACGATTCTCTGAATCCCCTCAGTGTCTATTCTTATATTCTTCTTTCATATGTAATTTTCTTCATTTGGATAGTCTCTCTCCAGTTTTTAGGTAATTTGGGTAAGGTTTGTCAGTCTTACTGATTTTCTGAAAGAACCAACTCTTTCTTTCATTGATTCTCTGTATTTTGTTGTTGTTACTGCTGTTGTTTCTATTTTACAGAATTTAGACATGATTTTAATTATTTCTTGCCTTCTACTCCTTTTTGTGTAATTTCATCTTTCTATTCTAGAGCTTTTAGGTGTGGTGTTAAGTTGCTAGAGTAAGACCTCTCTAATTTTTTTTATATAGGTACATAGCATTATGAACTTGTCTCTTATACCGCCTTCATCATATCCCCTAAGTTTGGTTATATGGTGTCTTCACTTTCATTCAATTCTAGGAAGTCCTTCATTTCTTTTCTAATTTCTGTCTTGACCAGTTTTCATTCAACTTGACCCAGTGTTGTTCAGTTTCCATGAGTTTGTAAGCTTTCTGAGATTTCTGTTGTTATTCATAACCAGCTTTAACCCATGGTGGTTACGTAAGTTAACCAGGTATTATTTGGATTTTCTTATATCTTTTGATACCTACTTTGTGTCTAAGTATATGGTCAATTTTAGAGAAAGTTCAATGAGATACTGAGAAGAAGGTGTAGTGTTTGGGTGAAGTGTTTTGCAGATATCTGTTGGATCCCTTTGGTTTCTAACAACATCAAGTTAGCTCCAGCATTTCTCTATTTAGTTTTTGTTTGAATGATCTGTCTATTGGCGAGAGTTGGATATTGCAGTCTCCCATTATTAGTGTGTGAGTCTCAATATGTGATTTAAACTATAGTTTGTTTCTTTTATGAACTCGGGTGTCCTGTGTTTTATGCATAGAAGTTGGTGGATTTTTTTCTTTGATGAGCATATAGAGTCCCTCCCTATTTCTTCTGCTTAGTTTTGGTTTGAAGTCTATTTTGTCAGATAGTAAAATGGCTGCTCCAGCTTGTTTCTTGGCTCTGTTTGCCTAGAATGTCTATTTTTGTTGCTAAGGTGTTTTCTCTCGATGCAGCAGAAGGATGGATCCTGTCTGGGTCTTTTTATTGGGGAATTGAGACTGTTAATATTGAGAGATATCAATGAGCAATGTTTTGATTCTTTTTCTTTTGTTGTGGTGGTGTGTGTGTTTCTTTTCTTTTGATTTGCTGCTCTGGGTTTGTTTATACCTTGTGCTTTCTTTTTTCTTTTTTTTTTGAGACAGGGTTTCTCTGTGTAACCCTTGGCTGTCCTGGAACTCACTCTGTAGACCAGACTGGCCTCGAACTCAGAAATCCGCCTGCCTCTGCCTCCCTAGTGCTGGGGTTAAAGGCTGTGCCACCACCGCCCGGCCCTTGTGTTTTCTTAGATATAGTTAACTTATTTAGGTTAGAGTTTTCCTTCTAGTGCTTTTATAGGCCTGGATTTGTAGATAGATATTTCTTAAACTTTGTTTTATTGTCTTATTTTCTCCATATATGGGGATTGAAGTTTTTACTAAGTATAATAGTCTAGGTAGGTATTTGAAGTTCTTAAGAGTCTGTAGAACTTTCCAGTCCCTTCTGGCTTTTAAAGTCTTCACTGGGAAGACATCCTTTATATGTTACTCAGTCTGTTTTCCTTGCAGCTTTTAATATTCTTTCTTTGTCCTGTTCATTTAGTGTTTTGATCATTACGTGCTAAGAAGACTTTCTTTTCTGATACAGTCTGTCATTCTAGATGTGGCCTGTACCTTGATAGACATGTCATTCTTTAGGTTAGGGAAATTTTCTTCTATGATTTTGTTGAAAATATTTCCTGTGCCTTGACCTGGGTTGTTGTTTTTTTTTTTTTTTTCTCTTTCTCTATTCTTATTCCTAGGTTTGCTCTTTTCATGGTACCTCAGGTTTCTTGCATGTTTTTTTTAAAAGAATTGTTTATGTATTTATTTTATGTATATAAGCACACTGTCGATGTCTTCAGACACACCAGAAGAGGGCATCAGATCCCGTTGCAGATGGTTGTGAGCCACCATGTGGTTGCTGGGAATTGAACTC
This sequence comes from Mastomys natalensis, assembly GCA_021653895.1. Lineage (NCBI taxonomy): Eukaryota > Metazoa > Chordata > Mammalia > Rodentia > Muridae > Mastomys > Mastomys natalensis. The sequence goes on along the minus strand of JAJTUV010000764.1, from coordinate 40,952 downwards.
AAGACCTCTGGGAGAACAATCAGTGCTCTTAACCACTGAGCCATCTCTCCAATCCTTCTTGCATATTTTGTGTAGGAATTTTAACCATTGTCTTCACAGAGATATCCACTTCTTCTATTTCGTGTTAAATGCCTGGGGTTCTGTCTTTCATCTTGTGCATTCTGTTTGTGTGGCTTGCCTCAAGTTTCTAAACTTTTCATTTCTAGATTTCCCTTAGTTATGGTTTTCTGTATTGATTCTATTTCTACTTTCAAGTCTAGAACTGTTTATTCATTTCTTTCCATTGTTTGCTTGTGTTCTCATAGATTCTCTATGAGATGTCTCCATTTCTTTAATGATCTCTATCATATTTTAAAGGCTATTATAATGTCTTTTATTGTGCTTTGGCTATGTTGCCATACTCAAGGCCTGCTGTGGTAGGGTTGCTGTGCTCTAGTTAAACACACTGTTTTTATGTTGACTTCTAGGCATCTGGCTTTGGGAAAGTTGTAATTCTGGGTGCTGGTATTTGTTCTTGTCTTTTTGGGATGTGTGGTTTGTTCCTTGGTTTCTGTGACACTCTCTGTTAGGAGAGTGTGGTCGTTAGGTGTTGCCTGATAGGAAATTCTTGTGAGATCCTGATAGGTGTGGCCACTGGGAGTTCCAGGTAAAATGTGTTTCTGGATATTGGCAGCTGACACTTAGCAATGGGGATGGGCCAGGAATGGAGTGCTGACAGACTCCACAGTAGGGAGGAAAGCAAGTGCTTATCTACGGTCTGCTTAGTCCCCTGGGAATGGGTCAGAGGGTAAGGAGATGGTCTGCTGCAGAGCTGGGATGAGACTAGGGACTTGGTTTGGAGGAGAGGAGGGATAGGTAAAGATCTCTGGCTGGATATCCTTAGTCTTCTGTAAAATTCTAGTGAATTATCTCCCTCTTTCGTTCTGTTTTTTCTTTGTCTTGTTTTTGTTTTCCAGACAGAGTCTCAGTATCTAGTCCAAGCTACCCTAGAACTCAGGACCCTGTACCCGTGACTCCTTGTTGCTGGGATTACAGTTGTATACTTCCACCACCACAGATTTTACCCTGCTTTGGTTTTGGTTTTCAGAATTCCAAATCCAGACCAGTTTTCTTAAGGGGTGATACATATTGCATATTGGTTTGGTATAGACTTTTATTCATGATTTGGTTTATATACCTTTACCAAAGGTTGTGTATTTCCTGTAGAACGCAAAGAAACATTTAAGATTATTTCAGTATAGTTAGATGTAATCTCATTAAGCAGACATGTCTTCCTTTCCAACCTGTTGTACTATAAAAAGTATTTCTTTCCATCAGTTTTTACTATTGCTGCTCTCCTTGCTCCTGTTCAGCTTCTCAGAAAATACTTTAGAGTCTGGCCATTCATTTAGTGGACTTTATGTTATAGGAAAATTGTGTGTGTGCATGTATACAAGAAAATAAAAGTATTCTTGTTTTCTCCTTTTCTTTCAGATTTGGAGTCATGTTTTGAAACTGAAAATATGTCTCCAGAAAATCAAACTTATGATATAAATTTATTCAAACAGAGAATAAAGCAATTCAGTAAAACTTTTGACCTCAAGGGTTGCAGTTTTACTAATGGCCCCAACTATAATAATTCAAGGACTACCAAGTTCTCAAGAAGGAGGTGCTGGCCAAAAGGTTACTGACAAGGAAGAAATGCCTACTTATACCAGCCAGACTCTTGCTCAAACATAGAAAAGGCATATGAATGTAAAGAGTGTGGGAAGTGCTTTGGTTGTAGGTCAACTTTATTCAGCATCAGAGTATTCATACTGGAGAGAAGCCCTATGAATGTACGGAGTGTGGAAAGGCCTTCAGACTCCCCAACAGCTTACAAGACATCAGAAGTCTCACAGTAGTGAGAAACCTTTCAAGTGTAATGAATGTGGAAAGGCTTTTCATCTTCCTGACTTGCTTAAATATCATAAAATCATTCATACAGGTGAAAAACCTTTTGAATGTGAAGAATGTGGGAAGTCCTTCAAGCGTTTTCTCCATCTTGTTGAACATAGAACTATTCATGCTGGTGTGAAACCATACAAATGTAATGAGTGTGGGAAAGCCTTTAAACGTCGCTCATACCTTATGCAACATCAGAAAATTCATTCTGGTGTGAGACCCTTCCAGTGTAAGGACTGTGGAAAGACCTTCATTGTTCTGGCTCAGCTCACTCGGCACCAGAACATTCACACTGAAGACAAATCATTTGAATGTAAGCATTGTGGGAAGATATTCAGTTGTAACTCATTCCTCTTGCGGCACCAGAGTATTCATACCAGTGAGAAACCCTTTGAATGTAATGTATGTGGGAAGGCTTTTCGGCTTCAGGTATACCTTTCTGAGCATCAGAAAACTCACACTGATGAGAAACCTTTCAAGTGTAAGGTGTGTGGGTCAGCCTTCAGACGGAAGGACCAACTTAATGAACATCAGAAAATTCATACCGATGTGAAACCCTATCAGTGCAAGGAATGTGGAAAATTATTTCGCCGAAAATCAAGTTTTACTGAACATCAGAGTATTCACAGTGAAAAGAACCCTTCAACTGTAAGGATTGTGGGAAGGTCTTTAGACTTAATGTACATCTCATGAGGCATCAGAAATCTCACAGTGGTGAGAGACCTTTCAAGTGCAAAGAATGTGGAAAGGCTTTCCATCTTCCCAGCCAGCTTAATTACCATAAACTTGTTCATACAAATCAAAAACCATTTGCTTGTGAAGAATGTGGGAAGTCCTTCAAGCATCTCTCCAGCCTTGTGGAACATAGGATTGTCCATGCTGCTGTGAAACCCTATGAATGTAGCGAGTGTGGAAAAACCTTTAATCATCGTTCAAACCTCAAGCAACATCAGAAAATTCATTCTGGCGAGAGACCCTTTCAGTGTAAGGACTGTGGGAAGGCCTTCACTGTTCTGGCTCAGCTCACACGACACCAGAGCATCCATACTGGAGAGAAGTCATTTGAATGTGAGCAGTGTGGGTCCACTTTCCGACTTAAGTCCCAACTCAATCAACATCAGAGAATTCACACTGCCGTGAAACCCTATCAGTGCGAGGAATGTGGAAAGGGCTTTGTTCGTGGAACAGCCCTTAGGATTCATCAGAGAATCCACACTGGTGAGAAGCCTTTTCAATGTAACAAATGTGGGGAAACTTTTCGATATCATTACCAGTTTCTTGGACATTTAAGAACTCATACTGGCAAGAATCTTTCTGAATGTAAAGAATTGTGGCGGAGACCTTAAAGTACATCAAAGAATTCACACTGGTGAGAAACTTACAAATGTTAAGTCTTACAAATGTTAAGGCAAAAAAAATCACGCTTGGTTTGACATGCTAAAATTAGTAAGAGTCCTTATGATGTAATATTGCTAAGCTAGCTGTATATCAGGGGATTCATACTGGTGAGAAACTGTGAATGTAAGAAGTGTAAGAAAATGTTTCAATTTAGTTCAGCCTTCAGTGCACATTGGAGAGTTGTGAAGTGGAAATTTCTGGTTTCTTTGGAGACTCGACTGTGTCATGTGATAATTGTTCTGAAAACTGTCTTATGAGAGGATGTTTTGCTGAATCAGACACATGAGAGGATGTTTTGCTGAGAACAGACACATGGTGTTTTTCTGGAAGCTGCCTGGTGAAAGGACGTGTGATATTTTGCTGGAGAGAACATGTGATGTTTGGAAAGAGTATAAGTATAACCCAAGAGAGAGTGGATAACACTCTGGCATTGGTTCCCTTGCCACTCTTTGCTGGACTTCATTGGGCTTTGCTGATGCTGGTCTTCACTGATGATGCTGTGACATTGGTTCACCTTGCCTTCTTCAATGATCATTGCTTGTTGTGACTTTGTAGAGAGAAATGCACCAAAGAACTCATGATATTCCAGTGGCTTCTTGCCACTTCTGAGGACTTAGGCTAATTGGCAGAGCCTTGTGTTTTCTTCTGGATAGAACTGCCGATGCTGATTCCTAATGTTGTTTCCGAGTGGATAGAGCTACTGCTGCTGATTCATGTGAACTGAACTGCTGATACCCTGACAATGAAAATTGTAATCACCCCCAAAGAACTATTTCTAAACAGGTCCACATCTTTGCCCTATTAACCTTTCCTATTCACTACCTCTGGTGACTGGTGGACTAGAAGGGAGATTAAAGTGTTTTAAAACCCTTATTAAAACAGGTTTTGAAAACTCTAAGCCTACAGAATTCATATTGGTATAAAACCCTATCAGTGTAAAGAAAATGGAAAGACCTTTGATTGGAGCTAGGCTTTCGTCAACATAAAGGAATTTATGCTAGTGTGAAGCCCTATGAGTGCAATGAATGTGTGAACACTTTTAGAATTAGCCAAGCTCTTAACCTTTCCAGAGAGCCCACATAGATCTGAAACCCTGTGAATGTGGAGACTGAGAGAAACCCTTTATTGTAAATGATGAGGTTACATAACACCTGGAAATCCATGCTCATCAAGAGTCCTCTACATGTACGGCAGGTAGATAAGCGTTTGTCTGGAAATAATGCTTTTGAATATACAATTGAAAAGAAAATGGCAAGAACCTTAATCTGCCCTAGGATTTGGTCAGCAAGAGTACTCCTATACTCTTGATGTCAAGAAACCCATAGAGAATGAGATGAGAGTGTGGGAAGTCTTGTTCAGAGGAGGTACCCTGTTGAAAATGTCTTCAAATGTCAGATATAATGGGGTGGCCATCATGTTCTTGATATACTCTCATCTTGTTAAGTCTATAAGCATCACTCACCAAACACTACTTAGCCACAACAGTCAACTTAGAGCAGCCATTAGAATTAGGTTTACCTGAAGTGCCTTCCTTGTCTCCCCGCTAACATCCCATGCTCCCGTTTGTTTTCTTTCTTCTTGGATAATCCGTTAGTAGCCAGCACAAGACCAACCAAAGGTGTGGAAACAGAGTTCTGTTAGGGAATAAAATCTCTCAGCGAGTATTTGGTTGACACATGTGTTCTTTAAAATATCTTTTCCATTGGTTTCATTTTTAGCATTACTGTGACTTACATAAGTGGCAAATTGTATTGCAAACTGCAGATAGTTTGGGAAAGGCTCATGCATTCACCCACTATTAAATTTTACATAACTTCATTCTGGATACAATCGAACGAATGAGATCAAATGAATGGATTTTCATTGAGAATCCATTTTTGAGTTTTTGGGTGGAAATATTAAAAACACAGCCATAGATGAATAAGTACTTTTTAAAAGGGTTAAACCCATAAAATCTTCAAAAGGTAAAACCCTGTAATTTATATTCCCTGCCCAGACCTTAAGACAAACTATACATTTGTGACAAGGCAAGTCAGTACAGAGGTTTCTCCATCTTCTGGTTCTGTTGAGGTCATTTTAAGTTTGACTAGAATTTGACTTTCTTGTTAGAGAATCTCTTGGAATATTACCTAATTCCATTCTGGTAATGTGAAGTCAAGCTGCCTGTGATAATTTAACTTGATTCCTGTTAAACTGCCTTTGTGTGCAAACATTCCCTTCCACTGCTTATCTTGATTTCAGTTAAACTGCTTGGGGCAAAAGTTCCCCCTGCAGCTACTGAGCAAGATAAAAAGATGTAATTTTTTATTTTAAAGCCCCTTGCTCTAAACATGTTTGCTACTCTTAGGTCCTGAATACCTGAGTGTAGTCCCAGCCAACTGGACTAAAGATTTTATGTTGATTACAAACTGTGTCTGAGTGGTATTCTCTGCTCACTGCCTGTAACCATCAAAAATAGCCAAATTGAAATCACTTATAAAATTAAATATGTGAAATTTTATGCATATAAAAATGTTGGAATAGTCAACAACTCACTTCTATATCTTCACCTAGACTCAAAATTGGTAACAATTCATGCTGATCCTATTTTTCTGTATATGGGTATTTAGGGTTGTACCATTAAGAATACATTTTAATGTTGGATATAGTAGTACATTCCTAAATCACAGGAGTTTGGGAAGGTGAGGCAGGAGGATCAAGAGTTTAAGGCAAGCCCAGCAACATAGTGTCTTCAAGTTCAGTTTTGACTGTAGAGAAACAAACAAAACAAAAAAAAAGTAGAAAAACAAAAAAGTTTTTACAAAAAATAAGTCGTAGACATAACATTTTATTCTTCACTACATCAGCCAAGATGGAATGTCATCTGTACCACAGAACCACAATTATTCTTAAGGAAATAATCCAGGATTTTATGATGTTCACCAATTTGTCATTGTCCTCCAAACTGTCCTTTTTACAAATGTATATATGCTGAAGGAAACACAACATAGATATAAAATTGGCCTTGCTCTGTTCTGTATTGAATTTTCAGTGTTAATTGAACCTAGGGTCTTGTACATAGTAGCAATGTGCTACATTTCCAGCCCTTAGACATTGTATCTTCTATCCAAAGGAAACTGGTTCAGACAAGATATTTTTGGGTAAGAACACATGTATATTATGTCATGTTGTACTGTGTCCAGAAGCATTTATGTGTCAGTTGTCACATTATTGTTGAAATTTGTCATTTGGATAAGGTGGTAGGTGCCAGCACTCCACTAAAAGGTCAAGTTTGTTGTGGATAAGTAATCTATGAACAGAGATTACTTCCAAATGTTTATACATATGGATACTTTAATCCTGGGTCAGATATATATAATTCAAATTAATTTATGAATGAACAGCAAAATAATGTTAACATAATTTGTTGTGGATAGCCTCAGCCTTGTATTTTGATCCTAGTTCCCAGTGGATAGCCCCAGCCTTGTATTTTGATCCTAGTTTCCTGGGAGGGGTTGCAGAGGATGATTGAATCTGTACACAGGTGACGTCTTGTAAACCTTCTGTCCAATTAAAACCTGTAAAATAAAGGCTAGAGCCAGAGATTTGGCAGTAGAAGGGGAGGCAGAGAAAAAAGGCTTAGGGAAAGAGAGAGTGAGAGGAATTCGATATAAAAGGTAGAGTAGAAGGGAGGCAGAGGTAGAAGCAGGAGGAAGTCAAGCAGAAGGAAGCCAGCGGTAGAAGGAAGCTGACGATGGAGGAGCTGGAGCTGGAGCCAGAGCTGGAAGGACAAGCACGCGGCCTGATAAACCGCAAGTTATAAGGGATCTCATAGCTGGGGAATATAGTAGTGTAATGGTAAATCTGCCCAATCTAGGCGTGCAGTTTGTACCATAATTATTGAGTTGTGTTTTTCTTTACTGGTCTTGTTTGGGTAGGAGATTTACAGCAACAATAATTCAAGTTGTGTGGTGTAGCTGATGCTGTACTCAGTATAGCCTCCCAAGTGTTGAGATTAAAGCCATCCATCACAATTCCCAGCTTAAATACAATCCCTGAAATCACAAGGCAATGAGAAATCAATAGAAGCCAACTTTCTAGTATTAATTTAGATTTTTAGAAGGCGTTTTAAAACAGTAACTCACCCAGAGATAGCTCAATGGAGTATAAGAATTAGGATGATTTAAAATTCTGGCCTAGGAATGCAGCTCAGTTGACAGAGACCTTGCCTGGCAGCACAAAGCCCTGGGTTCAGTTCCTAGCACTGTAACCAGATGTGGGGGTGCACACTTGTAATAGTTCAGGCAGGAGCTCATAAGTTCTAGGTCAGTCTTGACTACATAGCAATTGGAGGTCAACCTGGGATTTGGGAAACCATGTCTTTAAAAATAAAAAATAAAATAAAAAAGATTATTTAAATTGTACCTAAAAATAAAAAATAAAAAAAACAACAGAAGCTGCACAAGACACATAACAAACCTTTACCAAATACAAAGACACCGCAGAAGTAAATGAAGAGTAATAGGAAATAGTTTCAGTTTTAAGGCTTTTTTTAAATGTATATAAGTGCACTTTGTGTGTTGGTGCCTGAGGGGGGCAGAAGAGGAAGCCAGATCTTCCTGGAACAGGAGTTAAGCTCGTTTGTAAGCCAGTCTGGATGATAGCACCTGCCTGGGAGCCCTCTGAGACAGCACAAGTGCTCTTAACTGCTGAGGAACCTTGCCAGCCCCGATGACAATAACTTTAATGGGAAAAGAGAAAAGTATTTGTATAGTAGAAAATTCACTAATAGGTGTTTTCACAAAAAAAAAAAAAAGATAAACTGGAGGGCAGGTCTAGTAAGTATCACCTTACAAGATACTGTATGATCTTGCTTGTGTTACACAGAAATATAGATTGGTGTGCATATATTACAGGGTGCCATGTGGTCATGAGCGTACAATGTGGAAATGGATGCGTGCGTGTGTGTGTGTGTGTGTGTGTGTGTGTGTGTGTGTGTGTGTTTCCACAAGAGCAGAGGTTATTGAATAAGCATAATGTTTCATGATTATTTCTCAGGTACTTCTAAATATCCTGTTACATCGTGAGAAAGTCTTAAGATCAATGAAAACTTTCCTGAATTGTAAAGATTCCAAGTCTTAAGTTAAAAGCCCCAGATTTAAATCTGTAAAAGTTAATGACTATTCTTTGTTGAATGGAGTTTGCATGATGTTTACTTTTATACTTGCCCTTGGTCTGACGAATTATGGAACTCTGGCAAGGGAACTGTTAGAGGACGCTGAACGAGAACCCATCCTCTGTTATAAACAAACAACACTGTCAATGCAAAGGTATTAGCTCATACAATATACAGAAATTTTATAGAGTATTCCAGGCTTTTAATCCAAGTTAGTAATGAATGGACATCAGTGTGACATCTGGAACTACGGTTGTCTGTGTCTTGAATACTCTCTGCTCTCAGGTATGTAAAGATCTGAAATTAACTAGGACATGCACACCACTTCTCCCTAACTAGTCAGCTACAGAGCAGGTGTTACATGAGACCCTGGTGATTTCAAGGAAATAACATTGTGTCATATCTGGAACTTAACTTTGTCAAATAGGTCTTCATATATTTCATTTCTAGAACTCTTGATACAACTAAATACAAATAAGGGTTTTTAAATTATTGTATATTGATATATATTTAGAAATTATTGATATTGATATTTAATTTTTTTGTTAATTATTATATATTGATAAAATTTAAGGTTGTTTTGTTAGACTACTGTTTGATTATATTGTGCATAAGCCATTTATTGAAAATGTGATGGTTCTTTTAATTATTTCTATTGTGTATAGACGGTTATTGTTAGAGGAAAGGAAAATCTTTTTTTTTTTTTTTTTTTTTTTTGGTTTTTCCAGACAGGTTTCTCTGTGTAGCCCAGGCTGTCCTGGAACACTCTGTAGACCAGGCTGGCCTCGAACTCAGAGATCCGCCTGCCTCTGCCTCCCAAGTAGCTGGGATTAAAGGCGTGTGCCACCAGCAAAAAAATTCTTAAACAAGAAGAGGGATATGAAGTGGCAACTTAAGAGTTCTTTAAAAAGTCAGTTGTGTCAGATGGTGTTTTGCTGGGGCAAACATGTGAAGGGGTGTTTTTCTGAAGTGGACACAGGTGAAAGAATGTTTGTGCTAAAGGCAAGCACACATGAAAGGACGAGTGATAAACGATTTTTTGCTAACAACACACATGTATGGGTTTGCCTTACATGCATTGTTGAGCTCCATTTGTCATGACTCCATAGAGAGAAATGCACCAATAAACTTCTTGAGAAGTTTTTGTGGCTTCTTGCTGCTTCCTCAGACTCAGGCCAATTGGCAGAGTGACGTCAGCTGATACAGAGTCACATGGAGTTTTGCTAAAACAGACTCAGGTGCTGAGGCAAGACACGTGCTGAAGCAAGACCCATGGAGGACAAGTGATGTTTGGAGGGAATATAAATAGGACCCAATGAACAGTGATGGAGGCTTGCTTGCATAGCTAGCTTGGCAACACTTCTTGATCTCACGTCATCGCTGATCTTCACTTTGTTGGGAGAGGCATGGCAACCAAAGTACCTCTCCTAGTGTCCCTGGTGTTCCTGGTCTCTCCTGCTCACTCCTGCCAGTTTGGCAGAGGCCTGACTGTCTCTGCTAGATCATCCCACCACTGTTGATTCCGTTTTGCTATCTTGACACTACCAGACTGGACTACTGGAATATTTGTGAAGTGCTTGCGAGTGGATCGAGCTGCCACTGCTGACCTGTGAACTGAACTAGTGAGTTCCTGACAAAGCAGATGGGATTTGCTCCAAAGAAAATTTTCTAAACAGGTCCTCTTCCTCTGTATTCTAATAACCTTTCTTTTCCATTACCTCTGGTGGGTGGTGGGCTAGAAGGGAGGTTAAAGTGTTTAAGAACCATTATTAAAAGTAGGGTTGAGAAAAATTTAAGCCTACAGAAAGGCTTCCGGAATCCCAGGGACTTGCTGGACAAGTTCCCATCAGGAAAGAGGAAGTTGAACTTGTAGGTCTACCAAGGATTATTCAACCTTCTCCAGAGAGAGGGTAGGGGGAGTTGGGATCCCCAGACAAGGTCAGAGAGAAGCCCTGCTGGTAAAGGGAGTCCTCCATTTTGTGCCAAGCTCAGAGGAACTATCCAGTCATGGTAGACTGAAACCTTAATTTGTTGGTTTCCCCACAGGAAAGCAGGCAGGATTTCTGGCTTAGACCCCTGCCCCATACTACATAGGATCAGGAAGTAACCAGACTGTCAGCCTATTAACTGACAAAACTCACTGTGACTCAGGAAACCCAAATTAACATTAGAGGACTTACAAGGGACTGAAACTTGTCTAATATCCAAAACCTTTCATCTAGGCACTTTCTCTTATATTGACACCTCTTATTTGGCCTTGTGGGTTAATTTATTTGTACAACAGCAGGATTACTGGACCCCTGAAACGACTTGGTGGGTGTTTACTAATGGTTTGACTAAATCTGCCTCTTCTGATGTTTTCCAAACTAAGTTGACAGATTGATCAGGACCTAGGGGTGTTAAAAGTTTCTGTTTCTGAATTAAAACAATAGTTAGATCCCTTTACAGAGGCCTGCTTGTCTGCAGTGGGAGCCACTGGGATGTGCGAGTATGTGGTGAAGAGATGGAGAGAAGGAGACTTGGAAAGGTTTGAGCAATATGAAGAGAGGTGGAACTGGAGATGTGAGGGTGGACAGGAGTGGCTCGACGTGAGTAGCCTGTCCTGCCACCTGAGGCTATGGTGGCAGCCGGGCCGTGCTGCTGCTGAGTGCCACTTGTGGGTTTGTAGCCGGGAAGTAGCAGGAGTTATGTCAATGTTCCTGGCTCATGTGAACACCAAAAGTCATGCAGACATCCCAGGTCTGGCCTGCTGCCTGGGACCATGGTGATGTCCAAGGCTGTATCGGACCATCCCTACCCCACACTGACTGCAGCACTCAGGAGAGCTAGCCTCAGGGTTGTAGCTTTTATTTCTTTTTCTTTTCACTACTTTGTGTGGGTTCTTCTCTCAACAGTCTCTTAACAATGTCTTCTCTGGCTCAGCTTCTCCTGGCTCAAGAGTTTCTTATTTTCGCTCTGCTCAATCTCTTCTCTAGCCCGACTCTTCACTCTTCTCTCTCCAGTCCTACTCAGTCTCTCTCAGACTCTATTTGGCTTTCTATATCGTCTCCTGTTCCGGAAGTCAGAGAGGCACTGGAAATAGAGGTCAACAGTTCTAACAGCCAAGCATTCCCACAGAGTCAGCCGACCAACCATAGGAAATCCATTAAAGGTCCAGGCACACAAAATAAATCATACTCCATTCTCCCCATGATGTTTTTATAACAAAAACCAGTTCAAGTGCCTATAATTTTTTTTTTTTTTTTTTTTTTTTTTGCTAAGGGACATTGATCTACCCACACATACTTGTTAGTCAACCATTTTAAGGGTAGGGGCATTGGTATAATTTCAGCAGTAACCACCCCTATAAATTTGGAAACTCTATCCCTATTATGTCCTGGTTTTGGACAAGCAGCACAGTTGTGGGTGTTCTGGGTGACAGTTTTCAATACCTTCCACAGATGCATCTTCTATTTCACTCCTTATTTTAGGGATTGTCTCTGGTATCAAAGGAATATTAATTAATCTTAGTTCTCCACTGTTATAATAAACCAGCCTTATGTGGCTGAAATGATGATAAATTCATGGGATGAGATTTATTACGGCAGTGGAGAACATTTCTGAACACTAACAAGAAAGGAACACCAGCAGCTGAGAGACACTGGGTTATAGAAAAATCTGTGTAATTAAATCGGCCTATATACTATAAGGATGTGTCAACACCAGAATAAAAGTCACTAAATGTTTTGCTTTGGCAAGGTGGATTTGTTTATATTTCCACAGGAAATTAAAAGCTGTGGTTGCTATCAAAACTGATAAAGCTCAGAGTTGAGCATTGGAGGTTTCTGAGAACCTTGGTCACTGACCCAAAAAGAGCAAAGAGAGCCTGACCAGCCACTGCCTTCCCTGGCAGCCAGAAAAGCCTGGATAAGAAATGCTCAGCACCTAACCACTAGCAGACTATGAGCAGGACTTTGGTCTCCTGCAATACAAAGCCATCCACAGAGCAGAACAACAACAGGCCCATGGCAGGACTTTAAGACAGATTATGCTGAATACCTCATCCTGCAAGTCCAAGTCAGGGCTGCAAGCCAAAGGTTCAGAGAGCTAGGAGCAGAGATTGAGAGACTTCAGGGAGGAATTCCAGAATTCAAGATGCTAGAAGATACGATAGTCCAGGAATATAAAAAATTCAGGAATCAGAACCCAAGTTACAGGAAAGAAAAACATCACTGTTAGGTTATTATCTCAGTTGTGGATACGATCCTGAGAGACCTACAAAAACATCGCATCAGAGACCTGGGAGCCTGGAAAAGACATCAGAAGGAATGGAGAAGCAGTTTTAAAACTGCGTAATTAGTAGCTAAAACAAATGGGGGACGGGTGTATTATGATTCATTTTCTGTCTCTGGCCCTGTAAAGGATCCTGAATGGCTAGTCAACTGACTCTGTGGAAATTTTTAGCCATTAGAACTGCTTGACCCCATGATCTTTAGTGTCAGTTGCCCCTTGGACTTTTAGGAACAGGAGAGGATATTAAAAAACCAGCAGAGGCTGGCAGAAGAGGAGTAGAGTTCAGGTGACAGAACAGGTGTAGGATTGGAGAGAGAAGAGAGTCGGATCAGGGAATAGAATTAGAGACTACAGTTGATGCAAGAAGAAAGATTACGGAGGACTAGAAAAGAGATTGAGCAAACTGAAAATAAGAGACCATGGAGCTAGGTGAAGCTGAGCTGAGGCAGGGAAGATATTGGTAGGAGACAGAAGAACCTACAAAGAGCCTACACAGTTGTGAAGCAAAAATAAAACGAAGCTACACCTGACCCTCACATGACTTTCATATCATACATGACATTATGTATCTATAAAAAGTCTAGGAATAACATGAGAGAAAACATAACATTTATCTTTATAGGCTGGTTTAACTCACTTAATAGGATAACCTCTAGTGGTATCCATTTCCCTACAAATGACATAGATTTCATTCTTCTTCATGGCTGAAAAGAGTTCCACTGTATATATGGACCACTTCATCTATCCTCTGTTACTCAACAACTTGACTGTTTACATAACTTAGCTCTTGTGAATATTATAATAAACTTTGAAATGCAAGTATCTCTGTGTTATATTGGGATCTTTGATATAGCTGGGGCATATGGAAGACCTACGCACAGATTTTTGAGAGGCTTCCATGTTGCAGTAAAATCTCCAACCCCAATAAGCCTGTGCAAATAACATACAACTCAGTTACAATGTTTATAAGCTGCATGCCTAGATTGGGCAGATTTTCCACTACAGTACTCTATTCCTCAGCTATGCAATCCCTAGCTACTTGCAGTTTCCCCAGGCCACGTGGGTCTGCTCCATCTTCCTTCCACTTCCTCTTCTGATCATGCTGTGAACCCCAAGATTGTGTTGTTTACTGAAGAAAAAAAAACTAGTTGTGGTGCGGCTCAGCCTTAGCACACACCTTTAATCCCTCTGGCTGGAATATAAACATACCCTTAGTACTCACCTTTAACCCCAAACAATGAAGTAAAGTTAGTTTGTAGAAGCAAGTACCCATGTTTGGAAGTGTCTAATTGAGTGGCAGACACAGTGAATTATCAGAGAACGATTTGACAGTATAGGATATGCCCAACTCTCAAGAGAAGAGAGAAGAGAGAGAAACAATGTAAGAGGAAGCAATGCAGAGAAAAGAAGGAGGCGGTTTTACCAAGACAGACAGAAAAAGAAAGAGAACAAGCTAGACACAGGTGAAGACAGAATGAGAAGGAGCCAGAATATTCAAACATATTGCTAAAGTTAGTATGATGCCAAGCAGAGCAATTCAGGAGAGGCCAAGAGAGAGAGAGAGAGAGAAGTCAGATTGAATCAGTCAGCATAGAGAGAGTTTTTTAGCCAGAACAGCTGAATTGACCAGTCAGTCACCCAGAGGTCAGAAAGAGCTAGAAAGGGTGTGTCTATTCAGCAGTCACAGAGGTGAGAAACATTCTGTGTCTAGATAAGATTGTACGGAGACTAGCAGCTTCCAGGACTAGGCCTAGGGTAGACTGAGACAATAAGCCTCGGTGATGACAATTACATTGGGCAATAGAAAGTACTTCTGCAGTAGTATATAAGGGTTTGTGTAGGGAAAACTGTATAAGTCTGGCTGGTACAAAGCCAAACAGTCCCCTGAGGGGGTAGGAGGAGTGAGGATGATTATAGGAAAGATGGAAAAGAAGACTTAGAAATAAAGGTTAGAAACCAGGACGGTTGTCCAGTTAGTACCGCAGCAGCCTCGAGTTTAAGTCCCTTAGACTTCATGTAATTCTCTTCAGCATCATGGGAAATGAAGTCATAAGCTAACAGAGATAATGGCTGACATGCATTCAATATCTGTACCCATTCGGAGGCCTCCCTATTCCTCCCTGTTCCTTCCTCCAAGATGAACAGAACATTCAGCTGCTCGCCTTGAGCTTCAAGTGTATCCATTTCATCAGCAGGCCAGGAAATCTGCCAGTAGACCCTGGCCTGACTCGACTCTGCCTGACAGGCAGGCTATCACAGAAGCAGGCAAAATGGCTCCCAACAGAAAATCACTTACAAATATCACCTGTCAATAAAGAAGCTGACGGCCAATGAGCTAAGGCAGGAAATAGGAGGTGGGGCACTGGCAGGGAGAGAGAGGATTCTGGGAAATAGTGAGAGATAAAAGAGAGACATGGGGAGGGCCTTGAGAGATGGGATGGAGAAGGAAGAGATAGACTGAAGAGACGAACATAAACCAGCAGGTAGATGAACTAGGAGGGATGCTGAGGGAGACACTAAGGAAATGAGAAGGAAGAAGTGGGCCGGGATTGAAGGAGAGATAACTAACCACATGGTAGACACAGACAGTTTAAATGGATTAATAAATTATGGTCTAGTCAGGAATGAGCCACTGCTTATGGCCTAGGAATTTAATACATATTTAGTCTCAGAGGCTGAGAAGGAATAGTGAATATAATTTTAACAGGTTTTCTTTGCCCACAGAATAACCACAATTTATTTTTATTTTATTTCTCAATTTATTTTGTTCTGCTTGGGGTGCGGTATCTCAATGCAGGTTTAACTTGCATTTCTCTGTTAGAGAGGTTGACCTTTTCGCATCCTTATTTGTCATTTGTATTTCATCTTTCAAGAACTATCTGCTCACTTCAATAGCCCATTTATTGAATGAGTTCTTTGATTTCTTGTTTGTCTTTTAAAATTTTTGTTTTACATTGTAGATAATATTCTCTGTCAGATGTATAGTTAGCAAATATTCTCCTCTACTCTGTAGACTGTGCCCTTTTTGCTCAATAACGGTTTCTTTCCCTGTCCAGAATATCAATTGTATGAGGTCCCATTTCATACACTGAGAGATGGGACCTGGTCCACTCTTTCACGTGTTGATATCCACTTGGCTAGCACTGTCTGTAGTGAGGCTGTCTGTAGTGAGAATTTTGGTTTCCTTGAAAAATACAGAACTATTATGGGAATAGCTTTTATTTTAATACCAGTGTGGGATATGGGGCTGCTTCTGATTGTTCACAGCAATGACTATGATTTGCCTCGTGCTCTAGCAGGGACATGATTTTGCCAGCTGTAGATAGTTTCTGTGATTGTGTGACATTTGGAATTTCAGTGGGATATGAGTACTAGGGCCCCAGAGATGGGGTGGTTGTTGGTTTTTGTGTTTTTTGTTGTTGTTGTTGGTTGGTTGTTGTTGGGTTGTTGGTGGTTGGTTGTTGGTGGTTGTTGGTGGTTGTTGTTGGTGGTTGTTGGTTGTTGGTGGTTGATGGTGGTTGGTTGTTGGTTGTTGGTGGTTGGTGGTTGTTGTTGGTGGTTGTTGTTGGTTGGTGGTTGTTGGATGTTGTTGGTGGTTGTTGTTGGTTGGTGGTTGTTGGATGTTGTTGGTGGTTGTTGGTTGTTGGTTGTGGTTGTTGGTTGTGGTTTGTGGTGATTGTTGGCTGTTGGCTGTTGGTTGTTGGTTGTTGTTGGTTGTTGGTTGTTGTTGGTGGTTGTGTGGTGGTTGGTGGTGGTTGTTGGTGGTTGGTGATTGGTGGTTGGTGGTGGTTGTTGATTGGTGGTTGGTGGTTGGTTGCTGTTTGTCCTGGTTTGTTAAGTAGTCACACACAAAGATTAAAAACTAAACAAGAAGAAATTAGATATCCTGATTTTGAAGATCAAACTTTATACAAGGAACCTGATGCCCTTAATCAGCAGGAAATAGTCTGATAACATTGCCCATTTCCCCTCCTATCCTTTTCTCTCTCCTATCTAGTGTTAGGGAGTTGAAAGGATAGAAAAAGGGTGGACAAGGATGGAAGAAAGGAGAATCCACAAACAGCCAAAGTCCCGCACACCCCTGGGCAGATGGTCTAAGGATGTATAAGGAAGAGGAAACAAACCATAGAAAGCAAGCCAGTAAGCAGCACTCCTCCATATCTCCTCTCAGCGCTTGCCCTGGCTTTCCTTGATGACAGGCTGTAAGCCAAACAAACTCCATTTTCCCCAAGTTTCTTTTAGTCATTTTTTTTTTTTTTTTTTTTTTTTTTTTACCGCAGCAATAGAAAGAAAACTAGAACAGCAATGTTCCACTGTATAATTTAGAGAGGCACTTTTGATAATCTGATAAAATCAGAATGCATATTTTAGCCAATCATAGAGACTTGAAGGAATTTGGAGTGTACTAATTGATGAAATCTAGTTTCTCTGAAAATGTTACACAACTCAAATCTAGGGACAGACTAGGCAATTCCTCTACCACTAGGCTAGAGAAGAGTTAGAAAACCAAGTAAGTGGCTGGCAAGATGGCTAAGAGTTAAAAAGCACTGGCTGTTCTTTCAGGACTTGGGTTTGACTCCTAGAACTCACATGACAACTCACAGGTATCCTGTCCCAGGGGATCTAATGCCTGCTTCTGGCCTCCATAAGCACTGTGCATATGTGGTACACAATTATACACCCACATTCATTAAAAAAAAAAAAAAAAAAGATAAGCAATACCTGGAAGTGTCTCAAAGAATGAATGTCACTGAAGGCTGGGGGAAGATAACATAGGTGCTATTTCTACCCTAACAATGCTCAAACACTTTCTTTTGCAATACAGGTCAGAAATTCTGCTGGATTTTAAAAGCAATCTTCTCAAAATTGAAAATGGATCACAGACCATATGAAGCTCAAGAAGAAGGAAGACCAAAGTGTGGGTGCTTCGGTGCTTCTTAGAAGGGGGAACAAAATACTCACAGGAAGAAATATGGAGACAAAGTGTGAAACAGAGACTGAAGGAAAGACATCCAGTGGGGAAGTGCTTGCTGACAGGAGCCTGATATGGCTGTCTCTTGAGAGGCTCTGCCAGAGCCCGACAAATCAGAGTTGGATGCTCGCAGCCAAGCATTGGACTGTGTGCAGAGTCCCTGTTAGAGGAGTTGGAAAAGGGACTGAAGGAGCTGAGGGGATTTGCAGCCCTGGATGGGTGGGGGGGAGCAACAGTGTCAACTATCCAGACCTCTCGGAGCACCTGGAGACTGGACTACCAACCAAAGAGTACACATGGAGGGACCCATGGCTCCCACCACGTACGTGGCAGAGGATGGCCTTGTTGGACATAAGTGGGAGGAGTGGCCCTTGGTCCTGTAGGGATTCGATGCCCCAGTGTAGAGGAATGCCAGGGTGGGAAGGTGGGAGTAGGTGGGTGGGTAGGTGGAGCACCCTTATAGAGGCAGGGGGAAGGAGGATGGAATAGGAGTTTTCCAGAGGGTAGACCTGGAAAGGGGATAACATTTGAAATGTAAATAAAGAAAATATCCAATAAAGGAAAAAAAGGAAAACAATGAAATTTGGAGGAAAAAAGTATACATACGGTGATAGTTTCAATAGCATTTTTTATGACATAGTGTGAGATGGCACATACCGTTAGGATCCGGTGAGGGACATAAAGCTGAGAAATAACTTACAATTAAAAGAATATTAAAGTTCAAAATATATTTTTTCAATAATTTTATGGTCCAGTATAAGATGTAAATGTGAGATCTTTTGTTCAAGGTTTAATACATTTTGATGGCTTTAAAGCTATATAATCCCTCTGATGACAGAGTCAATGTGAGTATGCCGGCCACATTCCTATGAACATGCTGTACACACTTGTCGCTTAAGATTCTCACTGCTTTAGTGAAGCATATTTACTAATGTAATGAGTCATGCAAAACGGTACCAAGACTACCTATGATAATTCTAATTTTTACTTTTAGAATTTTCATGAAATTGAGCAGTCAAGATGGGTATATTGAGCTCTGTTTAACAATCTATAACATCAGTAATAATACTAGGGGTAAAGTTTTTAAAAATTATCATAAAGGAGTATGAAATGGGACAAAAGCTGGAAGATGAGGAGATACAATTTTTTACTTCTGGTCATTTAGCAGGTAGTCAGCTCTGGAAATTCTGTTATTAAGACCATATTGAGCTCTTGAATTCATTGATGATTACTTTGGGACCAGGAACTGTCTACTAGTCCATGTTAAATGCATATTGACCCTTGTGCCATGTTTAAATTCTACCAGTCATTACTGGAATACCTTTGTTATTATATTGGGCGAACTTATACATCCCTTGCCATACCACCCATTCTCTGTATGTCTCTTAGCCATGTATTCTCTCTCTCTCTCTCTCCTCTCCCTCTCTCTCTCTCTTTTCTCTCTTTTACCTTCAATAAAAATGAATGTTATTGCAAAAAAAAAAAATTGAAAATGGGGAAAACTTCTATGTCACAAACACACCAAATCATTATTTATATCAATGAAACAAGATTTTTTTTTCTAGGTCTCTAAAATCACATTTCTGTACAAGTCCTTCTGTATAGTGTCTAGCTACTTCCGCTCTTCCTGAAAGGTCTATGGTTATGTCCCTGAATGTCAGGGCACCTGAAACAGAAATCCTGTGTTCTGATAATAATTTTTTAATACACTTTCACGATGAAAATTCCTTTGCAAGAAGTAGGTAACACAGGAAACAGGAAAGATGAGGACCAGCCTAAAACATGTATGGAAAAACAAAATCATTAATTTTTTGTTTTCCTTAAGGATATTTGTATTCCTAAAGGATAGGGTATATGCACATATCTGACTTTATAACACTTATTGTTATAAAGTGGTGTGTGTGCATGCTTGTGCACATCTGTGCATTCATGCACACTCACATATCATGGTGCACCTGTGGAGGTCAAAGGACAGCTTTGAGAACTCAGATTTTTTTTTCTTCCACCATGAGCATTTCAAAGTTTGAACTCAGGGTCTCAGACTTGTCAGTAAGTACCTCTCTCCCTGCTGGCTGCCTATATGAATTTAAGAAGTACTACTGATATAAACAAAATGATATATGACATGAGATAATGTGATAGTCCAATGGAGTTAATGTAATAATACAATGCCTGAGAATGAAGAAACAAGCGAACTCCCTCAGTCCAATGAAGCATCATAACTCTATATACTGCGTGTATCACATACCTGTAATTTATGTTTTGAATATGTGTCATTTTCATCATTCTTTCATCTAAAGGAAATTTAATTTTTTTTCTACAAAAGTACTTGAAAGTCATTGTTATGGAGTTGTGACCCTGGGAAAAAACCATAGATTCAATCCAATTAAAAAATTTATTTGATTGGCTGCTAGCAGGACAACAGCCTTAAAGCCCAATTCCAGGCATGTCATGAAGGAGGGGTACAGGGAAGGGCTTTTAAAGGGGAAAGACACAAGTAGGCCTTCAATATCTATGAAAGCAAGCAAAACCTGGTTTGTTCTGCCAAGTTAAGTACTTGAAGGTGACTTAAAACAATATTTGGGTGTTTGTGTAAGCAAGTTACAGAAGCCAAAAAAGTACAGTCGTATTACAAGTAGATAGTAGTCACAGCTGCACATTTTTAGGTAGGGGGTCACTGAGTTACTGGGAACTTATCTTCCAGGGACTGGAGTCAGAAACAAATGGCTAGTGGGTACCAAGATGGATACCTAGTATAAAATGGAGTTTCTCTAGCCATCACAATGCAACCTCAGAACACAGGAATGTATTGACATTACATGAATAATAAATATTCAAATTATTTTATACAAGATATTGTCATAAGCAATACCTGTGATAGATATATTTACTGACCAGCTAGTCATACTATCTAGTTCTATTTATTGAATCTACAGCTGTAGTGAGAATTTTGGAGTTTTGGTTTATTTGAAAAATACAGAAACATTATAAGAATATGATTTTGTTTCAATCCCAGGTGTGGGATACGGGGCTGCATCAGACTGCCCACAGCAGCTGACTATGATTTGTTTCGTGCTCCAGCAGGGACGTGATTTTGCCAGCTGCAGGTAGTTTCTGTGATTATGATTGTTTAGAATTCTGGGGACTTTCAGAGGTCATATACATGTTAGGGCTCTAAGAGGTGGCGTGGGTTGTTTGTTGGTCTTGGTTTATTATGTAATTGTGGACAAAGAAGAGACAAGAAGAAAAAGAGGAGAAGGAGAGGAAGAAGAAGAAGGAGGAGGAGGAGGAAGAGGACGAGGAGGAGGAGGAGGAGGAGGAGGAGAGAGACTAAATATCCTGATAGTAAAGCTCAAACTTGCTCTGAGGAACTTGATGCCCCTAATCAGCAGGAAGTGGTCTAACGATAAAGTTGCCCTCATTCTGATTGTGATTCCTTTTCCTTTATATAGGAATCTCTTTCCTTTTCTCTCTATCTTTTTTTCTCTCTTATCTAGTGTTAGGGGGTTGAAAGGGTGGAAGAAATGAGAACCCACAAAGTAGCAAAAGACAGCTACATACAGCCTCACCTGTTGAAACTTAATTCGTTTGTGAGGTACTGGATGAATGGAGCTGACTACAGTGTTATGTGCCCATTGTCCTAGCTACTCAAGAAGCTCAGGAATAAGGATCACTGGGAGTTTGAAGCCAATCTTGGTAACAGCAGGACTCCATGTCTTTGAGGGGAAAAAAAGAATAGCCAATGAAAGAAAACGTAGATATCTGATTGTGGTGTTCAGAGGTAGTGCCTTGGAGATATAATTGGGACTAGATAAGATTATTATGGTGAGACTTTATATTTGAATACTGGTGGGTGTATAAGAAGAAAAGATGAGAAGATATAACATATCTACTGTGGACATACTCTATTAGATGCCTTGTGGTTCTCAGACCTATCTTAGGATTCTGACAACACAAAAGTAATTATGAGATGTGGTCCTTACACCTTCACTCTCTAGAACTGTGAATCAAACCTCATTTCTTTATAAAGTATCTTCAGTATGATGGCATGTGAATTTATTTCCAGCTACTTGGAAGGCTGATACAAGAGGATTACAAGTTCAAGGTCAGCCTCAGCTATGGAGCAAGACCCTTTCACAAAGCAACAAAGTACAGGCTCAGGTATTTTGTTGTAGTAACAGGAAAACCAATACAACTGTCTTCTGAATGTAGGACCTCATCCTTCTTTTACAGGTAAGAGTTTATCTTGAACAAAATCTTGAGTCTTTCCCAATCATGTGACTGTACTTCTGTCCATCATTGGGAATATGGGGGAATTTTCTGTCTGCAATTCCTCCACTTTTCACCATAACTAGCTTTATTCCAGAGCTCTATGACCATCCACATAGAGAGGTCTGCAATAAGAGACATCACTGAAAACCAGCTTTGCCTCCTCACCCACAGAAATGACCTTTTCCCCTATTATTCTCTCAGGGATTTTTTTGTCCAGATTTCTAAGACCTCCAAAGATAGACTTCAATCACACTGCAATACAGAACTACAAGTCTCTCAATGGATGGTGAGGTCTTACCTCTTCCTGAGGCTGATGTGGAAGACAGTGTTTGAGCCATATGGGAGAGAAAATATTCAACACTAAATTCTACCCCATTAGCCTGCAGTGTTTGATAGAGCCATCTCTGCTTCTCAGGATCATGTCTATAATAATGAAGGATCAAAAATCTCCCGTGAGGGGCTTCATCTGTTGTTTACATACTCCTGAGAGACAATGTGGCCCATGAATGAGTGACAAACAGTTGAGCCCAAATGGCCTAACAGAGGATCAAAGGAAGTCTTGCATCTGGTCAGCATCACCCTTCACCATGGTGAGTGTACCTGGGGAGCAGGATAGCACAGGGTTGTCTTAGGAAGGAATCACAGATAGAAAGCATGATCATGATGACTGCAATTGTATTTCAGTGAGTATCTTCTCCTTGGCCCCCATCTCCCAAGTCTTTGTGCCAAAGGATTAGTGTTGGGGTTCAAGAGTCACCCTACAAACCACATGAACACTGATCTCAGTCAGACACAGATGGTTTATTGAACATACATCCAAAGACTGATTGATAAGGGCCAGAGTGCAGAGTTAAGATCCTACAGGGTTTGTAAGCCTAAAATCCACAAATATCTGTGACAAGTTATTTCACATTCAGGATTTAGGGATAGGGGATTTCCTTAGGAACATGTCTTTGCTGTATACTTATCTTGCTCCTGTTGGTTGGGGTACTCAACTGTGGCAGGAGGCTTGCCTTGTCTAACATTCATGTCTCAACTTGTCAACCAGGATGTCAGTTACCCACATACATGTATGTCTTTTTGCCAAGTAGGATGTCAGTTCCCAGGGATGTCTTGGGAACTTAAAACTTTACTTGACCCCTACTCAAAATGAAAGTGTTATTCTAAGTAGGTGCAGGTGTCTCTCTTATGTTGGGTCCATTCCAGGGGCAGCTTATAAATGTAAATATCATAAAAGTTTATACACAGGTACAGGAAGTGCTGCTGTGTGGTTGGTTCAGGTCCAAGCTTACTGTGGGTAACTACCCAAGACGTTCTATTGACTTCTATCATGATAGATTTCCAAGGACACAACATAACAGAATATGTAATCAACTTGGGCATGAGCAAGTTTCCTAGTTAACAGCAGAAACAACATATGAGCAAGTTTCCTTATAATGTTTGTAACAGAGCAAAATGGCATGCTAGACAGGTAAAGTTACCTAGGCCTTAACATTTTATCTAGGTCTTAATATTTTACCTAGGTCTTAACGGCATGAAGGGGCCAGTCCTACAGATCCAAAACTATAGGATTTCCATGACACAGGGCAACAAGATATCTGGGAGGAGTCCCAGTGAGGTTCCAGTATTGACAGAGTAGCAGAAACCAGAGACTTCATACCAGACCAACGAGTCATTGTAATGAACATTTGCAAGCAAATGTGGACAAAACAACACCTATAGCTTACACAATGAGATTTTTTTTCTTTGTTCTGTTGGGGTAGTTTGCAAGGGTGGGTATTAGGAGAGGAGAGATGAGTGGGATTGAATGCATGAAATACACAAAGAACCAATAAAATTAGGGTGATTTTGTGCATTGTGTAAAGGTTGTCTTTGTATTATTCAAATGATGATTTATGTATCATTAGAGATCTGATTACAGGATAGACTTTGGTATTTTAGAAAAGGCAGTTAACAGGTTTTGTAAGACAACAGGAGTAGGCTGGGCAGTGGTGGCCTTGATCCCAGCACTTGGGAGGCAGAGGCAGGTGGATTTCTGAGTTCGAGGCCAGCCTGGTCTACAGAGTGAGTTCCAAGACAGCCGACTACACAGAGAAACCCTGTCTCGAAAAACCAAAAAAAAAAAAAGAATTTTCCTTTCCTCTAACAATAACCGTCTATACACAATAGAAATAATTAAAAGAACCATCACATTTTCAAAAAATGGCTTATGCACAATATAATCACAGGTCCCAAGGCAAGATTAATCTTCCACTGCCAGGCCTGGATATCTGAGAGGCCTTCCTGAGGAGGAGGAACTTGGGAGATGACTTCATCTTGTCAGTCAATTCTCCAGATGTTTTCTGTTTGTTCACAGTTCAAAATAGTTGTTCCCTCAACCAGCCCCATCTCCTGGCAGTGGGCAAGGCATTGAGGCAGTTATGCCCAGTGGTTAGCATACCACAACCCAGTGGTATCCGTTGCCTTTGTGCCCTTTTCATTCATCCACATACAGGTTCAAAGGTTTGTGTAGGTCCAGGAGAACCAGAGCTGCTACCTCTAAGAAGGCTTTTCTCAAACGTCTTAAAAGCTGTGTCCATCTCAGAGGTCCATTCTATCTTATCTTCTTGGCCCCTGGTGGCCTCATATAATGGTTTAGCTATCTCTGTGAACCCTGGTCTGGCTGTGGCTAACTCAGTCCTCTCACATCACTCCAGAATTCATGCCAAATATAATGGCTCTGCCAAAATTCTGTTCCAGGTACCAATTATCTGAATTATGTCTTTGTTTTGCAAAGGTTTGTGTTTGTATGTTTTGTTTTTGTTTGTTTTACCATTATGTGCTGGCTGGTCATATGTCAACTTGACAAACAAACTAGAGTTGTTTGAAAGGAGGGTTCTTCATTAAGAAGAAAAAACCTCCATAAGATCCAGCTGCAAGGCATTTTTTTAATTACTGATGGGCAGAACACAGCCCATTGTGGTTGGTACCATCCTACATAAAACAATAAGGCCTAGGTGGAATGTTAAGGCTTAGATAAAATGTTAAGGCCTAGGTAACTGTTACCTGACTAGCCTTCCATTTTGTGCTGTTACTAATTTCATAAGGAAACTTTCCCATATGTTGTTACTGCTATTACGAGAATCTTCCTCATGCCCAAGTTGATTGCATAATCTGTTATATTCTGTGCTCTTGGAAACCAATCACAACAGAAGTCATTTAGAACTGCTTTGTATAGTTGCCCACAATAATCTCGGACCTGAACCAACCACTCAGCAGCACTTCCTGCACCAGTGCATAAGCTTTTCTGGTATTTGCATTTAAAAGCTGCCACTGGGATGGACCCCCAACATAAAAGAGACACCTGCTCCTACTCCTACTTAAAATAAGACTTCCATTTTGAGTAGGATCAAGTAAAATTTTAAGTTCCCATGACATCTCTGGGAACTGACAGCCTACTTGACAGAAACATGTACGTGGTTACCTGACATTCTGGTTGGCAAGTTAGGACATGAATTTTAGACAAGACCCATCCTGACTGACAAGTTAATATGTGAATATTGCATAAGGTAAGTTCCCTGCCACAGATGAATACCCCAACCAATGGGAATAGGATAATTACACAACCAAGACATGTTCCTAAGAAAATCCCCTATCCCTAAATCTTGGTTGGTGAAATAACTTAGGCACAGATGTTTGTAGTTTTTAGGCTTAAAGCCATGTAGAATCTTCACTCATGTCACAGGCAGGAGAGTTGTGTTGTGTGTCTGTCTTGATAAGCCAGGCAATAGAGACTGCAATTTCTCAATCAGCTTTCCAGGGTCACTTGGTATTGTTCAATCTGGTCAGGGCTAGCTTAACTGTTTAGCTGAGCTTGGTGTTTAACCAATCCTAGGGAGTGATTTTTGCTCTCACTCCCTGGAATTTTTATTAGTAATCTAAAGGATGTATCTTTTGATTGGGAGCACAACATTCAGCTAAGAAGATATTCTTCTGAAAGAGAAGACACCAACATTTTGCTGGTTATCTGTACCCTAACTGAATCTCGTCAATAGAGAAGAGGGTGATCCAGTTTATCCAAAGGATCTTGTCACTCAGTTTGTTGTTAGCTTTTAGGCTACATCCAGGGACTGGGACCTATTTCTACCTTTAAATCCATCTAAGTTTTATAACTTTTTCCTCATAGATAGTGTCAACTGGATGGGAAAGGCAATCTTTTAAGCAGCTGTCTAATTCTTCTAATGAAGTCTTAGAAGTCCTTGGTCAGTGTTGTACAAAAGGAAAAATCCATTCTATCCTGGCTGCATTCCATCAGTGTTCTCCAAAACAAAACCGGCACCCAGCTCAGCCTGGAAGCAGTTTCTCTACTCTTTTCACAGAATGATGAGCTTTGAGTTTTCCAATTACACAGGTCACTTGACGAAAAGACGACATAAATCAAGAAAGGAGTTAGAAATAAAATGTCATGTCAAGAACTGAGTACAGCATTAGTTACACCATACAACTTAAACAATGGTATTCAAGTTACACCACACATTATTATGCTATCAATTTAAAGTTGATTTCAATTTTTTAAATTTATATTTAACCAAGATTAAACTATAAATATCTATTTGGAACTAAGTTTCCCCACATAGAGTACTTATACACAACAAACTAGACCTTTTACTAGAGTTCTGGCACCCACCGTTTTACCCAAATGTCCAATCATAATTTCATCAGTAATATTATAGCTGATGCATGAATGTTCCTAGACATGTTGGAACAGGACATACAACCTACAATCTGTTTTACCCAAAATATTTCATCTGAATCTAATTGTCCTTGGATAGAAGATACAGTAACTAATGACTGGTAATATAGCTGGGTAATTGAACACCTACTGTGCACAATTTTCAATTTTCAATCTAGGCGAGGATATAGATGTGTGTTGTTGGCTATTCCAAGTTTTTTCATATGGGTAAACATTTTCACACATGTATTTTTTATAAATGGTTTCAATTTGGTTATTTTTGTTAATGTGTTATAGGGAGCCCACCAGAGAAGACCATTCAAACACAGTTTATTTCACAATGAAAGTCTTTATTCCAGCCATCTCTAAGTACATTCACATATTTAGAACCCAAGTATAGCCCCAGCATTGAGAGGAAACCCTACATCCTATTATCTGGTTCAGGAGCTACAGTGGGAGCTTTATCTTCACATGTAAACAGAAGGCATGAATTATAGGATCTTACATTTTGAAATTCTTATGGGTTTTGCCCCTTTAAAAAGTACTTATTCATAAATGACTGTATTTTTTAAAATGTCCACACAAATAAGGAACGGGGAACAATCCTTTCGTGTTCATCCATTAGATGTATGCAAAATGAAGTTATTTAAAATGTAATTGTGAGTAAAAGCATAAGACTTTTCTAAACTATCCAAAGTACAATTAACCTTTCATGTCAGTTTTACTAATGCCAATAAGAGGAGAAAAATTTAAAAGCTCTTTTACAGACCATGGGAACTTGTGGCAAGATTTTCTCTGTCCAATCTATTTAAATACTAGTGCATCAGGAGGCCTGTTGATTGGACAGGGAAAAGGGAGGCAGAGCTAAGATTTGCAGAGAGAACACACAGGGAGAGAAAAAAAGAGTCAAGATGGAGGACAGACAGAGAGAAGATCCTGAACCAATGTGGCTTTAATAGCCATAAGTAGTTATGATTTCTTATGGGAACAGAATGATTGGGGTAACCTGTCTATTCTAGGTGGGCAGCTTGTACCATTTTCACATGGCCTTGAAATTATTGTGTGGGTATCTTGTGCACTGAGAATTTACTGACATATAAATCTGACTGGTTAACTATAAGCTTCAACAGTTTTGTTTTTACCAGGTAAATGGGTGTTGTGGTGGCTGAACTGGGGTGGGAGTGGGGGTGGACTGTCACTGCGTGGGGCTGGCATGGCAGTGAAGGGAACACGGAAGCTCCAGCCCTGCTGGAGAGTACCCCGGCAGGAGCATGCCAGGACAGAAAGATGCTGGCAGTAGCACAAGAAGCCTGCCGTACTATTTTCAATATTTGCAGGAACTAACCAAATACTCTCAAGGATTTTATTATCTATTTATAACTCTGTTGCCATAACTTAGGCTGGTACTGTGCTGGCCATTAACAAATTATGCAAAGAAGTAAACATCCGGTCTAATATCATAGGATCCATGGAATGTTAATGGTGACAAGGACAACATCTCAGTTCCAGTAACTGTTCTTCCTAAATTGATTATCCTGGATGACTATTGATTGAGGAATAAAATTTATACAACTAACAAGAGGAGAGTAAATCAAGAACATGATCGCTACCCTGGATTTCTGACATAAAATTCTCAACAAATTATCTTCTCTGAACAACCAACTTCCCATAATTCTCATTCCAAAGAGTTTCTTGATATTAACAGTATATGAAGATACCAATGTTCACCATATCCAGAGTAGATTAAAGTTCCTACATTATTTTAAGTCATAGTATTCTTAATATGAGCACCCTGACATTCAGTACAATTTTCATGCAATGGCTTGTCCACCTTTCTTACGTGCATAAGACTCCTGGCTATTACTGATTTTCTGATGTTGTGTATGTTGAGTACCACTTACAATAAAGACTTTTCCTGATTCTTCTCATTCACATGGTTTCAAACCTTAATGGATTCTCTGAAGAGCTTGAATTAATTCTATAAATGTTCCCACATTCCTTGCATTCATAGTGTTTGACACAAGCATGGATTCCTTTATGTTAAAGAAGGCTTGAGCTCAAATTGAAGTACTTTCCACATTCTTTACAGTGATAGGATTTCCTACAGTATGAATTCTAATATGTCCAAGCAAATTGATTATGATGTTGAAAGGATTCCCATATTCATTACATTGAAAGGGATTCTCACTAGTATGGAATCCCTGATCAATGCTAAGGTCTAGTCCATAAACAAAGTTCGTTTCACCTTCCATGCACTGAAAGAGTTTCACATCAGTATGAATTCTCTGATGTTTGTTGAGTTGGGACTTAAATCTGAAGGCTGACCCACACTGCTGACATTCAAATGATTTCTCCAGTATGAATGCTCTGGTGCCGAGTGAGGTATGCCAGAACAACGAAGGCCTTTCCACATTCCTGACACTTAAAAGGTTTCTCATCAGAATGTATTTTCCGATGGTGTAATAGGCTTGAGCGGTGAAATAAAGCTTTCCCACATTCCTTACATTCATATGATTTCACACCAGCATGAACAGCGCCATGTTGAATGAGGGTGGATTCACGCTTGAAGGACTTCCCACATACCTCACATTCAAAAGGTCTATTACTTGTATGAGCAATTTGATGGTTGTTAAGCTCACTGGGAAGATGAAAAGCCTTTCCACATTCTTTACACTCATAAGGTCTCTCACTACTGTGAGATTTCTGATGACGAATGAGAAGTGTATTAAGTCTGTAAAACTTTCCACATTCTTTACATTGGAAGGGTTTCTTCCCAGTATGAATACTCTGGTGATCAGTAAAATTGGACCTTTGACGAAAGCATTTCCCACATTCCTTGCACTGATAGGGTTTTTCATGAGTATGAATTGTGTAATGTTTACTAAGTTGGTACTTACTTCTGAAGGCTGACCCACAAAGCTTACACTTGAAAGGTTTCTCTTCAGTGTGAGTTTTCTGATGCTCAGAAAGGTGTATCTGAAGCCGAAAGACCTTCCCACATATATTGCATTCAAAGTGTTTCTCTTCCATGTGAGTTTTCTGGTGCTCAGAAAGGTATACCTGAAGCCGAAAAGCCTTTCCACATACAATACATTCAAAGGGTTTCTCACCTGTATGAATACTCTGGTGCTGAACAAGGTGTGTGGCAGTTCTGAATTTCTTGCCACATTCCTTGCACTCAAATGACTTCTCTCCAGTATGGATGATCTGGTGCCTTGTGAGATGAGTCAGAACAATGAAGGCCTTTCCACATTCCTTGCACTGAAAGGGTCTCTCACCAGAATGAATTTTCTGATGTTGCATGAGGCTTTTGTGTCGTTTAAAGGCTTTCCCACACTCATTACATTTGTGTGGTTTCACATCTGCATGAATAAGCCTATGTTCAACAAGGTTGGAGACCCGGTTGAAGGACTTCCCACATTCCCTGCATTCAAATGGTTTTGTACCTGTATGAATGATTTTATGGTACTTGAGTAGGTCAGGAAGATGAAAAGCCTTTCCACATTCATTACATTTGAAAGGTTTCTCACCACTGTGAGACTTCTGATGTCTTGTAAGCTGTTGGGGAAGTCTGAAGGCCTTCCCACATTCATGGCATTCAAATGACTTCTCTCCAGTATGAATGTTCTGGTGCCTAGTGAGCTGTGCCAGAACAATGAAGCCCTTTCCACAGTCCTTACACTGAAAGGGTCTCTCATCAGAATGAATCTTCTCATGTTGTACAAGGTTTGAGCGACGTTTAAAGGCTTTCCCACACTCATTACATTTGTATGGTTTCACATCAGCATGAATAATCTTATGTGCAACAAGGTTGGAGACCCGGTTGAAGGACTTCCCACATTCCCTGCATTCAAATGGTTTTTCACCTGTATGAATGGTTTTATGGTACTTGAGCAGGTCAGGAAGATGAAAAGCCTTTCCACATTCATTACATTTGAAAGGTTTTTCACCACTGTGAGACTTCTGATGTCTTGTAAGCTGTTGGGGAAGTCTGAAGGCCTTTCCACACTCCGTACATTCATAGGGCTTCTCTCCAGTATGAATACTCTGATGCTGAATAAGAGTTGACCTACAACCAAAGCACTTCCCACACTCTTTACATTCATATGCCTTTTCTATGTTGTGAGCAAGAGTCTGGCAGGTATAAGTAGGCATTTCTTCCTTGTTAGTAATCTTTTGACCAGCATCTCCTTCTTGGTAACCCTGTAGTCCACTGAATGTACTACAGTTGGGGCCATTACTAAAAGTAGAGCCCTTGAAATCAAAAATTCTACCTAATTGCTTTATGCTGTGTTTGGGAAATTTCCCATTAATAGAATTTTCTGGAGCTATGTTTCCAGCATTATAATCTGCTTCCAAATCTGAAAGAAAAGGAAAAAGCAAGAATACATTATTTCCCGGTAACACACATACACACATTTTCCTGTAACATAAATGCCATTAAATGAATGGCCAGACTCTAAAGTAATATCTGAGAAGCTGAACAAGAGCAAGGAGGGCAGCAATAAAGAAAGTTTATGTAAGACTATATACTTTACAGTAGAACACATTGGAAATGGGAAGACATGTTTATAGTGAGAATTATGGTTTCCTTAAAAACATAGAAATGATAATGGGAATATGTTTTTGTTTGTTTTCTGTACAACAGCCCTGGTTGGCCTGGAGTCACTTTGTAGATCAGGCTCGCCTCCAACTCACAGAGATCCACCTGCCTCTGTGTTCCAAGTGCTAGGATTAGGGCCGGGCGGTGGTGGCGCACGCCTTTAATCCCAGCACTTGGGAGGCAGAGGCAGGCGGATTTCTGAGTTCGAGGCCAGCCTGGTCTACAGAGTGAGTTCCAGGACAGCCAGGGAGGGCTACACAGAGAAACCCTGTCTCGAAAAACCAAAAAAAAAAAAAAAAAAAAAAAAGCCAAGTACTAGGATTAAAGGTGTATGCAACCATATTTTTAATCTCAGGGGTGGGATATGGGACTACTTCAGACTGTTTACAGCAGGAGTCTATGATTTGCCTCATGCTCTGGTAGGGGCTTTATTTTGCTAGCTATACATAGTTTCAGTAAGTTTTGGCAATTGGAACTCTGGGGACTCTTAATTAATTTATTTATTTTTATTTTATTTATTTTTATTGGATATTTTATTTACATTTCAGATGTTCTCCCCTTACCCCATTTCTCCCTCCTCCCTCCCAGGAACACCCTATCCTATCCCCCCTCCTGCTTCTATGAGGGTGTAACCCCACCTACCCCCACACACACCTCACCTCCCCACCCTCAAATTCCCCCCCACACGACGTCCAGCCTTCATGGGACCAAGGATCTCTTCTCCCACCTATACCTCCCTTGCATAAATAGCTGGAGCCATGGGTTCCTCCCTAAGTGCCCCCAGGCTGGTGGTTTAGACCCTGGGGGCTCTGGTTGGTTGGTATTGTTGTTCTCCTCATGGGGTCGAGAACCCTTTCAACTCCTTCAGTCTTCACTCTTCTTCACTCTAACTCCTCTATTGGGAACCCCATGATCAGTTTAATGGTTAGCTGTGAGCATCTGTCTCTGAATATGTCAGACTCTTGCAAATTTCTATGGGGACAGCTATATCAGGCTCCTGTCAGCATGCACCTCCTGACATGCACATCAACCTTTGGTGACTGCACATGGAATGGATACTCAGGTGGAATGGTCTGCAGACGGCCCCTCCTTCAGTTTCTGTCCTGCACTTTGTATCCATATTTGCTCCTTTCAGTATTTTGTTACTCCTTCTAAGAAGGACTGAAGCCCCCTGCCCCACTTGGTCTTCATTCTTCATGAGCTTTATGTGGTCTGTGAATTGAATCTTGGGTATTTCAAGCTTCTGGGCTAAAATCCAATAATCAGTGAGTAAATACCATGTGTGTTCTTTTGTGATTGGGTTACTTCACTCAGGATGATATTTTCTAGTTCCATCCATTTACATAAGAATTTATCGAATTCATTGTTTTTAATAGCTGAGTAATATTTCCATTGTGTAAATGTACCACATTTTTTGTATCCATTCCTCTGTTGAAAGACATCTGGGTTCTTTCCAGCTTCTGGCTATTATAAATAAAGCTGCTAGGAACACAGTGGAACATATGTCCTTGTTATATGTTAGAGCATCTTCTGGGTATATGCCCAGGAGCGGTATAGCTGGGTCCTCAGGTAATGCTACGTCCAATTTTCTGAGGAACCCCCAGACTGTTTTCTAGAGTGGTTGCACCATCTTGCAATCCCACCAACAATGGAGGAGTGTTCCTCTTTCTCCACATCCTCGCCAGCATCTACTATCACCTGAGTTTTTGATCTTAGCCATTCTGACTGGTGTGAGGTGGAATCTCAGGGTTGTTTTGATTTGCATTTCCCTGATGACTAAGGATGCTGAACATTTCTTTAGGTGCTTCTTGGCCATTTGCATTTCCTCAGTTGAGAATTCTTTGTTTAGCTCGGTACCCCATTTTTAATAGGGTTATTTGGT
The DNA here is from genome assembly GCA_021653895.1 of Mastomys natalensis. Taxonomy (NCBI): domain Eukaryota; kingdom Metazoa; phylum Chordata; class Mammalia; order Rodentia; family Muridae; genus Mastomys; species Mastomys natalensis. Next base: position 7,764 of record JAJTUV010000764.1, on the reverse strand, counting down.
TGTCTAGAGTCTAATTTCTTGAGTTCTTTGTATATATTGGATATTAGTCCTCTATCAGATGTGGGATTGGTAAAGATCTTTTCCCAATCTGTTGGTTGCCGTTTTGTCCTATTGACAGTGTTCTTTGCTTTACAGAAACTTTGCTATTTTATGAAGTCCCATTTGTCAATTCTTGATCTTAGAGCATAAGCCATTGGTGTTCTGTTTAGGAACTTTTCCCCTGTGCCTAGGTATTCGAGGGTCTTCCCCACCTTCTCTTCTATTAGTTTCAGTGTGTCTGGCTTTATGTGAAGGTCCTTTATCCACTTGGACTTGAGCTTTGTACAGGAGATAAGAATGGATCAATTTGCATTCTTCTGCATGTTGTCCTCCAGTTGAACCAGCACCATTTGTTGAAAATGCTGTCCTTCTTCCACTGGATGGTTTTAGCTCCTTTGTCAAAGATCAAATGACCATAAGTGTGTGGGTTCATTTCTGGGTCTTCAACTCTATTCCACTGATCTTCCTGCCTGTCTCTGTACCAATACCAGGCAGTTTTTATCACTATTGCTCTGTAGTACAGCTTGAAGTCAGGGATTCCTCCAGAAGTTCTTTTATTGTTGAGAATAGTTTTCGCTATCCTGGGTTTTTTTGTTATTCCAAATAAATTTGAGAATTTCTCTTTCTAACTCTGTAAAGAATTGAGTTGGTATTTTAATGGGGATTGCATTGAATCTGTAGATTGCTTTTGGCAAGATGGTCATTTTTACTATATTAATCCTGCCGATCCATGAGCATGGGAGCTCTTTTCCATTTCCTGAGATCTTCAATTTCTTTCTTCAGAGACTTGAAGTTCTTGTCATACATATCTTTCACTTGCTTGGTTAGGTTCACATGGAGGTATTTTATATTATTTGTGACTATTGCAAAGGGTGTCATTTCCCTAATTTCTTTTCAGTCTGTTTATCTTTCACGTAGAGGAAGGCTACTGATTTGTTTGAGTTGATTTTATAACCCGCCACTTTGCTGAAGTTGTTTATCAGGTTTAGTAGTTCTCTGGTGGAAGTTCTGAGGTCACTTAAGTATACTATCATATCATCTGCAAATAGTGATATTTTGACTTCTTCCTGTCCTATTTGTATTCCTTTGACTTCTTGTTATCTAATTGCTCTGGCTAGGACTTCCAGTACTATATTGAATAGGTAGGGAGAGAGTGGACAGCCTTGTCTAGTCCCTGATCTTAGTGGGAATGCTTCAAGTTTCTCTCCATTTAGTTTGATGTTGGCTACTGGTTTGCTGTATATTGCTTTTACTATGTTTAGGTATGGGCCTTGAATTCCTGATCTTTCCAAGACTTTTACCATGAAGGGATGTTGAATTTTGTCAAATGCTTTCTCAGCATCTAGTGAAATGATCATGTGGTTCTTTTTCTTTGAGTTTGTTTATATAGTGGATTACATTGATGGATTTCTGAATACTGAACCATCCCTGCATTCCTGGATAAAGCCTACTTGATCATGATGGATGACTGTTTTGATGTGTTCTTGGATTTGGTTTGCTAGAATTTTATTAAGTATTTTTGCATCAATATTCATAAGGGAGATTGGTCTGAAGTTCTCTTTCTTTGTTGGGTCTTTGTGAGGTTTAGGTATGAATGTGATTGTAGCTTCATAGAATGAATTGGGTAGTGTTCCTTCTGTTTTTTGTGGAATAGTTTGAAGAGAATTGGTATTAGGTCTTCCTTGAAGGTCTGATAGGATTCTGCACTAAAACCATCTGGTCCTGGGCTTTTTTGGTGGGGAGACTTTTAATGACTGCTGCTATTTCTTTAGGGTCTATGGGACTGTTTAGATGGTTTATTTGCTCCTCATTTAACTTTGGTATCTGGTATCTGTCTAGAAAATTGTCCATTTCATCCAAATTTTCTCAGGGGACTCTTGAGAGCATATATAAATGCTAGAGCCAAGAGAGGGCTGTAGCTGCTGCTACTCCTGCTGGTTGCTGTTCTTGAGATTTGTTGTGTTTTGTCATGTGGTCATGCACAGACTAGAAGTGAGAAGAAATTGGATATCCTCATGCCCAAGATCAAATTTCTCTCAAGAAACTCAATGCCTCTAATCAACAGGAAGTAGTCTAACAATATCAATGCCACTTTCACTTCTAACATTCATTGTCTTCTACCTAGTGTTGGAATATTAGAAGGGTGAAGGATGGTAGAAAAAGGAACCTATAAAGTAACCAAAAGTGTGTCTACACACGTCTACTTCATGAGATAACTGTACTGTAATAATCTAATGTGTTTATTTGAATACTCCTTAAAATACACTGTCAGCAATCAGACATTTGCACCAGACAGCCCTCAGGGATTTAGCAGCAGCAGCTTATGTCATTCATCAACCACAGACACCAGGTGTGCCAGGTGCAGCCCATAATGACCCTAGTTACTACAAATCTCTCTCTCTCTCCCCCTCCCCCCTCCATTCTCTCTTAATTGCTGTCTTGTTCATTTCTTTTACTGTCCTCCTCTCTGTGTATCTCTCTCTCTCTCATCCCAACTCTGAGACAGCCTTTCAATTGCACCCATGTAGCTGGTCTTTGCTACTTTGTGGGTTTTCTTTTTCCACCATCTATCCCCTGGTTTTTCACTCCCTAATACTAGATAGGAGAGAAAGTAGGATAGAGGGAGAAAGAAGGAGGGAGGAAGGGAGGGAGAGAGACAGAGAGGGAGATCCCTGAATCTAATTCCTTTCCCACCATCCTTCCTAGTTTCCAGCCCAATCCTTCAAAAGCTTCTCCCAACCATTCCTCCCTCAGTTCCCAACAGTGTGCTTAAACAGTCCCTCTCCCAGTTTTCCCAATGCTAGCAGCTCCAAACTATAACAAGTGTTCTAGCCTATCTGTGCAGCTTGGCTTCTCCAGATTCTACTGTCTCCTAACAATATCTTCTGTCCCAACAGCCTTCTCCTCTCACTCTGCTCAATCTCCTTTCTCAGCCTCTGCTTTATATCCTACACTGAAGGTCATAGGTCAAGCAGTCTAACAGCTAATATTTCTTAAAAGGCCAGTTGACTAGCAAGTGACCCTTTAAAGGGTCAGGAACACAAGATAATCACACTACAATCCCCAACCCCAATCAGCCTCTTACACTAGATCAAGTGTGTGGCATAATTTCTTAGCCACATACCTTGGCACAGGCCTGCCAAAGTACCCCAACTTGCCACTTTATCTTAACACATACCCTTTGGTAAAGGTTTTTGAACCAAATACTGAGTGGAAAAAAACTATACCACACAAATACATAATATCTGTTATGCTATAAGAGAACTGGCTTGGGGCTGGAGAGATGGCTCAGCGGTTAAGAGTACTGACTGCTCTTACAGTGATCCCAAGTTCAATTCCCAGCACCCACATGGTGGCTCACAACCATCTTTAGTAGGATCTGATGCCCTCTTCTGGATCTGAAGAGAGCTACAGTATACTCACATATATATGATAAATAAATCTTTAAGCGGGGGAGAAGGAAGATGGAAGAGAGAGAACTGGCCTGGACTTGGAATTTTTTTAAAAAGAAAGAAGGTAAAAATCTGTGGTGGTGGTGGTGGTGGTAGTGGTGGTGGTACATAATTATAATCCCAGGGAAAAAAAAGCCAGTGTGAGCTGTATCATGAGTTCCAGACCAACTTGGACTACATACTGAGACTCTGTGTGAGAAAAACAAAAAATAAAAGGAAGGAAGGAAAAAAGGAAGGAAAGAAGGAAGGAAAGAAGGAAGGAAGGAAGGAAGGAAGGAAGGAAGGAAGGAAGGAAAGAAGGAAGGAAGGAAGAAAGAAAGAAAGAAAGAAAGAAAGAAGCCAGAATTCATTAGAATTTTTAAGAAGACTAAAGATATCCAGCCAAGGAAACAAGTAGGCTAACTGCAGATCGTTACCTATGCCTCCTGTCTCATCCTGCTCTGAGGCTACCTGATTAGCTTCCTCTTCATTCCTGCCCCTATCTCCAGGCCATCACACAACTTCCTTCCCCCCACTGGTTGCATTACCCTAGCCTAGCCCCAGCTCCATCAGGCTTCCTGGGAACCAAGGACCACTCTGGTCCGTGAAACAGGTGCTCTAACTGCAGATCTTCATCTCTCCCTCCATTCCTCCAAGTCCAATCCCCGGTCTCATCTCCAGCTCTGTAGCAGATCACTGGCTGTGGGCTCCCCTCCTCAAGGGGACTAAGGAGATGCTAGGGGACACCAGCTTTCCTCCTATGGACCCATTGACACCCCCTCCTAACCCATCCCATTCCTAAGTGTCAGTTCTCAATACCTAGGAACACATTTTACCTGGAACTCCAGTGGCCACACCTATCAGGATTCCACAGAATTTCCCTCACAAACAACATATTAGCTGTCACACTCTCCTTAAAGAACCAGAGAGGGCAACAGAAACCAAATAACAAAAAATCCACCCACAAGGACAAAAGCAGATACTGGCACTTAGAAGTGTAGTCTTCCAAAGGCAGATGCCTAAATGTCAGTGTGAAAACACAATAAACGTTAAAGAAATCTATGAAACCACAAACAGTAGAAGAAAATGGATGAAACCTGAAAGCACAAATAATCAATAAAGAAATCTAAAACTGAGATACATCTGGAACGAAAAAGCTTAGGAACTCAAACAAGAACCTCAGTGGCAAGCCCCCCTCAGTGGCAAACCACACCAACAGAATACAAGAGAAATTTGAGTGAATCTGGGGCATTGTAGACACAATAGAAGAAATGAACACCCCATGCAAATAAATGGTAAATCTAAAAAAAATTCCCTGCACAAATCATCTAGGAAATAAATACACAATGAAAAATAAAAAATCTAGGAATAAGAATAGAGAAAAGAGCATAAACTCAGGTCAAAGACAAAGGAGATATTTCCAGAAAATCATAGAAGAAAATTCCCCTAAAGAATAAGATGCTATTGAGGTACAAGAACCATGCAAAACACGAAATAAATTGGATCACAAAGAAGACTCCTTCAGCACATAATAAAACACTAAATATTCAGGAAAAACAAAGAATGAATATGAATGAATATATATCTCCATCCAAGGGGCATGGACCAAAAATAAAGGCACAGTTATAAGAACAATGCCTTACTTTTCAATGGAGTTTGAAAAGTCAGAAGAGAATGGACAGATACTTTGAGACTCAGAGAGATCACAGATACAGCCCAAACTACTATTCCGCAAAAAACTTTCTATCACCTTTAGATGGAGAAAAATAAGATAGCCCATGACAAAACCAAATTTAAGCAATACCTATCTACAAACCCAGCCCTACAGAAAGCACTAAAAGGAAAACTCCAACCTAAAAAGATTAGCCATAGCCAAGAAAACACAAATAATCCCAAACACCAAATCAAAAAGGACACACATATCACCACAACAAAATAACAATAATCATCATCAAACACCGCTTACTCATATATCTTAACATCAATGGTCTCAATTTCCCAATTAAAAAGCCACAAATTGGCAGGGCATAGTGGTACATGTTCTGCCTTTATTTCTAGCACTTGAGAGGCAGAAGCACTCAGATCTCTGAGTTCTGACTCATCTTAGTCTACAATGTGAGTTCCAAGAGAGTCAAGTCTACACAGAGAAACTCTGTCTCAAAAAAACCAAACCTGAAAAGAAAAAAAAAAAAAAAAAAGACACAAACTAACAGAAGCTAACTAACTATATATGATAACAGGATTATCCTCTGCTGCACCCATATAAAAACACTGTAATACCAAGGACAGACAAATCTCAGGGTAAAAGTATGGAAAATCATCTTCCAATTCCAAACAAATGGACTTAAGGACCAAGCTAGTGTAGCCATTTCTTTTTTTTTGGGGGGGGGGGGTTTCAAGACAGGGTTTCTCTGTGTAGCTCTGGCTGTCTGGAACTCACTTGTAGCCCAGGCTGCCCTTGAATAAGAAACCACTGCCTCTCCCTCCCAAGTGCTGGGATTAAAGGCATTGTGCCCCCACTGCCGGCATTAAAGATTTATTTATTTTATGTATATGAGTACATTGTAGCTGTCTTCAGACATAGCAGAAGAGTGGCATCAGATCCATTACAAAAGGTTGTGAGCCCTATGTGGTTGCTGGGAATTGAACTCGGGGACTGCTGGAAGAGCAGCCAGTGCCCCTATCCACTGAGCATCTCTACAGCCCAAGTTCCCCACCCCAACCCGGGGTGTGAGAGGAAACTACAGCAAAGGCTGGACTTCAACTTGGAAAGACAACTGCCTCGGACTCCAAGGGCGGCGACTACAGCAGTGCCCACCGCTGGCCCGGCTTTGTTGTATTTTTATATTATTCTCTGTTTCTAATTGATTTCAGCCTGAGTGAAGTAGAAGTTTCTGGTTGGGTCATGTGAGGCAGACCACGTGGTGTCTTGCTGAGGCAAGATGTGGGAAGACAGGTTGATGTTTGGAGGAGAGTATAAATAGGACTCAACAGACAATGAAGTCACCCTGAATGGCTAGCCTTGCAATGTTTTGTTGGTCTTGCATCGTCACTTCATTGAGAGGATGACAGTGGGGTTTTTCGTGTGGTTTTCCCAGCTGGTCCTGGTCACTGCACTGATTTACGGCAGTCAGCGGAGGCTGGCGGTTTCTGCTGGATCCGCCACTGCTGCCAATTCATGTTGGCATCCCAACAAATAGGGATTGAAACCATAGGAAAGAACTATGTCCAAAAAGGTCACATCCCTCGTCTGTTCACCGTCTTTCCTCCCATACCTTTAGATGGTGGGCTAGAAGGGGGGTCAAGGCATTTGAGAACCCTTACTAAAAGCAGGTTTTTGAAAACTCTAAACCTTCACCTGAGTTTCATTATCTCCTTCTGTCTACTACCTTGGGTGTGTTTATTTTTTTTCCCTAGAGCTTTCAGGTACTTTTAATTCATTATATGAGAACTCTCCAATTTCTTTAAGGAAACAGTGCTATGAACTTTCCTCTTAGCATTGTTTTCATAGTGTCCCTTAAGTTTGAGTATGTTTTGCCCTCATTTTCCTTAAATTCTAGAAAGTCTTCAATTTCTCTCTTTATTTCTTCCCTTGGCCAGTGATTTTTTAGCAGAGAGGTGTTCAGTTTCCATGAGTTTACAGGCTTTCTGTTGTTTCTGTTGTCGAATTCCAGCTTTAATCGATTTTTATCTGATAAGAGGCAATGAGTTATTTCAATCTTGTATCTGTTAAGGCTTGCTTTGTGATCAATTGATGGTCAATTTTGTAGGTTCTCTGAGGTGCTAAGAAGGTATATTCTTTTGTGTTTTGGCTGAAATGTTCTATAGATATCTGTTAGGCCCATTTGAATCATAACCTCTGTTAGTTTCATTATTTCTCTAATGTCTAGTTTCTGTCTCCAGGACCTGTCAATTGGTCAGAGTGGGGTGTTGAAGTCTCCCACTGTGAGATCTTATTTAAGCTTTAGTAATGTTTCTTTTACAAATATTGGTTACCCTTGCATTTGGGGCATAGATGTTCAGAATTCAGATGTCATCTTTGTGGATTTTTTCTCTGATGAGTATGAAGTGTCCTTCCCCAATCTCTTTTGATTACTTTTGGTTGAAAGTCTATTTTATTAGATATTAAAATGGTTACTCAGTTTGTTTTTTTAGGTTCATTTGCTTGGAAAACGCTTTCCCAGCATTTTAAGATAATGTCTATCTTTGTTGCTGATATATGTTCATGATATACAGCAGAATGATAGGTTTGTTTAAGCCATTCTGTTAGCCTGTCTTTTTTATTGGGAATTGA